>CM076574.1:469017828-470217828 GCA_034641835.2 Pinus albicaulis | reverse complement strand
GTTTAGGGTTACAATGACTATGCTCAACAGCTGTAAACCCATTATTTGCTTGATTCGACACCGATTCAAGGGACTTCATCTGATTTACCAACAAACGTTAGTGGTGATATAAGTGTTTGTACTCATGACATATTCAACATCTAAAGGGTATACACTCATAGTTGAGTGTCTTCTTCCATAAATCATCTTGAAATTAGATATCTACTGATTTCAGAAGGGGTCAAACATGTTCATGTATACACATATGCAGACATGCTGTAATGTGCCACAACATAATGAACGGATTCATGTGCTTTACCTTTCCCTTTACCGGGTGCTTTACCATATTCAATGAAGGATTGCGCAATGCCACTACCATAGGAAGCACACCACTGAAATAAAATTATGATACCAAACAACACATAGTGATGAAGCGTGCTGATGGCAGAGCTCAGGCCCATACATCAGTGGGATAGAGCTGCAAGACTTGGAGCCCTTCACCTTAAACTCACCAGTGAAGTTCACCACACTGAATCATGAAAATAATTCATATATAACTCAACATACAAAATGAAACATTTATCAGATGTGAGCCAAGGACCTACCAAACACCAAGTGTAATGCTTCTCCCATGATTTTTCCATCCCAAGAGTGCGCATAATGGTGAGGTCATAAATGAACCTCAATCGTCTGTTAGAGGAATTCAAAACCATATCCAATCTTGTGTATGATGTCTCCCCTTGACCTACATTGATTAAACAATTGATATGTCATAAATCCTTTGTATTCACACATAACTTTCCTCCCTCCATCATGAATTTAATGAACCTCAATAGTCTGTCAGAGGAATTCAAAACTGTATCCAATCCTGTGTATGATCTCGCCCCATGACCTACATCGATTAAACAATTGATATGTCATAAATCCTTTGTAATCGCACATAACCCATCTCCCTCCATCATGAATTTAATGTGAAATACGGAGGCTCTATGTAACCTGATGTGTAGCCACGCGTGATATATTGAATCCCTCCAAGTGGAGTCCATGGCACGTTCACCAAGGCCTGTTTAAAATTTGGCCACACAAATAGTTTGCATGTCAATCATGAGAGAGAGGATAACTTGTTCACCAGAAAATAGAAAACCAATGGAATGAAGCTAGAATAGCATCCTAAGAGGGGAATCATTCACATTATCCTTAAAATCACAAATTTTCAACACTGGCCTTTTCTAAATATAAAGGAAAAAGAGGTTGTAAACCTAAAAATAATTAATGATAAATGAGATTCCATTATTGCTAACCCAAAAAAAATTTATTGCGAGATGGAAGTCATAGCCCAAAAATGAACTCGGTGCCAAATATCTATGAGAAGAGTAGGATGATGATGATTGAGGAGGTGTCCCCTAGGACATTGGTGGTGGATAAGACAGAAGCCCGAGTAGGAAGAGGAGGTGACTAGTGAAGGCTTGTCCTCAACTTGTAACATTTCAAAGCCCAACGGGTTGGCATTTTCTCAATAATTAGTTTATGTCCCAACTCTATTGCTTCTTCAACTCTTTCAATTTCATAGCTTTTGCATGGTGGCTTCTAGTTCATAGTTTATATATAACCTTGGATTTGTGCATAGGTAATGGCGTCTTCAATTTCTTATGGTTGTTAATGGACCCTACATATAGTCCCTCCCTCTCTATTAACACATTTTTTCACCTTTTTAGAGTCTTCTCTAGACCTACCTTGGCAGCTTTGTATTTATTGGTCATCCCTTTTACTTTGAATTTTGTTTTGTGGTATTATTAGTTTCTTGTTCTCTGGGGGTTGTCCTCTCTTTGGCCTATTGTGACCTGGAAAACCATGCCTCGCTAGATGATGTACTGTCAATGGGGGTCTGGTGGTAAAGGATCTCAAGGACTACCATGTGCTTAATCTCAAGCTCAAAATTTTGCCTTTATTTTCCACTCCTCTACTCCTCTGGAAATCGAAGAGGAAATCTACCAACTTGATGCTTTGTCCATAAAATACCTCCATGCTTACTCAGATTCTGTAATCCAAGTCGAAGTAACCAATTGGTTTCCTAACCCTGGGCACACCGAGGGAAGATAGAACCAATATATTAACTCCATTACCCTCAATTGGAAAATGAAGATACTCCTAGGTAGGGTCCCGAAGGAAAAACGTAGGACCACAACAATGTCATCTCCTTTCTTAATGGAATTAAATGAGTTCAATTACACCAACATTATTGTCTCGTCAGTCTGGATGCATGATTATATCACATTGAAGGACATCTCCAATGTGGCCTGAAACTCTCCAGCTCCAGGAGGCATCACTTCCCAAGATCTAGCCCCATTCACTTCATCATATACGTCATGTCTCTTACAACCTCTTGGCTTATGTCATTTACTTTCAATAGTAAATTTTATTTTAGTAGTATTTTAGTTAGCAATACTAATTATTTACATTTTGATATACCTAGACTATTTTCTTTCGCCATTATTATTACTTTCCCTAGTGGCATGCTGCAAGGATCAACATAAACAATGATATCTGGGTTTGTATGAAATCTTTTTTAGACAACAAAATTTTAAATCAAACAAATAAAAATAAAAATAAAACTATAAATTATAACAATTTTGCTAATTTATTTTCTAATCTATTGAAATGTGATCATACCAAGTTTTAAATATGAAGCAAGAAATCACTTATGCTATGTGATTTACTCATCATATAAATGAAGCAAAAATTCACTTTTTCTATGTGATTTCCTCATTAAAAAGGTGATACACATATTCATACTGGTACCACGGGGACTTGGTGGACCATTCCTAAATTGGCAGGTCAACAACTTGTGCAACCCTCTAGTTGATTGTCCCTTACCTCATCATCAAGATCGTCCCAAGGTTTATCGTTTTCCCACTCATCTCCACTAATTAATCACTACAGCTACTTTCCACCTCCATAATCGACTCAAACCCTAGTAGTACCATTACTGAAAAATCAAAAAAATTAGTTATACGCCTCCTGTTGTAAAGAACTACCCGCAAAAAGTGCAAGAAACTCCAGAAGTATGCCATTTTTAAAGAAATATGGATACAATTTGAAAAATTTCTCATACATTTAACAAATCAAATTCTTTCTCGCAGCTCTCTCTATTCTCCTTCCCCGGCAGCTAGACCTTACTCTTACTGCAGACCCTTCCTCCGTTAGTAGGCAAAATGGTAAGCTGGTTTCTTCATTCTTCAATAGTATTTTTTTTGCTGCATGCAAAATGTTTGAAGAAACTTTGCTTAAAGCTCCTCAATTCCCCTAGGCTAAAATGAGAGAAGTCCTCATTAAAAGTAACTTTACACTAGTGTTCCCACAAAAAATCAATTGTAGTCAACCGAACTGTGTGCCACAAATATTTACAACATATCCGAAAGCAGTGTGAAAATGTGTGATTAAGGCTTGGTGCCAGGTGGAGCATACAGATTGGCTAAAATGAAATGATATTTATTACAGTTCCCTTATTAGATATGCCACTTTTCCCATATAGAATGAATATGATTGGAGGGAAGAGATCTGAGACACTACAATGCACCTAGTGTTTTGAGGAACTCGGTACATACTACAAACATGTATGAGAAATCCATAATCTGGAGTGAAATTAAATCATCAATTGCATCTATACCAAAATCACCAATAATGATCAAGATGCAGCCAACAGTTCTACACCTCTCTATTGATTTCTTAGTCCACCACTAGCACAGTTAAATGTTCACAATAACTCCAAATTTCTTTCAGGGATGATAGCCTGCCTCCTGCTCACAACTTGGTATCAAAATGTTTTAAATAAAAAATGGGAAAATGGCCTGAAAACACACAATTCCTACAAGAACAAAACCAGTTCAGATACATGGAGAAAATATTTCCAAATGCAGGATATATGCCACAAACTTGACCTTAAAGTCAAGCTGTAGGATCCAACACAACTACAGCTAGTCAATAATAAATTAAAATTATGTATTGCTTCAGGCCAAAGATGCTGCAGAGGTCCCTGATGATTCTGCCACATCATCACTCCTCACTAAAGCAGCACTATAGTTAATCATCTTTCCATGATCATTGCCAGACAGTGCTCTGCTTAACCTTTTTAGCCAAATTTCATAATCTACAGGATATGGAGTACCGCATAGGCTCTCAACATAGTCGGAAAAAGATTTCAAAGGAGCAGAGACTTCTCCAAGCTACTGTTGTATGCGCTTTTTTGCCCAAGATCTCTCTCTCCAACGCAAGGCAACTTCTATCATGCTAATTTCATGAATAATATTAGCAGTAAATGCAACATTTTATACAGTAGTACATATGGCATCGTTACTTTAAAAGCTTAGATCTTTGCAACAACAAGTTCATTAAAAAAATTCAATCCAATATGTCTTCAATCATTTATATCCTTGGCCTGCTATAATAGTGATAGGACAGTACTAGATTTGCAAATGACTTGAAATTTTCAAGGGAACTTTGGTCTCTAAACATAATGAGGAACTCGTCCTCTTTAGATAGTGTGTTACACTGAAATTTGTCACCATGACATTTTAGTTTCTATATGGGTTCATCATTACTCATATATTACTCCCTTAGAAGTCTACAACATCAAAGTTCCTAAAATCAAGCCTTGAAATTGAGAGAAAAGCTCATAAAAGTCTTAAAAACACTTGTACCACACTTTCTCTTAACATTGCCTGCGGTGCTGCACCTTTTTGTTCTAAAGCATGCAGAGCTAAACACACTTTTTCTTCATTAAGGGTTTGGACCCCTGTAAAAGGTAAAATGAAGGTGGAAAGTAACATTTAGAAGCCCAACAGTCACATTTGGAAGCTTCTAGAAGCAATTATCTAGTCGAAGGTTCACTCCTATCATGTACATTCATTCCTCCATTATGGGAGCCTACCCCTTGGTTTGTGGAGCTCAATCCCTTCAAAAGAGGATTGTATCCCCTCTTATGTGGAGCTGCAACCTCTTCTCTTTTCCTATAAATTGAGGCCATAGTGCAGCCTCAAAGGGAGTTAGACTTTGAGAATTTTTTAGGAGAAATGCTGTAGGAACTCAGACTCTCTTAACTGATCATTATGTGGGAATGATCACACACCCATGTGCATTTCAGCTGAGAGAGTGAAAATCTTGTCAGAGTAAAGGAAATTCCTGTTCTAGACCCCAGGAAGACCTATACGACATCAAGGCAGACACGGTTGTAAGGCTCTTTCTTCATCAAAGATAATACAAATGAATCTCGTTTTCTCAATGAGTTCTTTAATTAAGTAGCTTGTTTATCATGTTTTATCAATGAGTTATTTACTTAATTAGCTTGTTTCTTGAATTCCTTGATCATATTGATAGATATATGATTTGTGAATTAGTTTATATTATGCAGGTGCTATTGATTTTTTCCATGTTTTTGATTGCAGATATTTGAAGACAACTCTTTCAAGCAACTGGAAAGAAGATCATTACGAACAGTGCTGGACTACAGGTAGGTATTCAAAACCTTTTTTGTAGCTAATTCTGAATTGAATATTATCTAGAGAAAATAGTTTTTGTTTGTCTGTTTGTTGCTAGTTGTTCGTAGGACACTTGGGAGGTCTATCTTGTCAACAAGAATGACTTATCCGTCCAACACAGTGATACAAACTTTTTTCTTCAATTCCTTAACATGTTCATTCAATGTTCATTTTTCTCAACAAGATACCTCATGGATCTACTTCAAGGTCAACCTTATACAATACTGATGTACCTTAAAAATTCTTATAAAGATGACAAAAACCATTGAGATATCCTTTAGAATTTTTCCTTAGGCTTGTAAGCTCAAGAGGATCTTTGAAAATGGCTTGGCTTTAAGTCAGCCTAACCATAATCAAATTTATGTTCAGATTTCCTTAGACATTGGGTCCTTGGGATGAGTCTCCTTACAGGGTAGCCTCAACCAATCTAAAATGGGCCTTATGAATGCACTAGGTCTGAGCCTTAGGAGGCTTCTACAAAAGGACTGAAGACAATGATCTCAGAAAGAACTTGACATAATTCATAATTCCTCCATCAGCAGGCTCTTCAAGTTCTTATTATAGATCTCAACTTTGTTGTGAAGTTTCCTTCAGTCCAGTGAATAATGAAGATCAAACTTAAACTTTGATGCTCAGAAGAATCCCAGACTTGGCCCGAATTACTCCTCAGTGGGCTTTCAATTAGTGCGAAATTGTTTGAAATTTGTGCTTTTGGAGAAATCCCAAATAATTCCATAGAAGTATGCCAAGAATGAGGGGCTGAATAATCCTAAGAAAAAAGTTTATACATATACCTAATCACCCTAAAGCCTTAGGAATAGACTTAGATTTGTCTCAGAATTAGGCCTTAGATTGGCCTCATAAGCCCGAAAAATAACCTCAGGATCACAACGAGTGGATGCCACAATCAGCTACTGTGATTTTTGTTAAGAGGGCCGAATTAGGGCCTCAGGATGTCTGCATTAGAGGGTGGAAAAATTCTGCTAGGAATAGGATGAAATAGTGCACATAAACTCTGGTCAAATCACTCCTCAAACCAAAGAAGAAGGAGAAAATCAAGCGAAGGTATCAAGAATTCTTGGAAGCGTAATATAAGGTCATGCGTGTGAAATCATCCTTACTTCAGTCCTATAGATTTCTCAACATAATTCATTGCTTGTGTACTATGTAAATTACAAGAACCAATCCAGAATTACATTGTTTTCCTATCTATGTTTGTAGGAATTACATACCTGTACAACATTCACATATCTGTTAATTTTTTGGTGCTCTGTTTACACAGTATTAGCTTAGCATTGCACACTCTCTATATAAATGCTAGTGGGTTCCTAGTACCTACATCCCCTTCTATGTTATGTTTATGATCAAACAACTCATCCACGATCATCATTTACACTGTGTTTTATCTCAGCACCCCACACTCCTTGTACATAGGGTAGTGGGTACCTACATCCCCTTCTATGTTCTGTTTGACTTTACTAACCGATACACTCACAAAAAACTCATCCATGAGCACTGAAGTACACCTATAGCCATCCTTTGAGTGGTTCTAACCTACATATCCCAAAATGTACGCACCAAGATATTCTTGAGGCCTATGCATTTTTCCAATCTTGTACAACCATTCACATATGAAAAGGCGCGCACACACACACACACACACACACACACACACACACACACATATTCGATGGGAAGAGACATCTTACAGCTGGTAGAACCGATTAAGGGAGCTTGGTTTTAAATTCTAGAGATTCAGAGTATTTTTTATTGCTAGTAGTTAAAACAGAGTGCACTTGAAACCATTGTTGGGGATTGTACTTGGCACCTGAAGCAAATAAATAATGCCTTTCAATCCAAATCTGAATAGAGCATTCATGTTGTTTAAGAAACAATAATTGAAGGAGCTTGAACTCGATGGTGATTAATTGTAGATAGTGAAAATCCATGCTGCTGAAGAAAATGGGCCATAGGCCCACTGTTTATGGATAAGAAGTGGAGATTGATGTTAAATTTCCTTTTTTGATGTGCTAATATCCAAAAAGGAGGATGGTATGTTGGAGAACCAGAGGCACAGGAAAATGATACATACTGCCAAATATCTATGCATTGACTCCAACCACCTTCCAATTAATGATTTGGTAATCAACACACTGGTAACAAGGGCATTGAAATTCAGTGAAAAGATATTCATAGACTCAACTAACCTTTAATAGAGAAACCTACCCACAACTAATAAACAAATCAAAAGATAAATGGCTATTTATTAGCTACTCCTAGCTCATTTATATCCTTGCCAATAAATGCACTAGGATATCTCCTTGAAGTGGCCCAAATATAAGGGAACATTCAAGGCATTCTTCTTCTTAGTGATGGTCATTTAATTAATCTTGATTTAATTGAGGATTATCTTCTCACCTTGGATCTCACACGGAACTCTTTTAAAGGACACATGACGTATGGACTTCTCTGTTAAAGTAGTTGGAGATGTGGTGAGTGAGGAAAAGGTATAAGCTCTTATCTTGGTTATGAAGATATCAACTTGGATTTTCATAAATTTAAAATATATTAATCGTAATCATATGATAAGATACTTTGCGTCTCTTTTGGTACCAATGTATCCCCTAAGATGTAGCAATGGGTTTTGAACAAGTTTGAAATCAAGCTTCTAAATTGTGAAGCCTACAACTTATCATTATCAGGTGGAATCACTACATTATTTCTATTCCTATTCTTTATTCCTTTCTTCTAGTTGTAGGAAGATGAAAATGATTACAAAAAATTCTTGTGTGGGAAGAATGGAGGGAAGGAGATCTTCCTCTAGTTTTATAGGCATCTGTACTTGTACTGAGGGAGTGAAAATGCCCTGGTTTGATTGATGTGTGAGCTTAGGAAGTAGTGTTGACAATTCAATGGTCAGTGTAATGAGTGGTCACATATGGTGAATTCTTGTTCAACATTTCATTTACAATGATACTCTTATAGGGGTTATTAAAGGTCCATTTGGAACCTATGATATAACTGTTGGTGGTGTTTCTCAAGGTCTCTGGATCAACTATCCTTTAAAAAATTTAGCAGGCATGGTATTTAGTGTCCAATCACCTACATTGGGACTTTGCAAGCCATAGAAATGAGTGGCATATAGCAGTGAGATCTATTTATACCCTCCCATTAGACATGGAGCTATATGGTTTAATATATTTTTCTTGTAGGTAAGAAACTAATCACAAAATATATTGTATGTGGGGGAATTTGTTTGACAAGGAAACGATCACTTTGTTACCATGGAAAGTATTAATTGATCTCAATTGGTACAACCTACTAACAACGTTCCTTTTCAAAAACTCTACAAGATCATTTGGAGTCTAGTTTGTTCAAGATGAATTTGAGCACTCAACAATTTATTTTTTACACTTGGAAATGGTCTTATGGGAAGCCCTTTACATATTAGAAAAATATAGAACTTTTTCTATGCTCTGTAACACTACTCACTATTTGTGGCAAGTACTCAACATGTCAACTTTGCTTGCCAACATGGTGAGCTGACTTGACATTTTGGTCGAATCTCATTTAATTCTAGACAAACTTGGTTGGACTATTTGTTGCAAAACTGGCTTGTTCAGGAACAAACTGGTTCAAAGGGATCGATGTCTTCTTGAAAATTTGGGTTAATCCATTTCAAATGGTGAAATTATTTTCTGTTTGTTACAGGTGTGCTTGCATATTAATATATAATCTAGGAAACTATTTAAGGGAATGATGTGGATATGCCAAATTGGTTGATTGCAACACGTAAGAGTTAGAGCTATTATTATTTTGCATATTTTCCATTATATAGTTATGATGACTACCCCATCTATGGATACCATTCCAAGCTTTACTGAAAATCTCTTTAGACTCATCTAATCTACCTAATTCGTAGAAATTGTCTACTAGCAAGGTGTAAGTATAAAAATTTGGCTTACAACCCTTACTTTTAATTATACTCAACCACTCTAGGGCCTCTTTAATGCACAAAGTTTATGTATTAGAAAGGTAAATTTAGAAATTATTTCAGTTTTAATTTTGTGTTTTCAAGTTAGATATTGTTTTCAAGTTTTCACATTTCTAATTTTATTGCAATGTGGCAGACTGATCGTGGCAGTACATGAACAACCCCAAGACATGATGATCGTGGAAAGGGGCTAGCGGAAGAACATGTAAAGTGCCAACATTGCTCTATCTTCAGGTATTTTAGTTATTTACATAATTGAAATAATGTTAATTTTGTTCAAATATGTAGACACCTGGCCATGGTACGCTTGATGATTCCCTCTACGAGGAAGAGCTTTCTTCATCCCCATGTCCATTGCTGTTGCTACGAAAAAAGGGACGAAAAGCAAAGTTGGAATTTGAGCATTTGATAGGCGCGTCGCCTCAAACACCTGAAATAGAAATGAGGATAACAAAACTTATGACCCAGCTAGAAACATATAAGGTAATAATAAAAAATCAAAAGGATATTTTTTTTGTTCTGCATGAGATGAATTGTGATAGTTTGATTTTTAATTTTTACACTAACCAAACTAACAAAAAAATTCTTTTGTATGTAGCATTATCTGACACTTGCTGCACCCAGTGTTGGTGGTAGTGGGACACGAGGGCAAGATATTGCCAAGCAACCCTCTTGTACACCTTCCCAAGAAGACACCCAACCCTGCCCAAGAAGACACCCAGCCAAACGCTGAACGTGTTGGTAGTGATGAGGCTGATATGGCCAACTATATTATTGCATTTCTTGGAGCTACATGTGTCAGCTCCACGGGGACCATTTATGGCACGTTTTTGATGAACGATGAAGGTGTCCCTATAAAGCACGTACAACTCCCAGGTAAGTTTTAATATTTTAACTATTATGTACTCTATCTAAAACATATTTTATCATGATTTTTATTTTTAAATTAATGATAATATCTTTTTTTTGTGTCGGAAACAATGAGTTCTACAGGTTTTTGAAGAGAAAGGCGTTGATAATTTTTGGCCCAACCATACACACAAGGTGGAATTCCTAGAATTCCAACCTGAAAAAAGAACTTCTAGATTATCTAGAAGCCCTTTTTGGGGTGGGCACATTTGATAGAACAACGGTGGCTCAGGTAGTTGGAAAATATTTGAAATATACTAGGGACACCTATAGGACACAATTAAAATTTAACCCTAGATATGAGCATCCTCTGACAGTTCTAGAGAGTGAGGGGAGAGCACTCATCCATGATGGAAAAGAGAAAAGGGCCAAGAAAGAAGGAAATATGCTAACTGGACCTGCAACGTAAATTACAACTTTAATTCAATAGCTTTAATTTTCCTTATGTCTAAAATAAAAGTGTGCTACATCATATTTGACTTCAATCTTTTGATGATAGGCTGCCTGACACCTCGAAGGCAACCAAAGCTAGGATTGGAAAAAAGGGCCATCACAAGCTAGGCCAGGGCGGTTACTTGGAATTAGCCACAAGAATTGTAAGTAGCTAAACATCTTATAATTAATTTTATCGCCTTCCAACATTTTTTTAATCCCATAAAATAACATTAAAAATACACAATCATATGTAATGTAGGGTGATGACTTTGGAACGGAAACTACAGAGGAAGATAAAAAGATCGCTTTCCATTCCAGCTATCAAGCCATAGTTGAATATCGTAGAATCTTGGGATAGGTCCCAAGATCCAGAATGCCTGATAAGGTAAAACGTTAACCTTTCAATATGTTTGTTTTTGTCCATAAATTTAATGTCTAACAACTTTGTTTAAATCAGGGGAGCAACACTTTCAACGAGCCAAATAACCCAGTTGTAGAGCAGTGTGTTGAGAGTGAAATATTGCTAGAAGAACATGTTCCTCACGTTCAACCTGATCATTGTAGTGGGGACCAGGCTGGCAATGCTACTATCAGTAAGGGTCATGACGGTAATTAATTTCCACTTATAATTTTTTCTAATTATACCTTGATGGTTGTCCTTATAACTTTTTTTGTTTAAATGACAGAGAATGTTTTACTTGAGGATCTTACCACTAGAGAGGAAGACAGGGCAACGGTTCCAACGGTGACAACTGGTGCACTAGGTAAATAATCTCATTGCAATTTATTTTTATTAATATTACCGAACTAGTTTAATGATATTTAAAAACTGACAATTAAAATTTAATATTATCTGTTTTTGTAGGCGATGCCCTGTCATTGCATGAGACTAGACATTGTGACTATGCAACTAGGTCAGCTCTGCGAGAAAGGCACGAAACAGGAGTAGAGCACGATGATGTTGATGATGTAGTTAGGAGCTTTATAAGTAGGAAGAAGAAAAAGAAAATTTGATAATGTAAAATATTGTAATATTATAAGACAAATGTTACCATACTTGGAATGTTTTTTGCGTTATATTAAAAAATCATTAATATTGCATCAAAAGTTTTGACAAGCTTACATCAAGGGTTACATTAGGTGGCTGAAGATTTTTTGATGAAGCATGTTGTCCCTAAATTGACATGTAGGGTTATCATTTATATAGGTTTTTAACCCTATACAATTAATTGCTACAAACATATTCTTAATTAAAACAAGAAATATGCAAAGGAAAACACACACATTAACACATAGATTTTATCCTAGAAACCCATAATCAGGAAAACCAAGAAGATTTTTCAATATATTCTTCTGTACAGTATTACAACACAATATATATCCCATGGCATCCATGAACAACCAATTGATTTACCTTGGATTATAATACCACCATTTTTCCTTAACTGAAATTACAAAACAACCATGTGCCACCAAACTGCCAAATATGGATGCAAAAAAATTCCCAAAATTTATTTTAGGGGCGCGGCTAACCCCCCCCCCCCCCCCCCCCTCCACTTTTAGTCTTGGTGTTGGCTTTAGAAATGGAAAGGAAGGTGGAATTTCTTCCTCGTAGTCTTGGAAAACTGCTTGGAGCCTTTCCAAGGCCACCTCCTTCTCCTCCAACTCTTGTTGCAGTTGTACCATCATTTGAGTGAACCCACTTTCTTGCCAACTATCCATCTAGATGACCAAATCACCAAGGCATACAAGCTTCACTCTGTGCTTATCCCAATCCACAATTGACTCTGTGCCCTTAGGTGTTTTCTATTTACAATTTTGTGATGTCAACGAAAAGTTGGTTTTTAATACTCCTTACTTGAGTAGGTGGCCACGAAATCAATACGAGAAGATACAAAGTTTTCATGCTCTAATAGCATGAAGTAATTCATTCATTAATCTCTTTGTTATTAGTGGTGATATTTATCTAAGAGCACAGTTAATATTTCTCAGAGCTGAATATTTTCCTTCCAATGGTTTAAAAAATGTAGTTATTCTTTAAAGTTGAATTCTTCTGAGTATGAGGAAAACTTATTAATCATCTGTTGTAGATCCAATATCCAAAATGAGAAACCTCTCCAGCAAGACGAAATGAAGGAGGAGTATGAAGATTCTGGTTCAGTTACCTCATCGTATCTTTTGACTGGCATGTGATTAATTTACAGGAGTGTGAAATAATAGACCAATTAAGTTTAAAAAGTATTTCATTATGGTGTTACAAGTTTTCTTTATCAATACTGTAATTTTGTTCTGTACTCATAATTTTAAGAAGAAATGCACTTAAGTTCCTTAATTATTCCTAGGAATTCCATTGCCATAAGTTCTAAGGCAAGACCAGGCAGTGCTTCTTCTGTGTCTGGTTTCAATTTTAGATGCAATGAACGAGCTGAGAAGCGAAATGAGGTCGTGCATTTTTCTAGGATTTTGCTTCAATTTTATGTGCCTTTCCAATATCGTCACTTATAAAATTATCTATTTGTCTGTTAAGTTGTAGAGAACTATGTTGATGGTTGTTCCCTGCACTTGTTCAATTTTTCTCAAAGCTATAGGAAAATATTCAAGAAAGGGAGATGGAAAAAAGCCATTTGCAGGCCAAGTCAAAGGTTTTCTTAATGTGCCATTCGTATTTTGGTGTAGGGTTAGCAGAAAGCATCTGATCTGTCATGCTAAAATTATAGTTAGGGTAGTATTTAGTATTTACTTCGTTTTGGTCTGCTTTGAAAGTTTAAGGTTTCTTGCTATAGAACACTACAAGATGGTAAATATGGGGTTTCTAGGTCGTCAATTGATTATATATTATCTATACATTTATTCATGTATCTGAACAGGAGTATCAGGAGGTTGAGATTAAACAACTAAGGAAAAGTTTAACATTCAAAGCAACACCCATGCCAAGTTTCTATCAGGAGGGAGCACCGCCAAAGGTTGAGCTGAAGAAGTTATTTAACATATTTTCAGCCTTTTTATTGAAGATTTCTTCATTTTATACCTTGTTGCATCATATGAAAATGTTACTGCCTGGTGCACTTGGACTTGCTTTAAATTTTAATATTTATAACTAAACAAATGGTAATCTAAAATATTAAATTAATGTTTTTGATCCTAACAATTAGGCAAGTTAATTGAGGTTTTTCATCTCCTAACATGCTTCCTTAATATTTCTGTCTGATATTCTAACTTGTATTAATCATATGATGTGATGCCACCCACATTTTTGTTTGGATAAATGGAAAAATATAGAAACAATAATTATTCTGCTTTATGAAAGCTTAAATGATGATCTATTAAGAGGAGTGAGAAGCTACTGCTCTTAATGAACTTTAGGGAAACAACCTTAAGGTGACGGGCTTGCTTATAGAGTCCCATTTACAATTATGTATGCCAGTTACAATTATGTATGTCATTTATTTGAAGTTTCCACTGTTAAATAAAGTTTAATTATTCCACATGAAAAATATATGGAGCAAAAGTGGGAGTTTTCATTATAAAAAGGCTCCTGGGCCTTAGAGTATGGATGTCTGGGTGAATGCTTGTATTGGAGCTTGTGTGAGGCCTGTTGTTGAAGAGAGGCCATGTTTTTGAAGAATTTTAGAGGCCCTTGGTGGTATTTATGGTGTGCTGAACCAGAAGAGAGGCCATGTTTTTGAAGAATTGCAGAGGCCAGGAACTCCACTATACAACATCAAGGCATATCTACCTTTCTAAATGCTCGAACATTAAGGACATGGATCACATCTTCCCTTGGTTCTGAAGTTGTTGCAAATCACATGGTGGAAGTTAGCACTAACCTTAAGCTTGTAAAAGAATTTGGAATAGACCCAGAAAATGCTTTTGCATTCTGGGATTGGGTTGGTGGTCGCTACAGTGTGTGCAGTGCTATGGGTGCCCTCCCCTTATCACTTCATTATGGTTTCCTATTGTTGGCAAGTTTCTGGAGGGAGCAAGGAGTATAGATAATCATTTCCACACAAATCCATTTGAGAAAAATATTCCTATTTTTCTTGGTCTCCTCAGTGTGTGGAATGTTTCCTTTCTTGGGTATCCAGCTAGGGCTATCTTGCCATACACTCAGGCTCTGGAGAATTTTGCACCACACATCCAGCAGCTTAGCATGGAGAGTAATGGGAAGGGAGTTTCTATTGATGGTGTGCCCCTAAATTTTGAGGCTGGTGAAATAGATTTTGGAGAACCTGGTACAAATGTCTAGCACAAATTTTACCAGTTAATTCATTAGGGTCATGTAATTCCTTGTGATTTTATTGGCATCATCAAGAGCTAGCAGCCCATTTATTTACAAGGGGAAGTTGTGAGTAACCATGATGAGCTCATGTCTAAATTTTTTTCACAGCCGAATGCTCTTGCTTGTGGGAAGAATCCTAAAGAGTTGAGGAATGAGAAAGTTTTTGATCATCTTATTGCACACAAGACATTCTATGGGAATCTACCATCACTAAGAATCTTACTACCATCATTGACAGCATATAATGTAGGCTAGTTGTTAGCAATGTATGAATAGAGGATTGCAGTTGAGGGTTTCGTTTGGGGAATTAATTCCTTTGACCAATGGGACATGGAGCTTGGAAAGTCATTGTCATCTCGTGTACAAGCTCAAATGAACTTGTCTCGCACTAAAGGGAAGCCAGTTGGGGGCTTTAACCCCATCACCACAATGTTGATAAAACGATACTTGAAGGTAATCAGATACTAAAATATATTGTTCTCTTTTTCAAGTCTGGAGGAAATGTGCATTCTAAGGGGTTATATTAAATTTATAGTTACAACTGCACTTTTCAGAACTTTCCATTGAAATAAATTCATAGCATACCAACAAACCACCTGATATAATCAATGTTAATTTATAGGAAAATTCTCCAATTACTATGGACTTTCTCCGCTCAAAATCATAGTACATACTTTTCTATTTATTGAGCACTAGTCAGTCTTTTGATTTTTAATGGCAGTCCTTATTTTGTATTTGAATGAGATAGCTTCACTTATGTAGAAATATTTCTGTTAAAGTGGAGGCACTTTTGATGACTGGGAATCAATATTTTTTTGTTATAAATTGGGAACCTAGTGTTTGTTATAAATCGGGAACCATTGAAAGGCTTTCAGTTGCGAGGAGGTGACCAACCATATCCAACAGTGTGATAACGATTTTTTTATATTTTAAATATTTAATTTCCGTCGGAATATTGATGCTTATGTCGGTCGCCCTATATATGTCAGAAGAGCGATTCTAAAGCCATCTGCAGAGCAATGCTATACACATCAGACGAGCGACGCTAAAGCCGTCGGTAGAGCGACGCTATACACGTCGGAAGAGCGATGCTAAAGCCATCGGAAGAGCGACGCTGTACACGTCAGAAGAGCAATGCTTTAAACGTCAGAAGGGCTAATGTTGGAATTGCAAAATTATTTTGAAAACCTGATAAACGTCAGAAGACAGACAGTTATGGCTTATCGGAAGACCGATAGTTATGGATCGTTATGCAACGTTGGAAGACCGACAGTTATGGATCGTCGGAAGACCAACTATTTAATTGACGTCGGAAGAGCGAAGATGTTGATAACATCGGTAGACCGACGGTTTAGCTAACGTCGGAATAACGACGCCTTTGATGACGTCAGAATAGCGACGATCGAGATAACGTCGGAAGAGCGACAGACGTCTGGAAACGTCGGAAAATGTGTTTCTATTTTGATACTTTATTGAAGTGTCAGAATTGCGATGTAATGGCTAACCACATTTTTCCCCGCCTCAAACTATCGCTCTTGTGATGCCTATGTGTCGGAATAGTGACGAATTGGCCGTTGGAAATTGGGCCAAATGTGCTAGTGGGTGTATATAGAATTTGCACAACATATCTTGAAGACCTTTAAATCTAGAGTTTTGCAACTAACTCTTGTGTGTGGTTTTAGAACTTTACAATTTTTAAGTAACATGTCTTAGCATCTAGGTTTTTTAAACCCTATAAAAGTGTGGAATAAAGGGAGAAACCCTAGAAATGGAAACACTAACTGATTTTTTCCGTTGTGAAAAGAAAAAGGAACTAGTACTTTTGCATGGCTGGTACTACATCATGCTGATGTGAAGACATGGTATGATAAAAAATGGTCCATGTATTTAGCTGAATGTGAAGATTAGTTCCTCATATCTAGAAATGAAATGCACTTACGTTTTGTAGCATAATTGTAAAAGTTTTGCATGGTATAACCTAATATAGGGTTTTTATACCCTAGATAAGACTTAAATTGGAAAACCATAGTAAAGGAAGCCCTAATCATTGCCCCCCTTTAGAATTCCTAGTTTTTTGGAAATGATATCTACAGTTTGAAGGCTGAGTGTTCTTGGATATTAAAATATCTCCAAACTCTAGCGTAAAATAGGTTATGAGTCTAGGGTATGTATTAAACCCTAGGGTTTGAAAAGAAAAATCCTAGGAATGGGTGTTTCTTCATTCAAAGTAAAAACCCTAATAAGGTTTAGGTCAATATTTTCTAGGTTCTATATCTAAAACCCTATAATTGCACCTTTTAGAAATCATAGAAACCTTATATTGACTGTATTGACATATGCTCTTGTCTTTGTGTATCTTGATTTTTTGTACTTGCTAGTGAAATTTGTAGACACATAATGAAGGATGTCAACATTATGAAAGCAAGTTGAGAAGGATGGAAACAACAAGAATTGTTCTTAATGATGACTCCTTGATAATGATGGAAAGAGGGAGTTTTAAGGACTTTTTGTCGCTGCTTCAACACCCTCCAAAAAATTCACTACATTCAAATTTTGGAGCCTACTTCACTATTGTATCTACTGTGGTATTGTTTGTCAAGTGTCTTTTTAGGTCATTCTATATGTTTCAAGTGTTCCTGATTGTTCTCATGTGTTGTTGCATTGATTAGAACATCTCTAGTGCATTTCATGTTCACAACATCTTTGGTGTTTGTAAAACGATACTTTTGGGTCCTAGTCACACACACTTCATATGTCATACTTGGGGAATGTATGTAAAGTGGCGTTTTGATGCATACTTATCATTTTTCAAGCTTGTCTAAGTTTTCTCGATGATCTAGTATGTGTCACACATGGTTTTATGTTTTAACTCATCATTTTTTCCCCTTGATCTATATTCGAGACTTAGACAAATTTTGGTTGCAAAGTGAACCCATTAAGGCAAGGAGCGCATGAGTGCACTCTTAAGCCTCAATCGAGAATCATTTGTTATTTAGATGTTCACCATGCACCCTCCTAGAGCACATAACTCATTCCTCAACCATATTTCCCCTTACTTATCCCAAACTATGCCCTTGAAAAAAAGATAAGTCTTCCTTTGAGCGCACTCCTTCACCTCGAAGAAGTGCACCCTCCTTGAGCACATGAGTGCACCCCGAAGGACTTAAGCTCCACCATTCAGCCTTGCACAATGTTCCATGAGACTTTGAGTGCACTCCAAAGGCATGAATATTCCTACTTCAACCTTAAAAATTGAACCATGCACCCTCCTAGGCCTCTTGAGTGCATGGGCGCACATTGAAGCCCCAAAGCCTCTCCCTTCAGCCTTTAGATTTTTTCCCTTTGAAATGATTCTCTCCCTTGAGAGCACAAAACACTTTGGAAGCCTAAAGCCTTCTACTTTGTCCTTTGGTCATGCACCCTATGCCATCCCTTGAGTGTCTCTTTCTCTTGAGCACATGAGCGCATCCAGAAGCCTTGAAGCATTTTCCCTTCAACCCTTCAACCTTTAAAGGTGCACCCAAAAGCTCTCATGTATATTTCCAAGCACAATGTGAAGGAATGAAAAAAAAACCTGCATAAAACATGTTAGAATAATAGATTTTAAGGCTAATATTTTTTTTTCATGAGTGATTGCAGTTATAGATATCTCAGGAACAACATTACAAGCACGCATGAAGAAGATCAATAAAAGAAGGCAGATAAAGGAAGCATCGAAGAACAAAGAACACATTGAAGTCTTAAGGATTGAAGAACCCAAAGACTACATCAGATCAGATACGCTTTGGAGGGTGAAGACATCAATGATCAGAATCTGTATTCAGAATGAAGACATGAGTGGCAACCATGTCACCCATTGAAGAAAGTCCATGTCCTTAGCCACTATTAGTTCCAGCCATCAAAGGATAGTGAATTTTTATGTCTCATCATATGGTGATGTGTAATTTATGATGTAATGATGTAATAATTGTAAATACAAATAAATGGAAGTCCAAGAGTCAGGTATGGACACAAGAGCCATGGAAGTCCAAAATACAGGTAATACCAAGAGTCATATGTAATTCAAAAATTCATTGGCAAGTCTAACGATTATAGAAGTACAAAGGTCATTAAGAGTTGGAAAGTAAAGAGTCATGATGATTTGAAAGGTCACGCATCAAGTTATAAAATGATCCTCATTACTCATGTAAAGGAATTTTAACCTTGGATTCTCCCACAAGGAATTAGAGAGATAGAGTTAGTAATTTTGGGGAGCAAGTAGTGTCTCTAACACTCCACTACTGGAGCTAGTGATGTTCATTGTACTTATGTATCTTGGAGCTTTTGCTTAATACTTGAAGCCTTTCGGCTAGCACATTTTCATACATGGATTGTGAATGTTTTAATAATATTATTTGAATGTTTATGATTCATGTTCGATTTCACATTTACTGAAGTAATTGAACTATTTAAGTGACTTTGGCGCTTAACTTATTGGAAATGTGTTGTAATGTTTGTAGTGATCGTTGCATCTATGTGATTTATTTCACTTGATGTTAGACAAATATTTCTCATGTGTGTGTGTGTGTGTGAATCCATTAGGCTCACTTTATTTCCCCTCTGCAGTGAAATAACCTTGATACATATGAAATCAAACATTCACGAGGCACACTCTCTTTCTCATTCAAAAATCACATGTGCACTTCTCTCTTGTGCTAATTGCTAAAGCCATGGCATATCTTTAAGTAAACGAAAGCTGGGCCATATTCTGGATGGGAATCCTACAATAAATGGTTTGAGCTCTAATTAGGACCTCATATCGGTGATATCCCCTATATGTTGGCAGTATCGAGCACCATTAACATTCTGGCGCTAGAAGGAGGGAAGCCAATTTTTTATAGTTGATAACTCTACACATCCTAATAATTCTTCTTATGGACAAGGTAGTAATGTTATGAGAAATCTTATAACTCATATTCTTGAAGTAGGAGGGTATTCACAACCTATTCCAGAGTTGGAATATGAGGTTACTTACGAACAACTCCGCGCACTTCGACTTGTAACCTATTGGTTTGTTAAAGCTATCAATTTACATCCCGTGGCTCATAATCCTTCGCTTTATCCTAAGAATAAAGAAAAAAATCATACTGGTGTGTTAGTAACAACAATGGAATTTTTGTTTTTTCCACTATTTAAGAATTAGAAGAATCCTATGAAGGCATAGTTCAACAAGATCCACTTCCACCCATTAATGAAGGGTTCGATGAAGACATTATTATTTCTGACGAAGAACACTGGGGAACTAATTTTGAGTTCAAATATGGTTTAGATGATTAAGTGTTGGAAATAATGAGAGGGGGGGGGGAATAAATATTTCTCAGTATTTATTTTCTATAGTTATTTTTACCATTTAGATCACTTATATTTATAACAAAAAATGAACAATGATAGAATAAATACTTTGATTAATTTATTCTTTACACTAAATCAAGTACAACATATGTAGGGCTCCAACCATAGATGAAGACACCAATATTCAATCTCCCAAGTTCCAACTTGTATTTTTCCAATCACTCACTTGGAATTCCCAAAGCTCCAACCTCTGGGGCTCCAACCCTATCTTTGGTATAAGCTCCAACCAGGTTTCTTGAGGACTACTATCCTCTAAGGCTCCAACCCTATCTTCCAAGGCACCAAAATTGTATCTATGAGGTTCCAACCTCTTAGGCTCTAACCCTCAACTTCAATTCGTAAAATTGTGTTTGGTTATTCTTCACGACTCCCAATGTATTGTTCAACGAGCCCTATCAATATTCAACAATTCCTTCACTTAGTCTCCATGTCACTTCATCAATGAAAACCTTGTTCTTCACATGAAGGTGTCTCCACTATTCTTCATGGTACCCAAAACAAATATCTCCAAGGTTACTTCATGATGACATCAATGATGTATCATGATCTCCAGGTGTACCTTCAAGATGTATTCAATAGGTATCCCAACTTGCGCACCTGCTCTAAACTTCTTCAAGGACTTCTTAAAGGAGTCTTCACTTTACTTGCCCAACAAGGTATTTCTTCACAAGTTCTTCAATAGGTGCTTCAAAATTTGTTAGGTCATTAGTGCTTCTTCAACAAGACTCAAAAAAGTCTTCAATTATCCAAGGTCTTCTTCACGAGTTTTTTTTTTCAAATGATTTTCATTAGTCTGCAAATCAAATATCTTTTAGAACAACTAATTGTCACCTTAATATGTCTTATTTTCAAACCATATCCAGATCACAATCAATAGAACCAAACAACCACTAAAAATACTGCCAAAAATGTTTGCTCCTTGTTCAAATAGTTTCTACTCAAGGTGGGCTGGTCCAAATTCAAGGTCTGCAATCAATGTATGCAAATGACACTATTACTATCTTCTTTTTTTCCTTAGTTCCAAATCCTTTTCTATGAAATTTTATTCAACTGATCAACCAGGTTTGAAAACAAAAGACATGCTTGAAATATTCAACAAGGCAATAGGTTCGAATTCTAAAAATAAGGATGAGTTGCAAGTTTAATTATTTTTTAGAGGAGGAGCTGAATTACAGGCCCACACCTGTCTGAGCTTCAGTTTATGAGGACAGTTTGAGGTATGGAAAGTATATCATAGGAATAATGACCTTGTTTGAGACTATAAACACAAGTTTCAAGCTTTAAATAATAGCTTGCTATGGGTCAAAAAATTTCAGGTCAAAGGTAATGAAAGGTATCGAAGTTTGCTGTCCTATAGTTTTGTAGAAATTTGAATAATAGCTGAATTATTCAGCGAGATTATCCTGATTACACACTATTTAAGCTTCATGCATAATACATAACCTCTTCTACAATTGATCATCAATATGCGGAAATAGAAAGCAGTCGCATGCGCTCATTAAAACATAATCAAGCACACATATCAACACAAGATGTAATGGGGAAAGAAATAGCTGAAAACCCCCAACTATCTGTATATTATAATGATAGAGAACATGTAACAATACATAGCACAATACTCCTCACAAGTACTCAGTACTATCTCCAAAAATTTACACACAAACTAACTGAGATTTGAACAAGTCATGGGTTCAAATCTTCTCCACAAGTCTGCCTGCCTCTACTGCGCAATCCAAGTGAGTAATGAATGAGATCCAAGTTCGAATCCCACTAGCTCCAATTGTGCAATCCTCATTGGAAATCTCCATCAAAGTGTGTGCAAATCTCATGCACAATCATGGTCACAACTGATAGTCAATCACACCCTTTCACCCACCTCTAACACTGGTCTCCACTGAACTGTCCATGCATTGCAGTTAACTGATGTGTTCTTTAGTTGATTTATGAGTTAATAATTAGTGAATTAATTAATAATTAATTCAAACCACTCATCACTAGTGTATTTTTCAGTTAGACTAAATACAACTAGTTCAACTAAGTTAAACCGAACACAACTCCAGCAACTGTCTCATCAACTCCACCAAACTCTGCCACATGAATTCTAACTGAAGTCAACCATGCAATAGCTCAACTAACCCTTAGGAAAAGCGTATTTCCTTCTGTCAGCTGCATGTGCCACATCCAAGCATCAAACTGAAGTGCTCCAAGAGGATAAGATAGTGTTTATAGTCTAAATATTATTAAGGGTTAATAATATTTGACTGTTCTATTTTTAGCCCAGCAGTCTAAAAATAGAAACCGCCCAATGTATAAAAATAGAGGTCCATCTATTTTTTCCAACTCGACCAATCATCCATAAATAACATCTTGTAACTCATAGACCATGATCCCTATGTCTAAAAATAGACATAGTCTAAAAATAGACTTTGCGCCAAAAATAGCCTGCGGGCCCACTTAGTGAAGGCGACTTCATTTCACTAAGCTCCATCATCTTGTTGTATTTTCAACACTCCCTCTCAACAAGATATGGATTATCTGCAACCCCTATCCTGCCTCTGTGGTATTCGAATTTGCTCCTGGTGAGCGCCTTCGTCAAGATATCAACATCCTGATCCTCCGTGGGAATATATGAAAGTAACATGATTCTCCGCTGCACACAATCTCTGATATGATGGTACATGATGTCGATGTGTTTGGATCTATCATGAAATACTGGATTAGCCGAGAGTTTAATGCAACTCTGGTTATCACAATAAATCACAGTAGGCTCCAAGTGTGACCCGAACAACCCAACCAGGATCTTCCTCATCCATATGGCCTCGCATGCAGCCAAGCTTACTGCCATATACTCAGCCTCTGCTGAACTGAGTGCCACGGATTTTTTCTTCCTGCTGTACCAAGAAAATGATGTCGACCCGATACTAAAGATCCCTCCAGATGTGCTCTTTCTGTCCGTTGGGCTCCCTGCCCAATCTGCATCCGTGAAGCCACATAGCTTCACCCCATCCTCCTATCTGTACCACAAGCCATATCCCGATGTGCCTCTAAGATAACGCAATACATGCTTTCTTGCCTTTCAGAAGAGCTTGGTAGGCTTAACCATAGCTTGCGAAAGCTGGTTAACAACATAGCATATATCGGGTCGTGTATTGACCAAATACATAAGCGACCCCACCAACTGTTGATAAACAGTGGCATCCACTACCTCTGCTGAAGTAGCATCCTCCTTCCTCCAACCTCCAGGAAGAGGATTATCAACAGGCTTGTAGCCATGCATGTTGAAATTCTCCAGTATTTCCCGGGCATACTTACCCTGAGAAATAAATAGTCGATCACTGCGCTGCCAAATTTCCAATCCCAAGAAATAATGAAGGAGGCCCAAGTCCTTCATCTCAAACTCTCTAGCAAGATCCTCCTTGCATGAAAGTATCAACAGCTCATCACCCGTCAAAATCAGATCATCTACATACAGTACAATGATCATCAACTTCCCCTCCACCACAATCTGGTACAGGTTAGGATCCGCCTCACTCTTGGAGAATCCAAGTCTGGTGAAATAACTATCTATCCATGTGTACCAAGCACAGGGTGATTGTTTCAACCTGTACAGTGCTCTCTTGAGTCTGCACACATGCGACTCACTGCTAAATATCTTGAAACCTTCGGGCTGCTCTATGTACACCTCCTCCTCAATGACTCCGTTGAGGAACGCAGTCTTCACATCCATCTGATGGATGTGCCACCCCATCTGCGCTGAGAGAGCCAAGATCGTCCGTATGGAAGAGTACCTTGCGACAGGTGAAAATTTCTCCTCATAATCGATCCCCTCTATCTGTGAGAAGCCTCGGGCAACAAATCTTGCCTTGTACTTCTCCACACTCCCGTCAGCCACCTGTTTCACTTTGTAGATCCATCGCGAACCCACCATTGATTTCCCTTCCGGTCTTGGGCCAATCTCCCATGCACTGTTTCTGACAATCGAATCATACTCTTCCACCATGGAATCTACCCATGCGGGGTCCTCCACAGCTTCCTCAAAAGAGGATGGCTCTGTCACGACACATTTTCTCACAAGAGCCATGTATCCAGTGTACCGATCCGGTGACTGTCTCTGTCTGCGCTGTGCTATAGGTGGTCCTACAACCTTCTCTGCATCTTGAGCCAGTCGCTCAGCTTCTGTAGTGCGCTTGCGCCCTCTGATGGTTGGCGCTGCATGAGTGGTCTCTTCCACTCCATGAACTTCCTCTTGTGGCTGATCCACATTCAGAAACTCATCCTTAGGAACTAATAGCTCCTCATTTGCATGCAAGTGTGGCTCCCTCTCAAGCGAACACTTCATGGATTTCTCCTCCTGAAATTTGATATCCCGTCGCACAACAGTCTTGTGACTGTCTGGAAAATACACACGATAGTTGTGGGGTGTATCAGTGTACCCCAAAAATATCCCAATCTCTGTGGTCAGATCTAGCTTCTTCCTAGCATCCTTCATCACATGCAAGTAGACAGGTGAACCAAAAATCCTCAAATGGGAAATATCAGGTCTCTTACCAGAAAACGCCTCCTCCGGTGTACTCATGCCAAGTATCTTGTGAGGAAAACGGTTCTGCACATATACTACAGTATTGCATGCCTCCGCCCACAAGTGAAGGGGTAGGCCCTGATCATGCAACATCGCCCATGCAGCACCCACGATCGTTTTGTTCTTCCGCTCAACAACCCCATTCTGCTGTGGGTTATGAGGTGCAATGAGCTCTCTTCGAATCCCTTCTACGTTGCAAAAGTCCTTGAATTCAACAGAGATTAATTCGCCACCATTGTCGCTCCTAAGAGCCTTCACATGCTTCCCCGATTCCTTCTCAACCAGCGCCTTGAACTCACAGAACTTTGAGTATGTCTCGCTCTTCTTCTGCATGAAGAAGATCCAGCACTTCTGAGAAAAATCATCAACAGATCACATAGTACTTGTGCTTTCAGCATCGAAGCTACTAAGAAAGGTCCACACACGTCTGTGTTAATTCTCTCAAGGATCGTCGTGGCGCGACTATCCTTCTCGTGAAAGGTGGCTTTCACAAATTTTCCCAAGGTACACCCCTTGCACTGATTTGACTGCGCAAGAGTGCCCTTAGGAAGCCTAGTAGAAATCTGCTGCAGTATCTTCAAAGCTCCATGGTGAAGGTGGCCCAATCTCCGGTGCCACAGCTCGCCATCATCTCGGCTCACCACTCCTTCCGCCTTGCATGCCATTCTTTGCGCGACCATCTATTGCAACTGATAAAGGTTCTTGACTCGAACCCCTATCTTAGGGTCTCTCCGGTTGTCTTTTTTGCGTAGGGAAAGCCTTTGAATCGCGAAGACAACATCATACCCCCTTGTCTTCTAACATCACCATGAGAGATCGATTCTTCTTCAATCTGGAACATGCATCACTTCCTTCAATACGAAGGGTTTACTAGACTCCCTCTCAAAGGAAATGGTACTGATACCGGTCGCACTGTATCTACCATCATCGCCCATCTCGATGTGCACTCCAAGATCTTTCTCATCCAAATCTGAAAACAGATTTCGATCTCCAGTCATGTGAAAAGACGCACCACTGTCCAAGAACCATACTGATCCCATCACACTTGAGACTAAGCATGCAATCAGTGAAAAATCCAGCTCAAACTGCGAGGCTAAGGCCTCTCCTGCTACAGATCCAGCAGCTTGCTTATTTTTCTTCTTCTGCGGACAATTTGTAGCATAATGTCCGTGTTGGTGACAGTGAAAACACTTCACCTTGGACATGTCCTGCTTCTTGCCTTTCGCACCGGAATGAGAAGCTTTCTTTCTCTTCCCCTTCTTTTATTTGGCAGCCAAAGCAAAATTTTCTTCATCAGATGCCTTTGATGAAGATCCATCTTTGGTATTCCGCCTTATCTCCTCTTGCATAAGATCCGACCAAAGTCGCTCCCATCCTAGCAATTTCTCCCGACCATTGACAGAATCCTGATAGGCATGCCAACTCTTCAGAAGACCAAGGAGAGCCAAGCTCACAAATTCCTCATCATCGACAGTCACCCCCACACTTCCCAGCTCATCCCTGCATTGGATGAACTTCGTGAGGTACTTGGGCATATTGTCGCCTTTCTCCATCTTTATGTGTTTGAGTTTATCCTTGAGCGCCAACTTCCTCTGGTCGCTCTTGCTTTGGAATAAATCTGTCAACGCTTTCCACATCAAGTATGGAGAAGCTTTTCCATGCATGTTGGATACAATGTGATCCTTCACGCCCTCCAACAGAATCCTTCGACATTTCACCATCTTCTTTTGCCAAGCCTCAACTTGAGCAGCATCAGTAGGCTTTGGGATCTCAGCTTCTATGAACTCCTTCAGCCCGTTATCATCTAATACCGCCTCCATCCGGTCCTTCCATGCAACATAATTCGAACTGCCCTCAAGGGCATATTCCAGTCGCAATCCGTTGAAAGACATTTCAACTTTGGCACCAAGAAAACTACTGCAAATTCAAATTCCAAATTCTGCTGCAAATTCGAATTCCAAGCTCAAAACTCAGTTGCTTTTGGATCTGTGAGAACAAATTATTTCTAGCACAGAGATCGACTGTAAGGGAATTTACTGGATATATCACCTTTCAAAGAAAGGATGGATCCAGAGGCTACCTGGCCCGTTACAGACTCTGTCTACCGAAAATAATTGTAATCACTGTAATAGATCCGATGATCAATTCTACTCCGATACCATGTAGAAATTTGAATAATAGCTGAATTATTCACCGAGATTATCCTGATTACACACTATTTAAGCTTAATGCATAATACATAACCTCTTCTACAATTGATCATCAATATGCGGAAATAGAAAGCAGTCACATGCGCTCATTAAAACATAATCAAGCACACATATCAACACAATATGTAATGGGGAAAGCAATAGCTGAAAACCCCCAACTATCTATATAGTATAATGATAGAGAACATGTAACAATACATAGCACAATACTCCTCACAAGTACTCATTACTATCTCCAAAAAGTTACACACAAACTAACTGAGATTTGAACAAGTCATGGGTTCAAATCTTCGCCACAAGTCTACCTGCCTCTACTGCGCAATCCAAGTTGATTAATGATGAGATCCAAGTTCGAATCCCACTAGCTCCAACTGCGCAATCCTGATTGGCAATCTCCATCAATGTATGTGCAAATATCATGCACAATCATGGTCACAACTGATAGTCACACTCACCCTTTCACCCACGTCTAACACTGGTCTCCACTGAACTGTCCATGCATTGCAGTTAACTGATGTGTTCTTTAGTTGATTTATGAGTTAAAAATTAGTGAATTAATTAATAATTAATTCACGCCACTCATCACTAGTGTATTTGTCAGTTAGACTAAATACAACTAGTTCAACTAAGTTAAACAGAACACAACTCCACCAACTGTCTCATCAACTCCACCAAACTCTGCCACATGAGTTCTAACTGAAGTCAACCATGCAATAGCTCAACTAACCCTTAGGAAAAACGCATTTCCTTCTGTCAGCTGCATGTGCCACATCCAAGCATCAAAATGAAGTGCTCCAAGAGGATAAGATAATGTTTATAGTCTAAATATTATTAAGGGTTAATAATATTTGACTGTTCTATTTTTAGCCCGACAGTCTAAAAATAGAAACCGCCCAATGTCTAAAAATAGAGGTCCATCTATTTTTTACCAACTTGACCAATCATCCATAAATAGCATCCTGCAACTCATAGACCATGATCCCTATGTCTAAAAATAGACATAGTCTAAAAGTAGACTTTGCGCCAAAAATAGCCTGCTGGCCCACTTAGTGAAGGCGACTTCATTTCACTAAGCTCCATCATATTGTTGCATTTTCAACAAGTTTCTCCACACATTTGTAGTGCTACTTCTACAATTTGCAGGGAGATGCCACACTAAAAACCCAGAGGGATATGTCACTGATCCTAGTTCAGTGAGCTACGTAAAAATCTGCAATCTGAGCCTCCGAAGGTGAAAGTGCACCACTGAAATAATAATTAGCCCCAAAAAAACGTTTTCAAGTCCTCCTCATCCTCCAATTACGTTTTTTTCAGTTTAGTGATCTTTAAGCCCAAACAAATTTCCGAACAACTCCTTCTTTTTTCCTTAAGCTTATTTCTTCGGTGTCTTAAATATATCTCTGAGGAATCACCGAAATTTATTTTCAAATGGACAGTATGAGCCTCATTTTTATATGAGTTTGACAACAAGATGAAGGGACACATCTTTCTAGAGGTAGGCCAACATGAATGTGTGAGTGTAGGTTGGCTAGCTTAAAAAATAGGATATATAATCTTCAAAATTCAATTTATCTTAAAGTATTTGGAGTTAGAAGGCATATAATAGCTCATTAGAAAGAGGAAAGAATCCTCTTTAATATGTGAAGGTATTTTTTATATAGAATTTTAATCTACAGATAAAATAAATTCCCTGAGTGTGGTGTTCCTTCACTCAGAACAACAGAAGAAAGACACCTACTATTTTCTCTAAAAAAAGCAGATATACAGAAAGAGAAAGAAGTCTATGTGTGATACTTTTTCTCTCCTCTTTCTGTCATTGTTTCCGTTGCTCTCAATCCAACTTAAGCTACCAGATTGATTCCTACAAACAAAGACAAAGAACAAAAAACATCATACAATATACAAGTATCTACTTATCTTAATCAAATCAAACCGATTAGATCTGAAATATATACATCATAAAGAATACATTTCACAAGATATAGACATATGTATGGGAAAATGAATATATATATTTATTAAAGAGTAGGAGGAGAAGATTACAACCAATGGATCGATTTATCTTCAACCTAATCCAACTTCATTCCAGCCTCATCACATCCAGCATCATCTCAGCAGGATATCAACACTTCCACTCTCTTATCAAGTGAGAATCCAACAACATAAATTTGCACAAAATTTTTCCTCCCTAACACTTAGATGAGTGTGCAATTTATAGGTAAACTGATGGTAGTTTCTCATTGAATGGATTTATAATAATAGGCAAGACATGTTTCCAAGTTCAGAGGTGGTGGATGGACACTTGGATTCAAAGTATGACACCTATGGACTCTTCTAGAAGGCACTGACCATGTGAAGATTCCTAGAACAATGATGATTTCACTCCTAGGTGACCAACACATCCTTGAGTGTCAGGAAGTGCACTGTAGTTCACCCTTGCATGGAGGTATTGGCACTGCAACACAGTTAGTCACTTGCAGAGGAGCGTTGGTGAGTCATTGGGTCATATAATATATAATTCAAACCCTGGAAATATCACAATTGAAGCATGTATGGAATGTTTTCACTTAGGGCATATAACAGCTGAAATATAAGGGGATGATAGACCCTATTCATTGGTCCTAGGTGATGATTTCCAGTTTGTCTAGGTCTTGGGGTATGATGCCTGAATTGACCTATAACAACTGCCCCTTAAAGCAGGAAGTAAAAATAATAATAGTATTTGGATGAGATAATTTACGATGTGATGAGTAGGATCCGAAGTGGATGGTGACCTACATCAATCTTGCAATAAATTACATTATGATATTTTCATCTTGATCACAAATCTATGAGGGAGGCATACCCATGCTCAACACATAAACTATCATAACATGTACATAATTTAGAAAGTCGTCTACAATGAAATGTTTCCCGATATAGACATGCCTATAGATATAGGTCATCGTAGAGATGATGTGTACAACAATCATGAAATCACAGCCCGGATGGATGAAAATAGATCTGAGGTATTCTTATCTCGTTCACTCGATCATTTAGGTACAAGTCTAACCATGCGAATATATGATTTGAAGTCAAACATGGGAAGACATTGTCTGATTACCAGTCAATGATGTTAGATGTTAATAGAAGCGAGAAAACCACCATTGATGTTAATGTCTCTCAGGGTACTTAGCACAATTTGTAAGGCTTGAATAGATGATTTGATGTCGAACACCAAACAAAATATTTCGGTCAAAGGTCCGGAAGCGAGAAACCTCCCAATGATGTAGCAAGTCTTAGGGTACTGGAAGATGTTTCTAAGTAAACTTCTTGGATGATGAGATAATGTCTACAGGAAGAAAATTTATCACGAAACAGGAGTAACGATTTCAGAGACAAAATGTGACTTGATATAGCAATATTCAAGGATGACTGTCATGAAAATGAAGGTTTATGAGTATCGCAGAAGGATGAGAATTTACTGGATGAATTCTCTTGAACATATTAGCGACACTGAGATGAGTTGGTAGCATTGACCCAAAAGCAAAGTGATGATATGATGAACCATAGGCATGATGAACCGTCAAGAATATTACTCAACCCAAAAGTCATGATGATGGAGTAAAAGTGTCATGTTCAAGAGTGAATTGCTACCATAAAGTGTTATGTTCTTTTTCCCAAATTTTTCCTAGTCATTTGACGACCAGTACCTATTTATTTTTTAACAAGCTTGAGGAGGGTAACGTATGCTTGATCTATAATTTGAACCTTCAGGTAAATCCATCGCTATTTAATAATTTAACGAGTCTAGTGATAAATGAAAATCGATCTTTCCATGATCTAAAAGTCTGTTGCTATTTATGTTTTAACGAGTCTAACAAAAATGAAAACCCGATCCCTTTTCATATTTGGAGAGTTTGAAAAAGAGGAAAAAAGAAAACTCCATGAGTCCTTTTTCGTAAATTTTTCATTCAAGTTCGAAAAAGTGTAAAATGATGCCTGAGAAAACCTCTTATCCATGTTCGACTAAGGTTTTCATTTTTTTTTGTAAATAATCTATCTCAGTCCGGAAAAGGATTAAACTTATGCTGAGTAGATGTCATTTCATTTACTTTTACGAGCTCGAAAAGACAAGTGCTCGAAAATATTTTCACATTATTGGAGTCTGAAAAGAGCTAAAAGAAGACTCCAGGGGGTTCCTTTTTCGTAGTTATCGAAGCTCGAAAAAGAGATAAAAGTGCGCTTCAAATCATTTTTCATTTTTATTAAAGCTCGAAAAAGAAGGATAAAATTATGCTTTGTGGTCAAATCATTCTTGAATAAGTGTGCATACTAAAATCGTTGCATCAGCTGTAAAACCTGTTCATTAAACCAGTAAACAGATTAAAAATTCTTGTTTCATAACAAAAAAAACCATATTCACAACATTAAATATGATTTAAAATAATCAAATTGACTAATTAAAAGAGTTTTTACCATTCCAAAGTTACCATTTGAAAATTAGGAGCTCTGAACCAGTTTTTCCCTCGAACTTCACCGGTCGATTGCGACAATTTTTGTGGATGATTTCTCTTGCTGTTTGATTCAGGTTGGAGCTATGAACCTTCTCTTTCTTTTAGTATCATTTTAATTTCATTTCATGGTCAATTTTTAGGGTTTTGAGCCCCTTAGGGTAAATATATCACGCTTGGAGGGAAACATACCCTTGAATGTCGAAAGGTGCATTGTATTGCACTGAAATTGAAGGCAAGATGCACTATAATGCTCTGTCCTTGACATGGGGTGCATTGGGCGCAATTATAATTTTTTTTTCTTGCTGTCTGCCCAAAATTTCCCAAGTTTTTTGCATGAAATGAATCCTAATGAAGCTTATGATTTTGTTTCAGGTATTCATCGAATGAAAATGAAAATTATGTGGTGAGAAAGAGAACATGAAGAACATAATATGATTTCCCTAAATGATTCGGGTATAGTAAGAGCCCTAAGAGATTGCGGGTTTCTTAAATACTTCATATCGTCAGGGATGAGGCAACAAATGGAACTATTGGAGTTCTTAGATCGTTCATGGTATCCAATATTGTAGGATTTTCACATTGGGGACAAAGTGATCCCAATATTAGTGGAGGACATTTATTTTCTCACTGGATTATCAAGGCGAGGTTCTCCCATTTCCCTTGCAGGATATGCTCTTGGAGGAGAGACAGTGAGAGATTACATACTACAACATTGTCATCCAGGGACTGAACCAACTAAAGATGGGAAAATAAATATCCGTATGTGTGTGATATAAATTTGAGAACCATCCTCTTTACCATTGCAAAGATTTCTGGTTCCGCTACACTACATTTGGCAAACAGATCATACATGCAGTATGCACTTGAGTGTTTAGAACCAACAATATTTAACTGGGCTAAATCTGTACTCTTTCAGATGAAAGAACAACTAATTAAAGCAAAGGGTGGAAGGAAGAATAATTTCAACTATGGCTCGATCCTGATTTCCTTTGCCTTAGAACGAATTCCATTGATGTAGCCACAACATGTTACACTGGGAATATCTGGCCCTAGAGATCCACGGATGTAGAGATGGGTTGAATTAATGTCTAGACTTGTTGTTCAATCAACCATCGTACTCTCTACTGCATTCTTCACCTATTTTAGATGACAGATGATTGCTATAGATTAGTATGCATATGCAGGCGTAGCTTTCCGTGGAGATCCAGACCCTATTCTACCAGACGACGCTCAATGGGGTGCAATTGGTAAGAATATTTTGACCATGTTTTTTTATTTTTTCTAAGGTTTCTACATGTTTTTTTATTCTGATGTTTCCAAAGACTAAAATAAAGTGTTGATGTATACAGATGTGGGTTGGGTTCGACCAGTGAGTTAGCTAAAGTAGGGAGCAGATGATCCAACAGAGAGGGTTGTCGGGAGAAAGTCCTTCGGGATTTAGATATGATCAAATCAACACATGGAGGGATTGAATCTTGGGATTCCAGATAGCCGGATTGAAGAGTTACCTATGAGACTGCAGTGCCACACTATTGTTGTTCCTAATCGTTGGATGCGGTTATTGCGTAAGATAGCTAGATCAATAGCTTTTTATCATGAGCATCACTCGTTTAATTTGACATTTTGCATACATTTTGAGGTCAGATGACCAATGTGTCTTAGGAACAAGTTTTGTAAAAACCTATAACTATCTATCTATTTTTTTTTCAGTGTTTTCCTATGTTTATTGCGCAATCCTATTCAATTATGTGATGTGAATTGAAATATGTCTTTGCATGGGTTGCAAATGTCTGTTTAAAACATAATTAACTAAGGAATTAGTTAATGTGTTCAAATTTCTGGAAATGTGTTGATATTAAATGTAATAAAAATTTCTTTCCAAAAGTCGAACTCTTAGGAACATACAATGCAGTGTTGCATTTTAGACAGTATAAACACTAGTAAGTTGCAGTACAACAAGTTGTGAGTATAACCTAATGATGATGCGGTTAATACCAAATTAAATGGAATTAGAGAGATGTTTGATCAATGCCCTATACTCAACGATATTTTTTGTATATCGACTGATACAAATCCCTTGAAAAATCACTAACTTGCCACCTGGAGTGAAAATGGCCCATGCTGTAGAGGATAAATTCCGCGTACTAAGACTAGCACCATCAACGTACCCAATGAATGGTTCCAAAGATTCAGACATCTGCGATGAAATGTAAAGTGGATTACTAACTTCAAGAAAACTCTAGAAAACAAACTAAGACATCAAATGAAAATCAGAAGAATATATACAATATAATAAAAAAGTTTACTACACTCAACTAAGCATAGTAACGTTTAAGATACATCCCATTTCGAGGTTGTGCCAATGGAATTCCATCATAATCTACTAACTCATAGGCGCCCTTAGCAAGAAGTCTTTTGAAAATATAGGGGCCATGCCATAATGACTCAAATTTTCCTGTACCTATAAAATCAGTTTCCTAATCATAAAGTAAGACTAGTTCACCCTCTGAGAAGATGCGAGGCTGGACATGTTGGTCGTATTACACCTTGATTCGTCTCTTATGCGCTTCGTTGGCCAATGTGGCCTCACGATGCTCTTCATCAATATGGATGAGGTTAAAAAGATGCGCTTATTCAGTAGAGGTGTCAGGTAACAAGTCAATATCGAGTTTTAATGAAGATATTTCAAATTGGATAGGAAATATAGCTTCCAGAAAATACACCAATTGAAAGGGGTTGAATCCGGTTGCATTTCTTACCAAGGTTAGATATGCCCACAAAGACGAGTACATGATTAAATTCCAATTTCGTTTATGAACTCCTATCATTAGTTGAGGCATTCACTTAAGAATCTTGTTAATGGCTTTAACTTGTCCATTGGATTGTGGATAATAAGGATTAGAACTATCATGCGACAGTCCTAATTTGGCAGTCAACTCATTCATCATTTGATTGAGAAATTGCTTACCATGATCTGTGACTATAGCCTGTGGAACACCAAACCATGAGATGACATGATTGAAAAAGAATAATGTAGCCATTTCACCTGTGTTATTGAATTTAGGCATCTCTTCGACCAACTTGGTAAATTAGTATACTGCAACAATAATATAACCATGCCCCTTAGATGAACGAGGGTTTCAAGTCATGAAGTCAATGCCCCATTTTGAAAATGGTCCCACAACGATAACAGGATGCATCGACACTGGCGGTTTGCAGATTTTACAATCAAATATCTGGCACGCATGATAACTTTTGACCACAAGGATGCAGTTGCGAAATATGGTAGGCCAAAAGTAAGTGGCAAGAAGAATCTTCTGCGCGGTAGCGTATCTAGACAAGTGTCCACCACAAGCCCCAACATGAAAATCATTTAGAAACTTCTCGGCCTCCTCATGAGTGAGGCACCTCCTTAAAATCATATTGACACCACAACGATAATGTGTATCGAAAATGATAAGATAATCTTTGGCTTGGTATCGAATACGTCGCTGATGAGAGCTAAATGATAAAATCCCCATACCAAGGATCATATGATCCGATTAGAAACAGATACTCATCAGGAATTGATGGTTTTGATGTAGCATTAGTACCATCAGAGGGAAGGTCGCAGAGAAGCTCAGCCAAAACTAAAAACTTCTTTGACTTGGATTTGATGAATTCCAAATCAAATTCCTGCAAAATGACGATCCATTTTGAACATTTTACCCCTAGCAATTGATGTGACAAAATGTATGTCATGGGGTTGCAATCCAAAATGACAATGGTATTCCAGAACAAGATATAATGGCAAAATATTTGGACATCTTGAACAATTACCAAGACAAGCTTTTCAACGTATGAATACTTCACTTCCATATCATTGAGATTACCACTCAAATAATATATTGGATGTTCTATCCCATCTTCTTCTTGGAACAATACCATAGTGATGGTTGTATCTTCCGCGGTGATATATAGAAAATTATCACTTTGATAATTGGGGGATACATTAATGACGCTAGGACCAATGTATCCTTGAAAACATCAAAAGAAGCTTGCGCAACCTTATCCCAATGGAAGGGAATCCCCTTTTTCAAGAGATGAGTAAATCCTTTAGCCATTTCGGCGTAGTTGGGTATGAACCTCCTTAGGAAGTTAGCCTTTCTTTGAATTTTCTGTAACCGAATTAAATTTGATGGCGCAACCAAATAAAGAATGGCCTAGACCTTCAGTGGGTCAATTTGAATTCCTTCTTTTGAGACGATGAATCTTAGAAAACAAACAGAACCAACACGAAATACACATTTGTGTGGATTGAGGCATATTTTATAGTTTGGCAACATAGAAATATAGATCTCAAATGCATCGAGTGATCAATCCGGTTTTGTGAATGTGCGGGTAAATAGTCTAGATAAGGTTGAAAAATGTGCTTGATGTCATTGAAAGCATAATCCATTGTTCTTTGAAATGCTGTTGCAACCTTATTTAAATGAAATGGGAGTTTACAATAAGCGAATGTGCCCCAGGGACAGATGAATACTGTATTATATTGGTCCTCTACACGGATATTGATTTGATTGTAATAAGAAAATCCATCCATGAATGAAAATATATCACACACAACACAATCATAAATAATTTGGTCAATAAAGGGAGTATGATAGTTGTCTTTTGGACAAGCAAGATTGACATCCTAATAATCGATGCACACTCTGATTGTCCCTTGTTTCTTCATGACAGGAACAATATTGGAAACCCAATCAGTAAGCACGCAAAATTTTTTCAACTTCAACTTTAATGGAAGCAACCTTCTTTGGATGAACAGGATGAATGCGTTGACGAACCGGTCTAACATCAAGGTACATTTTGTTGATCAGCAGTTGTCATTGATGTCAACCCAAGCAGCACCAGGGGCTAACCCAATATTGCATGGGAATTTTTACCTACCAAATTAATATATTCTAGATCAATAATGCTTTTGATGGTTTCTAATTTTCGAGATGTTTCTGTTGATATATGGCACGCCATGTAATTATTCACGGTTTGAGAGATATTCATGTTTGAAGTTTATACCCCCAGTTAGTGGGCTAAAACCCCATGGGTTTGGGGCATGGGTCATTGAAAAGTCATAATTATTATTTTTTAAGCTCCTAATATCCCTCTCACGTTCACTTGTTGAAGCCCCTCTCAACTTAAGCATTCATATAAATTGTGATCTTCATTTCCTCCTTAGGCAAGGGATTTCGCCATCTCAAACAGGTCATCTTGGAATTTTCGCTCTAAATTTTTTGATATGAAGGCTTAGAAGCTGAAATGTTTATGAGGCGAAGCAGAAATCGTGAGGAAGCTGCAGTAAAAATTTCAGATCAAGTTGCACAATAGTTTTGGAGATATGATCTGTGGAATTCAGGGTTTTTGCAGGCTCCTGAACTTCATCTCAAATAAGTGACCTTGGTAAAATTGCCATAACTCTCTCTCTGATTATCGGATTGGAATTCCGTAAAAAGTGACAGATAGTGCACAATATTTGATTTTTTCTCTATCAATTTTAGAGACAAATGAAGAAACAGTGACACGTGGCATGCCGTACAAATGCGCTCTGCTGAAACAGACCATAATTAGGTCATTGTGAGAGATTGGGTATAACTCTCTCTTGAAGAATCCAAATTGGGTCAGACCTGTGGCATTGGAAAGAAGACTTAGAGGACTACTACAAGACTAAAAATAAAATATTTAGGATATAAAATAACAGAGATACACTAGATTCAATATCGAGCTCCTATAAGGAAAGAAAAAGCTAGATCATGTGTTGTCAAGGGTTGCAAAGGACCATAATTTCTATGGAAACAAAGTAAAGAAAGCTGCAGCAGAGGGTATCATGACAAGAGCAACAACCAAGGTGTAGAACAACAGCAATAATTTCATCATATGAAGTCTTCAAGTGGGCAAAATTGCATACAATCATTGTACTTAGTCATTGTAAATACATTATTGTACAAATTTTACTAGTATCTATCTGCCAAGGGTTGAAGAGGCAGTGTTGGGAGGTCTAGGATCATCATTAGGTGGTTGTGTCAAAGTTGGGGTTATGGTATAGTATATATTCTTCTTATACATCATTCTATATCATTGTAAAGTGGACCATTTTCCCTAGTACGGGAGTCCATTCTTCTTTTATTCTTCTATAGGGTGGTAGGGTGGTGCTAGGGTGAGTTGTAGCTCATTGGGTGTTAGGGAATCCATTCAGTTGACTACTGAATAATCTCGGGCGTTGGAGCGTCCATCCAGTGGGAGCTGGATAAGAATGATTTTCTAGATTCTAGGAAGTTGGAGCCTTATTTTCAATTGGAGTTGAATATTAAAGAATTATTAGAAAAGCATTAGGTGGTTTTTGTCTCGGAGTGGGTTTCCACCTTAAAAACTGTGTGCATTTTTGTTCCTCTTGTTTACTGCTATCATTGTACGAACACTGATAATAATTGAAGATTAACTAATGCTCTAATTGAAAGGAATATTGATTCATCCCCCCCTCTCAGTATTTCCAACAATTGGTATAAGAGCTTGGTTCCTTCAATAGCAGTTTAAAAACTAGAAGGAGGTCATGGAGCATATCAAGAATGGTGAATGGTGTACCTCTATTCAATGAAAATAATTATGCACTCTGGAAAGGAAGAATGGAGGTCTATCTCTTGGTGCAAGGTTACCAAGTATGGGACATTGTTCAAAATGGATTTACATCAACCGCGAATGAACAAGGTAAGAAGAATTTGGAAAATGATGCAAAAGCAAAGAATATTATTATCAGTGGACTTATTGAATCTGCTTATCATAAGGTTTTGGGTTGTAAAACCGCCAAAAATGTATGGGAAAAGCTTGATAATATATATGCAGGTGACTCAAATGTCAAAGAAGCAAAGCTTCAAATATATAGAGCAAAATTTGAGCAACTCAGAATGAAAGAAGATTGCAACATTGCTGCATACCTCCAATACGTTGATGAAATAACCAATACTCTGGAAGGATTGGGAGAGCTAGTTGACGAGAAGACTATTATACGGAAGATTCTTAGAACATTACTAGGGAGATTCAACTCAAAGGTATCAGTCTTAGAATACAGTGCAAATCTGGACAAACTCAGCAAGGAAGAATTACATGGAGTTCTCATAGCATATGAAATGAGACTTGATGAAGAAAAGGGTACTTCAAATCTAGAAACTGCGTTTGTTGCATCTAAGAAAACCAATAAGGACAAAAAACCTTCAATTGAAATGACATGCACTTGCAAGTGTGAAGAAAAGGGAGATGATGGAGAAGGTCTTTCAGATGAAGAATATGCTTACTTTACGAGAAAACTAAAACCTGGTAAGGGAAAATTCAAAGGTAAACTTCCATTGATATGTTTCGGTTGTGGTGAGGTTGGGAATTTTGTAGCAAAATGTCCGAACAAAAGTGATGGCAACTCAAAAGGAAAGAAAAGATTTAAGAAATTCAACAAGCAAGGAAAAAGAAAGGATCCAAAAGGAACTTTCTCTTTAAAGAAGATAGCTCATCATCCGATGAAGAAAGTGACAACAAAGAATAAGCCAATGAGAAATTATTGTTTATGGCCAAGCACAATAAACAAGAAGTATCGAACAATGAAGAAGAAGGGTTGACCATAGAAGAATTTTATGAGGAGGCAATCAAGCTTATAAAAGAGCTCAATGCTGAGAAGATCCATTCCAACACTCTTGAAGAACAATTTCAAGGTCTCAAAATTGAGGTTGAAGAACACAAATGTATTGAAGAGTCACTTCAAAAGAATTTGGAAGAAAGCAACCAAGAAAGGGAAGCATTAGAAGCCGAATTAGTCTCGCCGCGTACGGAAGTGAAGAAGGGAAAAATTGTCCAAAACTATGCCAACAGCTCAAGGGCATTGGAAGAACTCATCAACAATCAATTACCTTACAACGACAAAATTGGCCTTGGTTACAAAGAAGAAGAAGCAGAACCTTCTACAAAAAAATACAATGAACCTATGAGATTTGACATACTTGAAGACTTCATTGGACAAGACTTGCAAGCACATCCTTTGAAGACGATTCCTCGACGAAGATTTTCATCTAGGTACCAACATATTTTTCATGGCTATTGTTATTCATGTTGAAAATTTGGTCATAAAGCAGTAGAATGTCGCACATACCCTATGAACCAATACAATTCCAAGAGATTCTTCAAATATGAACCTCCCAGGGCTCAACGAAACATCAATAGATTTGAAAATTTAAGAAATAATGTGGAATGTTACAAATGTCAGAAATTTGGACACATAGCCAGAGACTGCAGACTTGAAAATCCTCTAGAAGAATCTTCGAAGCCAGAGAATGAACAAACATGGAAGAAGAAGAAGACTGATAATTGTGCTCTCGCTCTCAAGGCTCAAAAAAAGAAAGATGTGTGGTATGTTGACAAAGGTGGCATGTCTACTAGCTGAAGAAGATGAAAGCTGGTTATGGCACAAACGAATGGGTCACATAAACTTTGAGAATATTGTCAGGTTAAGCAAAAAGGAAGTAGTACGAGAAATGTCGAAAATCTCAAAACCTTCCAACAGACTATGTGAGGCATTTCGGCATGGCAAGAAGACAAAAGTCCAATTTAAAACAAAAGAACACTTTGCATCACATCTATTGGAATTGATACATACTGATCTATGTGGTCCTGTGAGAACAAAATGCTTAGATGGAGAATTATATTTCATGTTAATGATAGATGAATATACCAGGATGATAGCCATCAGTTTCCTAAAGAAAAAATCTGAAGCATTTGAGTGCTTTAAGATCTACAAGGAGTTGGTTGAAAATGAAACTGATTTGAAAATAAAGTGTTTAAGATCAGATAATGCTGGAGAATTCACTTCAAATTATTTCAGCAATACTGTGACGAAAATGGAATAAAAAGGAAAGTTTCAACAACATGAACACCTCATCAAAATGGAGTTGCTGAAAGAAAGAACAGAACTGTACAGGAAATGGGTAAAACAATGTTGAAGGACTCAAAATTGGATGAAAAATTATGGGTTCAAGCAATTGATACAACAGTCTTCATTATCAACCAAATTGTTCTCAGAAATAATTGCAATAAGACTCCATATGAATTATGGAAAGGAAAACTAGCTAATGTAAAATATTTTAGAATCTCCAGAAGCAAATGTTATATCAAAAGAGAAGATAAAAATTTGGGTAAGTTTGAATCATGTGTTGATGAAGGTATCTTTGTTGGTTACTCATGCAAAAGAAAGGCCTATAAATGCTATAATCTAAGAAGAAAACAAATAGTGGAGAGCATAAATGTTACATTTGACGAAGATGGTGTTCTAGCGAGTAATGATGAGGATCTAGAATCTTTGAAACTTGAGATAGAGGCTGAAAAAGACACAGATAAAATTATAGAACAAGAATCAACTATCAACGAGGAAGAAGTAAACAATGATCATCAAGATATACCAGAACAACAACAAGAAGCTCCTCCAAGGAGAATAAAAGAATGGATTCAAAAGAACCATCCATCAAATCAAATCATTGGGGACATAAATGAAGGTCGACAGCTTCGTTCATCACAACAAGCTCACGTTTCTTTTCTAGCAACCTTTGAGCCTAGTAGTTTTGAGGAAGCCAGCCAAAATGAACATTGGGTAGTATCTATGAATGAAGAATTGGATCAAATTGAGAAGAATAACACCTGGGAATTAGTTCCATGACCAAAAGATAAAAATTTCATTGGGACTAAATGGGTGTTCAGGAACAAATTTAATGAAGATGGGTAGGTTACCAGAAACAAAGCAAGATTGGTTTGCAAAGGCTATGCACAAGTGGAAGGAATTGATTTCGATGAAACATTTGCACCAGTTGCCAGGATGGAAGCCATCCAAATGTTTCTCGCCTATGCATGTTCAAGAAAAATCAAAGTCTACCAAATGGATGTTAAGTCAACATTTCTGAATGGAGAATTAGAAGAAGAAGTTTACATTGAACAACCTGAAGGTTTTCTACTATCACAAAAAGAAGACTATGTCTACAGGTTAAAGAAGGCTCTATATGGTCTCAAGCAGGCTCCTAGAGCATGGTATGCTTGTCTTGATGGATATCTATGTCAACCAGGGTTCAAGAAAGGTAATGTTGATAGAAATATTTATGTACAAATAGATAAAGATAATTTAACAATTGTTGAGGTATATGTGGATGATATAATATTTGGTAGCAATGATGATCGACTAAGTAAGAACTTTTCTACAAAGATGCAAAGTGAGTTTGAGATGTCTTTACTTGGTGAGCTGACATACTTCTTAGGGCTTCAAATATCTCAGCAAGAGAAAGGAAAATTTATATGTCAAGCAAAGTACATCAAGGAAATGCTCAAGAAATTCAAAATGGAAGATTGCAAACCCGTCCTTACTCCAATGGTAACAGGTTGCAAATTGAGCATAGACGACTCATCTAAGGATGTGGATTAGAAGTTGTACAAATCTATGATTAGTAGTCTTCTATACGTAATAGCCTCTCGGCCAGATGTTATGCAAGAAGTTGGACAAGTAGCAAGATTCCAAGAAGCACCAAAAGAATCACATATTATTGCCGACAAAAGAATTATTCAATATCTAAAGGGCATAAAAGAATATGGCTTGTGGTATCCCAAGGGTAACAATCTCATTATTCAAGCCTTTACAGATGCAGATTGGGCAGGAAGCGTTGATGATCGTAAGAGTACTAGTGGAGAAGCATTCTATATAGGTGGTTGTCTCGTATCATGGTTGAGCAAAAATCAAACTTCAATCTCGTTATCTACAGCAGAAGCATAATACATTGTAGTAGCATCATGTTGTACTCAAGTCCTTTGGATGAAACAAACTTTGCAAGATCTTCAAGTACAATTCAGTGAGCCTATTCCCATATTATGTGACAACACTAGTGCCATCAGCATCTCTAGGAATCCTGTCATGCATTCAAAAACAAAACACATTTCGATCAAATATAATTTTGTTAGAGAACAAGTCGCTGAAAAGAATATCAAACTTGAGTATGTTTGTACAAAATAACAAATTTCTGATATCTTCACTAAACCTTTACCTCATGAAGCATTTGAATATCTTCATCAAAATATTGGGATTCTCCCAAGTTCTCATTAGATTACAGGTCTACAGGACGGTTGTGTGTTAGCGGGAGTGGAAGTGTGTGCAGGTCCGCAGGATGGTTGTGTTTCAGGGGGAGTTACCCTTTGCCATTGATGTCAAAGGGGGAAAGAATGCTGTAGGAAGAGGTGTCATGATCACAGGGGGAGTACTTGTGTTGTCATCAATGCCAAAGGGGGAGATTTTTGATCAACGGTTGTCATTGATGTCAACCCAAGAAGAACCAGGGGATAAAATAATATTGCATGGAAATTTTTACCTACAAAATTAATATATTCTGGATCAATAATGCTTTTAATGGTTTCTACTTCTCAAGATGTTTCCATTGATATATGTCACATCATGTAATTCTTCACGGTTTGAGAGATATTCATGTTTGAAGTTTGTACCCCTAGTTAGTGGGCTAAAACCCCATGGGGTTGGGGCATGGGGCATTGAAAAGTCATAATTAATATTTTTTAAGCTCCTAAAATCCCTCCCACGTTCACTTGTTGAAGCCCCTCTCAACTTAAGCATTCATATAAATTGTGATCTTCATTTCCTCCTTAGACAAGGGATTTCGCCATCTGAAACAGGTCATCTTGGAACTTTCGCTCTAAATTTTTTTCTACGAAGGCTTAGAAGATGAAATTTTTTTGAGGCAAAGCTAAAATCCTGAGGAAGCTACAGTAAACATTTCAGATCAAGGTGCGCAACATTTTTGGAGATATGATCTGTGGAAGTCAAGGTTTTTGCAGGCTCCTGAAATCCATCTCAAATAAGTGACCTTGGTAAAATCATCATAAATCTCTCTCCGAGTATCGGATTAGAATTCCATAAAAAGAGATGGATAGTGCACAGTCTGTAATTTTTTCTCTATCAATTTCAGAGACAAATGAAGAAAAGACATGTGGCATGCCGTACAAGTGCGCTCTGCTGAAACAGACCACAATTAGGGCATTGTGAGAGATTGGGTATAAATCTCTCTTGAAGAATCCAAATTGGGTCAAACCTATGGCATTGGAAAGATGACTCAGAGGACTACTACAGGACCAAAAATTAGATATTGAGGATCGGAAATAGCATAGATACACTAGATTCAATATCGAGCTCCTAGAAGGCAAGAAAAAGCTAGATCATGTGTTGTCAAGGGTTGCAAAGGACCAGAATTTCTACAGCAACAAAGAAAAGCAAGGTGCAGTAGAGGGTAGCATGAAAAGAGAAGCAACCAAGGTGCATAACAACAGCAAGAATTTAATCATATTAAGTCTTCAAGTGGGCAACAATGCATACAATCATTGTACTTAGTCATTGTAAATACATTATTGTACAAATTGTACTAGTGTCTATCTGCCAAGGGTTGAAGAGGCAGTGTTGGGAGGTCTATGATCATCATTAGGTGGTTGTGTCAAAGTTGGGGTTATGGTCTATTATATATTCTTCTTCTACATCATTCTATATCATTGTAAAGTGGACCATTTTCCCTGGTACGAGAGTCCATTCTTCTTTTATTCTTCTATAGGGTGGTAAGGTGGTGCTAGGGTGAGTTGTAGCTCATTGGGTGTTGGGGCATCCGTTCAGTTGACTACTGAAGAATATCAGGCGTTGGATCATCCATCCAGTGGGAGCTGGAGAAGAATGATTTTCTAGATTCTAGGAAGTTGGAGCTTTATTTTCAATTGGAGTTGAATATTAAAGAATTATTAGAAAAGCATTAGGTGGTTTTTGTCTTGGAGTGGGTTTCCACCTTAAAAAATTTGTGCATTTGTGTTCCTCTTTTTTACTGCTATCATTGTACGAACACTGATAATAATTGAAGATTAACTAATGCTATAATTGAAAGGAATATTGATTCACCCCCCCTCTCAGTTTTTCCAACACATTTTAATGGTATTCAACAATACTAGTATATATGCCTGGAATTTCCTTGTAAGACTAAGAAAATATATCTCAGAATTCACAAAAGAGAGAGAAATAAATTTTGAGTTCTAATGGAGAACAAGAAACGCTGACATGAATGTTTTATACAACGTCAAGTTTGGTCGAAATATCAATAGAAATGGTTTGTTCAATATTTGATAATTTTTTCTCGGATTCAATAGCATTAATGGGAAAAGAATTCGAAAAGAAAGTTTTGATAGATGGGTGATATAGTTCAATAATATTATCTTCTTTGTAATCCTGAAGATGGGAATGATGATTATGATATTTCCATGGTTGTCCTTCTGGCATCATGGATTCCACAATGCTCTCATCAGTCAAGAAAGTGGATGAAAAAGGACCAGATGGAGTACCAAAATATAATGAACGATCAACCCAAATGATCAACGACGATGATTTCAGATTCGCCGCCCAAGCCATGTAGATTGATTGCTATGCCATCTCAATTGGGTTGGGCGGTAGGAATTAATCCAACGTAACATCTTCAAAATCATTGGTAATATTCCTTAAGCCAGATGGAGTGGAAGATATTATGCAACAGGTATCTATTCCTGCAATTTCCACTGAATTTGCATGCGACGGTAATGCAAAGGTGCCCATTAAAGAAGAATCCTTTAAGAGCCCTACACCAATGTTTTGAAGTGCTAGCTGAGGTGCATGAACTAACAGAACACTTCAAGTTACCTGGAAACTGGAGGCAAATAAGGAGAGTTGATTGATGACTGTAATAACACCTTTATGAGACGATTGCAATCATAGCATAAACTGATGGCCTTCCAAGTAAAATTTTGTAGTCAAGGGGTCTATCAACGACCTCAACTTCAATAGTTACAGTTTTCTCCCCTAGTTCGATATGCAAGTTATTGATGATACCGCAAGGCTTATATGTGCGACTGTCAAAAGCTTTCAACGTCGTAGGCGATTGAGATAGGTGCGGCGATCCAAGTGACTTCACACAGTTTAGAGACATAATGCAAGAAGATGCTCCCTCATCAATAATAGTACGCTGAACGAGGTGATTGAGAACATTTACTTGGATGGAGAATGCCAATTCTACTGGTAATTGTGGCACATAGCCTGTATGATTAAAGACTACAAGATTGGAATCTGTCAGATCGTTTCCACCAATTACCAACAACAAAGCCTGCTTTTAGGAGGGACAATTTTGAAGTACCTCAAGCATCAACATAGCTGAAGGGGATTGAGCCAAATCTTCAACTATATTATAATTTTGAGCAGCTTGGGCTCGAGGATTGAATGCTGATTTATGGACGACTCCCTTCGGTGGCTTTATTGTTAACTCAGGAATAGAAGTTGGTGGAATAGATTCCATGGACGGATTCATGGTATAGGTAGTAGGTTGATTAGTAGCTTGACTACCGTAATATTTATTTAGCATTGACACCAAAACATTAGTTTTTGGCTTTGTGATAGATAGCATAAGCACTTGGGAACAAGAAGCTGGATCTATAGCAACCATATTTGTGTCAGGATTCAGAAATGGATCTGTCAACACAATAGATGCAGTCAAGGTCTTAAGAAATTTGGAGACTTCGGCACAGTGAGGAAAGTCTCAAACAAAGTGCTCCACATTACATATTATGCAAGGGTAATGAGGTTTTTGATTGTTTCTAGTTTGTTGATTGAGATGATTTTTCCCGCAGGATTAAATTTTGTTTTTTCTTCACTTTCCCCTTTTTCATATTTCCGGGGTGCTTGTCATTTTTTCCTTTGCCAGATGACACGACATTAATTTTGGAAGAAGGTGCAGGATCAGATGCAATAGAGTGATGTGTACTTGCAATACCAATCATACCGTCACCGGCATGAGAATCCTTTGATGGAGGATGAATAGTAAAATTAGATTGCGGCGCATTGGGAATTTTCACATAGAGCATGCCAGACTGAGTATAAACAAAATCTAAGTAATGGGAACGAGAAATGACCTACTCTTCATTGATGACGCCACTCTAGTCACATCCTCAATGATAGATGGCAGAAAGGACTTAATGAACCACTCAGCAAGGAGCTGATCAGGAAAAAATGTTTTGACCATTCTACGACGACGATGCTACTCATGAATATGATCATAAATGTGAGTAGCATTAGTATATTTAAATTTTTTTAGGAGTTTCATTTCAGTTTCATATCATATGGGTAACTAAAAGTGGGTCATAAAGGTGGTAGCTAAGGCAGTGAAATTATCAAATGAAGCATATCGTAACTCAATGTACCACTTCGCATCCGGACCAGCGAGCGTATGCTAGAAAAGACACAGTCGAATAGAGTCATCATTTAAGGAGTTAGATGAACACCAAAAATGATAAGTCATAACATGCATTGATGGGTCTTCTCCAGGGTTTGCATTGAACTTAGGAATATCCAAGGGTAATTCATGTGGTATTACCGACCACCAAGGAGCATAGCTAATTGGATCATTGGTAATCCAGTTTAAATCAGGTAATTATGAAGTTGCAACAAAGGGAAAATGTCGATTTAAGTCATGTTGAACATAGTCAAGATATGATGGAATTGCTTAGGCAACAGGCATTTTAGCACCAACATAAGGAAGTAATTGTTGGTAACTCAGATAGGGGTTGCTTTGATAAGCATACGTTTGAGGATTCTATTGGCCAAAACCTCGGTAAGCTACTTGTTGTTGGAATGATTATTGTGGCACTTGTGGTTATGGCTGCCAAGGTGACTGACCACCAAGTTTGTGGCCCAAACTAGAATAACTTGGACCCGGTTGTGAATAGGTAAGACCCAGTTGTGCCTATGACATCCCATAATAGGGCAATCTAGTTGGTGAATGAAAAATTATAGATACATGTAGTTGTTGTAAACCAGTTGAAGGAGTTGGAGTCCGAGGGCCCAATATTTGAGGGTATTGGGTTGAAGGACCCACCTGAGGTAGTTGAGGTACAAAAATCTAAGCCTGTAACAAGGGTAATGAATTACTAACAAGTGGAGTATATGTGGGTGCAATAGGTTGAACCGGTTGATATGAATGCACAACCATTTGTGGTTGAATGGGCATGATAGGCTTCCATTGACAAAAAATCATTCCAACATTAGGATGACCATAAAAGGATGAAGTACTGTTAAAATGGGTGACCATAGGTTTCCCCCAGCATGAGGAGTATAACAAGATGGAATATATTGTTCTCCAAATGCTGGGAGTCTAGTTGAGATTTTACTAGATGGAATATACCCAGATGGACCAACTTGATATTGCACTGAAGATGTATATAAAGGATCAAGTCATGTATTACTCATTATAGATGTACCAGATCGAATACCAGATGATGACATGGGTGAATTCCATGGATTTGAGGATGCACCAAAGAAGGTTTCAAATAAAGATTGGTAACCAGGTGGGACGGAAGGAACACCATATAGATGTGACTCTAGTGATGTGGTGAATATCGACGGGGTAGCAAAAGTAAACGTTGTCGCAACTATAACAGATGGTACAGATTGAGATGTTGACTTAGCCATGGTCATACAGCCCAATGTATACCCTACGAGAAATCGAATTGAAACAGGACAAAAAAAATTAGTGTGAGGTGATTGAGGAAAAGAATCGTAAAGATAAAGCTCCCCCCAAAAATGAATTGGAGTTGAAGGTGTTTCGTCTTGTGGTATTTATTTAATCGAAATCAAAATAGGTGGAAGAACTTCGCCATCAGGTCCGAGATATATTTCAGATGGTTGACTATGCGATATGGGAGACTCAATGGCTACGATCAACTACGGAGCGATCGATATAGGAACAACTTTTGGTTGTTTGACTTCAGGATCTAGATGTTCTGGTAAAAGAACGATGGGATCTGGATCAACTTCCAGTTGAACAACGTCGGGTTCGGGAGGTATGGTCTCACTAATTGGATGGATTGTGACCACATGTAGCTGTGAGGACTCCGTTTCAACGATAGTGGATGAACCAAGATGTGTAGAAATGACTTGAGACAAATCTGGTATATGTGATGATGATGTCGCAACAGAGGTACTGATAGTACTATTTTCGGTAGAACAATGTCACCTTTGCCGGCCAGAAATGGCTTCTAGTGGTAAAGGGTGTTTAATTTCTATTCTATGCGAATGATAGAGAAAGGGATGTTATTCTTCCATGATGACTGATTGATTTTATTACAAAAACAAATAAACAAAATAAAAGGGTAATTCTAGGCAAAAGGTTTACCAAGTAATTATGAACTTGTAATATTCCCAAATTTTCACTTGATATTTGGAATATTAGAGTTCTTAATTTTCTTAATGAATTAAGTAAATAAAAAGGTGGAGGGACCCATAATCCTCAAGATGAATAAATATTCACTTTTTATGTGTGAATGTGGATTAATTAAGCCTATATCTACATAATGAAGTAGTGGAGCAACTACTAATGTGAATGGATTGGAGATCATGTTTCATTAATGAGATAGATCATGGAGGTTGATATAGTCAACTAAAATCTTGGAAGGAATCAAATAGAATATCATGGAGAATTCATGATGAGATGATGGAGGAAGTTGTGTAATTAATGCACACATTATGGAAAGGGTGTACATTGCACCTAGACATGATGGATGACTTTGAGAGACAACACGGCCAAACATGGAGGATCATGTCCACATGCACAACGTAGTTTAGATGAGGGCCAAGGCATGGGAATGCTCATAAACTATATAAAAGAGATGAAGAAAACAATGAAGGAAAGCTATTGATTATTGATTTTGAGGTCTATTTAGATCTAGAACTGTCATGTGACATTCCATTACTTTCTTGGGTTGTTTAGCAAATATTGCAAGTGTTGTTTAGCACAGAGTGTTCCTGGTCGGGAATCCCTCCTCTTTCATTGAGTGATCTCTTGGAAGAGGGTTGTACTTCATTCTACATAAGGCATTGGTGCCACTTATTATTTCCATCATCTGCAGAACATTCATATTCAGGAGTTACCTAATTTCTAAAGATCAGTTTGGAAGGTGGAGGTTGTCTTCAATATTTCAGCTGGAGAACCGATGTAGTATTATTCCTATCGCCTTGGACTTGAATATAAACATTCCTAGAGCTTCTTTTCAGATCTTGAATCAGGCCAAAATTTATTTACCTCTTGGCAGCAGCGATTCCATCTAGAATTATGCTGTCCATTATTGCAAATCCAAAGGAGGAAGGAAGTTACTAGAATTTCAGCTAGTAATCCTGTGAGGGATCATCCCCTCACCTTGCCATTATTATTTCCATTAGCCTGGAGTCTATTGCAGCATATTTTAGCAGGAATAAAGCCTCTCTCTCCTTTACAGCGCAGTTTTTATGAGCAGTTGTGTAGCAGTAGCTGCAATCATCACTGAAGGATTGAGAAGTTAGATCTAGAGCTTGTAGCTTGTAGATCTGAAGGAGGGATCAACCCTTCAAGATTAGATATGATCTTGTGACATATTTCAGCCATATATTTGTCAGATCTAGCTTCATATCTATAATCCCAACAGATAAAGTATCAAACCCTAGGAGGGTGATTTTCCAAAGTTGTAGATCTGGAAAATCCTTTCTGGGTTATCTTGGGTTCCCATCACATTCGCCAGATCCTGAATCTTGGCATCATTAGAGCTCTTGAGCTCCCTAGATCTGTATTTCCTTTTGCAGTAATTCATGCATATCTTTAGTAGAATGGACAACATATTATTTCTTCTTGTAAGCTCACCAGTTACGCAATGCTAGTTGTAGCACCATTGTAGGGTGATTCTAGGCCATCTCTTGGGATAGATCTACTCATATTTTGTACATTGTGTAACTGATTCATCTCCATATAATAAAATGGCTCAAATTATCTGTAAATTCTAATGGTGTCTTGAAGTTTATTGTTTACTTAGTTACAGTTCTTATATTGTGTTTAAGTATTAATGCATTCTCCCTTTTGGGATAATACAATGGTATTAGAGCATGATCTTTGGCTCAGCTTGTGGACACTTCATCTTTTGCATCAAAAGAAGAAGCAGATAGATGAGATCTATCATGAAGGAGGATTGTAGTTTTTCCACTCCTCTCTTTATATCCATGGAATATCTCTCCAAAGAGGTCAATCAAATGAAGAGAGAAAGGAAAAAGGAGGTTCCACAAAAAATATTTAATGAAAAAGGTACAAGCACTTAATATCAATAGAAAATAAGACCAGAGAATCATAGATCTCCACATAGATCTACTATGCCCAATTTCTTTGGAGAAAGTGAGAGGTATAGGAATGAAGAAAGAAAAGAACCTAAGACTCATGAGATTCTAAACCTATATCTTGAAGATTACAAGGAACAATATAGAGCTTTCAAAGAGAGTCTAACTCTCCAATAATTCTTTGAACTCAAAGAAGAAAGAAGATCCTATAACAACAATAGAAGGAAGAGACACAATAGATTCTATTTGCCTACATTTGATGGATCTTCCTCAAGCAATGTTAAGACTTGGAGGAAATAGTAAGATACATTTTTCATGCTACATAATGTGGCTGAAAAAGAGGCTATCCAAATTGCAACACTTCATATTTTAGGTGAAGCCAATGATCGGTGGTTTAGTCACATGGAGCATGCAAAGGTGACTAAATATTCAGATTTCTTTCACAAATTAAGGAATAATTTTGGTGTGAAGAAGACAGAGATGTTCCACAAAGAGACATTTCCTAAGGAAATAAAGGAAGATGTCAATCTTTTCACACTGGACAAGGAGTCACTACATTCACCACCTTCTGCAGAAGTTCTTACATCTGGAGAAGAGGTAGTTTCAACTTTGCAAGATAGTCTTGAGCTCTTAATACTTAGAGTCCCATGCATGATTCAGGAGATGCATGAGGAAAAGGAAGAATATTCCAGTGCTGGTACATTGGTAGAAGAGCAGCCATCTCTCTTACCAGCAGTTGGAGACACCATTGTTCCAATTGGAGGAACTCTTGAGTTCTGTCAAGAGGTTCCCACACATCAGTTGATCCAAGGTATGAATACACATTCATCACCTATTGTTTGAGTAGATATTATTGGAACTTATGGGGACATGCCATTAGGGCCAATGCATAACCAAGGGTAAGATAAAAATGATGATTTGAAGCAACAACATATCACAGTGTAGAGGACCCTTGATCTAATCAAGGAGGAGATGAAATGCCATCCCAGTTTTTCATGGATGGACTTCATTCAACATTTGGAGTTGAAGTGTAGAGTTTTAGAAGAAGGGATGAGCATGATCCTATGTACAATGACTGGTTATGAGATCAGTGTTGTACCTTTCTTTGAGACAGTATATGTATTACCTTGCAGATCTACAACGCTGTCACTTAGTAGCAGTGATAATTAAGAGGCCCCATTATTATTGGAGCATTCTGAAGGTAGCTTCACTCATGAAGCAATGGAGGTTAAAATGATGAATGGTAGACATCTTGAAATGAGAAATATTTTCTCCTTTCTTGATGACACTTTCTCAATAAGCATCTCACCGCTCAAAGGGAGAATTCTACCTACAACAGATCCAGAACCTCATTGGTTTGGAAGGCCATGGATGAGAAGAAGGTATCATTAAGAGATCCCATTGGAGGTGCACTTCAACATTTCATGGAGTGAAAAGTCCTTCATCTGTTTGAGGATGTTGGTGTCTTACAATGGCAGGATACCAAGTTTTTGCAGAATGAGATCCATCATCCACATTGGGATGAATGGCTGATAATATAGAGCAAGGGGTTTCCCAACCACTTGCAGATCTATGACACAGGCCAGCAAGAAGCATGGCTATGCTGGTTGCTCCTGGGTGAGCATGGCTACCACTCAATGAGTGATAATTTTATGATTCATGCCTTGCGCATCACTGGAAGAATGCAGAAGAAGAAGGCATGGTTACTTTGATTGTTGATGAGAGAGTTTGGACATCACATGATATATCTTATGTCCTTGTATTTACTCTTGTTTGGGATATGTCTCATGTCTTTACATGTATTTCTATTTGGGATGTATCTCATGTTCATGTATGTACTTGGGGTTGGGAGAAAGCATAACTATCACATGATGTGGCATAAGGGAGCTTGTTTGTATTATGTTGATGAGACATTGCACATTTCCATTACTATATTTTTGCTCCATGACTTGCATCATGATAAAGAAAGGAGACAACAAGAATCATTTTTGCTTTGGTTACTATTGGGAGAGTATGGGCTGAATTCTTCCCATACATTGCATGACATTGTTGGAGGATGGCAACAGGAGGCCTTACAGCGTTGGCTTCCGTTGGCTGATTATGGCCATTGTACATGGTATAACGATGATGTGATGGGGCAACAATATGCCTTGTTAAGGTGGCTTCTCTTGAGAGAATATGGCCACTGTTAGCAACCTATAATATAGGGGTCATAATTTTGACTTGAATATTGATAATCTTGTAAATTTGTACATACTTTTCCTTTTGCAAGTTGTATTCACATATTTTCTAAAAAAATCAAAAAAATTGAAAAATAAAAAAGAGGGTAAAAAGTCTTAAAAAAATAATCAAAGGACTTAGAAAAAATAAAAGACCCCAAAAGAAAATGAATAAAATATGAAAGTGTGCAAGCATAAATGCCACTAATTTTTACTTTTTGACTGTGGCAGAGTGTCAATAAATGCCATAGTCCATGATGAGTTAAGCAATTTAATCTTAAATTTTCATTGTTTCAATTTCACTTGTTGTAGATAGAAACTAATGAGTTGTCATACTGCTTAATCATGACAATTCAATAGTTAGGTAGAGAAATAAATGAATCCAACAGTTTAATCTAGATTCAAGGATGAAATAAGTGTAGAAGTAGATAGTTTTACTTGTTGTCGGAAAGAATAATGCTGTGAAGGTTGCTAGCCTTAATGCACCTTACTACAAAGGAAGAAAAAATGTTAGCATGGTAAGATGGGTAGGTAGAAGAAGGTGAAAAAATCTCAATTTAAATATCATTCATCATGGGCTTCAAAGTAACTAATTTCCCTTTCCCATAGTCATGAAACATTCTAAACTATCAGTTAGAAAGGCTCAAGGCATTTCCTTGACTTTTGTTGGGACCCGACCCAAGGCTCTATGACTGATTAGTTGAAAGTGTAAATGTCTATATTAATCCCTTAAATCACATCATTTACCATTCATACATTCATTCCCCTAAAATAATCCTAAGTAAAAATCCATTTTTACTTAAAGGCATTACATTTTCCATTTGATTAACCTCCTGCATCATTTGAAAACATTAAGTCCTCAAAATAACATTATATCATAAGTTAAGTGATAAGATAAATGCAAATTATCTTTTGCAATTCACTTTACTTGTTATGTTTATGTATTTTGAGTATACCATCTCCTATTTTCATATTAACTCTAATTTATATATTAACTCTCTATAGAAATAACCTTTTTCTATTATATAACTCATTTTTATATAATAAACCCAAAAACCCACTTATTTTAACTTAAGCCAAAGTTATTTATTCCCACATGTTTAAATAAAAAAACCACCCTTATAACCCCTTTGGCTAAGTTTATCTATATATAAATATCCCGCCCCCTATGGTAGTTAAATCAACCCGATTTAATTCATCATATAATAAAAATATATGAGAAAAAATCTTAAAACATGTGTTATATGTGTTTTAAACAAAAATTCCCCGAAGTTTTATTTAAACTAAACTTCAATAGAAATAAACCATTTCCTTATATATTCCCCCCCTCGGACTCCCTTAAACTAAGGTTAAATCCATAACCTAACCCCTTCCCCGCAATATATATTCCATTATATCAGTCCCTAACCTTGGTTAAAGTCATGAATAACCTTTCCGATCCCTTTTCCATTGGAAAAAGTCATGTTTTATAAATAAAACCCATCAAAAACACTTTTCCCATCGGATTGATTTTCGACCCTCCGATCCCCAAATCCCGTTTGATCCAACGAATGAAAATCTACGCGATAGATCAATGTATTTTTATCCCTCCCATCGCATTTGATAACAACCGTCCGATCTTCTTTTATTTCCAAGATCTACGACCCAAAGTGAACCCGATAACTGATTTTTCTCCACACCTTCCCTTTTAATCCTGATCGTTTGTTTCCCAAAGACAGATCCGACGACGACAATGCATTTTCGCGCCCGTAAAATAAACGACGAATGTTTTATAAAATTCATGCGAAATGGGTGGTTTTCCCAAACCACCCCGCATCGACGTGTCACAATCTTATTGGATCACGTTCGAAAATCTATTTACTGCTTACAACCTTTGAGCCACGCAAATACCACCCAGTGGTATTCCAAAACCACACCCGCTTAAACCTTTGTTTAATGTAATTTAACTATAGTTTAAGTATGGTTTAATACGTTAAAATCATAATTTTCATTGAACATTTCACCTTTTGGCACTTTAAACCTATGAACCTTCTACTAAGCCTATTATTGTCGAAATTTCACCATTTGTGCGCCATAACACCCTGAGAAACTGTGTAGAGCCTTTTCATCATTTTAAAAACTACCAGCGCCATTTTTGAGCCATTTGCCTTGCAATTCAACCACGAAGTGCCACATTACCCTCTAAAAGACCAATTTTGCAGAATTGAAGACTATGTGCAACTGCGAAATGTCTTCAACCACGATTATACCTGTTTTAAGGTATTTTTTCGTCAAAAATTATCCATTGAACTTCAAATTCTAAAGAAAAAGCACCAAAATTCCTGCTATTGCCTGTAATTGTTTGAATTTCCCGTATATAAATTGCAAAAAACATCCATAGTACAGGGGAAACTCTATCAATTTTTCCCCAGAATCCCTAATTGTCGTTTTTTGCAACTTTTATCCATACCCTGGTCTTTTCCATTGTTGGAATTGATCGTAACCTACTTTTTGAGCATTAAAACCTTCTTTCAATCCAAAACCCTGCTCAGAACCCTATTTTTACCAGAGAAATTCTCCAAGAAGCCCTTGTTTCCAAAAAAAAAGCTCACTAAACAGTCTAAGCTTTCTCTGCTCAATTAAAAAATGACAAAGAAACAAGTAACCCCTAAAGCAGGAGGTCCAAAGCCTCAAAATAAACCCTTTGCTAAAACTCCTCAGCCTGAATCTTCCAAAATTGATAAACCTATCCCTGTACTCACTGCTGATTCAACAGAAGTTGTCAGGCCTGTTCAACCTCCAATTATCTCACAAGAAAATAGCCCTTTGGTTGACCTTGACTACATAATAATGGACCCTTCAGTAGAGTTCAATTTTCTTGATGTATATAACTGGTGTTTTGGTAAATCGGTAGAGAAATATGAAAAAGATATACCAGTCTGGAATTCCAATTTTCCAAAATAAATTGTTCCTTAAACTCATTCTTCCCCTGATTTTGTCAGATTGTGTTAGTCCTATTATCTTCCAGACCAAAGATGCATTGTGAATAAATACAGAGAGGTCTTATTTTACATTAATGAAGAATCTATAAACTCTATGCTGCAACTAAACCTTGATCCCAATGCTACTTCATTGTCTATAGAGGAGTTAACTTAGAATTACCTGGAACTTGATTTTTCTTCGAAGTTCAAAGTCTTCCAAAATTTTTGTCCCAAGCAAGTTGATATCCCTAAGCTTAATCCACCATTTTATACCTTTGATTTTCCAGATGAAACCAAACAAATTGTCTCCATGCTATCATTCATACTGGGATACACTAGTGATGAATTCACTGATGTGGCTATCTTAGGTTTTTTGTCAACTCTTAGTCCTGGCCAGTCTCCATCCATAGTGTACAATTTTGATAAGTACATTACAGAAAACATGCATTATTAGTTATCTAGATTATCATAAGAAGGAGTCTTTAGATATACCTCATATATACTGCACCCCTTTTTGTATTATCAAGCAGACAAATTTCCGATTGAATTTCAGAAGGTAGATCCATAAGGAAATGTTCTTTCAGTTGTGTTTTGGTCATCAATTCTAAGAAAATGGAACAAGGAATACAACTTTGCAGATTTCAATGACTTTTTTCTAGTACCTGCTATGAATCTATTGAATAAAGAGCAGACCCCTAGAATCAATGAAGAGAAAAAGAGAATACTAAAGCTATCTGAGAGCTATAAAACAGGGGATTGGTATTTATACTAAAGTTACACAGAAATCAGAGTATATGGTGCACTTTTGGCCCCATATAAACAACCAAGATTTTTTACAACAAGAATATTTGCTTTGGAATATTTGAGGTAGCTATTGAATGCAGATGAAATTAATTTCATAGCTTCTAGGAAAAATAATCAATTCAAACTGAAAAATAAAATTGGGCCATTTATTGTGAATAACAGAGAAGCAGCCAATGAAATTAATGTCAAGTTAAAAGAGTATAAATTCCCATATATTTTAATGTGGAATTATGATCCACTAGGTATTTTAAGCACGATGAGAGTGAAATGCAAGTTGCCTATCTTCTTGCATGATCCCAAGCTCCAAATTGAAAAGTATGCCAATAAACTTGAATGGGAGCCAAACACTCTATTTGATGATGATTCACAGGAAATGTAGGGAAAAAGTGGCAAAGATAAGTAGGTTGATCAAACACAGGTAGTGACAGTGAACAAATAATCTGACATTCTTCATAAAAGAAGAAGAAAGGAAGATATTTTCACTGTTGAAACTATTCAAGACAAAATATTCAGAATTCCTTACAATAAGAAAATTAAATTGACCATTGAAGAAAGGTAAAAAGCCATCAATATTGAAGATAACAATGGTCATGAAACTGATGATGAAGCTATAAGGATAGTATCTGAAACTCTCAAAGAGCTTCAAAATGTTCAAATTGGAGCCCAACATAAAGATACAATCAAGGTGGATAAACAATCTAAAGTTTATATGCCATATTCTTCTAAAGAACCTGACAATACAGAGTCAAACATTCAAATCAGGTTCAGGAAAATTAAAGAAAAGAATGAAGAAATAAAAAATGAAGCATATTCCAAGTTCCTCAAAGAAAAGCCTGGGAATAAGGATAGACTCATTTCGGCTTTTGACTATTCTTCTAATAAATTGGTGATGTCATTTCTCAAGCCTATAGTGACTGAACCAAAATCCATTGCAGATTATTCAAAAACAGATCTTGAAGTTGATGCAGATGCTATCCATGAATTGGACCAAATATAATTTCATAGGAGCAACACAGATATGCTGTATTCTAAGATAGTCAATAAGACTATGAATTCTATCAGGCTTGAGAAAACATTAATAAATCTTCAAACTCAAATGAAATTGGTTAAAACATCACTTTATGCCAAAAATTTGAAGATCAAAGCATTAGAAGACTTGGTGATTGAAGCAGGAGCTGATACAGCTAACATGGAAGTTTCAAAGGCTTTAATAAAGTAGAAAAATGAAGATATAGCTGCCCTCATAAAACAACTAAAATTACCTCAAAGTGAAAATTCTCAGGCAAAAATTTTTTTTCAGGAAAAAACAGAGAATGATGAATTGAACTTGTTCTTAAAATGACAAGTCAGATAAAAGAAATGGAGATCCAAATAGAAACTTCATGCAAGAAAATGAAAAACTGAAGAAAGCTCAACAGGTTGTCATTCCTATAGTGATCCCAATTGTAAGCACAACTGTTCCATCTACTTTGGCGGAACACTTGGCACCACAAGGAGTACTGGAAACTGCAGTGCCAATAACTTCTCATAAAATCTCTACCTCTTCTTCCTCAACCTCACAGGTAAACACAATACAAGACAGAGCTTCCATAATCAGAGCCATGGAAGATATGTCAATTAAAGAGAAAGAAATACTTAGTTTGAAAGGCACTATTAAAAATCTATAAACTTCCAAAAGAGATGCCTTGATTACTTCCAAAGGGCATAAGAAGAGGGCTGATAGATTGCAAGAACAGGTGAGAATTCTTCAAGCACAAGTGAATCTTACAGATCAGGTTGCATATATAAAAAATCATTTATGGACAAAAATCATTGAAGGCATTCACTCTTAATGACCTTCAATTCAAATAATTTATGAGCAGAAAGAGTTACTACAGGCTGCAAATGCAGAAATTGATAAAACCAAGAAAGAGATTGAAAATAAGCCAGCTCAAGCAGTTCAACTCATAGCATTTTTTAACAGCAAAAACAAGGAAGAGTTAGAAGAGTTGAAAATTGCTGATAGAACAGAGGCCATTCTTCAAATTAAAAAAGTTCTGAATAAAATAAATATGATGAATAATTTGGAAGACAGATGTAAAGATATGAACTTGGCCATCTCAAGATTTTGGGCCAAATACAAAGTATTATCAGAAGCAGGTTTGCCAGACATTCATGTATTAAATGACAAATTGATGCCACAGAAAGATTATGATCAGAAAATCAGAACTCATGCTAAGGAGCAAGCTAAACAACCGTTGCCACAAGGATCACCAAGTGGCAAAGTACTTCTTCAATATTTTGAAAATATATTATTTTTGGAAAATGAAATCAAGCATATGTTCACTGTAAAGCCTAACTTTTCCAAATATACAGAAGCTGATGAAAGTTACAGGAAATTGAAGAATATGAAGATCCCCACTGTTGAACAATGGCAAGAATTCACAGATCTGCTATGAATTCGATAGATAAAGGACAGGAAAATTACTTGGAAACTCATATTTTACTTTTACCTTATGGTGAAAAAAATCAGTGTCAAAGTGTATCAGGGTCAAAGTGTATCTGTAAAATCTAATTGTTACTGCTGGTCATTTTCAATTACAGCAGTGAAACAGTGAAAAAACAGAGATAAAGAGTATCAGAGCAAAAGATGAAAAGGAAGAGTATTCCACAAGCTACCATCCACGAGAAGATGTACTTATTGCCAGCAAATGCTCACAGCACATCAAAAATCAGTTTAGATAAGATAAAACAGTTCTATTTTTCCTTGTAAAAGAGGACAACTTCCAAAATGTTTTGCTGCTGTCCCTCTTCTTATGCTCTTTTTCCTATTTTTCTTTAAAACATTATCTCAATTTCTGAGATATTTTGTGAACAATTTTTGTGTATAAATAGTTCATAATTCGAAGTATTCAGTGTGGAATAAAATTTTTCAAGACAATTATAGTCATTTTGCTGGACATATTGAAGTTGGTGTGAGTCAATTAGTGAAGCAGCAGTCTGGAAACAAGATTAGAGACATCATAACTAAGGATTCTCGTGGTGACAAGATAAGTCTCGTATTTTTCATGTTTTGAGTGTTATTTTTTAAATTTTACAAACATTCATTTGATGTGTTTCTATTCTGTAATGATCAACTAAGGAGAAATTAAACAGAATTAGTGATACTAAGCTCTCTGTTTTAAACTAGTTGGCATTTTGATGTTTTTTGCTTGATAACCGGACCATAGAATTCTTAATTTCTCTAGGTCCTAGTTTGATCCCTTCCTTCAATCCTCTTATTTGTAACTTAAGGATTCTTAAGTGCCCTTTTTTTCAGATTTCACCCATTCCATCTTCAAAACCTATTCTAAGCCTTAGAAGGTCATCTATCCCGCCCTTAGTACATTTTCATCTTTAAGTCTTATTTCCTAGCCCTTCTTGCCTAGAGAGTTGACTTTATTGCCCAATGTTATAGTAGATCCATTTGGTTTACCTTGAAATACTTTTTATTCCTACCACACTTCTAAAAATTAGTCCTATTGCTCACTCATAGCTAGCCTAAAACCCTTTACCAAAACAAGGCTAAATATTTAGGAGAGATCCCTCTCTGGAACTTAGGAAGGCTAGATTCTAAATTCCCAAAGTGGTTCTTGGTTACCCCTAGTATTCTTAACTACAAAAATTCCCATCCCACAACCTGAGAATTACTAGGGTGCTAACATACTGGCAACTCCACTGGGGACTAACCACTCTCCAGTTTTAAGTTTAATCTTGAAGGAAGATCTTTAATTATATCTTTTCTACTTTAAGATTGAGTTTAAAGGTTGTGGGTATTTTACCCAATAAACATTCTGGCTCCCAAAAAGGTCTAATACACCAGATCCAACCCTGATCCTAATCCTCCAGAGATAGTAGATAATCCATACTAGATAGGAAAAAAGAAGAAAACACCAATTGATAGTTCTGAAACCGAGATACCTCTGAGAAGAGCTGATTCTTTACCCAAAGAATTGGTAAGCTTATCAGACATTGATTTTTAATTAAAGTTTGAGAAATATTTATTTAGAACAAAATCTGAATCGGATTTAAAAGAAATTGTTTTATATCCAGTTTTTACTTCTTATGTAAGTGAAAAACACAAAATTATTTCTGTTCCTACTAAATCAGATCAAACTGAAAGTAAAAGTCCTGTAAAAGGGTAAGTATCACAAAAATAAAAGACATTGAAGAAGCTGTTAAGTTAGCCAAATTTTTGTCTAAATTTAAACCTCCAGTCTCTGAGCTATATGAAATAGTATTTCCAGCATAAGATTCTACTCTGTATGCTACCACATCATTTACTGATTCTACTTCCATTTCACCTCAAGAGCCCATAAGCCCTGAGTTTCCTTTGCCCCATAGAATCATATACTCATCATATCCATAATCCATTGCTAGTTGATCAACCAATCCATTCATCCCTAAGCTGCCCGTGCAGCCCAAAGTAGTATATCCATAATTTACCCAACCCATTACAACTACCATTAGCCATACTACTTCTTTTTCATCCCCATTACCAAGATCTTCAAGTACATCCATTGCAGTAACCATCACTATCCCTATCACTACAACTGTACCTCCCAGTTCAACTAAAATCCAAGCCATGGCAGCCCGTTATGCTCCCTTGGTTTTACCTCAGAATCTCCATGACATGCCCCAAAAATACCAAAAATATATTCCACTGTTTGATAATCTTTCACAGATTACTGCACAGCAACACATTACTAGAATGAATGATTTCTGGGAAGTCTATGAGATAGATGAGTCTGAGTCCAAATGAGACTATTTTCTCAGAGATTAATTGGAGAAGTAAAAACTTGGTTTAAATGTTTAGGAGCTGGTAGCATAGCAGACCTAGCTGCATTCCATAGAGCCTTCCTAAATAAATGGGATAAAAATAACCCTATGAAAATACTATTCGAATTTGATGCTATGAAGAGAGCCCCAAATGAAACTGTCCAAGACTTCTGCACAAGATATAACAGTGTTTATAACTCCATTCCTGAAGACCTTAAACCTACCCCATATTTCGTGCTACTAAAATTCCCTAACTTTTTTGACATAGACATGGCTTACCAACTTAGGGAAAGGGATGCAAACACTTTAGAGCAAATGCAACAAAACGTTGTAGGTGTAGAAATCAACATACTTGCAAAGAAGGCTAGAATGAGAAATGAAAGAAGGGTTACTATTAAAGAGGAAGCATCTCACTTAGATAGTAAATTTGATTTCATTAATAAAGCAATAGAAAAATTAGTTGATATACTGGATCAAATTGAAAAGAAACCACAATGGGACAATCAATCCTAGATCCGGAATCCCAATTACAGAAAAAACATCAACCTTGGGAAAGGAAAGGAACCTTCCCTTGATCAAAATATAAGAACACCATTCCAAGAAAACTTTTCAGAAAGTTCACAAAACAGTGTTGATGAGGAGGAAGACATAAACATTGTTATGGGGATTGATGAAAACAATACTATTTTCCTCACCTAGGAGGACCAGGAACTCTTTGAACTTCAACAGTTAAAAGTAGAATCTGGAGAATCCTATGATTATAAACAAGGTTATGATTTTGCAATAAATGGAATTCACAGTCAATAAAACCTTAGGATCAAGAAAACCAATGATCCTGTTATAAAGAATAATGCTCCAAACCAACAAGAACAAAAAAAGAAGAAGACTGATACTTCTAAATCAAAATTCTTGCAAATTCTTTCTAGAGATAGCAAACAAAGTTCAAATCCAACTAGTCCTAAAAAACAACAAGGCCCAAAGATTGTAGATATTACTGATGAGATGGCACAATCTTCCAAAGATAATTCTCCCAAAGCCACCAATTCAACAATAGTCATTGAGCCAAGAAATAATCCTATTGACTTTAAAATATCAGATCCTAAACCTGATAAGACTGATAAGACTTCTGCTAACCCCCAAAATACCCCTGAAAAAATAGTTAAGGATAGAAGAAACCAAGAAACTCAGACAGAAGATAAGAGAAGAGCTCAAAACAAAGGAAAAATAGTAGAAACTCAAGAAAAGTCATCACAAACCACAGTTCCCAAAGAAGAAGTGATTCAAACCATCAGATCTCAGCCAACATTTAATATGCAGTCTGAAATATCCAAATTGAAAACAATTGTTCCCTTGGTAGAACTAGCTAAAAATGATTTATATAGATCTATGATTTCTGATGTATTGAATGTGAATGAGAATGAAGATACAATTAACGTGAATGAAGATAGGCCTAAATTGATTTTTGGTCCCAATGTTGATGGAAAGCATTCAGATGGGTCGGTACCCCTATTTTATTTAAGTCTTACTGTACATGACCAAATATTACATAATACTATGCTAGATACTGGAGCTTCCCACAATTTAATGCCTAAAGCTATAATGGAAACTCTTAATCTAGACATAACCAGATCCTATAAGGACCTATTCTCATTTGATTCATCCAAAGTCCAATGTATTGGTTTGATTAAAGATCTGTGTGTTAACCTAGTCCAGTATCCTGGTAAGAGTATGATCATGGACGTTGTACTAGCTGACATCCCGCCAAAGTATGGCATGCTTCTTTCTCGCTCATGGGGAGAAAAGTTACAGGGATCTCTAAAACTGGATATGAGTTATGCTACTATCTCAGTATTTGGACAGCCTAAAAAGCTTTATAGAGAAACCTTGATGAAGTACATGATCAGTAGTGTAGATAGACCTACAAATTATCCAATTTATGCTACTCCCATTGATCTTGATTCTTTTATTCTTATTAAATCTGATCAAAATGAAAATCCAACTGAACTCACTGATAAAAGACTTAAAATCATGGATAATTATATTGGTCATGAAGCTTTGTGACATCTAGATTTTGATGGATATGTTAATAAATTTGGAGCTGGAGCTGGTGTTTGGATTACAAACATTGAAACAAGTCATTCTGAAGGGCATGATTTTAGATTAAACTTCAAATGCACCAATAACATGGTTGAATATGAAGCTTTAATTTTAGGCCTGCAAATTATTAGAAAAAAGGGAGGAAAAAGAATAATGGTTTTGGGTGATTTTGAACTAGTTTAAAACAAATCAACACAAAATATTCAATTCACAACCCTAGACTTGCAAGATACATAGAAACAATATTGGAACTGCTTGAAGAATTGTTAGAAGGTAATTTTTCTGTCATCCCTCGAGATTAGAACATACAGGCCCATTTCTTAGCGACTTTTGTCAGCAGTTGTAAAATTCCTTTTTCACCATTGCAAAAATACACTGCTGAGATTAAATATAGGCCTATTGTTCCTGATAATGTGAAATATTGGCAAATTTTTTCAGAGGATCAACAAATTTATCACTTTTTGAATAATGAACATGAATTTCAAAACTGTCAAATCGATAACGACTGTAACATAGATTCACCTTGTGATATAGATTTAAATTTCTTTCAAATAGATGATTTAGATAATTTAGATGTACATAAGTTTGAAAAGCCTACTATTTTTACTCAAAGTGACATTGATGAAATGGAAAAAATAGAAATAGAGGAACTAATTGAAGATGAAATAGATTTGATTGATTTAAAGAATATCATTTTACCCAGAGGTTTAACTCCTCTAGAAGATTTATTTGACTCCAACGATGTGCCCATAAGGCCAAAAATGGAGCTAGTTAAGTCTGACATAGAAGAGTACAACTTAGGGACAGATGATAAACCAAGAATAATCAAACTATCCAAATCCTTATCATCAGATGAAAGGGATAAATACATTGAACTTTTAAAAGAATTTCAGGATGTCTTTGCATGGAGCTATGAAGACTTAAAAACTTATAACATAGACATTATTCAACATAAAATTCCTTTAAAAGAAAATAAAAATCCTTTTCAATAGAAACTCAGAAGGATTAATCCGGTTTTGTTACCCTTAGTCGAAAAAGAAGTAAAAAGAATGTTTGATTCACAGATAATTGCACAAGTCAGATTTTCTGACTGGATATCTAATTTAGTACCAACCAGGAAAAAGACGGGAGAAATTAGACTATGCATAGACTTTAGGAATCTTAATAAAGCATCCTTGATAACTACCCCTTGCCAAAAATGGATCATATTCTACAGAGGGTAGCAGGTTCTTCCAGAATCTCTTTATTAGATGGTTTCTCTGGTTACAATCAAATCCTAGTTCACAAAGATGACCAAACCAAAACTGCTTTTACTACTCCATAGGGCACTTTCATGTATGTGAAAATGCCTTTTGGGTTAAAAAATGTAGGAGCTACATTTCAAAGGGCCATGGATATTGCCTTTTCCAAGGAGATCCATGAGTTTTTAGTCATTTATTTGGATGATATTATTGTGTTTTCTAAAACAAATGATGATCATTTGGATCATCTGAGACAGGTTTTTATTAAATGCAGAAAATATGGTATATCTCTTAATCCAAAAAATTCTATTTTTGGGCTATAAAAAGGAAAATTGCTAGGTCATATCATTTCAAAAGAAGGCATTAGAATAGACCCTGCAAGAATTGAAGCAATTCTAAACATTCAATGACCAAGGAACATTAAAGAACTCCAAGCATTCTTGGGAAATATCAACTTTCTAAGAATATTCATATCAAATCTGGCTGAAATTATAAAATATCTTAATAACATGCTTAAAAATGACTCCTCAATTAAATGGACAATAAAGGCCAAAAAATCTTTTGAATCTATCAAACAGGCTTAACTAAAGCACCAGTCCTTATCAGTCCAGATTACACAAAAGATTTTATAATCTTTTCCTTTGCATCCGAACACACCATAGTTGCAGTTATTTTGCAGAAAAATGACCAAGGCTTTGAACACCCATTGCATTTTTTAGTAAAGCTCTTAGAGACGCACCACTGAAATACAACATAATAGAAAAACGGGCTTTGGCTCTGGTTAAAGCTATAAAATATTTCAGAGTGTATATAATTCATTCACACATAATTGCATATGTCCCTAATGCAGTAGTTAAAGACATTTTGACTCAGATGGACCAGACAACAGGAGAGGAAAGTGGATAGCCACAATCCTTGAATATGACCTGGAAATTAAACCAACTAAGCTCATTAAAGGACAGGTTTTAGCCAGACTGGTGGCTGAATCAAATTGCAATGCATTAGATATTAATTTCATTGCACAAGTAGATGAACAGGAGGAGATGGCGACTCCATCAATCAGTGAGGCCTATCAAGACTCACCCTGGTACTCTGATATAATCTTTGTACTTACAAACTTACAAGATCCTCCTGGACTGACCAAAACCAAGGCAAGATTTATCAAGCAAAAAGAAATGAGATTATGTATCTTAAATAATGCACTGTATTGGAGAGAAAGTACTGGAATTTTACTTAATTGTTTATTGAAATCTAAGGCTGAAAAGATCCTTGAATAATTTCATGCAGGTGACTGTGGTGGCCTTCTATACTGGAAGAGCACAGCTGATAAAATACCCAGAGCTGGTTTTTACTGGCCATCTTTATTTTCAGATGTTAAAAAGTTTGTTACCTCTTGCCATCATTGCCAAATTTTCGAAGGTAAAAAGAAACTATTACCATTACCTCTGAAACCAATATCCACTGAAAAACCATTTAAACTATGGGGGTTAGACTTCATAGGTGAAATTCATCCTCCCTCTTCAGGTCAACAAAAATGGATTCTAACTACTACTAATTACTTTACTAAGTGGATTGAAGCAATTCCCACTAGGCAAGCTACAGACTCAGTTATTATCTCATTCATAGAAAGTAATATTTTGTCTAGATTTGGATGCCCACAAAAAATTATCACAGACAATGCTGCTTCTTTCAAATCCAAAAAGATGATTACTTTCTGCCATAAATACCATATTACCTTAGGTCATTCCACAACATACTACCCCCAAGGTAATGGTCTGGCCGAATCCTCAAATAAAATTTTAGTCAACATCATCAAAAAAATACAAGATAATAAAAATACATGGAACAAGAAGCTGATCTATGCCCTTTGGGCTGACAGGATTACTACAAAAAAGTCCATAGGAACTTCACCATATCAAATTTTTTATGGTATAGATGCAATTTTTCTTTCTTCCTTGGGTGTCCCAGTCATGAAGATTATCCAGGAATCACAGGTAGAAACTAATGACATTCAAAGAAGAATCAATGAGACCATACACCTTCAACAAACCAGAGATGAAGTTTATGAAAATTCACAAGTTTTACAGGACAAGATCAAAAATATTTTTGATAAAAGAGTTAAGGAAGATGACTTTTTAATAGGAGATCAAGTTTTAAGATGGGATGCAAGAAGAGAGGATAAAGGTAAACATGGGCAGTTTGACTTTCTGTGGCAGGGACCTTATGTAATATATGGTTACAGAGGAAACAATTCCTTTTTTATGAAGAATTTGGATGGTACAGAGCTTCAAGAAGGACCAGTGAATGGAAGGATGTTGAAACACTACTATCCCTCACAAGTCACTTAACAGTTAGATATATTTACTCCATCATTGTAAATATTCATAGTCAGAGTGTAGATTGGAGTGGATATACTATCTACAAGGTTGAAGCCCGAAGAGAAGGCCTTGATCTTTGTAGTATAAGATATCATAAATATGATTGTTGCAGAAAATAGAAGACATTTACAGGATCACTAAGGTCAATGGATAAGGCTACTGATCTCAGAGTTCTTGGCATTCCACAAGGAAAAGCCATCCCCAAGTGAAGCCGATGTTAGCAACCTATAATATAGGGGTCATAATTTTGACTTGACTATTGATAATCTTGTAAATCTGCACATACTTTGCCTTCTGCAAGTTGTATTCACATATTTTGTAAAAAAATCAAAAAAATTGAAAAATCAAAAAGAGGGTAAAAAGTCCTAAAAAAATAATCAAAGGACTTAGAAAAAATAAAAAACCCAAAAAAAAAAAGAATAAAATATGAAAGTGTGCAAGCATAAATGCCACTAATTTTTACTTTTTGACTGTGGCAGAGTGTCAATAAATGCCATAGTCCATGATGAGTTAAATAATTTAATCTTAACTTGTCATTGTTTCAATTTCACTTGTTGTAGATAGAAACTAATGAGTTGTCATACTGCTTAATCATGACAATTCAATAGTTAGGTAGAGAAATAAATGAATCCAACAGTTTAATCTAGATTCAAGGATGAAATAAGTGTAGAAGTAGATAGTTTTACTTGTTGTCAGAAAGAATAATGCTGTGAAGGTTGCTAGCCTAAATGCACCTTACTACAAAGGAAAAAAAAATGTTAGCATGGTAAGCTGGGTAGGTAGAAGAAGGTGAAAAAATCTCAATGTAAATAGCATTCATCATGGGCTTCAAAGTAACTAATTTCCCTTTCCCATAGTCATGAAACATTCTAAACTATCAGTTAGAAAGGCTCAAGGCATTTCCTTGAATTTTGTTGGGACCCGACCCAAGGCTCTATGACTGATTAGTTGAAAGTGTAAATGTCTATATTAATCTCTTAAATCACATCATTTACCATTCATACATTCATTCCCCTAAAATAATCCTAAGTAAAACTCCATTTTTACTTAAAGGCATTACATTTTCCATTTGATTAACCTCCTACATCATTTGAAAACATTAAGCCCTCAAAATAACATTATATCATAAGTTAAGTGATAAGATCAATGCAAATTATCTTTTGCAATTCACTTTACTTGTTATGTTTATGTATTTTGAGTATACCATCTTCTATTTTCATATTAACTCTAATTTATATATTAACTCCCTATAGAAATAACCTTTTCCTATTATATAACTCCTTTTTATATAATAAACCCAAAAACCCACTTATTTTAACTTAAGCCAAAGTTATTTATTCCCACATGTTTAAATAAAAAAACCCCCCCTTATAACCCCTTTGGCTAATTTTATCTATATATAAATATCCCACCCCCTATGGTAGTTAAGTCTACTCGATTTAATTCATCATATAACAAAAATGTATGAGAAAAAATCTTAAAACATGTGTTATATGTGTTTTAAACAAAAATTCCTCAAAGTTTTATCTAAACTAAACTTCAATAGAAATAAACCATTTCCTTGTATATTTCCCTCCCCCGACTACCTTAAACTAAGGTTAAATCCATAACCTAACCCCTTCCTCGCAATATATATTCTATTATATCAGTCCCTAACCTTGGTTAAAGTTATGAATAATATTTCCGATCACTTTTTCCATTGGAAAAAGTCATGTTTTATAAATAAAACCCATCAAAAACCCTTTTCCCATCGGATTGATTTTCGACGCTCTGATCCCCAAATCCCGTTTGTTCCAACGAATGAAAATATACGCGATAGATCAATGTATTTTTATCCCTCCCCATTGCGTTTGATAACAACTGGCCGATCTTATTTTATTTCCGAGATCTATGGCCCAAAGTGAACCTGATAACTGATCTTTCCCCGCACCTTCCCTTTTAATGCCAATCGTTCGCTTCCCAAAGACAGATCCGACAGCGAAAATTCATTTTCGTGCCCATAAAATAATCAATGAATGTTTTAGAAAAGTTGCGCGAAATGGGTGGTTTTCCCAAACCACCCTGCGTCGACGTGTCACAATCTTATTGGATCGCGTTCAAAAATATATTTACTGCTTACAGCCTTTGAGCCGCACGAATACCACCCAGTGGTATTCCAAAACCAATCTCGCTTAAACCTTTGTTTAATGTAATTTAACTATAGTTTAACTATGGTTTAATACGTTAAAATCATAATTTTCGTTGAACATTTCACCTTTTGGCGCTTTAAACCTATGAACCTTCTACTAAGCCTATTATCGTTGAAATTTCACCATTTGTGCGCCATAACACCCTGAGAACCTGTGCAGAGACTTTTCATCATTTTAAAACCTACCAGCGCCATTTTCAAGCCATTTTCCCTGCAATTCAACCACGAAGTGCCACATTACCCTCTGAAAGACCAATTTTTCAGAATTGAAGACTATGCGCAACTGCGAAATGTCTTCAACCACGATTATACCTATTTTAAGGTAATTTTCGTCAAAACTTATCCATTGAACTTCAAATTCTAAAGAAAAAGCACCAAACTTCTTGCTATTGCCTGTAATTGTTTGAATTGCCCATATATAAATTGCAAAAAACATCCATAGTACAGGGGAAACTCTGTCAAATTTTCCCCAGAATCCCTAATTGCCGTTTTTTGCAACTTTTATCCATACCCTGGTCTTTTCCATTGCTGGAATTGATCGGAACCTAATTTCTGAGCATTAAAACCTTCTTTCAATCCAAAACCCTGCTCAGAACCCTATTTTTACCAGATAAATTCTCCAAGAAGCCCTTGTTTCCAACAAAAAAGCTCAGCAAACAGTCTAAGCTTGCTGTGCTCAATTCAAAAATGACAAAGAAACAAGTAACCCCTAAAGCAGGAGGTCCAAAGCCTTAAAACAAACTCTCTGCTAAAACTCCTCAACCTGAATCTTCTAAAATTGATAAACCTACCCCTGTACTCACTGCTGATTCAACAAAAATTTTCAGGCCTGTTCAACCTCCAATTATCTCACAAGAAAATAGCCCTTTGGTTGACCTTTACTACATAATAATGGACCCTTCAGTAGAGTTCAATTTTCTTGATGCATATAACTGGTGTTTTGGTAAATCAGTAGAGAAATATGACAAAGATATACCAATCTAGAATTCCAATTTGCCAAAATAAATTGTTCCTCAAACTCATTCTTCCCCTGATTTTGTCAGATTGTGTCAGTCCTATTATCTTCCAGACCAAAGATGCATTGTGAATAAAGACAGAGAGGTCTTATTTTACATCATTGAAGAATCTATAAACTCTATGCTACAACTGAACCTTGATCCCAATGCTGCTTCATTGTTTATAGAGGAGTTAACTCAGAATTACGTGGAACTTGATTTTTCTTCTAAGTTCAAAGTCTTCCAGAATTTTTGTCCCAAACAAGTTGATATCCCTAAGCTTAATCCACCATTTGATACCTTTTATTTTCCAGATGAAACCAAACAAATTGTCTCCATGATATCATTCATACTGCGATACACCAGTGATGAATTCACTGATGTGGCTATCTTAGGTTTGTTGTCAACTCTTAGTCTTGGCTAGTCTCCATCCATAGTGTACAATTTTTCTAAGTACATTGCAGAAAACATGCATTATCAGTTATCCAGCTTATCAGAAGAAGGAGTCTTTAGATATACCTCATGTCTACTTCACCTCTTTTTTTATTATCAAGTTGACAAATTTCCTATTGAATTTTAGAAGGTAGATCTAGAAGGAAATGTTCTTTCAGTTGTGTTTTGGTCATCAATTTTAAGAAAATGGAACAGGGAATACAACTTTGCAGATTTCAATGACTTGTTTTTAGTACCTGCTATGAATCTATTGAATAAAGAGCAGACCCCTAGAATCATTGAAGAGACAAAGAGAATCCTACAGTTATCTGAGAGCTATAAAAAAGGGGATTGGTATTTATACCAAAGTTACATAGAAATCAGAGTATATGGTGCACTTTTGGCCCCATATAAACTACCAAGATTTGTTACAACAAGAATATTTTCTTTGGAATATTTGAGGCAGCTATTGAATGCAAATGAAATTAATTTCATAGCTTCTAATAAAATGACTCAATTCAAACTGAAAAATCAAATTGGGCCATTTATTATGAATAACAGAGAAGCAGCCAATGAAATTAATGTCAAGTTAAAAGAGTATAAATTCCCATATAGTTTTATGTGGAATTATGATCCACAAGGTATTTTAAGCACGATGAGAGTGAAATGGAAGTTGCCTATCTTCTTTCATGATCCCAAGCCCCAAATTGAAAAGTATGCCAATAAAATTGAATGGCAGCCAAACACTCTATTTGATGATGATTCACCGGAAATGCAGGGAAAAAGTCGCAAATATAAGCAAGTTGATCAAACACAGGTAGTGACAGTGAACAAAGAGTTTGACATTCTTCATAAAATAAGCAGAAAGGAAGATAGTTTCACTGTTGAAACTATTCAAGATAAAAGATTGAGAATTCCTTACAATAAGAAAAGTAAATTGACCATTGAAGAAAGGGACAAAGCGATCAATATTGAAGATAACAATGGTCATGAAACTGATGATGAAGCTACAAGGATAGTAACTGAAACTCTCAAAGAGCTTCACAATGTTCAAATTGGAGCCCAGCATAAAGATAAAATCATGGTGGATAAACAATCTAAAGTGGTTATGCCATCTTATTTTAAAGAACCTGACAATACAGAGTCAGACATTCAAATCAGGTTCAGGAAAATTAAAGAAAAGAATGAAGAAATAAAAAATGAAGCATATTCCAAGTTCCTCAAAGAAAATCCTGGGAATAAGGATAGACTCCTTTCGGCTTTTGACTATTCTTCTAATAAATTGGTGATGTCATTTCTCAAGCCTACAGTGACTAATCCAAAATCCATTGCAGATTATTCAAAAATAGATCTTGAAGTTGATGCAGGTGTTGTCCATGAATTGGACCAAATAGAATTTCATAGGAGAAACATAGGTATGCTATATTCTAAGATAGTCAATAAGACTATGAATTCTATCAGGCTTGAGAAAACATTAATAAATCTTCAAACTCAAATGAAATTGGATAAAGCCTCACTTTATGCCAAAAATTTGAAGATCAAAGCATTAGAAGACTTGGTGATTGAAGTAGGAGCTGATCCAGCTAACATGGAAGTTGCAAAGGCTTTAATCAAGCAGAAAAATGAAGATATAGCTGCCTTCAGAAAACAACTAAAATTACCTCAAAGTGAAAATTCTCAGGAAAAAGAAATTCTTCAGCAGAAAACAAAGAATGATGAATTGAAACAACTTGTTCTTAGAATGACAGGTCAGATAAAAGAAATGGAAAGCTAAATAGAAGCTTTCATGCAAGAAAATTAAAAACTGAAGAAAGCTCAACAGTTTGTCATTCCTACAGTGATCCCAACTATAAGCACAACTGTTCCATCTACTTTGGCGGAACACTTGGCACCAAAAGGAGTATTGGCAACTGCAATGCCAATAACTTCTCATGAAATATCTGCCTCTTCTTCCTCAACCGCACAGGTAAACACAATACAAGAGAAAGCTGGCATAATTAGAGCCATGGAAGATATGTCAATTAAAGAGGAATAAATAATTAGTTTGAAAGGCACTATTAAAAATCTAGAAACTTCCAAAAGAGATGCCTTGATTACTTCCAAAGGGCATAAGAAGAGGGCTGATAGATTGCAAAAACAGGTGAGAATTCTTCAAGCACAAGTGAATCTTACAGATCAGGTTGCATATATAAAAAATCATTTATGGACAAAAATCATTGAAGGCATTCACTCTCAATGGCCTTCAATTCAAATAATTTATGAGCAGAAAGAGTTACTACAGGCTGCAAATGCAGAAATTGATAAAACCAAGAAAGATATTGAAAATAAGCCAGCTCAAGCAGTTCAACTCATAGCATTTTTGAACAGCAAAAACAGGGAACAGTTAGAAGAGTTGAAAATTGCTGATAGAACAGAGGCCATTCTTCAAATTAAAAAAGTTCTGAATAAAAGAAATATGATGAATAATTTGGAAGACAGATGTAAAGATATGAACTTGGCCATCTCAAGATTTTGGGCCAAATACAAAGTATTATCAGAAGTAGGTTTGCTAGACATTCATGCATTAAATGACAAATTGATGCCACAGAAATATTATGATCAGAAAATCAGAACTCATGCTAAGGAGCAAGCTAAGCAACCATTGCCACAAGGATCACCAAGTGGCAAAGTACTTCTTCAATATTTTGAAAATCTATTATTTTTGGAAAATGAAATTAAGCATATGTTCACTGTAAAGCCTAACTTTTCCAAATATACAGAAGCTGATGAAAGTTACAGGAAATTGAAGAATATGAATATCTCCACTGCTGAACAATGGCAAGAATTCACAGATCCGCTATGAATTTGATAGATAAAGGATAGGAAAATTACTTGGAAACTCATATTTTACTTTTAACTTATGGTGAAAAAAATCAGTGTCAAAGTGTATCAGTAAAATATAATTGTTACTGCTGGTCGTTTTTCAATTACAACAGTGAAACAGTGAAAAAATAGAGATAAAGAGTATCAGAGCAGAAGATGAAAATGAAGAGTATTCCACAAGCTACCATCCACGAGAAGATGTACCTATTGCCAGCAAATGCTCACAGCACATCAAAAATCAGTTTAGATAAGATAAAACAGTTCTATTTTTCCTTGTAAAAGAGGGCAGCTTGCAAACTGTTTTGCTATTGTCCCTCTTCTTATGCTCTTTTTCCTATTTTTATTTAAAACATTATCTCAATTTCTGAGATATTTTGTAAACAATTTTTGTGTATAAATACTTCATAATTCGAAGTATTCAGTGTGGAATAAAATTTCTCAAGACAATTATAGTCATTTTGCTGGACATATTGAAGTTGGTGTGAGTCAATTAGCGAAGTAGCAGTCTGGAAACAAGATTAGAGACATCATAACTAAGAATTCTTGTGGTGACAAGATAAGTCTCGTATTTTTCATGTTTTCAGTGTTATTCTTTAAAGTTTACAAACATTCATTTGATGTTTTTCTATTATGTAATGATCAACTAAGGAGAAATTAAAGAGAATTAGTGATAATAAGCTCTCTGTTTTAAACTAGTTGGCATTTTGATGTTTTCTGCTTGATAACCGGACCATATAATTCTTAATTGCTCTAGGTCTTAGTTTGATCCCCTCCTTCAATCCTCTTATCTATAACTTAAGGATTCTTAAGTGCCCTTTTGTTCAGATTTCACCCATTCCATCTTCAAAACCTATTCAAAGCCTTAGAAGGTCATATATCTTGCCCTTAGTACATTTTCATCTTTAAGTCTTATTTCCTAGCCCTGCTTTCCTAGAGAGTTGACTCCATTGCCCAATGTTTTGGTAGATCCCTCTGGTTTACCTTGAAATACTTTTTATTCCTACCACACTTCTAAAAATTAGTCCTATTTCTCACTCATAGCTAGCCTAAAACCCTTTACCAAAACAAAGCTAAATCTTTAGGAGAGATCCCTCTCCGGAACTTAGGAAGGCTAGATCCTGAATTCCCAAAGCGGTTCTTGGTTACCCTTGGTATTCTTAACTACAAAAATCCCCATCCCACAACCTGAGAATTACTAGGGTGATAAAAGCCACTACATTTGGTACAATGATGATGTGGTATGGCAGCAAGAGGCATTGCTGCGGTTGCTTCTGTTGAGAAAGTATGGCTCTCACATTTATATTAATGCGGATTTGGCGTGGAAACAAGAGGCATTGTTGTGCTGGCTTGTTTTGAGAGAGTATGGCTCTCTTGTTTGTTTTCATGATGATCTGGCATGGCAGCAGAAGGCTTTGCTACGTTGGTTGTAATTAGGAGAATATGGTTTGACATTGTTTATGTTTTCCCATATGTCTCTACTTCTTGTTTTTCACTATGATGATGTGATGTTTGATTCCTATATGACCACCAGGGCTAATGATGTGAGCATTGATAGATGCAATCTAATCTATGTATCATGGGTTGGAGAGATAGTTCATGAGTTGGAACTTTCCACTTTGGGAATGAACCACTTCATCCTATGTATCTCATGTATAGAGGACAACTTTGGTCATCATATGGTTGCCACTTGGAGATTTATTGATGAGGAAGGGTATCTAACTTTTTAGTTGGAAGCCATTCTAGACATTCTAGAGAGGCAGCTTTGGAGCTGGATATGAATGACACATTGTGACAAATGGGAAGACCTTCCACATGAGGATGCCATTTGGAAGGAGGATGTTTTCTGTAGCATCCACTTTTTTCAGCTGCTTGAGGTCAAGCAACATTTTTCTGGGAAGGACTATAATATTCCCAAAATTTCACTTGATATTTGGAATATTAGAGTTCTTAATTTTCTTAATGAATTAAGTAAATAAAAGGGTGGAGGGACCCATAATCCTCAATATGAATAAATATCCAATTTTTATGTGTGAATGTGGATTAATTAAACCTAGATATACATAATGAGGTAGTGGAGAAACCACTAATGTGAATGGATTGAAAATCATGTTTCATTAATGAGATAGATCATGGAGGTTGATACAATCAACTAATATCTTGGAAGGAATCAAACATAAGATCATGGAGCATTCATGATGAGATGATGGATAAAGTTGTGCAATTAATGCACACATGATGGAGAGGGTGTACATTGTACCTAGACATGATGGATGAATTGGAGAGATAGCGCAGTCATACATGGAGGATCATGTCCACATGCACAACACAGTTTAGATGAGGGCCAAGGCATGGGAAGGCTCATAAACTATATAAAAGAGATGAAGAAAACAATGAAGGTAGGCTATTGATTATTGATTTTGAGGTTTGTTTAGATATATAATTTTCTTGTGACATTCCATTGCTTTCTTGGGCTGTTTAGCAAAGATTTCAAGTGCTATTTAGCACAGGGTGGTCGGGAATCCCTCCTCTTTCATTGAGTGATCTCTTGGAAGAGAGTTGTACTTCATTCTACATCAGGTATTGGTGCCACTTATTATTTCCATCATTTGCAGAACATTCATATTCAGGAATTACTCAATTTCTGAAGATCCGTTTGCGAGGTGGAGGTTGTCTTCAATATTTCATCTTATAAATCGGTGTAGGATTATTCCTATTACCTTGGACTTGAAGATAAATATTCCCAGAGCTTCATTTCAGATCTAGCATTAGGCCAAAAGTGATTGACCTCCTAGCAGCAGTAATTCCATCCAGAATTACGCTGTCCATTATTGCAGATCCAAAGGAGGAAGGAAGTTACTAGAATTTCAGCTAGTAATCCTGTGAGGGATCATCCCCTCACCTTGATATCCATATTTCCATCAGCCTAGAGTCTATTGCAACATATTCTAGCAGGCATAGAGCCTCTCTCTCCTTTACAACGCAATTTTTATGAGCAGTTGTGTAGCAACAGTTGCAATCATCATTAGAGGATCGAGAAGCTAGATCTAGAGCTTCTAGCTTATAGATCTGAAGGAGGGATCAAACCTTCAAGCTTAGATCCGATCTTGTGACATATTTCAGCCATATATTTGTCAGATATAGCTTCAGATCTGTAATCCCAGCAGATAAAGGATCAAACCCTAGGAGGGTGATTTTCCAAATTTGTAGATCTGGAAAATCCTTTTTGGGTTATCTTGGGTTCCCATCACATTGGCCAGATCTTTAATCTTGGCATCATCAGTGTTATTGAGCTCCTTAGATCTTAATTTAATTTTGTATAAGTTCATGCATATCTTCAACGGAAGGGACAACGCAGTATTTCTTCCTGTAAGCTCACCAGTTACACAGTGCTAGTTGCAGCACCATTGTATGGTGATTCTAGGCCATCTCTTGGGCTAGATCTACTCATATTTTGTACATTATGTAACTGATTCATCTCCATATAATAAAAAGTCTCAACTTCTCTATAAATTCTGATGTTGTCTTGATATTTATTGTTTACTTAGTTGCAGTTCTTATATTGTGTTTATGTATTACTACATTCTCCCTTTTGGGATATTACAGAACTACAAAATAACTCCTGGAGAACCAAGAAGTACGAGTAGGAAATCTCCTCGAATGTTGTGTTCAGTGTATCACAAGTTACAAGGAGGCCGACTTAGTTACCTATGGATGGATAGCAACCTAAATTTTTCCTCCCAAATATATCCGAAGGTACGTGGAGGCCCAAGTTCGTATTAGCGTTGTCTAATGTGAAACCACACAATGAAAGCACCCCCTTATACTTTTCGTACTAGAACACCACCCTATATACTCGAAGTACGTGGATGAGCTGCGATATACTTACGTATGTGGAGTGAGGTATCACACTCAGAATGTATCGCAAACAAGTTAGCGAGAATTGCTATGTTTAACAACGTCGGAACACGTCTCTTGCCTAGACCTTCTAAATGTTATCATTAATGTTATAATGCTTTCTTAGGTTGATTAATGTAAATTTTATGTTGATCTTGTTTAAAATTTTGTGTTTGAGGTTCAGCACGTGATGTAATGGAAATTCCTAAAAACTCAAGCTAAATGATAAGCAAAATTTTCAATTTAGTTTTTTCAATGAAAATCCTAGCTACTAAGGGTAAAGAGAAATCCATTTTTGAGCATACAACAAAGAGCACAAACTAAATGAATATTTCCTTAACGTGTTCCTATGCAACGCAAAAAAATTTCTATATGCACATGCATGTTTTTCTTTTCAACTCCCTTTAATGTGAATGAAAGAAAGGAAACTAAAATGCACAAATCAATCAAACACGTGTTTTTTTTTAGAAAAGAGGAATGAAACAACAATTTCCTTTTCGAAAACAAAATTGATCTAATGCAAAAAAAATTAACTACTTTGAATTTGATTTTCCAATGATAAAGAAAACAGCGAATGAAACAAATTACTTTTCAAAGGAGGAAGAACAAGAAAGTTTACTACTTTCTAAGAGTAATCAGACATATGAGAATACAACAAACAAGTAGCTGAAACTGAAAGCAATGAAAATTTTTGATGGAATTGGGTTGGCTAAGGGGGAAACGTAGCCTCTAAGGGGAGAAAATGCGTTGTAGTGCACCCCTGAAGGAACACAGTACATTGCAGTGCACTATACCCTGACCAACAATGCATTGGGCACAACAAGGTTTATGAAACAAGAAGCTAAACACACTTCTAATGAAATTTGTTCATTCAAATGACTGATAATAGAAATTATATACTACCGATGAAGATAAACAGAGGAAGGAACACCAAGAATGATATGATAATCCCCAATGGAGTCACTAGTTTGTTATAAATAATTTTAATCTACAAATAAACTAAATTCCTAGAGTGTGGCGTTCCTTCACTCAGAATAACAAAAGAAAGAAAAATACTATTTCATCTAAAACAAGCAGATATACAAAAAGGGAAAGAAGCCTACGTGTGATACTTTCGCTCTCATTCTCCTTTTGTCTCTGTTGCCTCTGCTCTCAATCCAAATCAAGTTGCCCGATTGATTCCTGCAAACAAAGACAAATAAAAACAAACAACATACAATATACAAGTATCTACTTATCTTAATCAAATCAAACTGATTAGATTTGAAATACATACATCATCAAGAATACATTTCACAATATATAGAGGAGAAGATTACAACCAATGGATTGATTTTTCATCAATCTGCTCCAACTTCATTCCAGCCTCATCACATCCAGCATCATCTCAAAAACATATCAATACTTCCACTCTCTTATGAAATGACTTTGCACAAAATTCTTCCTCCCTAGTACTTAGATGAGTGCTCAATTTATAGGGAAACTGATGGTAGTTTCTCATCGAATGTATTTCTAATAATAGGAAAGACATGTTTCCTAGTTCAAAGGTGGTGGATGGACACTTGGATTCGAAGTATGACACCTATGGACTCTTCTAAAAGGCACTGAACATGTAGAGATTCCTGGAACAATGATGATTTCTCTTCCAAGTGACCAATTCACCCTTGAGTGTCAGGAAGTGCATTGCAGTGCACCCTTGCATGTAGGTATTGGAACTACAACGTAGTTAGTCCCTTACAGAGGAGCATTGGTGAGTCAGTGGGTCATATAATATATACTTCAAACCTTATAAATCTCACACTTGAAGCCATGAATGGAATGTCTTCACTTAGGGCATATAACAATTGAACTATAAGGGGATGATAGACCCTATTCATTGGTCCTAGGGGATGATGTTGTTGGGAAAAATACTGAGAGGGGGGGGGGGGAGAGGGGGTGAATTAGTATTTATAGATTACTAAAAACTTTTACTTTTTCTTTACTAAATTCCATATGCGACTTTAATGAACCCAACTCGCATATACACGCGGATATCCTTAAGAAAACTTGCGTATGAACAAAGATATTATTATGCATATAATTCTTTACTTAGATGAGTGCATCATTCATTAATCAGATGTTTAGTAAGTAGTAAGCATGTGCAGTAAGAACAGAATAAATCATCACACATAAGCACACACATGAACACCAGGACTTAATGTGGAAACCCAATTCGGGAGAAAACCAACGCTGTTGTCATCTCTGTCTTCAATATTTATTATAAAGAAAACTGCTTACAATATTGTACTCGCGCATACTCATACCAGCACGCAGGAACCCACCTGTAGAAGGATGCAACCTTCTCTCATTCTCCAGCTACTACTGGAAGGGAGCTCTAACCCCTTGATCTCATTTACCAATCACTATTGGAAGGGAGCTACTACCCCCTAATCTTGTTTTACCAGCAACCACTGAAAGGGAGCTACGACCCCCTCACTGAAGGCTCCAACCCTCAGCACCACTCTAGACCACATTTCATCATTTTTCACACTGGATCAAATAGCTTCAACTCTTCATAAGAACAATAATAATAAGCTTCACCCAATACATCAAATCGAACAGTGAGATCACTATAATCAGAACACTATAATAACCAGATTTTAGAATCAATATGCAGAACCAAATTCAACCATGAACATTCATTATCTCAAAAAGCATATGCCACTTTGCTTTACTGAACCCGCGTGTATATGCGCTTTCCTTCATACAAACGTGCATATGGATCTGTACATAATATTTTGCAGAAAGTAAACAATCACAGATCCAGATATGAATCATTCAGTCAAATTTATTTACAGAATTGTAGGACTCTTGATCAGTCAGTCATCATAACACATACTTTCTCACTCATTGATCAGATTTGTACATAATCAACTTAGCAGCATATTCAGCAATTAAGCAACCCAGATTTGTATGAAGACTTTTTTGACAGATAGCAGATAAATAGCAGGAATAACATAGACACCTTTGCAATAAGCTTCAGAAAACCCTAACTTCCATATGTGCTTTTTATAAGACCAAGCCGTGTATATACATGCTTTCACCAAGACGAACTAGCGTATAGATCTTTATATATAGAATTCAGAAATCTCATCAAAATCAGAATAAATCAGAGACATTCTTACATAATTTTACAGAACCCTTATTCAGTCAGTGGAATTCACCATATTGAATCACTATGTTACTGATCATATAAATACATAATCAACTAGCAGCATAGGCAATATCAAACCAACTCAGATCTGTATGAAGACATCATTGACAGACAATAGTAATACAGCAAGACAGAACATAAATTTCCTTCTGCATACTTCAGAAAAACCCTAGATCCCATACGTGTTTTTTCTTAACTGAACCTGCGTATATATGCGCTTTCGAGGAGACAAACCTGCATATAGATTTGCAACTATTTCAGGACTAACCTTAGATTCCATACGCACTTTTGTTGAAGCTAACCTGCGTATATACGCACTTTTGATGATACGAACCTGCGTATAGATATGCAAACATTACAGGGCTACGCAACTCTTCAGAATAAATAATCAACTCATATCTTACCCTTCACTTCAGCAAACATTCACCAGATCACAGATCTAACCATTCCATAAACAGATCTAGAAAATACATAGTTATTTCAAGTCTAGAGATCTTGATCCATAATTGTATTCATAGGTGCATTATTAATTCAGATATATCAATAAAATGTAGCCCATTCCATGTAGATATACTTCAGAGTGAAGTATTCATTCAATACCTAGACGTTTTCACACTCTTGCACTATGATCTTCTTCTCCTTATATATATTTAGCCTTTACCAATACCATGAGTCAAAACCACACAACTGCTGATGGTATTATTGGATGGAATCAAATAGTCAATAGAGTGCTCAATACTATGGGCTAATACCATGGTAGTTCCCCTTGGTATCATAATTTTAGAGCGCAAAAGGCATATGCAACTTGGATCATTCATTTCTGCGTGTATATGAAACTTCTCTTCATAAAAACTGTGTATATATTAATTCTGAATGTATATGCGGGTTGCCTTCAAAAAATTAGTGTATACATTGCATCCATACGTAGGTTCCCTTCTTAAAACCTGTGTATACATTGAGAAATATTTCCTATTTCATTTTTCTAGCACTTTCTGTAATTCCTTTCTCTGGCACATCTGAACTAACCTGTAGAAACATCATTTTTACATCTTTACAAAATAGGTTGATATCAAGAGGCAACTCATCAAGTAGGCTTCCATCAAGGACAACTTCATCAAGCAGGTTGGCATCAAGGACAACATATTGCATCATATTTCCAACAGATGTCTAGTTTGACAAGGTCTTTGGGGATGATGCCCAATTTGACCTATAATAGTATCATTGCAGAAATATGTCTCCTAGGCATCAAAATTTATTTTTCTTAGTGACTTTTCTAGGAATTTTTAGTGCAGAAGGTGATTGGGACAACAAGAGGTCATAGCGTCATTATGTGAGTCATCAATGTTATCCATGTCATCATGATAATGTAGCATATGTGTCATCATGTAGTCTCCAACCAAGTCATAAACAATCATCATGTATGACATCATCAAGTGTGGTCATTTATGTATAGTCCTCCATACATCATCAAGGGTTCATCTTTGACACTCAAGGTCTGGATCAATATGAACATCAATCAAGGCACATGATTGGAAATTGGCATCATCATGGTTAGTTCAAGGAGATTCATCACTATGACATTATGGTGAATGGATATTTAGGACAACACTTCTTTCTAGTTGCTTGACATCATAATGGCATCATTAATAACTTGACATCTTCATTAATGGCATCCTTATCAAACAAGAGGGACTTGTCATTATGAGTAAGGACATAATCATAATATACATGAGGTTATGTCACCACAAGAATATTTTCCATCCCAATAATACCATATTTACATCAATGAAAATCGTGATTAACAATCTCCCCCTTTGTCATTGATGGAAATATTCTTGCCCTTCCAACATTCTCAACCCCTTTGACATTAATGGAAAATAGGGTGATCAAGTACCCCCCTATCAAGTTGCTTCTCTTCATCATATTTTCATAAATGATATTTTTTCATAGGCATGTTTCTCTTGTTGTCATGGTGTTCTTGATTCTGGGAATGTGGTCCATTATTTATTCATGTGATGAACCAACTCCCCCTGCCTGAATAAACTCCTATAGCTTCTTTAGATAAGAAAGATTTATGCTTTGTGATCAAGTGGATGAAATCTTCAACAATATTCCATCAGATAAGTAAGGACTCAGGTTCTTAAATGGAGTTTCTCCCAAGAGATGATCTATCAAAATATGATTGTACATGTGAATCATTGAAAATTTCATAAGGCCTATTCATGGATAGCTTCTGCAAGAATGATTAAGAATCATAACCTCCCCCTGATAGTATGCATGGTCTCCTTTGGGAATATTCTCATTATAAAACACTTGGAATATCAAGGATGACTTCATCAGATCAACAACATGTGTTGTTGGTTGGAGTGTTCAAGAAACTTCCGGATTCAACTTGCTTCCTTCTCCATACTTGTGTAACTTTCTTCTATGGCTTGGTTGTCATGGTTTTAGTGTTGGGAAAGATACTGAGAGGGGGGGTGAATCAGTATCTTGATCTGTCAATCAACTTTTTACTTTTCTTTTCTCAAAAACCCATACGCTACTTTACAGAAAAAAACTAGCGTATATACGCAGATATCCTTAAGGAAACTCGCGTATGCTCAGATCTCTTATTATGCAGATAATTCTTGTCTTAGATTATTGCATCATTCATTCATTAGATTTTTAGTAAGTAGTAGACATGTGCAGTAAGAACAAAATAATTCAACACACACAAGCATCACATATGAACACCAGGATTTTAGGTGGAAACCCAATTCGGGAGAAAACCACCGCTGTCGTCGTCTCAGTCTTCAATATTTATTATAAAGAAAACATCTTACAACAATGTACTGGAGCAGAATCATACCAGCACGCAAGCACCCACCTGCTAAAGGCTACAACCTTCTCTCGTTTACCAGCCTCTCCTGGAAGGGAGCTACAACCCCCTGCTCTCGTTTACCAGCCTCTCCTGGAAGGGAGCTACTACCCCCTGCTCTCGTTTACCAGCTACCACTGGAAGGGAGCTACTACCCCCTTACTAAAGGCTTCAACCCATAGCACTACTGCCGAACACGTTTCATTAATTTTCAAACTGGATCATACAGCTTCAACACAACCCTTCACTTATCAACAAATATACTTCCCCCAATGCTTCAAACAGAACAGTGAAACCACTGTAACCAGAATATCAGAGATAACCCAGACTTCAGAATAGATATGCAGAGACACATTCAACCTTGAGCAATCATTAGTTCATATACCATACGCGCTTTTATTCAATCAGACCTGCGTATACACGCGCTTTTCATGAAACGAACCCGCGTATACATCTGTGCATTTTTCAAAGAAAAACCTAACTGCCCATACGCGCTTTTATTGAACCAGATCCGTGTATACACGTGCTTTTAATGAAATGAACCTGTGTATAGATCTATAAAAGATAAACTTTGCAGAACAGATCAGATCTATGAACTTACCTAGATTTCTTCAATTTCTTCATCAGATTTGTGCCAGGTCTTCATTACTTCTTTTCATATCATCCTATAGATTCATCATTTCTAGATCTAGAGATCTTGAACCTTCATCATATTCATAGGTGCATCATAGATTCAGATCTATCAATTACGAACATAATTCAACCATGTAAATATACTTCAGGGTGAAGTATTCATTAATGCCCAGACACTTGCCCCCTTTGCACAATGATCTTCTTCTCCTTATATAGATTTAGCCTTTATCAATACCATGAGTCAAAACCACCCAACTCCTAATGGTATTCCTGGATGGGATAAAATAGATAATCCAGCGCTCAAGACAATGGGTCAATACCATGGTAATGTCCCCTGGTTTCCTAAATTTAGAGCGCAAATGACCATACGCGACTTGGCACGTACTTTTCTGTGTGCATACGCTACTTCTCCTTAAAAAACCCGCGTATTCCTTGTGACATATCATATTTATCATTTTTCTGGCACTTACTGAAATTCCTTTCTCCTGTTACATCAGATTTACATTATTAACAACTCATCAAGTCAATTTTCATCAAGGACAACTTCATCAGGCAGGTTCCATCAAAGACAACACTCTGCATCATATTGCCAACAATCTTATTTCATCAAGTAGGTTGCCATCAAGGAAAACACTCTTCATCATATTTCCAACAATCTCCCCCTTTGGACTTGATGGAAAACATGATGGTGTTTGATCATCACAATAGATAGATACATTGATTATAATCATTATTCAAATACCATGATACTCTCCCCTTATTCAAACACCATGTTACTCTCCCCCTTTGACATCAAGGGCAAAGGGCGGATCAAAGCCAAGACAATGTTTTTCTCCACATGTAGAAAAAAGATCTTTGTAGATCTGATGTTCACTGAAGTTACCATGCTCCCCCTGAGTTCATGCTGAATCTTCAAACATTTTTTCAATGAAGTACATGACTCTATGACCTTTCCTATCACCAAGGACTCATACTTACAGCAAAGATCCAACCCAGTGGATTTACATATATGACTAAAATACCCAACCAAGTGGGTTTACACATTTTGATTCAACTACCCAACCAAGTGGGTTTACAAAATTGATCGAGCCCTTTACATGACTGAAAATTACAATTTACATCATAGGTCATAGCCTTTTCATCAAATTAAACATATGAATTTTAATAACCAATATCAAAAAGACCTCAAGAGAGATCATAATTCAGAATCATCATAATGCCAACAATGCATTATATTCAGCAAGGCTAATTCTCCCCCTGAAACTATGCATCCAATGCATCCTTTCCATATGACCAAAACTCCTCCTTAGCTTGTGCAACCTGAACACTTTCAACAACCAATCATCAAGGCATCTTTACCCAATATCAGAGAATGAAACATAAATATAAGAGTTGAAACATCATCAGAGATACCATACATCATCAGAGATGCCAATCAGCATTGCAGCTGTGCTGAAGAATGCTAACCCCAAGTAAAATTTGTCAGCAACTAACCATACGCGGTTTTCTGTGTCTTAACTCGCGTATATACGCGACTGTTTTTTAGGAAATCCGCATATCCCATTTAATCTTCTAAAATTATGCAGTTCTGATTTTCTGCATGGCAGAGACTACTCCCAGCTTCTGTCTGAGATATTCGAACGCTTCCCTGGGCAGAGGTTTGATAAATATATCAGCAACTTGTTCTTTGGAGGGAACATACTCCAAATTCACCTTTTGTTCAAGCACTTGTTCACGTAAGAAGTGATACTTGATGGGAATGTGCTTGGTCTTGGAATGCATAATAGGATTCTTTGAGATACTGATGGCGCTTGTATTATCACACATAATGGAGATAGGAGGTGAACATTTGATTTGAAAGTCTTGTAAAGTTTGCATCATCCAAAGAAGTTGAGTGCAACATGATGCGGCAGCTACATATTCTGCTTCTGCTGTAGATAGGGCAATAGAGTTTTGCTTCTTGCTGAACCAAGATACTAACTGGGGCCCCATATAGAATGCACCACCACTAGTGCTTTTCCGATCATCAACATTTCCAGCCCAATCTGCATCAGTGTAAGCATGAAGAGTAAGATCAGCATTCTTTGGATACCATAGTCCAAAGTCTTGAGTTCCTTGTAGATACTTGAATATTCTTTTGACAGCCTGAAGGTGAGACTCTTTTGGATTAGCTTGGAATCGTCCAAAAATCCCAACAACATGCATAATGTCCGGTCTAGTCCCAGTGAGATAAAGTAGACTTCCTATCATAGATCTATATTCTGGTTGATTCACCGTGGGGGAATCATCATGAGAACTGAGATTACATCCGGTTATCATTGGTGTACTTACAGGTTTGCATTCTTCCATGCCATACTTCTTCAGAATTTTCTTAAGGTATTTTTCTTGTGATAAGAATATACCATTTGTAGTTTGATGCACTTGCAAACCAAGAAAGAATGTTAGTTCCCCAAGTAAAGACATTTCAAATTCTTGCTGCATGACAGAAGCAAATTTCTGACTCATAGATTCTTCATTACTTCCAAAAATGATATCATCAACATATACAACCACAATCAAAAGTTTATCATTTTCAATTTTTGTGTATAAGTTGCTATCAGCAGACCCCTTTGAAAAACCTTGTTGATGAAGATATTTGTCAAGACGATAAACCATGCCCTTGGAGCTTGTTTGAGACCATATAGAGCCTTTTTAGATAAATCATATTCAGGTTCTTCATTGGGTTCACTGTCTATATCATTGCTATTTGAAGTAGAAGGACATAAGTCACCATCATCTTCATTTGTTGTTTGTTTTTCTTCCTTTGGAGCTGTAGGAGACTCATCAATAACAACATCAATACATTCAACAATCTTCCGAAGTATTTTATTGTAACATTTATATGTTCTACTTGTAGAGGAGTAACCAAGAAGTATTCCTTCATCTGCTCTAGGTTCAAACTTGCCAAGTTTTTCATCATTATTTTTGATAAAGCATTTACTTCCAAAAACTCTAAAATGCTTCACAGATGGAGAAATACCATACCAGAGTTCATATGGAGTTTTGTCACTATTTACACGAACATGTGCCTTGTTGAGAATGTTTACCACTGTATGTGCTGCTTCTCCCCAAAATGTGTCAGGTGTTCCAGAATCATCAAGCATAGCTCTAGCCATTTGTTGAACTGTTCTATTCATTCTTTCTGCTACGCCATTTTGTTGTGGAGTTCCAGCTACAGAAAATTGTCTTTTTATGCCATGTTGTTCACAAAATTCAAGGAATTCATTTGAAGTTTATTCTCCTCCTTGATCAAATCTAAGACATTTTAGTTTTATATCTACTTCATTTTCAACCAGAGCCTTGAAGATCTGAAATTTCTCAAATGCTTCATCTTTGTGTTTCAGCAACCCAATCCAACACATTCTAGAGAAATCATCAATAAATAAGATATAGTATTGTTCACCACGAGGTGAATTTTTCCTCATAGGTCCACATATGTCAGTATGAATGAGTTCAAGAGGCCTACTTGATGATCCTTCCTTGGCATTAAACTGCACTCTGGTCTGCTTACCGAATTGGCACAATTTGCATATGATACTTTCAGGTAGAGTAATATTGGGAAGACCATGAACAACATTAAGTCTGCTTGATTTGTTGATTTGAGAGATGCTTAGATGCCCCAACCTTCTATTCCATAGCCATTTTTTTGAAGATTTACTCAAATAAAATTGTTCTTTGCAATTCTTCAATACATACAGATTGCTTGGAGTTCTTTTTCCTTTTATAATTGTTTTACTTGTATCAAGATCACGAACCACACATTATTTTGAACTAAAGACAACTTCAGTTCCTTGATCACACATTTGACTTACACTTAACAGGTTATGCCTTAAGCCATCCACATACATGACATAATTAGCCTTCACCTTTTATTTTAGAAACACAGACCCTTTTCCTTTAATTACAGCAGGATTATCATTTCCAAATGTAACTTTCTTTTCCTTTTCTAGAGCATTATATGCAAGAAGTTTGTTTTTGTCACCTGTCATGTGTCTTGAGCATCCACTATCAATGTACCATTGATTTTCTTCACCTTCTGCGAATAATGCTATGCTACAATTTTCAACCTGTAATTCCTTCTTTTTCCATACTTTGGATCTTGAAGGAAAATGCTCTTTTGGCTGAACTTTGCTCCCGCATTCAGATTCTTCATGCCCAAAGTTATTGCAATAAGTACATTCAACTTCATTTAGAAGAGGAGAAAAGTTGTTATAGGTATTATTCTCAAATTCAATCCTTTTCTTTCTTGCTTCTCTAGTCATGATAGTTTTATATGCAACACATTGAACAACTTTATGACCAAAATTGTGACATGAGAAACATTGTCCATTGAAGAAGAAATTTCTGCGATCATGAAATCTTCTACTTGGATTTACCTGTTGATTGGTGTTTCTTTGAGAAATATTCCTGTTAGTGTTCTTTGAATTGAGATGATCATGCTTTACATGTAATGATTCTTTATTTCCTCGCTGAGTGGCAGAATTTTGTAAACCAGATGTAGCTGCTTTTAGATAATTTGGTGCTGAAGCTTGAAAGGATTCTCCGGTATATCCAAGACCTGTTTTTATAAGAGGAGAACGTTGTACCTTGATAATTTCATCTAAGGTTTCATATCCTTTAGCAAATATAAGATTTAGAGTCTTTACTTTCTCAAAATATTTTCTTAGACTTACCACTTCACATTCTAATTTCTCAATGTGTTTCTTTGCTTCTTCAACCTGCTTTTCCAGAGTCTCTATGGTTATTTTCCTTTCTTCTAAGAGTATTTTACTTTCTTTTAAGAGTATTTTGAGTTGATTGTTTTCTTCAAGAAAGTCATTGTCCTCTAGAGCATCCACAAAAGTATCCTTTTCTTCTCTAGATTCAAATGCCATGAGAAGTCTAAGATCTTGTTCACATTCTTCCTCACTATCAGATAACCCATCACTGTCTTCATGAGTATAGTAACTTTTTCTAGTGTTAAACCGATTCTTATTCCTTCTTGCTACTTCCTTCCCTTTTGCAGGTGTTTCTTTATGAGGACACTTAGCAACATAATGACCAATTCTTCCACACTCAAAAAATTTGAAAGGAAGCTTACCTCTGAATCGTCCTGTGCCAAGTTGGAGTTTCTTTACAAAATTTGCCTCATCTTCTTCTGAGATATATCTTGATCCTTCTGCTTCTTGTACTTCTTTCCCTTTTGTAGAAGCTCTGAAGACAACCTCTTTGACTTCAGATGGTCCTCCTCTTCTCATTTCATATGCGGTTAGTATGCCATGAAGTTGTACCACAGTAAGATTTTGAAGATCCTGTTTTTCTTCAAGAGCAGAAACTTTTGACTCAAAATTTTTTGTTAGCGTTCTTAAAATTTTCTCAACCAAAGTGGATTCGGTTATTGTTTCTCCCAGATTTCTCATACAATTTACAACATCATCAACACGTAAAAAGAAACTGGCAATACTCTCATCACTATGCATCTTTAAATTTTCATATTCAATTCTGAGAGTTTGGAGTTTTGCACTTTTTACCTTTGCATCACCTTCATAACTTAGAATGATTTTGTCCCACATTTCCTTTGCTGTATTTAGCTGCATGACTTTGACAAATTCAGATTCAGTCAGACTTCCCGTTATAGCATTGATCGCCTTTGCATTTGATTCATAATTCTTCTTTTCAGTCGGGTCTTTTGGTATTGTAGCTGGATATTTATATCCTTGTTCAACAATGGCCCATACATCCGTTCCCATAGACTGAAGATAGGATCTCATCCTTGTTTTCCAGAAGATTAAATTGCTTCCATTAAAGAGCGGAGGCTTGATAGATGCTGTTCCATCTTGATTGCTCATCTTGCTTGATATTCCTTCTAGCGGCTAAGCTTTTTCAGAAGGACCTGCTCTGATACCAATTGTTGGGAAAGATACTGAGAGGGGGGGTGAATCAGTATCTTGATCTGTCAATCAAATTTTTACTTTTCTTTTCTCAAAAACCCATACGCTACTTTACAGAACAAAACTAGTGTATATACGTGGATATCCTTAAGGAAACTCGCGTATGCTCAGATCTCTTATTATGCAGATAATTCTTGTCTTAGATTATTGCATCATTCATTCATTAGATGTTTAGTAAGTAGTAGACATGTGCAGTAAGAACAGAATAAGTAAACACACACAAGAATCACATATGAACACCAGGATTTTAGGTGGAAACCCAATTCGGGAGAAAACCACCGTTGCCGTCGTCTCAGTCTTCAATATTTATTATAAATAAAACATCTTACAACAATGTACTAGCACAGACTCATACCAGCACGCAGGCACCCACCTGCTGAAGGCTACAACCTTCTCTCGTTTACTAGCCTCTCCTGGAAGGGAGCTACAACCCCCTGCTCTCGTTTACCAGCCTCTCCTGGAAGGGAGCTACTACCCCCTGCTCTCGTTTACCAGCTACCACTGGAAGGGAGCTACTACCCCCTTACTGAAGGCTTCAACCCACAGCACTACTGCCGAACACGTTTCATCAATTTTCAAACTGGATCATACAACTTCAACACAACCCTTCACTTATCAACAAATATACTTCCCCCAATGCTTCAAACAGAACAGTGAAACCACTGTAACCAAAATATCAGAGATAACCCAGACTTCAGAATAGATATGCAGAAACACATTCAACCTTGAGCAATCATTAGTTCAGATACCATACGCACTTTTATTCAATCAGACCCACATATACACGTGCTTTTCATGAAACGAACCCGTGTATACATCTGTGCATTTTTTAAAGAAAAAACTAACTGCCCATACACGCTTTTATTGAACCAGATCCGCGTATACACACGCTTTTAATGAAATGAACCTGCATATAGATCTATAAAAGATAAACTTTGCAGAACAGATCAGATCTATGAACTTACCCAGATTTCTTCAATTTCTTCATCAGATTTTTTCCAGGTCTTCATTACTTCTTTTCAGATCATCCTAGAGATTCATCATTTCTAGATCTAGAGATCTTGAACCTTCATCATATTCATAGGTGCATCATAGATTCAGATCTATCAATTAAGAATAAAATTCAACCATGCAGATATACTTCAGAGTGAAGTATTCATTAATGCCCAGACACTTGCCCCCTTTGCACAATGATCTTCTTCTCCTTATATAGATTTAGCCTTTATCAATACCATGAGTCAAAACCACCCAACTCCTAATGGTATTCCTGGATGGGATAAAATAGATAATCCAGCGCTCAATACAATGGGTCAATACCATGGTAATGTCCCCTGGTTTCCTAAATTTAGAGCGCAAACGACCATACGCGACTTGGCACGTACTTTTCCGCGTGCATATGCTACTTCTCCTTAACAAACCCGCGTATGCCTTGTGACATATCATATTTATCATTTTTCTGGCACTTACTGAAATTCCTTTCTCTTGTTACATCAGATTTACATTATTAACAACTCATCAAGTCAATTTTCATCAAGGACAACTTCATCAGGAAGGTTCCATCAAAGACAACACTCTGCATCATATTGCCAACAATCTTGTTTCATCAAGTAGGTTGCCATCAAGGACAACACTCTTCATCATATTGCCAACATTTAGCTTGTTTAGGAACCCAAGTCAAGTTACAATCACGTGCCATATGTCCAATGTTATGGTAATTGAAGCACTCTATCTTGTTCATGAATAATAAATCACGACTTATTGCAAAATTGCTTATAGGAGATTGACGGGGACCATTATATTTGTCTTTGTGATATGCCCTACAATCTTTTGCCATGTGCCCAAATTTTGTACAAGACTAGCAATATCCAAGAAATTTACTTTGGTACCTGGGAGATGAAGAGTTCCTTGAAATACTTATGAAGACTTTTTTCCTTGGAATTATTTGATGATATTCATTTCCTTTTGCATTTTTGACATTATCTGCAAGTCTTCTTGGAGTAGGATTTCTTCTAATGTCATCTTGACTCTTGCCTTTGCTGGAAATAGGAGTATCATTTTTTCTTATCTTCCTCACATCCTTTTTGTTTGAAGCATTATCATTCTTGCTTGAGGGTTCACCTACATAGCCAAGATCTGATTTTTGAAGGGGATACCTTTGATGACTTATTATGTCATCTAGGGTTTGAGAGCTTTTCAAGTTCTTATTCAATAAGTCAACTTCATTTTTAAGGGTGACAATTTCTCCTTTCATTTTTTCAGAATCTTCATCTTTCATGACTAGTTGGCTCTTGATTTATTCCATCATCATTGTTGCTTCGTGTGCTTCAATTTTAATGGAGATGATATTTTATTTCATTATGAAGATTTCTTCATTCTCCTTTGCTAGACTGCTCTCCATATTTTCTTTTATTCTGGCATCTTCACATGTTTCGGCCTTGAGAAGATTAATGTCTGATTTTAGTTTGAATATTTCTTCATACTTTTCTTCTAGTCGGCTTATCATGGTGCTTCTTTTCTTTTCTGCTTCATCGACTTGTCCTTCTATGAATGCCAAATTTTCGATCACCTTCTGGGTTCCTTGCGCTTGTTTCCTTTCTTCTTCTAGTTGAGATCTATGAGAGGATACCTCTTTCTTGTATTGACCAATCTCTGTTTCAAGATTGTTCAAGCTATTAAGCCTTTGTTCAAGGTGGCTTGACCAAGTTTATTCCCTTTTATTTTCCTTATCCAATTGATTTGTCATAGATATGACTTCATCATAATGATTTTTTTTTTTTTGACGAAATTCCTCCTTAACTTTGGCAAGCTCCTCATCTCTTTCTTGTACTTCAAGCTTGAAAAGGTCAACTTCCTTCCTTGTGTTTCCTTGGTCACCATCTTGTGCTTTCTTCTTAAGTTCATCATTTTCATTTTTAAACATGTTAATCTGTTCCATGGAAGCCATACATTTAGTTATGAGATCTTCTTCAAAGTATTCTTTGTTCTCTTCAATTTCAAAGTCTTCTTTAGCCTTGTTTTCATCTCTTATCTTGAATTTCCTTGATGGGTTTTGGATTTTTTTTCTTGTTTTCCATCATCATATTGACTAGAGATCATTGTTAATTCCCCCTTTGAGTGAATATCATGAAGTTTGTCCCATATGCCTTTTGCTGATGAACATTTTTCAAAAATGTCCTTCATAGAGTTTGGGAGCCCATCCAAAATTTCCTTTGTTGCTCTTGTATTGTACTCCTTGGATTCTCCTTCCATCATGCTATCAGTAATCACTGATTTCCAAACTTCAACACCTTGAGTATTTAAGAAATCTATCATTCTTGCCTCCCATATATCAAAGTTTTCATTGAACAAGGGAGCCTTCACAGATTGATTGAATTCAATTTCAATGGTGGAGGAAGACACATATTTAAGAGGATTGGAGAATTTCTTCCTTGGCTTTGCCATTTGTGTTCTAAGGATCAAACTTCAATATGTTAGGCTTTGAGTGAAGGTACTAGCTCTGATTCCAATTGTTGGAAAGACTGAAAGGGGAGGGGGAATCAATATTTCTTAGTATTTATTTCAATTGATATTTTTACCAGTTAGATCACTTATATTTAGAACACAAAAAGAACAATGATAGAATAAATAAATTTATTAATTTATTATTTACAATAAATCATGTACAATATATGTAGGGCTCCAACCCTAGATGAATACACCAATATTCAATATCCTAGGTTCCAACTTGTATTTTTCCAAACGCCGACTTGAAAATCCCAAGGCTCCAACCTTGTCAATTTGAGGCACCAACCTCTGGGGCTCCAACCCTATCTTTGGTATAGGCTCCAACCAAGTTTCTTGAGGAATAATATCCTCTAGGGCTCCAACCCTATATTCCAAGGCACCAACCTTGTCTCTATGAGGCTCCAACCCTCAGCTTCACTTCGTCAAAATGTGTTTGGTTATTCTTCATGGCTTCCAATGTCTTCTTCAACGAGCCCTGTAAATCTTCAATAATGCATTCACTTAGAATCCATGTCACTTCATCAATGAAAACCTTTTTATTCACATGAAGGTGTCTCCACTATTATTCATGGTACCCAAAACAAAGATCTCCAAGGTTACTTCATGATGACATCAATGATGTTTCACGATCTCTAGGGGTGCCTTCAAGATGTCTTCAATAGGTAGCCCAAGTTCTGTACTTGCTCTAAACTTCTTCAGGGACTTCTTCAAGAAATTCTCAAGGGAGTCTTCACTTTACTTGCCCAAAAAGGTATTTCTTCACAAATTATTCATTAGGTGCTTCAAAATTTGTTAGTTCATTAGTGCTTCTTCAACAAGAATCAACAAAGTCTTCAATTCTCCAAGGGATTCTTCAAGAGGTTTTTTCTTTTTAAATTCTTTTCAATAGTGTGCAAATGAAAGATCTTTTAGAACAACTACTTGTCACCTTAATATGTCTTCTTTTCAAACCATATCCAGGTCACAATCAATAGAACAAAAAAACCACTGAAAATACTGCCAAAAATGTCTGCTCCTTGTTCGAAGATTTGCTACTCAAGGTGGGTTGGTCAAAATTCAAGGTTTGCAATCAATGTCTATAGATGCCACTATTACTATCTTCTTTTTTGCCTTAGTTCCAAATCATTTTCTATTACATAACTACAATGCTGCACTTTTATTCAACTGATCAACTGAGTTCAAACAAAAAAGACAGGCTTGAAATATTCAATAAGGTAATAGGTTTGAATTCCGAAAATAAGGATGAGTTACAGGTTTAATTTTATTTAAGAGGAGGAGCTGAATTGTAGGTTTGCACCTATATTAGCTTCAGTTTATGAGAAGATTTCTTGGTTTGGAAGGTATATCACAAGAATAATGACCCTGTCTGAGACTATAAACACAAGTTTCAAGCTTTAAATAATATCTTGCTGTGGGTCAAAAAATTTCAGGTCAGAGGTAATGATAGGTATCGAAGTTTGCTGTCATGTATTTTCTCCACACATTTGTAGTGTTACTTCTACAATCCGCAGGGAGATGCCACACTGAAAACACAGAGAGATATGTCACTGATCCGAGTTCAGTGAGCTACAAAAAAATCTTCAATCCGAGATGCTGAAGGTGACAATGCACCACTGTAAGAATAAGTAGCCCAAACAAAAGGTTTTCAAGTCATACTCAACCTCCAATTACGTTTATGCAGTTTAGTGATATTTAAGTCAAAACAAATTTTAGAAAATTAATTCCTTCTTTTGTCCCTAATCTTCTCTCTTCGATGTCTTAAATATATCTCTGAGGAATCACCAAACTTTATTTTGCAAATGAATAGTCTAAAACTCATTTTTATATGAGTTTTACGTCAAGATGAAGGACACATCTTTATGGAGGTAGGCTGACATGAATGTGTGACTGTAGGTTGGCTAGCTTAAAAAATATGATATATAATATTCAAAATTCAATTTCTCTTAGAGTATATGGAGTTAGGAGGCATATAATAGGTCATTAGAAATAGGAAAGAGTCCTCTTTAAGATGGTGAAGGTATCATTATGGAAATATGTCTCCAAGGTATAAAAATTAATTTTTCTTAAAGACTGTTCTAGGATTTTTTAGTGCAGAAGGTGCTTGGAACAACACAAGGTCATAGTGTCATTACGTGAGTCATCAATGTTATCCATGTCATGATGATAGTGTAGCATTCGTGTCATCATGTACTATCCAACCAAGTCATAAAGAGCCATCACGTATGACATCATCAAGTGTGGTCATTTATGTAGAGTCCTCCATACGTCATTAAGGGATCATTGTTGGAACTTAAGGTCTGGATCACTATGAAAATAATTCAAGGCACATGATTGGCACTTGACATCATCATGGTTAGTTCAAGGAAATTCATCACTACGACATTATGGTCAATGGATATTTAGGACAACACTTCTTCTTAGTGGCTTGACATCATAATGGCATCATTTATAGCTTGACATATTCATTAATGGCATCCTTATCAAACAAGAGGGACTTGTCATTATGAGTAAGGACATAATCATAATATACATGAGGTTATGTCATCACTAGAATATTTTCCATCTAAATAATACCATATTGACATCAATGACAACCTTGATTAACATGAAGAAGAAGGCTCCTCAGATTCTAAAAAGGAGGAGGAACCCAACGATGAAGACATGGCTAACTAGACATGTATTGGATGGTCCAAGTGCCTCTTACTCTTCTGTATAACCTTGATAATTTCCCAGACATATGGAAAAGTTGTTATCAAATTTTGATCCAGATAAGAAGACAAAGGTAGAAGATCACATTGATGATTTTACATGCATCTACGGATGTTAGAGGTACAGTACGATGATGTTTCTTGTAGGATTTTTCTGTTTACATTAGAAGGTAGAGTAGCAACATGGTACGATAGTCTTCCTTTCAATTCAGTCCACGATTGGAGGGAGTTTAAGAAATGATTTTTGGATAAATTTGTTGATGACAAGACTCCCACCATGTTATTGAAAGAGCTCGGAAGTAGTAAGATGGGGGAAAAGGATAAAGTAAAAGAATTCAATGAAAATTTCAATCACATATTGAACAAGTTCCCCTTGAGCACACAAGCTCATGATTCAATTACTATTGATTATTATATAGCTGCATTTCCAACAAACATTTCCACGTTCGTTAAAAGAGATATAAAGGAAAAATTGATGCTAAAATTTCAGAAGAAATCACTGTGAAGGAATAATCACATGATATTGGAGTTATTAATGATGATGATGGGTCAAAAGACTCCAAGGAAATTGGAAGGGACTCTCAAACTTCCTCAAGTAAGGATAAGGAAAAGGATTCGTCAGATATTGAAAGCTTGACCAGGACAATGAAGGAACTTACCAATGAGATTTCAGAATTAAAGAGAAGTTTAAGAGAGACTTCTACCAATAGTAAACTTACCAGGTATTTCCCATTCCGAAGGAATAACAACAACAACAAAAATCAGCCCACCAAATCTACCTAGAGTTCGAATGTTGTGTTGAATATTGAAAATGTTGGTATGAATAACTATTGATTTTTTTTTCCAGGAATAATATTCAGAAAAGAGATGCCCACAATGGAACCACACCATGAATTCTCTAGCCGCACTCATTTTGGATTCCTTACTAGCAGATGAATAGTCAGAATAAACAGAAGAAACAAATGAACGCGCAATGGCTGAAGAAAGTAAGTTTATTGGACATGCAGTGAATGCTTTTGATTGTATTGTTAATGATGACAAAAAAAGTGCTGAATAGCCACCTCAAAGTGAGCCCCCCCTTAGAAGAAAAATGGTTGATATAACTTGAGGAGCCAAGGGCCTATTTTTGAATAGGAGGTGAAAAGACAAAAATTGAAGGAGCAATTGTTAAGAAGGATCTCACTGTCGGTTAATATTTATCAGGATGCACAAAGTAAGTCTAGAAATGTAACTACTTCTAAGAACACTTCCTCCAACAATAAAAGTAAGTCCATCACTATGGAAGTGTCAAAGAAAGCCACTCCTCTAGAAACTTCAACACTATGTGCTAAAAGTGAAGCAATTGATTATACCATATTTGAAGATTTGAAGAGAGCTTGAGTATTTATTTCCATCTATGAGACAGTGAAGATAACATACCAACGTGAACTGATAGCCAATGGCTTTTCGCAACCTTCACCAGGTGACAAAGCTTTCGATTCTCAGAAGATGTTTGGTAAGCCTTCTCATTCCCTTGCATCTGTGGTTAATGTTGTAATATTAGATGCTACCACTCTATGCCCTCCATTTTTGTTGATTTTTGAAATTTTTAATTACAATGTCCATAATTATTTAGTCAATTCTGGTGCATATGTGAACATAATGCCATTGTCTGTTGCTAAGAAAATTAACGCTAAATGGGACAAAAATGATGCATAAATTATTCAACTAGACACATCTCTTGTCCAAGATATTGGTAAACTTAAAAATGTTCTTATCCGATTATCATTTGATCACCAAGTTCATCGATGTATAAATATTGTGATTGTGGACATCCCTAAAGCCTACAACATACTCTTGGGTAGAGACTAGTCTAGTAAATTACAAGGGTATTTTGCTACAAATTGGTCACATTTATGGCTTCATACAAGGGCAGGAATAACCATATTCAAGTGGAAAGTGAGTCGTACATGAAATACACTGTGACACCACTTGAGGGCCACAATTACCCTGTTTCCTTTGTTGATTTAATATTTGGACATTTTTTCTTAGAAACCAATCATGGGTGTTATCAAGAACAACCATCACCCGTCCCACCAGATACACAGTTTTAGCTCCTTCCTCATTCTCCAACTAGTGAAAATGAATCTTGTAATATAGATTGACACATTAATAGTAATAATAGTATAGGAAGCAATATAGTAGCTAAGAATATTTTGACTTTATAATTTTATGGTTCAAAGGCGCAAGATGGATCTAGAGTTGGTTGCATACTTTTAGACCTGTGTAATAAGAAGCATATCCTATAACATTGTTTGGATTTTGAGTGTACAAATAATATTATAGGATATGAAGCACTCACATTTGAATAAAAAAATCCATCGATTTGAAGGTAGAGTTTCTCAAGGTAATTGGTGACTCAGAGGTGCTCACTTGTCAGGTATAGGATACTATCCACTGTGTTTCAACTAATCTTAAAAACTACCAACATGAGGTATGAAGTTTAATTAATTATTTCAAATATTTTAATATTATTTACATTCCTAGGCTTAGAAAAGTTACAATAGATGCATTAACAAATGCAGCCACTAGGATGTCACCATTGAGAAATGGTTTTTATATTTAGATTATACAAAAACCATCCATGCATGATAACGTCACCAATTTTCGTGTTTTCAATGATGACCAATAGAAACTGAATTTCATGGCTAGTGCAGACATGTTAATATGTTTCCATAGAAGAGGATAAGCACGACAAGGCTTTGCAGGAAGCATCTAATTCAATGAAACATAACACTATGCCTAAAGGTGTGGTGTCATTGGAAAATTTATATGACTTGCAAAACCGGTTCAAAGGACCAATCAATACAAAGACTCAGAGCTCAAATTTATCATCTGAATAAGTCAATTTAGTAACTCAAGAAGATCTGAAGCATGTAAACCTCGGTACAATGTGTTCTCCACAAGAATGAAAAGCATTCATCTGATTATTCAAATAGTACCGTGAAGTGTTTGCGTAGAAATACGATGACTTAAATACATATGATACTAGTATTATCCATCATGTCATTCCCATAAAAGAAGGGGTAGAAACTTTCCAACAGAAACTAAGGAAATTTCATCCAATGTTGGTGTTATGTATAATCTATGATTGCAGACAAAATTATCTTCCCTAGACCTAGTGGTATGGTCTAGAAGAAAAAAAGGACAAATAATATAATGTTTACCTTAAATTAATTAAGTAATGAGATGAGGATTACCTGGAATTCGTCGCAAGCTTCACTCTCTTCTTGGCTTGTATGCTCCAATCCTAGCTCTGATCACTATACTTAGAACCTGCACATACAAACACAATAAGCCAAAGATCTATGATATATATGTAGCATTGTCTAATCACTTCATTAAATGGATCAAAAACATATGAAAATCAACATCATATATAGGAAAAGAATGTTCTCCTTGTATTAATATAAATGGAGAGAGTTACAAACAAATATAGGAGCTGATCATTTAGAGAACTCCCCAAGTTGACTTGTCCTTCCTTGCCACAAATTACACCTCTATGTCACCTCAATGCATGGAATGATGACTCTCCTTAGATTCAGGACAACGACATGAGGGTAATCAATCTTCAAAAGCCAACCCCTATCTTGTGGATGATAGTAAATATATAGGAGAGGATGGTAGGTTAGGAATTATTATCCATTTACCAATCTAGGCCTGAGATCCACTCTTGATGGGAGGATGAGATCAAGGGATAATGGGTGAATTATCCAAGGTAGGATGAGATGGGATTCAAAGGTCTTATCCAAGGTAAATGGTTGAAACAAATCATGGAATATTCTGGAAGAGGAAACTTCAGGATTATTTTTAATTTTCCTAAATTTCTAGAATCAGTGCACCCCAGAAAGGGACAACTTGCTAATGATTAGTACAGGTGCACAGTGTAGCAACCTACACTGAACATAGTATCCTAAGGGAAGATGGTGCATTAGGCCTTAAAATCATGGAAATGAAGCAGTTATTCCGATAAACTCAGGGATTAGGGAGAGGCATGCCTAGGGATTTGTGTAAGGATGATTATAAATTGTTGATGGATGTTGATTGATCCAGTTAATAGACCTATTGACCAAATGTAAAAAAATGGCCTATAAGTGAAAAAATGGCCTATAATATATTGCCCCCTAAAGTAAAAAGAAAAGGCAGTTGTTGATGACATAAGTGATTTACTTTGTGACAAGTTTGGATCAAGAACACCCAGTTGAGATAATAATTTGTTACAATACATTTACATATTGATATCTTTACTGAGGGAGGCATAACCATGCTTAGCACATAAGCTAAATTACATGTACAATGATAAAAAATACACTTCCACTAATGAAAAGGTGTGGATACATGATGGATGAATTTCTATATGATCATAACTATCATAATTTTTAATCTCGTATTAATCCTGAAAATGCAGCCCAGATGGATGAAACTAGATCCAGGGTCTTCTATCTCGTTCACACGATTGTCCAATGTACGAGTATAACCATGCGAATTAATGATTTTAGGTCAAACACAATATACACCACCCGATTATTGGTCAATGACGTAAGTCGTTAATAGATGCGAGAGAAACCACCGATGATGTTAATGGATCTCAAGGTACTACAATACAATCTGTATGGTGTGAATGAATGAGTTGAAGTCAAAAACCACACAAAATCTGTTAGTTGAAGGCCGTTGATGAAAACTTATCACTAAGAGTGAGGAAAATTGCCATTTTTGTATGCAAGCACCAAGGTACCTAAGGGTGTTTCTAATTCAACTTCCTTGATAATGTGCTGATGTCGAAAGGAGGATACTCTTCGCAGGAGGCCCTTGATGTATCCCCCATCAATGACATGAAATGGGTATCATGATTTGAGACATAATCATGCTGATATGAACTGGATAAGGAACGACATACATGAAATGAAGGCTTAAGAGTATTGTAGCAGATATCGAATGAATGAATCTCTTGAACACATCAAGAACATTGAATGGAGTTGGAAATGTTGACCCAAAACCGAAAATGAAGGCTTTGAAATAGTGTGATGAACCAAAATACAAGCGTATTTCCAAAGCCAACAACCACGAAGATGAAGTGGAAGAGTGTCATGTTCAAGTGAAACTCGCTACCATTAACATGTGGAGTGCCCTATTTTCCCAATTTCCCCCACCATTGCTGGTCATTACCTCTTTATTTTTTAACAAGCTTGAGGAGGATACCATATGCTTGATCTGTAAGTCCATCCTTTAGATGAATCCCTCCGAGTATGTTTAACGAACCCTAAGAAGGAGTGGTTCAATATTGTCATGTTCAACGAGTCCATCATTTTTTTGTGTTTTTACGAGTCGAATGAAGGTATAAGTCTACATATTTTTCATGTTTAGAGAGTTTGAAAAAGAGGCGAAATAGAAAACTCTAGAGGTTCCTTTTTGTTGATAATATCTTGAGTTTGAAAATACAAAAGACGATACTTAGGAGAACCTCTTAGCCATGATCAACTAAGGTATTCCTTTTTCTTAAGTAATATATCATAGTCTGGAAAGGGTTAAACTTATACTGAGTATACGCATTTTCATTTACTTTAATGAGTTCAAAAAGACAAGTTCTCGGTAATCTTTTCATATTTTGGGAGTCTGAAAAGAGCTGAAAGAGAACTCCATGGGTTTCCTTTTTCGTGAGTTTACAAAGTCCGAAAAAAGTGATAAAACTATTATCTTCAGTAAAAATGATTCATAACACGACTAGATCCTTTAAACAACTGTCAACCTGTTCATGACACCAAAAAAATATTAAAAATACCTGTTTCATGATCAAACTGAATCATAACTAGGTAAAAACATTAATTATTGATAAAATACTGATAATAATGACCATAAATAATCAAAATAACATTTCATTTTTACCAATTAACATTTACCATTTTATGTCTGAGTTATAAATACTTTTTCTCTCGATATTCTGCAGTTAATTGCGATCAATCAGGTGGATCGTTTCAAGTGTCGTCACTTCCAGGTAGGAGTTAAAACCTTTCTCTTTCATTTCATGTTTGTATTTTGTGATTTCATGCACATTTTCTTGGTTTTTGAGGGTCCTAGGGCTCTAATTCCTAGCCCTAGGATCAACTCACCCCTAGAAGGTCGAAAGGAGTGTTGATTTGGGATCATTTGCACTGGGGAAAATGTTGCAACACATTGTCTCCCTTTGGGAGGGTGTGTTGGGAAAAATTCCCAAATTTGTTTCACCAGTTTCTCTCAAAATTTGTCAAGTTTTTTGCATGAAATGGTCTTTAATCAATCTCCTTGTGATGTTTCAGGACTTCATTGGAACAAAATGGCTTTGATATGGATATAAAGAGAACATGAAGAACAAGATATGAATGAAATAAATGACCCTACTACCATCCAAGAATTAAGAGGTCATGGATTACTGAAATTCTTATGGCTTCCTAGACTGAGGCAACAGATGGAACTACCATAATATCTTATGCATGCATGGGATGTTTAGGCTCATGCATTCAGACTAGGAGCACATATGCTCAAAATACAGGTTGAGGACATATATTTATTGACTAGTTTATCTAGGAGAGGTGCTTCCGTCTCTTTCACAAACATGAGAAGGGGTGGAGAGACACTCAAAGATTATGTCATTTCTCATTGAATACCTCGAGCCTAACCAACCAAGGATGGGAAGATCAATATAAAAGATGTGGTCCGATTGCATTTAAAGACGATCCTATTCATCATTTCTAGATTAGCTAGTAGTTCTACACTACATGTGGCCAATAGGTCTTACATGTAGTACACCCTAGAATGTGTAGAACCAACAGTTTTCAACTGGAGTGAGGGAGTATTGGTCAACATGAAAGAGTTGTTGACTAAAGAAAAATATGGATGATTGAATAATTTTGGCTATGGTTCAATATTGATCACCTTTTCTTTAGAATGGATTCCATTTCTACAACCTCAACATATCTCACTTGAGCCCATTGATCTGAGAGTTCCATTGATGAGGAGGTGGGTGGATCTCATGTCCTGACATGCAAGTTTGTCGACAATAAGCTTCTCATTGGCCTTCTTCATATGGCTATGTAGGAAACTAATTATGATAGAGGATTATACATACGTAGGGCTAGATTTTTGTGAAGGCCCTAAGCTCATGCTTCTTGATGGTGAGCGATGGGGTGCCATTGGTAATACCTCTTAACTAATTTTTTATTTTTAAGTTTACAATTTTTTTTTTTGTGTTTTTGACGCATCTGAGACTAAACTATCAATTTGTACATCCAGATGTTGGACCCATTCAACCCATGGGTTCCTCATATCTCCATCGTGCGGGAGACCCACAACAGGTGCTAGTGCCAAAAAAAGTTGTTGTAGCAAGACGAGAAGTACTACATGATCTCAATGTGACTGAGACCCTAGAAAAGGTAGAGTTTCATATGGAAGGGTTGACACATGGCATAGATGAGATCATGATTGACCAACTTCCTATGAAACCGAAACGACACACTATTAGAGTGCTTGGTTGCATTAGTTGACTACTACGCAAGATAACTACACCTCCTTCCTTCTCCTATTGTGTCACTTTTGTAAATCCTTCAACCCTATCCCAAGTTGTTCTTAAGGGGGGATGTTAGGATATTTCGACACATAGGAAATAGGCTCCTTTTGTGTCACCTTTGTAAATCCTTCAATCCTATCCCAAGTTGTTCGTAAGGGGGGATGTTAGGATATTCTGACACATAGGAAATAGTTAAGAATAACTTAGTCTAGTGTAGAGTTAGGTAAAGTGTGTTTCTTTACCATGTACATTTGTAACTTATAATCCAACAGTCACGATTTGTAGTGATCTAACGATTATCTCTCTCCTCGGTATTAATGACACTTGATCCGTGGCTTAACACCCGATTGGTCCATGATCTCCATTTAAAGAGCATGGAGGGTCATTTTTCCAGTAACCATTTTTTAGAGAAACATATGTAACTTTTCTTTTTATATTAATAAATTTCCTGAAGTGGCCACGTTGGCTCAGGCCATGGAATGTTTCCCTCTTTGAGGGTTTTAACCACGTGATTAACATTAAATACTCAATCATTAAACCAAACACCAGCATGACAGGAGGCTTACCTTGTATAGAGGCCACACCAACGAAAGGAAGCACAATATTGAATGTTTTGGAGGGTTTCTGAAGCCAAAAACCATAAACTACTTCTTTTCAAGAAGTGTAACAACTATGGTAAAAGTGTAACACTAAGGTACAAGAGCATAACAAAGAGGCACAAAAGTGTAACAACTTCACCCAGAAGCGTAACAACTAAGCAAAATGCATAACACAAGTGGTTTTGAGGGATTGCAAGTGTTTTAAATGGGATTTGAATGTTGGACTTGGAGTTTAAGAGCTATGGAGGGAAAATGAAGATGAGAGTTGCTCTCACATGAAATGAAAAAGGTATAATGAATAAAATGATAGTTGTTGCCCTTTTATAAACTTGTGAAATTCTCCTTTACCACTTTTTTCCTTTTTGCACTTGAAATTGACCTTTTTAACCCTTTTTCTTTTTAAAAGTGACAGGCTTCCCCTTCAAATGACATAAGAAAACAGATTGACTTCCTTCATTCTCCTTGAATTTTGAAGTGACATTTTTCTTGACATTTATAAATGAGACATTGAAAACACAATTTTCCTTTCAAATTTGTGAAATAATCCTTACCCTTTGACATCCTCAAATGACCTTTTTGAGCCTTTATACAACTTGGAAAATGACATGTTGCTATTCCAAATTAGGTAAGAAGGTAGATTAAAGTTCTTTTGAACCCTTTGACATGAGGAGTGACATAATTTAATTTTGAATGAAATTATAAAATAAACTTCTCCTTTTCATGAAATAGTAAGGGTGTTTTTGAAAAACCTTTGAAAATCTCTCATTGGATATGACCTTTAAAACGAGATGAGGTGTGTATGAAAACCTGAGGATGAATCCTTTTGCATTTGGGTGGAAAAATAGGTTTGATTGAAATCCTTTAGAGCTCTGACAGTCAAAATGAGTTTTTGGATCCTTTCATAAAACAATGAGACAAAATTGTTATTTTTCATGAGATAGTGAAACAAACTGAATTTGTTTGGAAATTTTTGGAACTTGAGCCTCATGAAACAAGAGAGATGGATTTTATTTAAACTTCATAAACCTACTTGCTACTTCACTAGTGTTTTACTGATGAAATGGATGGTTACTACCTTATTTTTAGTGAAAATTTGAAGATTTTTCCAAAGGCAAGAATGAACCTAGACTTTGACCTATATGAGATGGAGTGACCTAACCCTAGACCTCTTCAGTGATGATGATGGAGATGGTGACCTTGAAACTGATAATGGTGATGGCCTTGACAATGGTGATGATAAATGAAATGAAGGAGAAACATACATGGTTTAGACCTCTTCAGTGACCAAAATTATTTATGAGAACTGGTTCGAAAAAGTAAATTTTTTTGACATATGACTTAATGGAAAACAAATGAAAGACTAATTTGATCACTAACATAATTTTTCTAACATTGGATCCATTTGGGGAGGGAAACTCCTTTAGGAGGTGTCAAGAACATTGTAGATCAAGTAGCCTTACCATTTGACGATGGAGTCAAAATGGACTTTGAAAAACTTTGACAAACTGGAAACGATGAACTGATTCTGGAAATGACTTTGACTAAAAAAAATTGACTTGAATTTGACTTGACAACTGACTGATTTTTTTTTAATTTTTAAAAGAAAACATGAGATATATGTAGAAGTCTCATGGCCTTCTCCTCGGGCTTCAAAATTCTGTAACAACTTCCTTATTTGCTGGGACATCAAATTTAAAATGATATGTACAATGAAAGTGAATTTCTTCTTCAGTGATCAAGTTATATAGTGTTTGAGGAACCTAACATTGATTGGTCCTCCCAACACTTCTTTCCCTTCAATATCCTCTAGTATAAATGCTTTATGTCCTTTGAATGTAGTGATCTTGTAAGGTTCTTTCCATAGATTGTCTAACTTTCCATGCCTACTCTTGTCTTCATTTCAGGCATCCCAATGAAGAACAACGTCCCCAAGCTTGAAATCATCCACTTTGGTCTTCCTATCATACATATTTTTTATTTTCTCATGAAGCTTTGAAGTATGGTTGGATACTTCATCTATTGATTGTTGTAGATGAATCATTTGGCTGATTCTTCACTGAATGTCATTAGGCTCACTGTCGATCTCTTGCATAATTTTCATCACGGGTACAACTAGAGAAGAAGGGAAAATCATGCCAACACCATACACGAGCTAGAAAGGTGAAATTCTGATTTATATATTCGTGCTAACTCTATCCACCCATAGATCATTAGTGATTTTTTGTGCCAATTCCTCTTGTTTTCTGGAAACATATTTTTTATTATGTTCACCAAATATTTATTTGACAATTCAGCAAGCTTGTTTCCCTGAGAATAGTATGTTGTTGACTGAACAAGATTAATGTGATACTTGTCACAAAAGTCAATCATCTTCTTGGAATTGAAGGCAACTACATTGCCAGTGATGATCTTGTGTGGACAACCAAAATGAGACAAAATATAATTCTCAAGAAACTGAATGATAACAGTATCAGTAGCTTGCCTCGTAGGGATGGCTTCAATCCATTTGGTAAAATAATCTCTGGTAGTGAGTATCCATTTGTGCTGAGCTGATGATGGAGGATGAATCTCACCAAGGAAGTCAAGTCCCCATTACTGGAATGGTGCTTGCACTTCAATTGGTTTTAGAGGCAAAGGAAAGAGCTTCCTCTTTCCCTGAAATATTTGACATTCATGACAACTCATGACTATTTTATAAATATCAAAAAATAAGCATGGCCAATAGAAGCCCACCCTCAATATATTTTTAGATGTAGTCTTCCAATAAATATGACCACTAGAGTCATATTTATGATGATCTGTCATGACTTTTTCAACTTCTCCTTCAACCAAAAAATTCAGCAATACTCCACCTAGATATTTCCAACATAAGACACCATTAATAATGCAGTACTTAAGAGCTTTTAACTTCAAATATATAGCCTTAATACTTGGAAAGCTAGGAGGAAGATTCAAGTGTTCCAAAACATGTACTATATCAAAAAACCAAGGAGATAGAGAGAAAATTTTAGCTACCTCAGCTAATGTTTCAACGTATTGTTCTTCAGATAATGCAACAATAAAATTGATGTCCAAGGCATGAAAATTTGAATCCACCATGAGCTTCAATAGGCCCTGTCCTTTTATCAGCTTTGTGGGCTTGATCTCCAAGTCATACTCTAGCATGGATGCGATCCATTTACCTCGCCGCACTTCAGGATCATTCTGTGTAAGCACATCTTTGACATCAACATTTGGAATATATGCAATGACATGAGAATGTAGAATGTAGACCCGAAAGTCCTTCAATTCTTTGAATAATGCCAATGCCTGTTTCTCAATGATGTAGTTATACTGAAGAAGGGGATGGGTTGCTCTGTATTCTAAATTTTCTTTTGCATGAGGACATCAACAAGAGTATGCTCCGAGGAAAATGAAAAAATGATAAAATCAAGTGTATAATCCGGACTAATAAGGATAGGAGCATGAGATAAAGAAAACTTAACTTGATTGAATGATTTTTTCACCTCTTTAGACCACTTTACTTCACTATATTTCTTCAGCATGTTAGTAATCTGCCTTAAGTGTTCAACAAGATTGGGAACAAACCTTCTCAAAAAATTGATTTTTCCATTGAATGAATGAATTTACTTTTTACTTCTAGGATAGTCTAAGGTCTGAATTGCTTCAATCCTTGAAGGATCTATCCTAATTCCATATTTTGATATGATATGGCCCAAAAATTTACCTTCCTCCATAGCGAAAAGACTCTTCTTTGGGTTCAACGATATGCCAAACATTATACATCTTTGAAAAACTGATTTCAAGTGTTGCAAGTGATGCTCATATATATTTGAAAAAACAGTGATATCGTCAAGATAAATGACCAAAAATACATCCTTGTCATTGGCGAAAGAAATTTCCATTGCTTGCTGAAAAGTATCCCCTGCATTCTTCAATCCGAAAGGCATTTTTGCGTACATGAAGGTAACCCAAGGTGTTGTGAAGGTTGTATTTTATTGATCATCTAGATGAGCAAGAATCTGATTATAGCAGAAGCATCTGTCTAACAATGAAGTAGAATATCCAACTACCATTTGCAGAATATGGTCCATCTTCGGTAGTGGGTAATTTTTATTCAATGATACTTTGTTCAGATTAAATCAATGCACAAGCAAATCTCTCTTGTCTTCTTCCTCACTGGCACTAGATTAGACATCCAATTTGAAAAGCGAAGAGGAATTATTATACTGCAGTGAATAATCTATTTCCCTCCTTCGGAATATAGGGAAACAACTTGGGATTCATTCTTCATAGCTTCTGACAGAAAGGTATCTAATCTGACTTCAAGGGAATGGTATGCTGAACTATGGTTTTATCATAGGCTATAAAATTAGAATATTCCCAAGAAAATACATCAGAAATTAAGACATAAGCCCTGCATATTAACCTTGCATTTTTGCACTCAAATATTTTGAAATTTTTACCATCTTTGGCTTTTCTGGAGTGCCAAGATTAATATCTTCCACTCCCACTTCTGTCCGTAACATGGTCAATTTGCGTGAAACATCATCTTGATAAATAATCTCTTCCAAATTTACCAAACCTCTTGGAATGGAGTTATATTTCAGTTGAATCACTTGCATTTCTGCTGCATGGATTTCTTGGTCATCTTCATAGCACTGGTTGTCCATTTGAGAATTAACAAACTCCTCTTTTGTTTGCAAGAAGTTTATGATATGTTTATCATCTCTAAATATATGCCAATACTAAACATTATCTGGGACAACAGGGTGGTGGTTTACATTTATCTCATACTTCTTATTAAAATACAATGGAATTTTGAACATGGTGGATGAAGTAGCAAGAGAATCAATAATAACATTGTTGTCTCTTGGAATCAAAGATAAAGTGTACTAAAAAATGTCTTGAGGATGTCTAGCACTGCATTTAGATAAGCTCGCATCATTGGATGTCTGACTTGGTATTCCCCTTTGAATTTCCATATTACTAACTCAGAGTTGCCATATACATAAATATTCTTTGCACCCATCTTCTTGAGAATTTTCAGACCGGCTATTAAAGCCTCATACTCAGCTTCATTGTTTAAAAATTTGAAAGCCAACTTATAGGAGGAAATTTGAACATTGGGAGGAATGTTTAATGACTGATTTACAGGACTTTGAATCCACACTCTAATTACAGCCCCTTATTTTCCCAAAGCTCCATCGAAGTCCATAGTCCACAAACTAATTTCCTCATTCGAAAACTGCAAATCGGATGGATGAAATTTTCTTACTGTTTGAGAGACCTCCGTTGTACCAAAGAATTCAGATTCTTTCACTGTTTCATCACTTTTTTGAGGTGATGCACTCGGTTCCAAATTATTTGGAACTTTTTTACAAATTTCTGCATTTTCCAATTATAAAACCAAATTTGAAAATTCATAATTTTCTACACATTTATTCAATCAAAATCATAAGACATTGAAAATTCATCATTGGACAAGATAAAGGACTCTAAATCTGTATGAACAACATCCATAGGATGGTTATTTGGATTTTTTTGTCTACTGATCATGTACTTCATCTTAATTTCCCAGTATATCCTAAGTTGTCCAAAGACTAGAATGGTAGCATACGAAAAATCAAACTGTAAGGTACCAATAAGCATCGCTCCCCATGAACAAGAAAGTAGCATTCCATATCTAGGCGGGATATCAGCCACAACAACTTCCATGAGGAAATTCTTGGCTGGGATTTTCTTTAATGACACCACTAGGTCCTTGATGAGGCCAAGACATTTCACCCTCCCTGAATCAAATGAGTAAAGATCATGACAAGGTCTTGTGATGTCTATTCCTAATCTGTCCATAATGGCCTTGGGCATGAGGTTGTGAAAGGCTCTAGAATTAAGCATGGCATTATGGAGGATAAAGTCATGGATTTTGAGGCTTAGATAAAATGGAGGGACTTCACTATATTATAAATCGCAATCAACAGTAGAATAAAAAATAAGCTCAGGGTGATCATCACTCACATTAACCATGTCAGAAATTTGATCAACTCTAAGAAACTTAGCAACTTGAACTTTGTACTGATCATTCTTAACTGTGCAGCTTTCTTCTCAGGCTGATATTTGTGTGAAGAATATTTATTTTGTCCTACTTCTTGGAGTTATTTATCTTCCTTTGACCATTGGAAGAAGCTTCATTGCGTTTAACATGATTAGGAAAAATAGGTCCCTTGTCTTTACTTTGATTCGGGGTAACAACTTCTTTGGGATGAGCATATACTTGAGCATTCTATTTTTTATGATTGGAGGTTATATGAAAATTCCTATTCCGCAAGCCATACTATCTCTGCACTTGAGAAAGAGAATTCTGACATCCCCTCTGATAATCTTCCGTGCGCACTGATAATATGTCATCATTTGAAAATACAAATTTTTGATCATCCGATGCACAAATTTCTGCATAAATTTGATCTTCTTTAGTGAGGAAAATAGGCTATTGATTTTCCTCAAATAAATGTCTCTTGCTAGAAATTTCTTCTTCATCATATTTATCAAGGCCTTCAGTATAATTCTGCTGAAATAGAGTGTGAATTTGCTACCGAATTTGTGGATCCTGACCCCTTTGTTCCCTTTTCTTGATCCTGTATTGAGGTTGTTGATTTTGACCCCTGAAATTGGGATTTCTAATGGAGGGTTCAACTTGTCAATCAATGATTGACATTTTATCCATCATATTCTCCATGGTCTTGATAAAGGTATCTAATTTTCCTTTAGATGAAGTGGATGTTTCTTCTTTGATAGTGACTCTTTTTCTGTCTTGATTTTAAACTTCTTTATGATCAAATTGGCTTCCATGCTCACTGAGTTTCTTTACATTTCTTCAAGAGTTGATGGGCTTATTTCCATCAACTGATAGGCCATGTCAAGGTTGAAACCATGATTATACTAAAGTAATGCGAGGCCTGGAGGAGGCTTAATATTCTCAGGAATTGAATCATATATTTTGTTGAATCTAGCTGTAAAGTCTTGGACAAACTCATTGGGATTCCTTTTCAAGGAATTATGTTGAGCTAAAATCTACAATGGATTTTTCTTCTCTTCCCATCTCACCATGAAAAAATCAACAAGCTATTTTGAGGTACCTATTGAACTAGCTGTGAGTGAGAAAAACCATTTCTTTACCTCTCCAAAGAAACTTTGTGCAATGATGTGTATCTTGGCATCGCCATTGTCAATATCTTCAAAATATATGAAGTCAATTAATTTGGCAACATGCTGATAAGTTGTAACCTATAATGTTCCATCAAAAAGAGGAAGCCTCTGACCATAATTCTGAGGTAGTGGAGTGAGTTGAAGTGGTAGGATCAACATAGAAAATCTGGCCATGACTAATGGAGGAGGTGGTGGAGCCGCTGATGGAGTGAAAACTTGTAGAGGTAATGACAGAATGAAAGGAGGGATTGACGATGTAGCTGTATAAGAGGGTGTAATGATAGGTGGAGAAAAATTCTGTTGCTGATATTGAAAATAAGCCTTCTTTGAAATTTCTTGAAATTTATCTACCAAGCCCTTGATTTTATGAAAATTAGACCAAAATTCATTATTGACTTTGGATTCAAAAGATTTAGAAAATGGTGCAAAGGACTCAAAATTGAAAGTATCAAAGGTGACTTCTGAAAGAAAATTTTCAGACTTATTTCTAAACAAATATTTTTCAGATTCTGAACTATAGACCAGATATTATGGAACAAATATCATAGGCAGATAATTTGATTTAACAAGTGGAGGAACAACTCTTCCAACCTTCCGAGACTTGGTTTTATGTTTTCTAAAAAGACTCTCAGGATCATACACAATTTTTGAGGGATTTTGGTGTGGATTTGACCTGGTATGTCTTTTAGGAGCTAGCTTAAGATATGAATTTTGGACTTTGGCTCAGATTTTAGAATTCAACCTATTTTGAATGCTAGCGCTTGTCACTAACAAGTCTAACTTTCAAATGATTAAAAAAATGCTCCCAAGGAATGTTTAACAATCACTACCCTAAAAAAACGCCAATGTTAGCCCAGGTATGTCAGTGATCAAATGACTCTTTCAGTTGTTTTCCATTAAGTCATAGGTCAAATTTTTTTAATTTTGTCAAACCATTTCTCAGAAATAATTTTGGTCACTGAAGAGGTATAAACCATGTATGCTTCTCCTTCATTTCATTTATCATCACCATTGTCAATGTCATCGCCATTATAAATTTCAAGCTCACCATCTCCATCATCATCATTGAATAGGTTTAGCATTAGGTCACTCCATCTCAGATAGGTCAAAGTATAGGTTCATTCCTGCCTTTGGAAAAATCTTCAAATTTTCATTGAAAATAAGGCAGTAACCTTCCATTTCATCCATAAAAACCTAGTGAAGGATAAATCATGTTTATGAAGTTAAAATAAAAGCCATGTCTCTTATTTCATATGGCTCAAGTTCCAAAAAGTGCAAACAACTCTAGTTTGTTTCATTGTCTCATGAAAAATAACAATTCTGTCTCACTATTTTATGAAAGGATCCAAAAAGTCATTTTGATTGTCAGAGCTCCAAAGGAGGTAAATCTGACCTATTTTTCCACCCAAATGCAAAAAGAGTCATCCTCAGGTTTTCAGACACACCTCATCTCGTTTTAAAGGTTATATCCATTGAAAAAATTTAAAAGGTTTTTGAAAAACACCCTTACTGTTTCATGAAAAGGAGAAGTTTCTTTTATAATTTCATTCCAAATTCAATCAATTCACTTCTCATGTCAAAGGGTTAAAAAGAAATTTAATCTTCCTTCTTACCTCATTTGGAAGAGTAGCATGTCATTTTCCAAGTTTTACAAAGGCTCAAAAATGTCAATTGCAAATGTCAAAGGGTAATGAGTATTTCACAAATTTGAAAGGCAAATTGTGTTTTCAATGTCTCATTTAAAAATGCTAAGAAAAATGTCACTTCAAAAGTCAAGGAGAATGAAGGAAGTAAATATGTTTTCTTTTGTCATTTGAAGGGGAAGAATGTCACTTTTCAAAAGAAAAAGGGTTAAAAAGGTCACTGTCAAGTGTCAAAAGGAAAAAGTGGTAAAGGAGCATTTCACAAGTTTATAAAAGGGAAACAACCATCATTTTATTCATTATACCTTTTTCATTTCATGTTAGAGGAACTCTCATCTTCATTTTCCCTCCATAGCTCTTAAACTCCATGTCCAACATTCAAATCCCATTTAAAACACTTGCAATCACTAAAAAACCACTTTTGTTACGCTTTTGGCTCATTGTTATGCTTCTAGGTGAAGTTTGGATTCAAAATCAGTTTCTGAATTAATGGAGATGAATTTTACAAAAGTGAAAGATTTTTTTTTCAATCATAGGACAAAGAAAAAAATCCTCCTTCATTTTATGCACAGGTGTTATGGTTTGAGAAAAATTCCAACAATAGGTCATTTTCTGCAATTATGGAAAAGTAGTATTCAAATCAACTTTTCATGCGTTTAGAATAGGGGTTTTTAGTGCTTAATGAATCCATTTTGTAGCATACATCCTAATATTTCCAACCATACCACTTGCAGCCCCATAATCCTCTGGGAAGACCTCCAAAATCCCTCTCAAAGGGCTTTGTTATGCTTCTGGAACACTCTGTTAAGCTTTTGGAGTAACCCTCAGAGATGGAATTTTGAAGGCCTTCCCGTGGTCCATTTTAAAAATTCAAGATGTTATGGAAAATAGACACACAAGGCTAGTTGACCGTTCTTTTAGAAGTGGTTTTGGACTCTTAAAAGTGCCTCAAAATTTATGTTACGCTTCTGATTTTTTTTTTTTTAGATATTTAGTCAGAATTGTCACAAATAAACATTGCATTCATCAGGACACTTTTCAAGCTCAGAAATGGTCACAAATTCTAGGCAATGTTGTCCTATGAGTTGTAATAAATGTAAGGGACAAACATGGCCTAGTTTATAGCTAAAATTCAAGGAATGGTTTCTAACCTTCCTAGAAACTAGGAAATGAATCATCTTTTGCATTTATGATCCATTTTGGATGGGATTTCTACCTAATGAGGTGTCACAGTCTATGATTTCTATAATTAGACTCTCTTTATTCTTTTGTGGGGTTGGATAGTCTCATATTGCAGTGGAGATCTTGTAATCAGCTTATGGAATGAAATCAGAGACAAATTTGCAGGAATTGTGTTGAGATACTTGTGGTATGCTTTGGAGCACATGTGTTTCTCATGTATGTTTATCATTTTATGCTTAATACCATGTCTTCTTATTCATATATGTTTATCTTGTAATTTTTAGAGCATAATTCATGTTTATGCATGCTCTATTTTAGACAAGATTCACCATATTATGATTATTTTTTTCTAAACTAAATGAATTCACCTCAGTGCTCATTCAAAATCTCCTCCATTTTCATCCTATACTCAATGACTGATTAATATGATTTCAAATTACCTATCTTGCCTCACATATTCTATGCAGGTTCACCTTGAAGTTCAAACCTAAAAACCTCATTTACAGTCCATTCACTGTCTTTTCTATCCAACATTCAAAACATCAAACAAATTCTACTTATTAATCTTACATACCTAGCCTAAAATCATTACATACTCATCCATTCATTTTATTGCTTAAAGTGACAAAGAGAGAGCCCTCTTTGTTCTAGGTAGGGTTAGCTACCTAGCCTAAAGTTTGGTCTATGGTTACCTTTCTCCAATCCTACTGTCAACCTTGGGAAGTTGGGGAGAGTGATAACAACAAGGATGCCTGAATCAATACATATTTCAAGGCATTAAACACTTGCTGAGAAATTTCATCCCAATGGAAGGGAACCCCTTTCTTTAACATATGAGTGAATCCTTTGGTAAATTTGACATAGTTAGGGAAAAACCTCCGTAGAAAGTTAGCCTTCCCTTGGTGTCGTTGAAGCTGAAGGAGGGAAGAAGGAGAAAGAATATCAATGGTCTCCTAAAATTTCAAAGGATCAATACAAATTCCATGTTTTGAAAAAATAAAATTGAGAAGGCGACAAAAACTACCACAAAACACACATTTGTGAGGATTGAGTTGAATATTATAATGTCACACATTGTAAAAAAATAGCTCTAAGATGCATAAGGTGATTAGTCTAATGTTTCAAGTGAGCAAGAAAATCATCCAAATAATTTTTCACAATACTTTAATTTCGTGGAAGGCATAATCTATTTCCCTCTAAAACATATAACCAACAATATTTAATCCAAACGGGAGTTTTCGGTATGCAAATGTGCTCCAAGGACAAATGAATGTAGTTTTAGGTTGGTCTATCAAGAGAATGTTGATCTAATTATAGCTGGAGAAACCATCCATAAACGAAAAGATCTTACAACCAACACAGTGATAAAAAATCTAGTCGATGAATAGGGTGGGGTGATTTTCTTTTGGACAAGCACGATTTATGTCCCGATAACCACCATATATGAATTGTTCCCTATTTCTTCATGAAAAGAACAATATTTGACACCCAATAAACTAAAGGTATTGGATAGATGAAACTAATGCGTAGAATTTTTTTCAAATTAAACTTTAATCGTGACAACCTTGTTGGAATGGACCGGACATAGGCACTTCTGAACATGCTTATCATCAGGATAAGTTTTGATTTCATGTACCACAATGTTTGGATCGATACCTAGAATTTCATCATAAGACCAAGCAAAGATATCTCAAAATTCCTAGAATAGGGATTTATAGGTCTTAATCTCATCCAAATAAAAGACACACCGATGTGTATATTCTCGACAATGTCAGGTTTGGTCGAGATATCGAGAGTGATAGTCTCTTCAATATTCAACAATTTCGTTTTAGAATCAAATTTGTGAATGGATATGAAATTCGTACAAAAATCAACGATATTGGGTTGATATAGGTCACTAAGAATATCCTCAGTGAAATATGGTAAGGAGGAATGCTGGTGATGATCGTCCCTCAAAATATCATATGGAATCATAATCTCCATGATGCTCTCATTGGTAGGAAACATGAAAAAGAACATATCGGAGGATGTGCCATAATCCAATGAACGATCGACCCAATTAATCAAAGAGGAAATATTAGAACAAGTTGCACAAGCTGAATAAATGGCTTCGTAATCAAGCTCGATGGGGCTAAGTGGCATACGATCACCAAAACTGTCGATATTGAACTCTTCCAGTACTATCCAAAGGTCATTTGGAATAGTAGAAGAAAATAACACATTGATATAGACAATTGAAGGAGAGATGTCAGGAAGCAAAGGATGAGGAATAAAAAAGGTTCCCATGAGAGAGGAGTCCTTAAGCAGTCCAACCCCATGGGTGTAGAGTTTCCCCTACGAGAAGGAAACTTCCAGTAACCTGAGAACTATAGGAAAAGAAAATGAGTTGATTGATGGCTACTATGCCGCCTTTATGAGGAAAAGTGATCATTTGGAAATAAGTTGAAACAACAACAACCATGGAGTAAACCCACATGCGAGCCAATAGAAGATTATAATTTAGTGGTTCATCAATACCTTCAACTTCTATGGATACAATTTTACCTCCTAATTCTAGTTTTAGTGAATTTAAAGTTCCACAAGGTTTATATGTTCTTCCATCAAAATCCTTTAAGAAATTCGGTGACCGACTAAATTGAGGAGAACCGATGGCCTTCCAACAAGATAAGGACATAATATAGGTTGAGGCTTCCTCTTCCACAAAATAATGATGGATTTTCCTACTGCAAACAACAACCTGGATCATGAAAGCTAATTGGGCCTAAAGTCGAGGTGAATAGTTCTCATGATTGAAAATGACTAGGTTGGAATTTGAAGGATAAACACATCCGATAGAAAAAATCCAAGCCTTCTTCTGGGTGGGAAAATTTTGCAACACCTCGAGAGTGGACATGGCGGATGGAGGATGAGCCAAGTCTTCAACTACATTATAATTTTGAGTAGCTCTCGTGTGAGGGTTGAAATAATATTTATGAATAACGCCTTTGGGAGGCTTAATGGTTAGTTCCGTAGGAATCGTAGCTGGAGTAGGATAGGATGGAGATACAATCGAATAGGTAGGTTTATCAGTAGCCTGACCGTTCGGAGGATTGATATTACCATAGTCCTTACTTTGGGTGGCCACCATAACATCAAATTTTGACTTGGTAGAGGAAAGCATTAAAACTGAGTTAGAGGAATTGGGGTCTCGAGAAACCATGTGAGTCTCCTAATTTGGAAACGGATTAGTCAACACAGTGGGTGAAGTAGAATATTTAAGGAATTAGTTCACTTTCGCCCAATGGGGAGAATCACGAGTGAAGTGATTCTCATTACAAATCAAACATTGATAGCAAGGTTTCCATTTTTCATTAGAAGACTTATTGTTTTGTTATCATGCAAGGGAGAATCGTTCTTCTTCTTACCTTTTCATTTCTTCTTAATTCATAGTTTTTATTAATATTTGCCTTTATTTGATTGAATGGCATTTATCTCAAAACTAGAAGCTGCAGGGGGAGTGGATGGAGGGTTTTGGGAAGTCGCAAAAAGAGCGACACCGGTCGGTTTACTCTCTGACTTTGAGCTGGTAGAAACAATCATGCCATCAACAACATTTGGTTTTTTATCAGGAGGAAGAGGAACAATGTTGGAGGGTCTCAGAGCATTTGGTATTTTATCATAAAGCATTCTCGATTGGGTATAAATGAGATCCAAATATTGGGCATAATAAATTACTTTCTCTTCATTCACAAATCCACCCTTAGCTACATCCTCTTTGATGTATGGTAATAGAGATTTAATGAACCATTTTAGTAACAATTGGTTAGGAACATACATTTTAAACAATCTACGACGACATCACCACTCATGAATATGATCGGAAATGTGAGTGGTATTATTATGTTTGAAGTTGGTTAAAGTTCCATTCCAGTATCATATCGTATGGGTAACTGGAAATGTGTCAGGAAAGTAGTGGCTAAGGAGTTGAAGTTATTGAACGAAGCTCTTTCTAATTCAATGTACCATTTAGCTGCTGAACCAATAAGCATGTGTTGGAAAAGACACAAATGGATCAAATCATCATTAAGGGAGTTCAAATAACACCACAAATGATAAGTCATGACATGAGTAGATGGGTCTTATCCAAGATTCCCATTGAATTTTCGAATATCAGAAGAAAATTTCATGGGAATTATGACCACCAAGGATAATGTGCGATGGGATAATTAGCGAGCTGAGTTAAATCTGGAAATTCAAGAGTTTCCACAAAAGGAAACTACCTAATGAAATATGGAGGAGGATATCCTAGATAAGATGGGATATCTCGAGAAATAGGTATCTGAGCTCCATGATAAGGAGGGTTCTGATAAAGAGGAACCTGGGTACCAAGATAGGGAGGATTTTGATAACCAAAATACACATAACCTTGTTGAATAGATCCAAGATAACCTTGTGAATGCTAGAATGGTTTTGTTTGGGTTTGCTAGTGTTGATAATGCATTTGAGGTATACCCTAATTGGATGGATATTGTTTCCCTATGGGATTCTACATCATCCCAACATAAGGTGGATTCGGTGGTGGCTGTGCCATACCATATGCAGTTTTTCCTACCAAAATTTGAGGAATGCCTAGTCCAAGTTGTTGAGACTATAAGTTACCTTGTAAAGACTAACTAAAAGAAACCTGGGAAGTACTAGATATCAATGAGATCAATTGATTAATACGTGAAACTTTCAAAGGTTGAATTACATTGATTTAAGATTATTGAGGTATAGATTGATAGGTAGGAATTTGGATGCAGATGGCACCAATTGAGAAATTAAGGATGGGTCCACAAATGAACTCGGTTGTATGGGAAAAGTAGGTTTCCAAATATTAGCAGCCATCCCTAAATATGAAGGAATCAAATAAGGTTTAGCATTATTTTTTGTTATACTGACGACAGGTTTCCCCCTGCCAATAAAGGATGGGATGGTGGAGGAAACTACCCCCCAGGTGGAGGGTACCCAACATAAGGAAAATTAGGCTGTTTTAGGTATCTATGCCCACTAACATAAGGGCCATATTTTTTTCCAACTGTAGGTGTAGGTGGAGGAGAAGGAGAAAACTGCATAATGTTCATTAAAGAAGTTCTAGATGGAATTCCAAGAGTACATAACACTTGAGAGGTCCATGGACTAGATGCTACAACAAAGAAGGTACCGGGCAACAATTGATAACCAGGTGGGACGGACGAGCCACAATACAAATGTGTCTCTGACAAAATTTCAAACAAGGATGAGGTAGAAACATTGGTTGTCTCAACCATAGTATCAAGTTGTGAACCATAGAAGATTAAATATTGGTTAAAAATCCCAAATTAAGATGTTTTCCATGAGAAACTCATGGGTGAGATGAAAGGAGAAGAATCAGATAAAGGATCTTGCAATGGAGTTTGAGGAGGAAGAGGATAAACTAAAAAATATGTATTCCTCTCAAATTAACAGGATAAGAGGGACGAGGTTCTTCCTATGGGATCTCTTCAATACTCACCAGTCCAGGTGGAATTGATTCACTATCGAGTCCAAGATATATAGTTTGTGGTTGTGTTTAAGAAAGAGGAAGATAAGAGAAAGGTGTTAAAGTGATAGGTAAAGATGGATGAGGTACCTCAGGTTGTATAACATCAGGTGGTAAGGTGTCTGATCTACTAAAGTTAGGCTTAATAACCTCATGCAACAAAGGCTTAAGTGCTTCTATTTAACTATGTCATATTCACCAACAAATGAAGAGGTAATCTCAGGCTCATTACTGACAGGGAAGGATGATTATGGTGGATCAATTTCAGGAGGAGGAACAAAAGTAGTTCTTGATTTGGTAGTTTGCATTTTTTTATGCTTTTGAAGATGACCATGAGTTTCCTTTGGTGCAAGAGGAGCATTATTTTTCATTCTAAGCAAATGATGAAGGGTAGTCTTTTTTTCTTCGATGTTGTATTAATAAATTTTAACAATTAGCACAAAAATATATAAAAAAGGGGTAAACTAGGTGTTATGACTCCCCCCATTTCCCAAGGCTTAGAATGGAGACTGAAGGAGGTAACCTCAAACCAATCTTTAGGTTTGGTAGCTAGCCATACCAAACTAGAGAGGGCTCTCTCAATGTCACTCTTACAATCAATGAGGTGACTTGAGATGTAATGATCTTAGGCTAGGTATAATCTCAGTGAATTAGGGTTTTCTTTTGAAATTTTGTTGGATATGAATGACAATCAAGGAGCTAGGTCTAAGTTTTAGGTCTGATTTCAAAGTTTCAGTTGCAAATATGAAGATGAGGCTAGGTAGGTGTACTTAATAACATACTTAATTTGTCATTGTGTATAGGGTTTGAAAATAGAGAGAGAGTCATAATGAACATGTTACATGAATTCATTCATTTGAAGAGGAGAAACACATTCACAAAAATATTATAAAATAGAGCATGGAAAGCAAGATTTATGTTCATAGAATCATAAGATCATCATATAAAAGCATACATTTTATGGAAAGAAAACATAAAAAATCAACTTGATGGTGATTAATGAGAAAATACAATGCTAATAATCATACCACTGGAGTCCTAAAATTATAGCTGCAACATGTCTTTGATTTCACTAAAAAATCTTGTACAATAGCTCCACTTTGCAAATAACAACTATTCAACCTCCAAAAAGACTTTAGTTTGGAGTACACATAGAAAATAGATAATATGCCACCTCATTGGGTCTAAATATGATCTAAAACACTTCATAAATGCACCCTATGAGTCATTTCCTAGTTTCTAGGGAATTTAGAAACAATCCTCCCAAATTTAGCTAATAGCTAGGAGTGTATGTCTCCTTGATTAATTACATGATTCCTCAACAATGAGAGGAAAAAAAAACTTTCTTATCCAAAAGAAACCTCATAGGGCAGTTGCAACCTCGAAATTTGGACTATTCTGGATTGACACATATCCAAAAATAATCCAAGACAGAAGTGTAGAAATTAGTATACACTAAGCATGCATACATCTAGATTCCCTTGATCCCACAATATTTAAATTTTTTCAAAATACAGAATCATTCCATTGTTAATATTTTGTGGAAAATTAATTGCACACACATGTGAATCATAAATAAAAACAATCGCACATAATACAGTTGTTTAATGGGAAAGTCTGAAGCTAAAAACCCCAACTATCATATATTATGTATCATGGAGATCATGTAACAATCTCATACAAAGCTTAGTATATCAAGCTCTCAATACAATCAATCGTCACACACTAATCAGGAAAAATCTGCAAATCCATGCACCGATCTTTGCCCTCCTGCTAGCCTGCCTCCACTGTGCAATCCCTACTGAAGAATAGCTCTGAATGAATTCGAATTAATCTTGCCTTAACTGCGTAATCCTCATTGGCAACTCCAATGTGTGTGTGATGCAATCAATACATCATTATAGTCACAACAGATAGTCCATCTTTCCCTTTCACCTATCTCTCCATTGGGTCTCCACTGGAACTGACATGCACTGTAGTTAACAACTGTATTGTTCAATTGACTAATTATTTATTATTTGTGAATTACTTATCTAATTAATTCATTCCACTCTCACTAGTGTATCATTCAGTTAGACTAGATACAACTACTAGCTCAACTGAGTCTAACTGAGTTAAACTGAATACAACTCCATGAACTACTCTTCCAACTCTGTCATAACTTTTTCACTTCAGTTCTAACTGAGTCCTCCATGCATGAACCACCAGTTTCCCTTGGGAATTGCATAATTCCCTCAGCCCACTGATTTTCCAAATCTATGCATTGAAATTAAGTGCTCCAAGAGAATAAGTTGTTGTTTATTGTCAGATTATTATTAAGAGCTAATAATAATCAACACTTCTATTTTTAGATTTACGATCTATAAATAGACTTCACCCAATATTCTAAAAATAGAATTTCATCTATTTTTCCAACTTGATCAACCATCCACAAATAACATCCTGCAACTTCTGAAATATGATCACCATGTCTAAAAATAGACATAGTCTAAAAATAGACTTGTGCCAAAAATAGCCTGCGGGCCCACTTAGTGAAGGCAACTCTTTTCAATAAGCTCATCATCTTGTTTAATCTCAACACTTCCTCTCAATAATATAGGGATTATCTTTCACCCCAATCCTGCCTCTATGGTATTCGAATTTTCTCCTAGTGAGCGCCTTCATCAGAATATTTGCATCCTAATCCTCCGTAGGAATGTACTGAAGCAACATGATCTTCCGCTTCACACAATCTCTGATATGATGATACATGATATCAATATTTTTAGATCTATCATGAAACATAGGATTAACTGAGAGTTTAATGCAACTCTAATTATCACAATGTATCACTGTGGGATCTAAATGTGAACCAAACAAACCGACCAGGATCTTCCTAATCCAGATAGCCTCACATGCAGCTTGACTTGCTGCCATGTATTCTACTTCTGCTGAACTGAGTGCCACAAATCTTTGTTTCTTGTTATACCAAGAAACTGTCGTAGATCTGATACTGAAAATCCCTCCTGATGTGCTCTTTCTGTCTATTGGGCTTCCTACCCAATTTGCATCCATGAAGCCATGAAACTTCACCTCATCCATTTGTCTATACCATAAACCATACTTAGATGTGCCCCTGAGATATCTCAGGACATGCTTGCGTGCATTCCAAAAGAGTTTGGTAGGCTTAACCATATCTTGTGAAAGCTGGTTCATTGCATAGCATATGTCCGGTCTTGTATTAACTAAATACATGAGCAAACCCACCAATTGTCGATAAACAGTGGCATCCACTACCTCTACCGATGTAGCATCCTCTTTCCTCCAATTTCCTGGAAGAGGAGTATCAATAGGATTGCAGCCTTGCATGTGAAACTTCTCCAGTATCTCTCAGGCATACTTGCCTTAAGACACAAACAGTTCACCTTCCCGCTGCCATATTTCCAATCCAAGGAAATAATGAAGGAGGCCCAAATCCTTCATCTCAAACTCCTTTGCAAGATTTTCCTTACATGAATGTATCAACTGCTCATCACCTGTTAGTATTAAATCATCAACATATAGAACAATGATTAAAAGCTTACCCTCCACCACAATTTGGTACAGGTTTGCATCTGCCTCACTCTTGGTGAAGCCAAGTCTAGTGAAATAGCTGTCGATCCGAGTGTACCAAGCACGTGGTGCTTGTTTCAGCCCATACATCGCTATTTTTGACCGTGCACACATGCGACTCACTGCTGAAGATCTCAAATCCTTCAGGTTGCTCAATGTACACCTCTTCCTCAATGATCCCATTAAGGAACGCAGTCTTCACATCCATCTGATGAATGTGCCAACCCATCTGCACTGAGAGAGCAAGGATGGTCCGTATGGAAGAATATCGTGTGACAGGTGGAAAGGTTTCTTCATAATCAATCCCCTTGATCTGTGAGAAGCCTTTGGAAACAAATCTTGCCATATACTTCTCGACGCTCCCATTAGCAGCTTGCTTTACGTTGTAGATCCATATTGATCCTACAACTGATTTTCCCACCGACCTTGGAACAATCTCCCAAGCATTGTTTCTGACAATGGAGTCATACTCCTCCACCATGGCATATACCCATGTCGGCTCCTGCACTGCTTCTTCAAAATAAGATGGCTCTGTCACGATACACTTGCTCATAAGAGCCATGTAACCAGTATAACGGTCAGGTGACTATCTTTGTCTGCGTTGTGATGTAGGGACTCCTACATTCTGTGCCGCATCAATCTTCAGTCTCTCAGCTTTTTTGGTACGCTTTCTACCTTGTCTGATGTTTGGTTCTACATGAGTGGACTCCTCCACTCCATGAATATCCTCTTGTGGCTGATCAACATCTAGAGGCTCATCCTTGGGAACAAGAAGTTCCTCCTCTGCATGCAAGTGTAGCTCCCTCTCAAGCAACAATTTCATGGCTTTCACCTCATTGAATTTTATATCCTGTCACACCATAGTCATCCGACTGTCTGGAAAATACACACGATAATTATGGGGTGTTTCTGTGTACCCCACAAATATCCCAACTTCTGTAGTCGAATCCAGCTTCTTCCTGGCGTCATTTGTCACATGAATGTAAACAAATGAGCCAAAAATATTCAAATGAGAAATATCAGGCTTCTTACCAGTAAAAGCTTCTTCAGGTGTACTCATGCCAAGTACTCTATGAGGACAATGGTTTTGCACATAAACCGCAGTGTTGCATGCTTCCGCCCACAAGTGCATCGATAGGCCCTGGTCATGCATCATCGCTCATGCAACACCCATGATCATTCTGTTCGTTCTCTCAGCGACCCCATTTTGCTGTGGGTTATGAGGCGCTATGAGTTCTCTTCGAATTCATTTTTTTATACATAAGTCTTTGAATTCGCCCGAGATGTATTCACCACCATTATCACTCCGTAGAGCTTTCACTTGCTTCCCCGACTCCTTCTCCACCAATGCTTTAAACTCACATAACTTTGAGAATGTTTCACTCTTCTTCCGCATGAAGAAGATACAACATATATGAGAATAGTCATCAACAAAAATAACATAATACCTGTGTTTTTTTGTTGAAGCAACCAAGAAAGGTCCACACATGTTTGTGTGAATTCTCTCCAGGATCACCGAAGCATGGTTCTCCTTCTCATGAAAGGTGGTCTTCACAAACTTACCTATAGTACATCCCTTGCACTGATCTGACTATGCAAGAGTACCCTTGGGAAGTCTAGTAGAAATCTACTACAAAATCTTCAAGGTGCCATGGTGAAGATGGATCAATCTCCTGTGCCATAATTCACCCTCATCCCGGCTCACCACTTCTTCTACTTTGCCCACCATTGCAGCACAGCCATATAGCTCCAGCTCGTAGATATTCTTAATTCGAACCCCTATCTTCTTGGTTTGACCCATTATTTTATGTCGAAGGAAGGCTTTTCCCTCATTGAAAACAACATCATAACCTTTGTCTTCCATCATTGCGACTGAGACCAAGTTCTTCTTCAGACCTGGAACATGCATAACATCCTTCAACAAGAATGGATTAGTGGACTCCCCCTCAAAGGTAATGGTCCCAATTCCAGTCACACTGTATCGACCATCATTTCCCATCTCTATATGCATCTGGAGGTCCTTCTCCTACAAGTCACTAAACAACTCCTTGTCTCCCGTCATATGGAAAGATGCACCACTATCAATATACCACACCGATCCCATTGTGCTTGAAACCAAGCATGTGATCAAGGAGAAATCAAGTTAAAATTCTGAGGCTAAGTCCTCTCTAGCTGCAGCTCCAATAGCCTTCTTGCTCTTCTTCTTCTGTGGGTAGTTAGTGGCAAAATTCCCATGTTCGTGATAGTGAAAACACTTCACTTTAGACAAATCCTGCTTCTTTCCTTTAGCTTCGGATTTTGAAGGAAATTTCTTCCCTTTTCCCCTTCCTTCCTTTGGTAGCCAAAGAAAAATTTTCTTCATCTTCATTCTTCGATGAAGAGCCATCCCTGGTACCTTGCCTTATCTCCTCCTGCACAAGATCCGACCAAAGTCACTCCCATCCTGGCAGTTTCTCCCGTCCATTGACAGAGTCTTCGTAGCTATGCCAACTCTTCAGAAGCCCAAGGAGAGCCAAGCTCACCAAGTCTTCATCATCAACAGTAACCCCCACACTTCCCAGTTCATCCTTGTAGTGGAAAAAATTCATGAGGTATTTTGGAATACTTTCTCCCTTCTCCATTTCTATTTTTCTGAGCTTGTCTTTAAGCGCCAACTTGTAATATCCCAAAATGGGAATTGCTAGCAAGGCATGACTGGAAAACACATTTTCTAGGAATGGCTGCTATAGTATTTGAAACTAGGACCTGGATCCCTTATATCAATGTATCTAAGACTGAAATCCAAGAGGAGGTTCAAAAGAAATCCCTCTAGGTGGGTTAAACAAGTCTCCCACACCTATTTGTCTTGAAAAAGTGCCCAATGAAGGGGCTGCAATAAATGCAAGAACAATAATGGAGAAAAAAAGTTATTTTAATGAGCCTAAGTAGATGAAGATGAAAATATCCAACAAGTGATGTTATAGCAGTAAAAAGAGTACAATTCCTTGAGGAAGCAATCACTCAAGCAAGGAAATGCAAGCCTCAACAATACATGTACTAGTAGATGAAGAACATTGCTACATATATGAAACCGTTGGCTATGAAAGCACAATATATTATGGATAACTGCTGAAAAATGATGTCAATACATGGATATAGAAGTGAATAGCTCAAAATATATGGGGGAGCAAGATCTCAACCCCTGGAAACAACAATACAACAATCCTTAAAAGGATTGGCTGAAATATGCACAAAATGGAAAATCTACAGAAATGTTGGAGTTTCTGGGTATCAGCTGCAAATCAAGAACTGGAAATGAATGGAGAAGGCTGAATATGTTGCATATGATGAATAGATCTCCTCCAATGGATCTTCCAAGTGAAAGGCTAATCCTAACACTGAATATCTGACCCTCCAAACCAATACTGCAACCCTCACTGCAGATACCCAATGAAAATAACGCAGTCAATGAGAGGGACTACGCAGTAGGTGATGAAAAATGGTTGTAATGATGCCAAATATTAGTTAAAATTCTCCCTCACCGATCTCCCAAAGGCAAGGATACTCCCTCCTCTAAAAAATAGCTTCGGAAGTGGTGTTGTAGAACCTCCATTGCAATACCCTGCAACACAACGTTATACTTGAGCAGAAATAATGCTGTAGTTGGAGGAAGTAGCTTGGCCTCAAGCCCAGATGTGGAGAAAATGAAGAGAAACCCCTTCAAGAGGCCTCTATTGGAAGGAGAATTAATTCCTAAACAGGAATGCCTTGTGCTAAGCAGCACTGCAACTCTGTTGAACAACAGGAGAATGCACAAAGTCTAAACAGACAAAGAAATCAATAATATTCAACATGAGAAACAATGGCTTCCTTGCTCTCCTTTTAAACAAGTGAGATCCCTCTCACCATGGGTCCCAATCATTAGGATTTCCTTCACCAAAGAAACTTCTTCCCATTCATACTTGGTTGTTTCTCTAAGTGTCCTCCACCTTCTATCCCAGCGCCGTTGACTTGGTAAAACTTGACCTTGTCCACCTGCAAATGATCTTGTTCACACATGAGGGTGTGAAATCCATCTCTAATTATGATCCCTTTTCATACTATGAGGGATTTAACTCAGATTTTTATTATGCATGGGCCTCTTTACCCATTTATTCTCCTCCTAAGTGAAATCAACAAAAATTAATATTCCAATTTGCTGTATGCAAATTTTGGAATATTACAGTCCTCCCCTCCCAAATGTTGCTTGTCCTCAAGAAATTGCAAGGATAGAACTGAGAAGTTGCCTCTAAGGCCTGGAGACTGAAAAATTAATTAGGAAAACATCTTTCTCAAGTGGATCCTCCATCCCCAAGAAATCATCCATACAAAATGAGTCACCTCCCAACATGGCAACTCCTGAAAATGCTTCTCCACCTTGAGCTCATGCAATGTAGGTGGGCTGAAAATCTGATCATGGTAGACATAAAATCCTACCCCACGCTTTCCTCCTCTCAACTTATGGTAAGTGTAGAGAAAATTTTGATCCTAGGCTGCAAAATAATTGCCCTCAAGTGGCAAGATGAAGACTAGATCCCCAAAGATCTCTCCTCCAACACTGTGAATCAAGTTGACCCAAATCAACCCATAAGTGATGGATAGGAAAACATCACCATATGGCATCCCAACAATCATATGGTCCATCTCAACAAAAGGAAACAAGTTTTTGGCAGTGATGGCCATATCTCCTCTCATGTTCCCATTAGAACATGCAATGCAGAAAGTGTGGGAATCTTCTCCCCCAAGGGACACATCCAACTCATGTGTCTCCCTCCCAATCATGCTTCCAATACAAATCATATCCATATCAGCAAATGAAATCATGATCAGCAAAAAAATGAGGAAAATTATGAAGGTTTCATGTGGTGCAAGAAGGTACCAACAGTTTCCCCAATAGTGACAGTGCAGTTTTCCAAACAGTTGCTTCAGAAAATTACATGGAAAGTTGTTTTGTGTTACATGGATAATTATGTATGTCATGACATCTACTGATAAATAGAAAATGGCTAGGTACATCAACTAAACATACATGAAATAAAACAATTTCCCAAGGCCATACAAGAGATGGTTGTCTCCATCATGAAATTTGGCCCAATGTTGACCATGGAGCTCAATGAAAAGCTTGCCCTCTTGTGGAGAAATGCACTGAATATGAATGGTAAGGGTATCTAAATGTTGTGTTAGATAATCCATGGATGAAAAAAAAATATCCTTACCATGTTTTTAGAGTAAGATGATGCATATGTACATGAATGACTCCTCCATAGTGGTATGACACACTCCCATGAATAGGAATGAACCATATGCTGCATGAAGACCACCCTCCTTATACTTGGTAATCCAAGTCAAGAAGACCATAGAAAGTAATATCATACCAATGTAATAGATGTTTCCATCCACTACTCCATAATCCACACCTCCTCTTTGTCCTCCAAGTGCATCAAGTGTGAAGTGATCCTGGGGATACTCCATCAATAACCCCAAGCTCTCAAGTGACAGCGTTGTTGGCCCATGCAAATAAGCTTCTGCCAACTCATAGCTCCATTCTTTGACATGATCCTTGTCAAAGACATCTCCCATAATGATGCTACACATAAGAAGTCCCTCCCAAGGTGGAAGTACCTCTTGATCATCTAAGTCCAAGGAGATAATATCATCTCCTCCTCCTACAACATCATGCAAAGTGTAAGAGAAAATTTTCTCTTGCTCTCCCAAGAACAAGCAAAGCAAAAAAATATTTTGCTGCCTCCCCATAATTCCATCATACAAATCATGTGATGAAAACATAATGGATGACATGAAGATCATATCAACACCATGTATCCATACTCTTTGCTTCTCAAAGATGCAAGTACCCTACCATATACCCTTAGAAAGAGGATGATGACCAAACTCTTTCAAGAGTAACCAACGTAGCCAAGCCTCCTTCTGCCCGGTATCATAAATTTGCAAGTAGCTCACTAGCTTCTTGCTCTCCATCCATATCCACTCAACCAATTGTGGATGCCTCCTCCCATATTCCATCTTGGTACTCCTCCCATGAGGGCTACCATCATCCCAAATCAGATTTCTACCTTTGCACTTCATGGGATTTCAAAATGCCACCTTCTCAAGGATCAATTTGATCCCATAAGGACCCAAATAGATGGTAGGCAAAAAAATTCCACCATGATGTGTATGGCTCAAGAAATGTCCAAGACAACCATGAGAGATGTTATCCATATGAGGATGTCCCCCATCATCTATTCGTTCCTCCTTGAATCCATGAAGATCCAAGTGTGAGAAGGAAAGAAAAACCTTGCACTCCATGATGTGTTGAAGTGAATCTATAATGAAATCTCTCCATGAGATCTCCCTCTCAACAATAGTCCTCCAAAACCAATGAGGTCTTGGATTTGCTGAAAGTAGAAGTTTATCTTTGAGCTGAGAGGAGCTCATTGAGAAAGGGTCATATAGAAAGGAGAAAAGGTTTCTCACTTCCAGATGTCTACTACCTTCCATCTTTCCCTTCAAGTCTTCAAACCCAAACCTCAAGTGTGATATGGAATCCAACAATGGCTCATGAGGATGATAGTTTATTTATTCCTTGAATGTTTCCATGTTGCATAGTGCAGTGCAATCTTGATGCTCTAGGTTAGCAATGTATGTTGATTCTTGGTCATTTAAATATGATTTTCCACAATCCTAAAAATAATTTTCTGAAATAGAAAGTGGAATCTCTTTCATACCTTGATGGAACTTGGTATCTCCTTGTATGGCTGCAATAGCACTTCCTTCAAATGAAATGGCTGCCCCATTTGCAGATGTAGAAGGCTTCTCTTCCAATGTTGTGACAGTGCTGGTACAAGTCTCTTTCCATGGTGGTGTGAGCTTATCCTCCTTTGTTTTTTCTCCATCAAAGGTTTTGATTAACCTTTGAGTGAACTATACAAAAGTTTTCACCCTTGCATGGCTCAAGTGGTTGAACCACCAGACATAGGCTCCACCCTCCAAGTGCAGCACTGCAACTTATACTGCCTCCCTCTCTACCACTGGATGTAGTAGGAAGAATGCCTCAAGCTTTCTTGCCCAAGCTCTTGTTGTAGATGACCCATCAAATGTAGACAACAAAAATCTATTGCCTTTGATTTATCTTTTGCTGCATGGTCTCTTCTCTTCCTTCCACTAGATGAATTGTGGAAAAGCTAGTCTCCTCGAAGGCTCTAGGTTGAGATTTGTACTCAATAAGGTAATTACTTAGAATCTGATGATCCAAGTATATTTCATGTTTGTCTTCTTCTTCTTCATGAGAATAGGAAGTGCATGGTCCTTCCTCTTCTTTTTCCTCCTCCTCTTTGGGAGGCTCTTCTTAATTTTGAAAAATAATGAGAGAAATCTCATATTCTTCATCATTCTAATATTCTTTGGCTAAAACTCATAGGCTGAGCCAAGAAATTTTCTTCGATACCACTGTAATATCCCAAAATGGGAACTACTAGCAAGGCATGACTGGAAAACACATTTTCCAGGAATGTTTGCTACAGGATTTGAAACCAGGACCTGGATCCCTTAGATAAATGTATCTAAGACTGAAATCCAAGAGGAGGTTCAAAAGAAATCCCTCTAGGTGAATTAAACAAGTCTCCCACGCCTAGTTGTCTTGAAAAAGTGCCCAATGAAGGGGTTGCAGTAAATGCAAGAACATATAATGGAGAAACAACGTTATTTTAATGAGCCTGAGTAGATGAAGATGCAATTAGCCAATAAGTTATGTTATAGCAGTAAAAAGAGTACAATTCCTTGAGGAAGCAATCACTCAAGCAAGGCAATGCAAGCCTCAACAATAAATGTACTAGGAGATGAAGAACACTGCTACATATATGAAACCCTTGGCTATGAGAGCGCAATCTATTATGGATAATTGCTGAAAAATGATGTCAATACATGGATATATAAATTAATAGCTCAAAATAGATGGGAGAGAAAGATCTCAACCCCTGGAAACAAAAAAACAACAATCCTTAAAAGGATTGGCTGAAATATGCATAAAATGGAAAATCTGTAGAAATGCCAGAGTTGCTGGGTAGCAGCTGCAACTCAAGAACTGGAAACGAATGGAGAAGGCTGAATATGCTACATATGATGAATATATATACTCCAATGGATCCTCCAAGTGAAAGGCTGATCCTAACACTGAAGATCTGACCCTCCAAACCAATACTGCAACCCTCACTGCAGATACTCGATGAAAATAATGCAATCAATGAGAGGGAATCCACAGTAGGTGATGCAAAATGGTTGGCCTTATGCTAAAGATGATAGGAATCAGCTCAAATTATCCCTCACTGATCTCCGAAAGGAAAGGAGACTCCCTCCTCTGAAAAATAGCTTCAGAAGTGGTGTTGTAGAAACTCCACTGCAACACTCTGCAACACAATGTTATACTTGAGTAGAAATATTGTTGTAGTTGGAGGAAGTAGCTTGGCCTCAAGCCCGGATGTGTAGAAAATGAAGAGAAACTCCTTCAAGAGGCCTCTCTTGGAAGGAGAAGGAATTCCTAAGTAGGAATTCCTTGTGCTAACCAGCACTCAAACTCTACTGAACAGCAGGAGAATGCACAAAGTCTAGACAGTCAAAGAAATCAATAATCTTCAACATGAGAAACAATGGCTGCTTTGCTCTCCTTTTAAAAAAGTGAGATACCTCTCACCATGGGTCCCACTCATTAGGGTTTCCTTCACCAAAGAAACCTCTTCCCTTTCATACTGTGTTGTTTCTCTAAGTGTCCTCCACCTTCTATCCCAACGTTGTTGACTTGGTCAAGTTTGACCTTGTCCACATGCAAATGATCCTGTTCACACATAAGGGTGTGTTAATTTCTGCATATGTTCTATGCCATTTTAGATTAGGGCACAATACTAAAGAAGATAGAACATACTAATAGATTGATAGAATACAAACCAAAATAGAGATAAGAAATGGTGGCATTATGGCGATCAGCATGATGCTTCTACCAGCAAAGTCTCCAATAGGTCATTCAACCAAGCGTGTCACACATAACCCAGAACAACCCAAACAAAGAACAGTCCATATATATCACGGCTCCAACGCTATCCAAAGAGAGATAATTCCTCCACAAAAATGTGTCAAATGAACTCTAAGTTTCTCCAATATATAGGAATCTTTGGGGGTGTGTGACACGTCCTTTAAGACATTTAAGTCTATATTTTATTCTAGGCCGACCTAGCACATAAGTGGAATAAATTCAAAGTACATGTTCTTCTCATCCGATCAAGATGATCTTTAGATAAATCTTACACCTCTCCGAAAGAGGAATCCAATAATAATATTGGGATCGTCATCTGAGCAGCACAACCCAAAGTTTGGACCTAGTTGTCCAATTTTAACACTCCCTCTCAACTAGGGAGAACTCCGTCCACTAGTGCAATCCAAACATCGTGCGTCATCCCGCCGTAACTTACTTTGATGGCCTCTTTATTTTAGAACAGAAGTGGTTCAATCACAAAGACATCATTCCCGGTTGACAGATTCATCCTAGAGGTCAAAACCTCTGACGGACTCACAAAGAGTCTCCAACCAACCCGAAGTTGGTTCATCTGACCCGAAGTCAGGCGGAGGTCCGAGACCTCACAAGACTTGATCCCAGATCAAGTGGTTGGACCATGCCATCCTAGATAGAGAGTATGGAAATCTCTGATGCATCCATCAGTATTTGCTACTAGTCTCTAGCTTTTCCCACCTCATTTTCCAAATGAGAGGTACTTCCCATGAGCCCTGAACTCAATGGGTAGGATGCATACAGGGCATAGATAATGAGAGGTGAACAAACTCAATAATCACAACGGTGGGGTCCAAGCACACCAACAAGGTTTGGAAAGCCTAGCCTTGTGGTTTCTCATAACTCCAAGAAGCTGTCCCCAAAGCCCCCCAGAGCTCCTCGAGCTCATCGTCCAACAGGACCCACATCATAGGGTTGTTCCACGATACCAAGTCTCTCAAGGAAGGTTAGGAACTTGACCTTCCCCAGGGGCTTAGTGAGAATATCCGCGACCTGCTCATCAGTTCCTATATGATTGAGCCTTACGACACCTCACTGTACCATATCCTGGATGAAATGGTACCTGATATCAATATGCTTGGATCGGTCATGGAACAGAGGATTCTTGGTCAAGAGAATCCCACTCTGATTATCACAGAGTATCACCGTGGTATCTAGCACATGCTCGAACAACTCACTGAAGAGCTTTCGCAACCAGACTGATTCACAACAGGCCATACTTGCTGCAATGTATTCGGCCTCAGTGGTGGTCAAATCCACCGACTTATGCTTCCTGCTCATCCATGAGATCGAAGCAGAACCAAGATTGAAACAGCATCTCGATGTGCTTTTACGATCCACCACACTGCCAGCCCAATCAAAATTATATCCAAGGAGTGTCACACTCCCGGTAGTGTATCTCAGCCCAACGTTTATTGTGCCTCGAAGATATCTCAGAAGATTCTTAGCACCAACCCAGTGAAAGTGATGAGGCTCAACCATCTGTTGACTCAAAGTGTTCACTGCAAAACATATATCTGGACGGGTGTTCACTAAGAACATCAGGGCCCCTACGAGTTGACGATACTCAGTAGGATTTGACAATATGGGCCCAGCAGCGCTGCCACTCAACTTATTGAAGTTGAGTTCCATTGGTGTTGACACGGACTTGTAGTCCACCATACCAAATCTTTCCAAAAGTTTCACAATGTATTTTCCTTGAGAAAGGAAAATCTCGCCAGGTCTCTGCCAGACCTCCAGGCCTAGGAAAATAGTGCATCAGTCCTAGGTCCTTTATCTTGAACTCAGTAGTGAGCTCCCTCTTGCATTGATGAATGCAAGGGTCAGCACCTGTCAGGAATAGGTCGTCCTCATACAAAGCTAGAATGAGAGGCTTTTCTCTATCAACCTTGAAGTAAAGGTTTAGATCAGCCTTACTACGAGTGAAGCCCAGCTTCACTAGGTAGCTATCTATCCTCTCGTACGAAGATCTGGGTGTTTTGTTTCAGCCTGTTGGTGTTCCCATGTTTTGGCCAGGCTAACAAGACCAAAAGATGAGACAACATAGAACCACTTTGGGACCTTAGGATCTAGCCCTCCTAGGTCCAGAGAGGGATCTCTCTATATAAGTCAAAGGATATGTCTTTGAAGCTCTAAGTTATGAATTTAGGCTAGTTATAGGCTCAGGGTTGTTTGTTTGGTTGTTTATGTTTGGTTGTTGGGAATCATGAATAAAGGGTCCAAAATGAAACAAGGGTGAGCAAAGAGGAAACTTAGGCAGAGACAGATAACTCAGAGAGCATCAAGGCCATTGGGCTATGGAGTCAAGAAAGGGTTTATATGTAATCAATGTGCAAGCTTTCAGTTGGGCTAGTCATCTAGAGCATTTGGATCTTAAAGGATGATTGGTGGGATGGGACATTACGAAGTGAAAATGAGTGAAGGAGAACCATCCAACTCTGTCTATAGATCGGGCCAGAGGTCATTTAACTTCAGGCCTGCTTGGACAGAATTAGAGGCAATACAAGGGATCTTGGAAAGGCCTAATTAAGGTGGAAAGATCCTAGTGAGGTAGATACGAGATTCTAGACCTCCCAGTGTTCTCAACACGCCCAACTAAATCTTAACAAGAACATCTAAATATAGACTTCATTAATTCATACATCAGAGAGTAAGAAATACCATCCACTACACTGGTTAAATCAATTGAAATCAACATTCAGATACACATATAAGCAGAAAACATAAAGGGCTGGGAGAGCAGCAACATAAGGTACCTATCAAGGGTAAATATTATGCCAAACTTCTGATGCTAGCCTGAAGAAACATGATGAAACTAAAGCAAGTCAATCACAAATATAGAGAAAGGAAAACATCACCAGCTGCTTTAAATCAGGATCCAAAGAAACATTCTTGTCATATTAAAAACAACACCAATCAGGTACATCATAGCCCATAGCTTGAACATTCAGTCTGAATACATCTAATCTCAACCTATCTTACAATATTACACAGAGAACTTGTCTCAAGATGAAAATACTTGCGTTTCACTGATATCTCATCAAAAACGATTACAATAGTTTCCTTCTGTGCTTTATAGCAGAAGAGACATAGTAGATCGACTGAGGGGGCAGGTGAAAATTAAATGTATCATTAAACACAGAGTAGAGAGATAGGGCCGAGGCCCATTCTGTTTGAATACTGAGTATTTAATGTCTGTCACCTCTATATGCAGGGATGATTTTCTTCAGATTTTCCTTTACTCCAGACATGACTTTGCTACATTCTGGTGGCCATACTTTGTTGTGCTTGTGGGGAATAAACAAATGGTGAACAACTGCTGAGAAGTCTGCTTCATAAATGTTTGATTGTTTTTGAACTGTAGTTAGGGCGGAAATTCTTTCAGGGACATTGTGCATAATAAAAGTTGTATGAGTGCCCTATACTTGATGGAGAAAATCATTCTGCTAATGAATAACCCCCGATGGTACCTGTTGTTGTGCTCAGGATCTTTGGATCGATCCTCGGGGTATTCAAACTGCTGCTTTGCCTTCTAAACCTCTGATTAAAGGCTTAAGATCTTCATTAGCTTGCCTTAATCTCTTTTGCTCTGTACTGGAACACTTTGCTGCTTCATTTTGCCTCTGATAGGGTAGCTTGGGTTTTAATGGCGCTGAAATGTTTTCAATTTTCTAAATCTGCTTTTCCTTGACACAAATCCTGTCAGCCACTTTCTTTGACTATCCCACAGCAGTACCATCTCTCAGATTTAATTCTGTCCGCACAGCTTGCCATGTAGAATCATGGCGGTCTTCTACCTTTAGAAACCCTGCAAAACAACAAACTTGTGAGAAAAACCATGAACAGGGACGATGAAGGCGATGAGGGCGACGAGCATGGTTATGCTGATGATGAAATGGATGGAAGAATTTGCAGTGGAAATGATAAAAATTGCTCTGGTGGGGAAATGGTGAAACACAGAGCAGAAACACATAATAATGAATGGAAACCTTAAAAAACACAACAAAACCAATGGTATGGTGACGGAAATGGGGAATGTATGAGGCACGCACGTGGAGGTGACGCGGCGAGGCGGGAGACCGTGGAATATTCAACGGTGGGCAGATGAATCAGGACTGTCAATCGTGGCGGAGATCAACGACGGGTGGCGACAGAAGGTGGGCCAACAGGTACGATGAGCGGGGTTTAAACCGTGCGCAAATTTGACAGATGATGACCGTCGGACGGAGGATCAGAGATCTAACGACTGACAAAAATTTCGCTGGATGCCCTGTACCGAAGGTTAACGCGCGGGAGAACAGTGGTTTTAGAATCGTACAAGGGACAGGTGGCACGCGTTGTATGGAATTTCTGGGTTTTGGACGAATACCGCCCTATGCGCATAAGCGGTGTGGAATATACTGGCGGTTTTCGAGCGAATGCGCTGGCGGGGACCACATGGAAAGGAAAGCTACGCGCCGTTGATCTGTCGGGCGATGGATGGCTCAGATGAGATCACCGGTAATGAATGGGTTCAACGGTATTCGCTACGAGGGTGGCGATCGCCGTTCATTTGGTGAGATCAACGGCTAGGACTGCGCCCAACGAGACTTTGTGGTAAACGCCTTTTGGACTTTGCGGAAGGTTTCGGCACGGGATCACATGGAAGAAAGGCTGCGGGGCTAACGCAGAAGGGGGCTAAGGCCTGATATAGTGAAATTCATCATTTTGTTTCAATTTTAATGCATTTTCAGGCCCGAAGGAGGTAACGATAGGTGGGTGAAGTGGAAATTTGGGGAAATAAAAGGTGACAGTGAGGTTTAGATAGGATTTAGGGGGAATTTAAGGGGATAATGGGGGGTAAAAGAGGGAATAATAGGTCTCTCCGAGCAATGGATTAGCAGAGAGGATTTGTGTTGGGCACAACACAAAGAGACTCCAAGGAGGATGAATTTTCAAGGGAAAGGCATTCCTTGGAGGCTCCAACACAATCTAGCCCCCAGCTTGCTTGTCAAGAATTTCATAGGGGGGCTAACAGTGGCTCCACATGGGGATGGCTGCTCCTTGGAGGAGTCAAGAAACTAGATATGATCTTTGGAATAGGCCAGTTGCCTTCTGCTTAGTACATCCCTTTCTTTCTTCAATTTAGTTGCCACAATATGATAGAAACATCAGCAGAAATAGTTCCCCACCAATCTACCTACCCAAACTATAGTCCTAACATTTCCCTTTGGGCGCATTTGAGCTAGCAGACCCTTTACATTTTATTTTCAAACCTATTCTAAATCTACCCTTATTTCTCCATGAGATCAGGTTAGATTGTTGGCCTCATGTGTTTCTCTACCAAATCTAACATCTGTTGGGATTAGACTGTCCAACAGATTTCTTCTCCTACATTCTAAAATAGGAAATTGAAAAACAGCCAAGCCAGGATTAGACTGTCTGACTTGCTGGAGTGGAATCTTGAAAAAAAAAACTATGAAGGCATGAAATCTACAGTTCTGATATATCCTTTTGTGTTTGTGACTCATATTTTGAGCGTATTAGAGTCACTTCTTCTCTTCATTTCAGCTCTGGTTTTAAGCATGTTAGAGCTGAATCTTCTTTTCTTTGCCTTTCGAAGGTTCAAGTTTTGAGTATGTCTGAACCTCTTCCTTTCACTGTTTTTTTTTTGAAACATTTTCTCTGTTTTCTTGAAAGCAAAACTGCAATGGTATGTACAATGGGAATGGAACTGGAAATGAAAATTAGCAGAAGTAATGCTTGAGAATCCTGCCATTGACAGGACCCCCAAACAGCTCTTTATCGTCAAGTTCTTGTAAGAAAAATGCATTAGGACCCACAATGGCCTAGACGACAAATGGACCTTGCCACATGCTGTCAAATTTTCCATGTTTGCCCTTGTCCTCTCTTCTTGAATCCCATCTCAGAACCTTTTCACCAACTTTGAAATTTGAAGCTTTAGCTCTTTTTTCAAACTGTCTCTTTATGCTTTCTTGAACTCTGACAACTCTGCTATAAACCTGCTCTCTAGTTTGCTGCAAATGGATAGTTTCATTGATTCTTCTCACCATACTGTTTTCCTCTAATTGGATCTCCTAAACAAGATTGATTACTGGAACTCCAAGGCTAGTAGGAAAAACTGCTTCTGTTCCGTAAACCAGCTGGAATGATGACATGCCAATATATTTCTTCGTGGTGAGCCTGTCAGCCCACAGAGCATGTACCAAATTTTTATGCCATGACTTTTTGTTCTCTTCCAATAGCTTTTTGATGATTGTGACCAGGCTTTTGTTAGATGATTCAGCCAATCCATTACCCTGGGGGTAATAGGCAGTTGAATGACCAAGTGCTATTCCGTATCTGTAATAAAAACCAATCATCCTCTTGGATCCGAAAGCAGCAGCATTGTCAGTGATTATTTTCCTCGGATAGCCAAAATGAGATAAGATGAAGTCCTCTAGGAACCTAATGATGACAGAATCAGTGGCATTCCTAGTGGGTATAGCTTCTATCCATTTAGTGAAGTAATCTGTAGCAGTTAGGATCCATTTATGTTGTCCATAGGAGGCAGGATGAATTTCTCCATAAAGTCTAGGCCCCATTGTATGAAGGGGCCTTCTATGGTGATAGGTTGCAGAGGGAGGGGAAGGAGCTTTCTTTTTCCCTCAAAGATTTGGCATTCGTGGCAGGTAAGAATCATTTTATGGACATCACTAAAGAGTGTAGGCCAATAGTAACCAGCCCTGAGTATCTTATTTGTAGTGGTTTTCCAACTCAGGTGGCCTCCACACTCCCTAGCATGGAATTCTTGTTTGATTCTTTCAGCTTCAGTTTCAGACAAACACTTCAGCAATAGGCCGTTTGGATTTTTCCAGTATAGGTTCTCATTCATGATGCAGTAATTTCTAGCTTTGAGTTTTATGAATCTGGCCTTTGTTTTGGGCAGTTCTGGAGGGGCATTGAGATTGGTGAGCACATAAAGGATATCAGAATACCATGAAGAGTTCTGAAACTGCTCCTCAACAGTAGGATGGGGCAATCCTTCCTGCTCATCTAAGGCATTCATCATGTTAATGTCAAGGGCCTGCAAGTTTGATTCAGCCATTAATTGGGCTAGGCCTTGACCTTTGATCAGCTTGGTGGGTTTTATTTCAAGGTCGTATTCCAAGATTGTAGCAATCCATTTGCCCCTTTTCCCATCAGGGTCCTGGGACAAGATATCTTTAACCACTATACTTGGCACATGCGAAATGGTGTGAGAATGAAGAATGTACACCCTAAATTCTTTTAAGGCCTTTACCAGGGCATAGGCCTAATTTTCCATGATGTTGTACTTTAAGGGTGCATCTCTTAAGGCTTTACTGAAAAAGGAGATTGGCTGTTCATTACCTTTTGAATTTTTCCGCAGCAAAACTGCAGCTATTGTGTGTTGGGAAGCAAATGAAAAGATCAGAAAATATTTTGAGAATTCAGGGCTGATAAGGACAGGGGCCTGAGTGAGTGCAAGTTTTACTGACTCAAAATATTTCTTGGCTTCAACAGTCCACTTAATACCTACACCTTTCTTTAGCATTTCAGTCATTTTTCTAAGGTGCTCAACAAGGTTGGGAATGAACCTCCTAAGGAAGTTGATCTTCCCAATGAAGGACTGTAACTCCCTGATGTTTCTTAGGTGTGTGATTTGGAGTATTCCCTCAACCCTCTGTGGGTCTATCCTGATCCCTTTCTCAGATATGATGTGACCAAGAAGTTTACCTTCTTGCAACCCAAAAACAGTTTTCTTAGGGTTCAGGGACAGACCATACCTTCTACATTTTTCGAAAACTTTCCTCAGATGTTTTAAGTGTTCTTCTTCAGTTTTAGAAAAGACAGTCAAGTCATCCAAGTAGATAACTATGAAGTGTCCAATATCATCTGAGAAAGCGATATCCATTGCTCTCTGGAAGGTAGCTCCAGCATTCATCAATCCAAAAGGCATCTTCACATACATGAAGGTACCCCATGGAGTGGTAAAAGCTGTTTTGATTTGATCTTCTGGGAGTACAAGAACTTGATTATATCCTGAAAAACCATCAAGCAAGGAGTTTCTCTTAGAGCCCACTACCTTCTGTAGGATATGTTCCATTCTAGGCAAAGGGTAGTTATCTTTTAGGGAGGCTCTATTGAGGTTTCGGAAGTCTATGCATAGTCTAATCTCACATGTTTTCTTCCTCACAGCCACTAATTTTGATACCCAATCAGAAAACCTTACAGGGACTATAATGCCTGCATCATACATCTTTTTAATTTCCTTCTCTACTGTAGACAATTGTTTCGGATTGATCCTACGGAGTTTCTGTCTAAAAGGCTTCTGATTTTCCTTCAAGGGTATCTTGTTCTGAATGATGTTAGTGTCATATGCCTTTAAGTCTTCATAGCTCCATGCAAACACGTCTATGAATTCCTTGAACAGGTCAATGTATTTTTTCTTCATGTTAGCAGGTATAGACTTAGCCAGTTTTATCATTTTGGGCTTATCTTCAGTGCCTATGTTGCATTCTTCCACATCTGAGTCTGCATGATCTATAGTGGGATTTTTTGCTACGTTGTCAAAGTCAAAAAGGTCCTCTAAGGGTGCCAGGACTCTGGGTATGTTCTTATCTTTGGCCTGCAGCACCTCTACCTCTTCGGTATCTGTGTTTTCACAATTTTCAGTTGGATTTCTAGTTTGCTCAGAGAAAGAATTTATTTCTATGTTATAGGGTGTTTCTTGTTCGTCTGGGGGATCCTTTCTTGGGTAGTTGTCATCAGAAATCGAGTCTAAATCAGAAAATTCAAACTCATTCCTGCCCACCAGGAAATCTTTGATCTGTTTGTCTCCTTCAAATACTTGCCAATATTTTTCATTATCTGGCACTGCAGGCCTGAATTTGGTCTGAATGATAATCTGTTGGTCGACTGGGGTCTTAGGATATGAGCTAGCTAGACAAGCTAATCCATTTGCAATTTCATTTTGACCCCTAGGAACGAATGCTAATTCATATTCAACAAACGTTTTCAGCAAATCCAAAGTGTCATTCCTGTATGCCCTAAGCCTGGGGTGTTTTGCTGAATACTCACCATTCACCTGCTTGATAACTAACTTAGAGTCTCCTCTCACAGCTATCCTACGGGCTCCTAACTTCTTCAATAAATTTAGGCCCAGGATGAGAGCCTCATACTCTGCAATATTATTCGTGCATTTGAAATGCAGATTCACAGCATGGCTCTCTATGTGGTCATTTTCTACGTTACGTAGCCACACTCCTGCTCCAGCATTTTGCCTAGTACAGGACCCATCAAAATTCATTTCCCACAGGGGTTTTCCATTATGTTATGCTAGAGGGTCTGTACTAGGTAGTGGGTTGTCTTGTCCTTCATGTGGTACATCAGTTTGAAGGGTATGACTAATGGGCTGGCTGCATTGTGTTCCTGGCTCATTCTGAGTTAGGCTCCCACCGCATATTCTATAGGTTTCACTATTGTTTTCTTCTTCAATTTCTTCCAGGGTAGCTATTATGTTCAGGTCTGTGCTTTCAGCCTCTACGTTTGTACCCATGTTTCCAGATTCTAACTCCCCTAAGGATTGGTCGTTATAAAGGATGAAAGAAGCCAGGTCAGTGTGCATAGAATACAATGGCGAATTTTCAGGCTTTTCGGGACTACTGACTAGGAATTTCATCTGAGACTCTCTATACAGTCTTCTAAGTTGGCCAAATATAGGGATAGTGGCATAAGATCCATCCATCTGCATTGTTCCTTGCAGTTTGGCTCCCCACGATCTGGATAATAGCATGCCATACTTAGGTGGCACATCCGCCACCACCACATCCATGACCATACATTTAGCAGGAATCTGGGTCAAAATCACACATAAATCTTTGATCAGTCCCAGGCATTTTACTCTACTAGAGTCAAATGAGTATAAGTCTTTGTAGGGTCTGGTAATTTCTAGGCCTAGCCTTTCCATCACTACCTTAGGCATTAGATTGTGTGATGCACCAGATTCATGCATGGAATTATGAAGGATTTTGTCATGAATGTTGAGACTGACATAGAAAGGTGGGACTACCCCTTCCTGAAACTTTCCTTCAATTTTTGGACCAAAGAGTAGGGCTGGTTGATCATCATTCAGATTTACAGAATCATTCATTTCTCCCAGATTCAATGCCTTCAAAATTTTGCCTTTATATACATCTTGAGCGGCTAGTTCAGATAATGGTACAGATATTTTGATTTTTGCAAGTTCACTCTCTAGATTGAAAGTGGATTGGACCTTTGTAATGCTCAATTCCGTTTTATTTACTACTGCTTTAATAGCTGAATTAGTTTGTGATTTATCACTATGTACAAGGTTGGGAATCATTTTATCAGGAGCACTGGCTGCAGTGCTAGTGCTGCTAGCTGGTAGGCTTGGTTTTTCGGTGTGTTGGTTCTATTTTTCTTTGTGTTTACCAGAACTTTCAGCTGCTGTTTTTTTATCTGCAGCAGATGCTTTAGAGGATTTATCAGGTATTTTCTTGATGGTTACCTCAGGATTTTTGGCTTTGGAAGTATCTTGGATTTTCTTGCTCCTAAGTTCATATTGTTCCCTGACCTGTAACATGGCATTTTCAAATCCTAATCTGTAATCCTCAGTTTCCAACCATTCCTCATCCCAATAAGAGGGTGAGGGTTGGTCTTCCCCTGAATCACAGTTGAGGACTGAGTCCTCTTCTTCAAACATGTTTGATGCATTCCCTTCAGACTCTTCTATAATTCCCTCGTCCTCATCTAAAAAGTTTTCTTGAAATGGGGGAATGATCTATTGATCTGACTCTCTTTATATGTTGGGAGCAGCATTGTTTCTCCTCATATTCTGGTTCTAGTTTCTATTTTGGTTGTTGTTTTGGACAACCATCCTTTCCATCATCTGTTGTAGTCTCTCCACGTTTTTAGACAATTTGTCATAGTTTGGATCGGATGTGGAAGCTACATTGTCATCCCTATAGGTTACCCTCCTCTCAGACCTCAGTCTTGCTCTTTTCTCAATAAAATTGGCTTCTATGTTTACAGACCCTTTCTGCATATCTTCCAATGTGGTGTATTCTTTATCCCTAAGCTCATAGGCCATGTTAGCATCAAACCCATCAGGGTATTTTTCTAAGGCCATACCTTGTGGAGGTTTCATATGTGGAGGGAGAGCATTGTAAATGCTGTTAAATCTTGTTGTGTAATCATGGACACTCTCTCCTACATTCCTCTTAAGGGACATGTATTCTGCTAGGAGCTGGCGAGGGTTTTCTCTAACCTCCCATTTGTTTATGAAGGTCTGATATAATGCAGGGAGATCTGGGATACTGCCAGGAGGTAGGACCTTAAACCATTTTTTTACATCACCTCCTAGGCTTTGGGCAAAGATTCTCATTTTGATCGACTCATCGTCAATCTCCATGTAATCAAAGGAATCCTCCATTTTATCTACGTGTTGCTGAGCTGTTACGGACTCTTTTGCAGTAAAGTGTGGGATTTTTGACTGATAATCATTGGGTAAGGGTAACATAGGCTGAGGAAAAACCAAAGGTGTGTACCAAGCTGCCATGATAATGTTCTGATGGGGTAAAGGGTTAGCTTGAGCAGCTGGTATTTGGATGACAGGGATATTTGGACCAACAGAAGTCTGTTGAGAAGATCTAGGGTGAGAGAGCCCCAAGTTTTGAAGGAAGTGAAAATCAGGTGGTGTGGATGGAGGGGTTTCTCTATTCCTAGTGTTTTGACCACTGTTAGATGGCGTGCTACGAGGCTCAAGGTCTTGCTGGTCTAGGTGATTGAATGACCTGGTTCTTGGTAAACTGTTAGGTAGGTCTAGGTCAGGGAGAAGAGGTTCTAGAGTTGTTAGATTTTCTGGTGCAGAATTAGCTCTAAGAATGTGTCTGGAAATAGTTGGTCTGTTAGGTGTAGGAGCTCCTTTGAGGATACTCTCCGGATTGTCAACTATTTCAGGTGGGTCAGGGTTGGGATAAGCTCTCGCGTGAATGGTTCTAAAAGCCAGAATGTTATACTTATACCTAAGCAGCTTAACCCTTCTTGTTACTTATTTCATGGTTAATGTCGTTTCAAAGGTTGGTCTCCCAGTGGAGTCTAATGTGATACCAAGACAATCAGCAGGCCTACTGATCACTAGTGGAGTCTTTGATCTTTCAGGCACTATGGAATTGCCAGGTGGATGATTTAGGGTATGTCAAAATGATTACACCATCCACCACAGTGCTCGGGCACTATCACCTCTCGAGAATAACCTCAGAGCACAACAAACTCTCACCAGAGATCGATTGGGAGGGCATTTACCAGATATGTCACCTCCTAAAGAGGACGAGATCTGAAGGCTACCTGGCCCTGTCCAGGCTCTGTCTGAGAGTATGGTGGTTATTCAGTAGTGGAGGTCGATTCAAGAAAGGAGTGACTTACTATCAACCTAACCGAAGTTCTAAGTTTCTGAGTCTCTAGGAATGTTTAAGGTGAAATGCACTCTTCCCCAGTGGAGTCGCCATTATGTTGGTGTTCCCATGTTTTGGCCAGGTTGACAAAACCAAAAGATGAGACAACATAGAACCACTTTGGGACCTTAGTATCTAGCCCTCCTAGGTCCAGAGAGGGATCTCTCTATATAAGTCAAAGGATATGTCTTTGAAGCTCTAAGTTATGAATTTAGGCTAGTTATAGGCTCAGGGTTGTTTGTTTGGTTGTTGGGAATCAGGAATAAAGGGTCCAAAATGAAACAAGGGTGAGCAAAGAGTAAAATTAGGCAGAGACAGATAACTCAAAGAGCATCAAGGCCATTGGGCTATGGAGTCGAGAAAGGGTTTATATGTAATCAATGTGCAAGCTTTCAGTTGGGCTAGTCATCTAGAGCATTTGGATCTTAAAGGATGATTGGTGGGATGGGACATTACGGAGTGAAAATGAGTGAAGGAGAAACATCCAACTGTCTATAGATCAGGCCAGAGGTCATTTAACTCCAGGCCTGCTTGGACAGAATTAGAGGCAATACAAGGGATCTTGGAAAGGCCTAATTAAGGTGGAAAGATCCTAGTGAGGCAGATACGGGATTCTAGACCTCCTAGTGTTCTCAACACGCCCAACGAAATCTTAACAAGAACATCTAAATATAGAATTCATTAATTCATACATCAGAGAGTAGGCAATACCATCCACTACACTGGTTAAATCAATTGAAATCAACATTCAGATACACATATAAGCAGAAAACATAAAGGGCTGGGAGAGCAGCAACATAAGGTACCTATCAAGGGTAAATCTTATGCCAAAATTCTGATGCGAGCCTGAAGAAACATGACGAAACGAAAGCAAGTCAATCACAAATACAGAGAAAGGAAAACATCACCAGCTGCTTTAGATCAGGATCCAAAGAAACATGCTTGTCATATTAAAAACAACACCAATCAGGTACATCATAGCCCATAGCTTGAACATTCAGTCTGAATACATCTAATCTCAGCCTATCTTACAATATTACACAGAGAACTTGTCTCAAGATGAAAATACTTGCGTTTCACTGATATCTCATCAACAATGATTACAATAGTTTCCTTCTGTGCTTTATAGCAGAAGAGACACAGTAGATCAACTGAGGGGGTAGGTGAAAATTAAATGTATCATTAAACACAGAGTAGAGAGATAGGGCCGAGGCCCATTCTGTTTGAATACTGAGTATTTAATGTCTGTCACCTCTATATGTAGGGATGATCTTCTTCAGATTTTCCTTTACTCCAGACATGACTTTGCTGCATTTTGGTGGCCATACTTTGTTGTACTTGTGGGGAATAAAAAAATGGTGAACAACTGCTGAGAAGTCTGCTTCATAAATGTTCGAATGTTTTTGAACTGTAGTTAGGGCAGAAATTCTTTCAGGGACATTGTGCATAATAAAAGCTGTATGCGTGCCCTGTACTTGATGGAGAAAATCATTCTGCTAATGAATAACCCCTGATGGTACCTGTTGTTGTGCTTAGGATCTTTGGATCGATCCTCGGGGTCTTCAAACTGCTGCTTTGCCTTCTAAACCTCTGATTAAAGGCTTAAGATCTTCATTAGCTTGCCTTAATCTCTTTTGCTCTGTACTGGAACACTTTTCTGCTTCATTTTTCCTCTGACAAGGTAGCTCGGGTTTTAATGGCGTTAAAAGGTTTTCAATGTTCGAAATCTGCTTTTCCTTGACGCAAATCCTGTCAGCCACTTTCTTTGACTATCCCACGGCAGTACCTGCTCTCGAATTTAATTCTATCTGCACAACTTGCCATGTAGAATCATGGCGGTCTTCTACCTTTAGAAACCCTTCAAAACAACAAACCTGTGAGAAAAACCATGAACAGGGACGATGAAGGAGGTGACGATGACGAGCATGGTTATGCTGACGATGAAATGGATGGAAGAATTTGCAGTGGAAATGATAAAAATTGCTCTGGTGGGGAAATGGTGAAACACAGAGCAGAAACACATAATAACGAATGGAAACCTTAAAAAACACAACAAAACCAATGGTATGGTGACGGAAATGGGGAATGTACGAGGCGCGCACGTGGAGGTGACGCGGCGAGGCGGGTGACCGTGGAATATTCAACGGTGGGCAGATGAATCAGGACCGTCGATCGTGGCGGAGATCAACGACAGGTGGCGACAGAAGGTGGGCCAACGGGTACGATGAGCAGGGTTTAAACCACGCGCAACTTTGACAGATGATGACCGTCGGATGGAGGATCAGAAATCTAACGACTAACAACAATTCCGCTGGATGCCCTGTACCGAAGGTTAATGCGCGGGAGAACAGTGGTTTTAGAATCGTACAAGGGACAGGTGGCGCACATTGTATGGAATCGCTGGGTTTTGGACGAATACCGCCCTCTGCGCATAAGCGGTGCAGAATATACTAGCGGTTTTCGAGCGAACGCGCTGGCGGGGACCACATGGAAAGGAAAGCTCCGCACCGTTGATCTGTCGGGCGATGGACGGTTCAGATGAGATCACCGGTAATGAATGGGTTCAACGGTATTCACTGCGGGGGTGGGGATCGCCGTTCGTTTGGTGAGATCAATGGCTAGGACTGCGCCCAACGAGACTTTGTGGTAAACGCCTTTTGGACTTCGCGGAAAGTTCTAGCACGGGATCACATGGAAGAAAGGGTGCGGGGCTAACACAGAAGGGGGCTAAGGCCTGATATAGTGAAATTCATCATTTTTTTTCAATTTTAATGCATTTTCAGGTCCGAAGGAGGTAACGATAGGTGGGTGAAGTGGAAATTTGGGGAAATAAAAGGTGACGGTGAGGTTTAGATAGGATTTAGGGGGAATTTAAGGGGATAATGGGGGGTAAAAGAGGGAATAATAGGTCTCTCTGAGCAATGGATCAACAGAGAGGATTTGTGTTGGGCACAGCACAGAGAGACTCCAATGAGGATGAATTTTCAGGGGAAAGACATTCCTTGGAGGCTCCAGAACAATCTAGCCCCCAGCTTGCTTGTCAAGAATTTCATAGGGGGGATAACACAGCCCATAGAGGGCTTTTCTTCAACCTGCAGACATTGGTGTCCCTAACCTGGACTTCGAACCCCAGAGGTTGCTCAACATACACCTTATTCCTTTAATGCATCATGCAGAAATGCGGTCTTTACATCTATCTGATGAAGACTCCATCCTTGCATAGCAACAAGGGCTATTATTGATCTAATGGTGGTATATCGGGTCATAGGTGCAGGTGTGACAACATAGTCTATGCCTTCCTCATGGGCAACGAATCTTGCCTTAACTTTTCAGCACTTCCATCAGATCCATGCTTGATTTTGAAGCGAGATGACAATAGCTTTAATATGTGGTCTAGGAAACATATCCCATATATCACCCTCGTATCCTTGCAGATTTAGATACTTCCTAGTTTCTTCAAATGTTCCAAGCTCATATTGTACTCATGGCTTGCTAGATACCCTTGGTATTTATATGCCTTCTTGGTTTTCCTTCGGAATTCCCCCCTCTGAAGCCATATGTCTCTGAGCCATGAGGATCTTCTTTCGTTCAGTAATGGAATCCACTCAAGAACATATACATATGTATTCTCCCTCTTAATGCCAGCTTCTCTCGAGAGTGAAGACATATATTTTAAATGAGGGCATCCCAGACATCAACTTGGAAAAGGGGTCTTATTCTCCCACAGTCAAAGCTATCCAACCAAGCTTTGCTGATCAAGGTTCAGGACTCCAACAACGTGACTGAGGGCTACAAAAAATTCCTAGTTCACAATTCAAGTTTATCATTACGTTGTAATGTAAGACTGATACTGTCAGAAGCTTACTGCTATTATGAATCTCGTAATCATGGGTGTCTGTCCATGTCACTATCACAATGATAGTGACATAGAATCATAGATTTAGCTCCTTAAAATTGCGATTACAGAACTTGCATCAATTTTTTCTTCATCATTAACAGTACTAAAGATTTCAAGCTTACAACAGTTACCTGATGTTTTGTGGAAATCTGTTGTAGCTTCCTCACAAAACTAGGAATCCAATCATGATTCCTTCTCTCATAATTCTGCACTTCTTCTTATTTTTAGATCTACCCAACTACAGTTAATAGTTGATTGATCTAGGGCTTCAAATCTTCAGATCTCAAATCAGAAATTTGTTTCTTAAATTTCACAGATCTAGGAACCAGTCATCTAGTTGTTCCAATTACACAGTTGTCCTTTCTTTATGTCAATCCATGTAGAGCCAGCACAGTCATAAGTGCACATCAATCACTGTTTCTTATCACCTTTGAACATACCTTAGCTTGATTTCTCCTCTTCAAGGTGACCTGTACACACCTGCCCTCTTGGCTCTAGTATCAGTTGCAGCTGCATCATGGCTGCTCCCGGATGACTGAAATGTACCATTAGTGTCATCTTCTTGAGAAAAATGATGAGGCCTTGGTTTGATCTAGAAAATAGGTGTACCGATGTGTATAACACCAATATAGGAGAGGAAGAGTAGCAAATCAACCTGCAGCTTAGCCTAAAACCCAAACATGTAATGGTGCTTGTGGCTTTTCACGCCTAGATAATGAAAAAAATAATGATAGAAGCTATTATCTGGCTAATTGTTATGGTAAGCTCCATCGATATCCAGAGACCTGAGTTTAACGGACTTGTTCTTTTCCGTCCCTCATAGCCACTAAAGTCATCAGTTCTGAAAAAATATTGGTTTTCTTAGTGAGTATGATGATGGTGGCAACCGAGACTGCACTTCTATAGTTGACAATGTCCTGCCAAGTGAAGTCACTGTAATTGCAACATCACATTCAAATGGAGGCAATGAATGATGATTTGAGACAAGGCTCTGATAGTTTCCCCCTCTCTCAGATGTCATTGCTAGAGGGCTTGCAGTGACCCGTATATTTACAACATGTGCCAGATTTGATGAGATCTCCGAGGGTTCCATGATCAAAGGGTCCCTATTGCTCATGGTTAATGCAATACAGCCAGATTCCCTAAACGCCACAGTTTCAATGAATGTCTAGGAATTTCGATGGATGACAAGCCAGCTCGGATCGCCTCAAATGTGCGATAAAATGCCTTGGCTGAAATGGTTTACCAGACACATTCTTAGCAGAGGTAAACATATAAACCCTTAAAATGATACGAATCATCAGTAAAATGCACCAAAATTCTTCACACTAAAGTATTTTATGACCAGACATTTAAAGAAAAATATCTTGCATCAAAATTTATGTGATGTCCTTTGATGTGAAAGGCGTCCGATGTGTTTCCAGAACAGTCCAGATATAAGTTCGAACACAAATTTTTGTCGGTGGGATTTTCCATAGATCTGTTCGCTCGAATTAAGTAATTCGACCATGTTTCTTCCATATGTGGGTAGTCGATGCTATAGCGTTCAATCTGCACTAGATATGGTGCTTTACCAAATCGCATTCTACAGGCATTTGAAATTGATGTCAATCTGATTGTTTCTCCTTCAGAATTCCATTTCGATTCGATGTCCTTCCACGATGATGCCGCCCCTGGTGTCCCTTTATCTTACACCAATGATATTTGTGAAGGACCACAGCCACTATTTGAAATCCTATACGCTACAGTCGACGCAGAACTTCGAAGGGCTTTCCCTCGATCTTACGGTAAATAGGCCCGATCATAAGCTTCATAGTTTCCTTCGTGGCATCCAACCCTTGTTTTAGAGGTACTAAATTCTATTTTGCATAATCGTAAATAACAGAGAGGCAGGTCGTAACCTTCTGAGCGGAAACCCGAAAAAAAAAATCCCAGATATTTAAGCGTCTGATCCTCATTCACGTTATTCAACTCTGACGACGTGGCTGGATCACGATAGTGCTTAAGGGAATCGAAATCTGCAATTGCAAGTTCGATTTGTCAATCGCATAACGCAAATGATTACGATCATTTTTATTCACCCTCACTCGCATATATACAGAACTCGCAGTTTTCGATCAGTTTATGTTGTCGTTATCATCTGCAACTTGTTTCGCCAAATGGGCTACAACAAATTGGTATATATATATATATATATATATATATATATATATATATATATATATATATATATATATATATATATATATATATATATATATATATATATATATATATATATATCTGTATTAGTGAGCGTAGATCGTTTGCGTCCAACCTAAACCCTCACTTGCAATTTCTTATAAAATGGAACGAATGACAGCAAGAATCACTTTGTTGATCTCCTCCGGGAACTTTCTACGCTATTATTTTTCCTGCTTTGGTCGGGTTTCTATTGTCGCCATAATTGATATGCGGATTACAGACAGGCCTGCCATTTAGGAAAAATGCGGGTTTGTCCCGTATTCGACTTCAATTACTGGGGAAGAACAACAACAGTTTCCCAACCTTATATAGCCACCTATCAAATTTTTATTTAATACCTTGCTCCCTTCAATAGCTCGAACACCAGAAAAAACAATTTCTCAATTAAATTTGGGCTTAGTCTTCTCCAGGCTCTGATACCATGTTAATTTCTGCATATGTTCTATGCCATTTCAGATTATGGCACAATACTGAAGAAGATATAACACACTAATAGATCGATAGAAGATGTCAAACCAAAACAGAGATAAGAAATGGTGGCATTACGGTGATCAACAGGATGCTTCCACCAGCAAAGTCTCCAATAGGTCATTTAGCTAAGCGTGTCACACATAACCCAGAGCAACCCAAACAAAGAACAATCCATATATATCACAACTCCAACGCTATCCAAAGAGAGATAATTCCTCCACAACAATGTGTCAAATGAACTCTAAGTCTCTCCAATATATAGGAATCTTTGGGGGTGTGTGACACGTCCTTTAAGACATTTAAGTCTATATTTTATTCCAAGCTGACCTAGCACATAAGTGGAATAAATTCAAAGTACATGTTCTACTCATCCGATCAAGATGATATTTAGATCAATCTTACACCTCTCCGAAAGAGGAATCCAATAAGAATATTGGGATCATCATCTGAGCAACACAACCCGGAGTTTGGACCTAGCTGTCCAATTTTAACAGGGTGTGAAATCCAACTCTAACGATGATCCCTTTTCATACCATGAGGGATTTAACTCGGATTTTTATTATGCATGGGCCTCTTTACCCATTTATTCTCCTCCTAAGTGAAATCAGCAAAAATTAATATTCCAATTTGCTGTATGCAAATTTTGGAATATTACACAACTTCCTCTGGTCACTTATGCTTTGGAAACAATTTTTCAAAGCATTCCACATTAAGAATGAAGTGGCTCTCCCATGAAGACTAGACACAATATGGTCCTTGACACCTTCCAACAGAATTCTTCTTGCCTTTTCTGTCTTCTTTTTCCATGCATCAAGTAATGCATCATCGTTAGATCCCGGCTTAGGAACATCGCTATCGATGAACTCCTTCAGTCCATTATCCTCCAGCACCGCCTCCATCTTGTCCTTCCAGGCTATGTAATTCAAGCTGCCATCAAGGGAATACTCCAATTGCAACCCATTGAAAGACATTTCAATGTATACTCAACTTCTGCACCAACAATCTTCTGTAGCAAATTCGAATTGTCCACCAACACAAACTCACCAATTCTTCACAATTGAAATCTTCAAGAATTAACAATGCTCTGATACCATGTAGAAATTAGTATACACTAAGCATGCATACATATAGATTCCCCTGATCTCACAATATTTAACTTCTTGCAAAATACAGAATCATTCCACTGTTAATCTTTTGTGGAAAATGAATTGCACACACATGTGAAGCATAAATAAAAGCAATCACACATAACATAGTTGTTTAATGGGAAATCCTGAAGCTAAAAACCCCAACTATCATATATTATGTATCATGGAGATCATGTAACAATCTCATACAAAGCTTAGTACATCAAGCTCTCAGTATAATCAATCGTCACACATTAATCAGGAAAAATCTGCAAATCCATGCACCGATCTTTGCCCTCCTGTTAGCTTTCCTCCACTGCACAATCCCTGCTGAAGAATAACTATGAATGAATTCAAATTACTCTTGCCTTGACTGCGCAATCCTCATTGGCAACTCCAATGTGTGTGTGATGCAATCAATGCATCACTATAGTCACAACAGATAATCCATCTTTCCCTTTCACCTATCTCTCCACTGGGTCTCCAATGGAACTTACATGCATTGTAGTTAAATGCTGTATTGTTTAGTTGATTAATGAGTTCTTATTTGTGAATTAATTTACTAATTAATTCACTCCTCTCTCAATAGTGTATCATTCAGTTAGACTAGATACAACTAGCTCAATTGAGTCTAACTGAGTTAAACTGAATACAACTCCATGAACTACTCTTCCAGCTCTGTCATAACTTTTCCACTTCAGTTCTAACTAAGTCCTCCATGCATGAACCACTAGTTTCCCTTGGGAATTGCATAATTCCCTCAGCCCACTTATTTTCCAAATCTGTGCACTAAAATTAAGTGCTCCAAGAGAATAAGTTGTTGTTTATTGTCGGATTATTAATAAGAGCTAATAATAATCGACACTTATATTTTTATATCGACGATCTATAAATAGACTTCGCCCAATATTCTAAAAATAGAATTTCATCTATTTTTCCAACTTGATCAACCATCCACAAATAATATCTTGCAACTTCTGAAATATGATCACCATGTCTAAAAATAGACATAGTCTAAAAATATACTTGCGCCAAAAATAGCCTGCAGGCCCAATTAGTGAAGGCAAATATTTTCACTAAGCTCATCATCTTGATGAATCATAACAAGAAGTGTCGTGCTAGTTAGCAGAAGTGTCAAACCTCCTAGTAGAAGCATCGCTCCACTTTGATGGTGATTTTGGCTAACCTTAAGGCATCTTCTTGCAAATATAATGATTGGGCTAGGTAGCCCTATGTGTCCTCTATCCATCCCAACCTTGAAAATGAGAAAATAATTCCTAGAGGCCTTCACAAATCCATTTTCCCAACCTTACTTTAGAAGCGCCGCACATAGGCAAAAATAGTGGCAAAAGCATGACAAAGAGGTTGTTTTTTGGGTTTTCCTCCAAAACTAGGGGTCTTGATGAAAACCTCAAACCATATCTGGAAATTATATGTAAATATATATCCATACATGTAGAAAATTACTCAATTGGACGCTCAAGGGAAAATCATCGTGCTGCTGCGCAACACATCTGTACAACCGAAATGCCAAAAATCCAAAAAATTTCAATTTTTTTTGCAAAAATAGGGCTCAAAGATGGATCAATATCTATATAAAAGTAAAGTTTCTTGTAAAAATTAGAGAGGTTTTGTTAACTGGTATTTTGTTAATAAAAACCTCCTCCATTTTTCAAAAATACTTCCCCATTTCTTAAGAATCCCAGTTTGAAGTTGATCACTAAAAATTGCAGAAGCGTAGTGTGCCCTAAGCAGAAGCGTAGCACGCTTTTTGAGAGGGAGTCTAGAGGCCTTCCCAGAATATTTTTGTGCTGCAAGTGGTTTGGTTGGAAATATTAGGATGTATGCTACACCATGGAGTCATCAAGCATTTCAAACCCCTGCTCCAAACCCCTGAATAATTGACTTGAAGACAACCTGTCCAAAAGTGCAGAAAATGACTTGGAGCAATTGTATTTTGAGAATTTCTCTCTGATCCCCCCCGATTGGGGTGTACAGTTGTCAGTATGAAATCTTGGAGGCAGCTACTTGGCATGTGCTGCCACTCCATGTAATTAACACCATTAAACATGGGTTGTCAGTCCAGTTGGGTGAAGTGTGCGAATGCTCAACTTGGCATGATGGTGCAGAACGGATAGGTTGTTTGGACAGGATGCGGAAGGCAAGCTTCGTTTAAGGTAAGTGCTTTCCCTCCACCCCTTCATTCTTTCATGCACAAGCTTTTGCATGCAATAGTCTGGAGGTGGCAGAGGAGGAGATTCAACGATGTTCATCCCAGCAATCGTTCGAACCTGTCAGGGTATGTTACAGTCATTCTCTTAGCTCTTCTGATGCCTTTTGAAGCTGTTTTGTTTCGTTTGCAGTATAATCAAACTAGTTTGAGTTTGAGAAAGAAATTTTGGTGGATTAACCCTGAAATGCAACTTGTTCTTCCCTGTTTCCGAGACCCTTGCATGAGCTCTGTCCACGCTTTATACCCAGGTCGAATGTATGGTAGTATAAACCCCAGTATTCTGTTATATCAGTTCTACATCCAATGGTATATAGGGAGTAAATTAATCATGTGTCGGCTAGATTTCCATAGTCAAGCTTTTCTTTGTGTCAATTTACATATTTGCAATCACGGTCAGGCTCTTTTAACTCTCTGTTTCGGTCCTACAAGCGTAACTATCACCTTCAGGACCTATTCTTATTATAACCCTGCGACTAAGCCTAGAGGAGTCCCGGGTAGATTAAGGAAGAAGATAGGGAGTCTTTGGCCTGTAGCCAACTATAATGGCCTACCCTTCCGCCTGATACATTCGATTCCAAGACGTAAATTTTTCTATCCTCTTTCCATCTCGCAAAGTTGTCACACAAAGCCTAGCAGTAAGCCTGCTTCTTGTTGCAATTGGTATGTTAACTTCTAGAGTTACGTGCTGTATATAGTTACTATGCCAGCTGGTCAAAGCCCTGATTCTCTGTATTTGTGCCCGTATGATACCCAGGCTATCACGGTTAAAGTGTGGCGCATGCTCTGTATTAACAGAACCCCTTACATATTTGCTGTTCAATTTTGTATGTCAGTGCTTTTACAAAGGACCCATCTTCCAATGGGGAAAAGACGCCAAAGGCCTGTTAACGCCAAAGGAAAGCAGCAAGCTCAACTAGAACCCGGCCCCAAGAAACGGGGTCGCAAAACCAATCTGGAACATCTGGAAACATTAGCAGCAAATTATGTGATAGGAAATTCCTCTGAAGTTCGCTATGAAATTCATGGGTGGGAAAAGGAAATCCAGATGGAACCTGAAGATAATGAGGCAGAGGCCGAGATCCTTGATTTCATTACAGATCCAGGCAATACTCGTGGACGCCTTACACTGTTTAATCAGACTATCCACACCTACTGGATAGTAAAATGTTTGATAGCAAAAGCTATTTAGAGTAACCAACCAATTCATGACAAGACAGAACCTGTAAAACCAAACCTCCACACTCAGGCTCAGTTTCTGGAGATTCAGGACCAGCAACAACACATTAAGATAACACAATACCAGGCAGCAGATCGAGTAAGCAGACTAGATGATAAAGTGGGCCGCATGGATAAAATCCTCCAAAAGATCCTTCAGCAGCTCCAACAAGCAGAAATGCCTGGGTCCAATGTCAAAGACCCTGCGCCGGTCTCATCATCTGATGGGTAGAAGCTTTAGCTTTTTAGATTTTTGATGGTTTTTAGGTAAATATGAACTTTTATTATATGTTATGAATATACAAACTGAAGTAGTAGAACAGTTAGCTCAGGATACTTTTAGACATATGAGACAATTTCAGTACTGGGATGCTCATCATGCTTTTAGATGGCCAACAGACCTGGTTTCCTTCGGGCAGGTTGAGGTCAAAGACTAAGTTTTATATTTTGTAGCCTATCTTTTAAATATAAATAGAAATAGCAAGGTCCCACCAAATTTACAAAAAAAAAGAGAATTTCTCTCTGATCATAACACCTGTGTATAAACTGAAGGAGGTTTTTTTTGTTTGGCCTATATTGACAAAAACGTCTTTCACTTTTGGAAAATTCATCTCCATGTCTTCATAAAGTAAATTTGAAGTAGGACAATCCTTGTTTGCAATGTAAACCCTAGCTTGATCACAAAACTCTGAAAATGATGCCATGGGTCTGATTTGGCTCAAATCTGGAATGATGACCTCTATTATGGACCCTATTTTCACCCTCTATGATGTTTGTCAACAAGGAAAACCCTAGTTTGATGCAGTGGATAAGGAAGGTGGAAAAATAGGAAAACATGGGACAATGGTAGAGTGGATTTAGGGATAGAAATGAGATGGAAGGAAGTTAGGGAAAAATACCTAAAAATTTGGAGAGGCATGGTGATGAATTTTCTACAATATACAAGTAGAATATTTGGAAATGGGCATGATAAAAGTGCTCAAAAGGTCAAAAAACAAGGTTTTCCTAGTTTCCCTGAAAAACATAGTGAAAACTAGGGTTTAAATGAAAATGGTGGCAAGGGGGGATATGAGTGATAGATAGTTTTTGGATAAGGTATATTGATGATGTATGAAGGTTTTTAGATGCTAAAATTAGGGTTATTCCAACTGAAACCAACCAAGCATGGAGGAAACCAAAAATGTAGTGAAGAAAAGCCTAAGGAGAGAATCCACCCTTTTCTTAAGAAATTGAGCTGAATGAAAGGTGAGGGATGATCACTTACTGACTTAGGAGCACCTGAACCTTGCGAAATGTGGAATTGACCCTTATCATTGCTCATTTTTCTTTATTTTCTAATTTTATAACTCCCAATGATGGTGATTTGAATGGTGAAAATGACTCTTATTTTCCTTCTTCACATGACATGATTGGCATTATGATGGTGAAATAAAAGAAACCTAGACCATGAACTAGATGAGGGTATGTTGAATGATCTATTACCCTAGGTGATGATGACTGACATCACCTTGAATTTGATAATGGCCATGAATGGGTGAAGGGAGCACCGACAGATATAGACAACATTTTAGTGAAAAAAAAAATTATTTGAGAATTTGTTTGAAAACATGAAATTTTGACTAAGGACCACTACCAAATAAACTTGAAATAGAATATTTCATCACTGAACATTTAGAAACTAAAATTGGCTCCAGCTGGGGATGAAAAATCCTTTAGGAGGTGTCAAGAACACCATATACCAGGTAGCCTCATCCATTGGGGAATGGAGTAAAAACTAAAATACTAGACAATCAAATGACCTACTGAAACAAAAACTAACTTTGAATAAAAAACTTGAATAGTGTCTAAACTTACTTATGGGAACAGATCATCAGGATCTTAGGGCCTTCGCCTCGGGCTTCAAATATTGATAATAACTGCCCACCTACTAAAGATATATATACAATCATGTGATATGATCCCTCAAGTGTAACCAATCCAACAAATGGCTACTTAGTTGAATCCTACTCACACTTTTATTGAACGGGAAAAAGGATCAAAATATAGGCAACTCAAAGTATCCACTAAACATGTGCTCATGATCCATAAATACAAGAAGATTCATCTTCCTAGATGGTTGCAACGAATTGACCAAAGGATCAAGGAGAACATGCAACATAATATTTTCTATATAATTTAAAATAGGAAAACAAACCTCCTTCCAAACTGTTGTTTTTTCTATCTGCTGAAACTGATCAACTTCATCAATGAATGCTTCAACATTGACCTTCATTACTGGTTGTAACAAACTAGCAATAAGGTCTTCAAAATCATGTGAAAGGCCTTTACATTTTTCACCCAAAACTTCATGACCATTATAAAAATGAATGAGTGTAGCTTGGTTAACTAAATATTCCTTCATATCATTTCCAAAACAAGACTCTGAATGTTGATGAAAGGTGTCAATAGGAGCAATGATATCATTATGCATAAACATAGATTTTTGATCATTCAAATCTGTAGCAAGACATTTTGGGACAACAACTTGTGTATCAAAAAGTTGTTTGTCATTATTTGTAAGCACATGCTCATGAAAAACTTCAAATATAATAGCCATATCATGTATATCGTGGCTATTATTTTGTGGATAAAAAAATTCTACTGTAATCTAATTAGTTAATTATTTTTGAAGACTATCATCTTGCTTTTTATGATGAAAACAATCTCTGAGACCTGATCCTGTTGCAACTGTGGAATAATGTCTACATGAATTAGTTCACTACTTGCACCTTGATGACACAAAAACTGAGAAACTGGCTGCAAAGTTTCACTTATCTTTGGAGAAAGGACATGGATATCTACATCAAGTTCTTGATTGGTTTCATCTTCAGCTAAAAGAGAAACTGTTTATGGTTGTAAGTTTTCTATATGTTGTAAATCCTCTTTATTATCATGAAAACTAACCTAAGAAGATAATTCATAAAGTGCCTCTAACATATCCTCATCATCTAGAAATTATAGATCCTCATAAATAATTTCAATATATTGAATGAAACCCTCAAAATGATCACAACAATTCCTCACCAGCAACAAAGATGGATAATACTCTTTATGATCCGAAAGGATCTCCGCACGTGAAGGAGATTTTTACTTTGTGCCATGTTGATTTGAAGTTAGCGGAAAAGTGTTTAAGTGGATGAAATTATGGTTAATGAGTTTTTATTTGTCACACATTTATTATGCATTATCTTGTCACTCATAAAATTGTGAAACATTTCTTGACATGGTCATACAGTTCACTCATCAAAAAGATAAGGTCTCCTTAAGCCAATCAAGTTGGTATAGGAAAATTTCATTTTTTACATGTTTAATCTATCCTAAGGTTCATGGTCACCTCCTTTTATGTCATTTCATGTCACATTAGTTCTCATTTGGTGTCGGTTTTCATTCCCCATGCATTTAAAATAAAAAAGGGTGCTTGTGTTAGTTTTTCAAATTTTCGTAGTGTTTTATACAGCAAAATAACAGTTTTCGCTACGAAACTGCCTAATAGTTTCGTAGCAAATCTATCAGAGGTTAAACTAACTACACTACGAAAATATGTTTTCTTACCTGCCTTTTCAAATTCTTTATGGAATTTCATTCCATGATTGGAGGAGTTAGGGTGGAGGTCATTCGAGTCTGTTATGATTAATTCAAAGGTACATAGCTGTGTCTGAGGTCATCATTACTCTTTTTGGAATATATGTGTCATGATTGAAGTACGAGTTGTCAATTAAACCATAAAAACTTACCCCAATTAGCCTTTTGTCATATCGCAATTTATCTTTGCATGTAATTCAATCTCTGGAGAGTTGCTTCATCGAGCCAAGTAGGTTGCTGGCAGATTTGAACTTTGCAGGTGTCATCAAGCAAGCAAGGTTGTGAAGATATAAAGCACCCATGGCTGCTAGAAGGAAAAAAAACAAAGGTGGTCATTGCCATAAGTATGAGCCCATGGAAATGAATTTTCTAAATGAAGACCCAAATTCCATGGAGGCTTTCAGAATAACTGGTTGCTTCCAATTCTGTCAGAGGTTTCAGGGCTTTCATGTACAGGTTTCCGAGGATTTTGCTAACAGCTTCACAGGAACAACTTCAAAAGTGGAAATTCTGAACCTTACAATGACACCAGACAACATTTCATCAGCAACGGGAATCCCTATAGGAGGAGAATAATGGTTTAAAAACATCAAATTCACAATGCAGGGTTGCAAAGAATTCATAAAACTAGAACACAGTAAAATTGATTTAACAAATGTTATCCCTAGGGGTTTCATGAAGGAAAATTATTCAAAGCTGCTGATGATCATTCAGAAGTATTTTACCTGTGAAGGATGGTTTCACATGGTATACTCCTATCATCTTAGACTCCAGTTGCATTTTGTGGGTAAGAGGTCACTTGATTTGCCTTTTTATTTATACAGAATTCTAGGGAAACTGTCAGATAAGTTTCAAATAAAAAAAGAAGGAAATTAAACTTCTGTTTTTCTTCATGGTTTGATTAAGCTATTGGTGTTAGAGGAATTTAAGAGACTAGACATGGATTGGACTTCCTTCTTGTTCATGAGTGGTTATGAAATTGATGCTGTCACTCCTAAGAAAGCCTCCAAACCTAAAAACATTTCATCACCAACTCTGGCAGAGGAAGTTGAATAAGGGAATAGATTACCTCCTCCAGAACTAGTGAGCATGGAAGCAGAACCTTTGCAGAAGATTGACACACCTAAAACAACACCTGCAAAACAAAATCATACAGTCAACAAACAAGGTAGCACAAGGGTCACTAGGAGCCAGACAGTGGCTAAAGGAAACTTGTAGGGTATCCTGCATGCAATTGAAATTGAAGAAACTCCCATTGTCCAAGCTGAAGACATTGAAGATGGAGGAAGAAATATGAAAAAGGGTAAGACTACTAAAAAACTAGAGTTTGCAGGTGATGATTCTGGTTTCATTTTTCAACGTAGAAATCCAATGACTAGACATGTAATAAAAGTCATGGAAATCAGCAAAGAGATTGAGAAAATAAATGAAGCTCTTGCCCAAATAACAAACATCATAGATTCGTCTTCACCTGCAAAAGAAGAACTTGTTATCAAACAAAGAAAGGGTAAAGAGAAAATTATTGATAATAAAAAAATTGAAACCCTTAAAGAGCAGTTAAAAGAGGCAAGTAAGGAGATATCAGTCTTGGATGAAGAGGCAAAGAAACATAGAGCTAAGAAGGTTCAGTTTGAGAAAATGAGGAAAATCGAGGAAGATCAAGTGACAAGTGTTTCAAAGACCTTGGCCAATACTAAAAAGTTGATAAAGTGGACTCAACCACTAAGAGGAGAGGTCAAACACATGAAAAACATAAAATTGCACTTGCAATCTAAAAACAGGGCATTAAAGGACAAAGTGCAATATCTTCAAGAGAAATTGGATTTGATTCAAGTAGAATTGGAAAATAAATGATTGAAGATGACAGTGGTAGAAGAGCCCATTAGTCAACTGATTGTAAATGAGGAGGAAACACCATAGGAGTAATAAGTTAAGATGGAATATGTTTTAGGAGGCTCATAACATGAAGAGAACCCAAATTTTGTAGATGGAGAACAATTTTTGAAGACCATCTTGAAAACAACATTTTCTGGTTTTTTACACAGTTTCGTAGCGTACCTCAGGCTTGAAGCTAGAAATACGCTACGAAAGTTCCTGTAGGTGATTTTTTTGTATTTAAATTTAGTTTTGGCATGTTTTATGGAGGGAGATCGATGGTTGCAAGGTGTCATGACATGATGAAGGTGTTGGAACAACAAAGAAGTCAAGAATATTGATGGAAAAGCCATTTTTCCCACACTACTAAAACTCGCTATGAAACTGTCTAAAACTGCCATGTTTTCATAGCGAGTAATTTTTGAAGGATTTTGAGCATCTTAACAGCATTTTTTACCAGATGGAGACCTCTAGCATGTTAATGGACCTTATTAGTAGATATTCATGACTCAAAGAGAGTACTACACATCCAGCTCATCAGTCAAAACAACATTAAAGATGAAGGTCATCTATTCCTAAAAAGCAAGATTATGTTCCACAAATCTAGGAGTGCTTTAAAGGTGTAAAGTGGTGCTGAAATAGGGTCATTTTTCATTCAAGCACATGACATTCATGATGTAACCATTATGTAACTGTTTCACTAATAGGATAAAGGAATGTAATAAATAGGAGATAGAGTCCTATTAGGATTTTGTTTTCTTTAAAGATAGCTATCAGTTTTCTGTTTTAAGTTAGTGATTTTAGTTATGATAGGTGTCAGAGTATAATTCGAGGATCTAACCACCAGGAAGATCATCCATATTGTAAAGAATGTATATTTAAATACAAAACATCGAAGAAGCAAAGAGTTGGAGAATATTGCACCAAATTGTTGCTTGTATGTTTTTTTCCATTATTAGTAATACAAAGTGACATTCTACTTCCAGACCTGAGATTCTCATGAGGTTTTTGATGTGTTACTGATCTGTATTTATATGCTTAATCACTTGCAGTTGATTTCATCTCTAATTACTCATAATTCATAATATTATGCTATGACTTCCTTTAGTGGTGAAGTGACTGTGTTCTCCTATGTTATGTGTGTGAATTATCTCTGTTAAAAACCTTTATTTGCCTCAGCTTCCATGTGAAGAACCATTGTCACTAAGACTGCTGATTGTTGAATCCGTAAGCCCAATGGTAGAAAGCCTTCATTTTTCAACCTGCAATCATATAAAAACAAGTTACAATCCCATAGAGTTAGCCATCTAGTACTATCCTTATTCAAAATCATAACCCCATTTTGAGAGAGCCCTCTCAAACTGAAGAGGCTAATATTTAGTTAGAATTGGTTTGAAAGAGTTACATTTAGTTGATTGATGAGAAACCAATCAAGATCAATTTGGTGATAACATTTTGGTGCGTCTAGCGGGAGCCTGAAGACATGTTTCCCGAAGTTTTTGTGAAAATAGTGAAGGTGAACTCTTGGAGGTAGCTAGAGCCTAGAATATGTTCGAGGTTGCAACTACCTTGGTGACTCAATTTCAAAAATTTCATGTTTAAAGGTGGCTTCGAGAAGGAGATACATGAGGAGAAATCCAGATCCTAACACACTTGCTATTGTGGATAATCCAAACACAATTTCCAGAGGCATTCAAGGAAGCTCTTGAAAATTAGGTACCCCATCACATTCCAGAGCTTTGTCCTCTAAAATTTTAAGAAGTCCTGAATATAAAAAGTTTGATGATAAAATTCAAGAAGTTTTGTTTAGGTTTGAAAATGAAAATGAATTGACTGAGATTGTTATAGACCTACAAAGAAGAGGTATTGATACCTCAGCCTTAGTGACCCAAAAATATAGAGAAGAATTCTAGGAAGTAGTCACATTAGAGTTATTGTTAGAGAGGGAATATTTGGATAAGTTGAAGGAATTAGACCCATTTGAAATCTTGCTAAGAAGGAAATATGGTATTCCTTTACCTAACTTGAGCTCATTTTTAACTGGACTACAAAGACCAACTACACCACCTCCTAACACAATCTTCTACTACTGCTATTCCTATAAATCCCATAGTCCCTGTCATCATGGATGGAAATGTTCCACCTCCACCTGCTGCTGCACCTACTAGATATGCTCCACTTGTTCTTCCAGCTATCCTTAATGCCTTCCCAAGTAAGTACTCTGCTAGAACCAAAACTTGGGGAAGTGATGAAGAAATTACAACTGAGGAACATGTAGACCAATTCAATGACTTCATAGACAGAGAGGAGGTAGAACATGAAGATGTAAAAATGAGATTATTTGCTCAAAGTTTCACTGGTGAAGTCAGAAAATGGTTAAAGCCTTAGCTCCAGGAAGTTTTCATAATTGGAATGAGTTTGAGGATAGTTTCTTGAGGAAGTGGGGAAATAGAACAAACCCTGTGTAGGCCCCCACTGAATAAAATAGTCTGAAAAGAGCTGTAGATGAAACTGTCTGGAATTTCTCCAAGAGATTTAATAAATTCTATGATTCCATCCTGCTCATCTTAAACCGCCACCAGTAGTTTCTCAATTGCATTATGTCGAGGCATTTGGCTATGAATTCTCTATCCTGCTTAGAGAAAGAGAATATCCTTCACTAGTAGAAATGAAAAATGATGCTGTGAAAGTAGAAGTTAAAATGATAGTAGCTAAGAAGTCTAATATGTGTAAGACAAAATTGAAATAAAAATATAAGCCTTCCTGGATGATAATTTTGATTCCATGATGAAGACTATGGAAAAAATCATGGATAGGCTTGCCGTTGGAAATGCTTTTGCACCTCCTACACAACATGAGCCACAATTTAGAAATCCACTATTTAGAAGGCCTCAGAATCAACAAAGACCAAGGGAAAACATAAATCAGCCTAACCCTCAAGTAAGGCCTCCTTTCCAGCATAACTTAATTGATGAAGATGAAACTTAGAATGAAATTCAAGAAGAATCCATTCATTGTCTAGATGAAAATATGTTTGGAATGTTTTTGACCAAAGAAGAGCATGATGAGTCTGATCATGATGTAAACAAGGGTGAGGAACCATCTGACTACCTTAAGGGTTATCAACATGAAATATTTGAGATGCAGAAGCAATACAACCTCGGAAACATAAATGTCCCTATTACTGCAAATAAAACACAACCCAAGAAAGATGCTTCTAAAGCAGTTGAGGCTAGAAAAGATCCACCACCTCCTCCTCCTGTCAAAGAGAGAGAAAAGACTACTTTTTTTCTTTTTTTTTTCTTTTTTCAGTTTGGAGAATGAGATTTCCAAAATCAAGATCCCAAACCCTTTTGGAGAAATTCTCACGGTGAATGAGTACAGAAGTAAAATTGCAAAATTCTTGAATTCTCAACTGAGAGCTGTAGACAGCCTTAATGTACAAGAAGATCATCCTACCATCTACTTGGGACCAAGATTGGAAGATGAAAAAAATTTAATAAAAGGGGAAACATGGTAAGTTTGAGAACATCTAGAAAGGACCATTCATAGTAGCTTCATTCCATGGCATCAACACTTATCTACTATAGGAGATGGATGGAAAACCTCATGCTGGAGGGCCTGTCAATGGCAGGTTTCTAAAGCACTATTCCTCTTAAGCTCTACCGATTTTTCACTCCATTGTATATATTCCATTTTATTATTCTTTTCTGCTAATAATGACAGGCTGATCATCAAACTTGAGCCTGAGGTGAAGGCCATTAGAGTTTGAAGAACGCTTGGCAAATTTCAGATTTTTTTTATTTCCAAAAAGATGGATGGCACTGGAACTACAGGTTCTTTGGTGTACCACATGGGGACACCATCCCAAGTGGAGCCACTTTTATCACTCATAAAATTGTGAAACATTTCTTGACATGGTCATACAGTTCACTCATCAAAAGGATAAGGTCTCCTTAAGCCTTTTCAAGTTGGTATAGGAAAATTTAATTTTTTACATGTTTAACCTATCCTAAGGTTCATGGTCATCTCCTTTTATGTCATTTCATGTCACTTTAGTCCTCATTTGGTGTTATTTTTCATTCCCCATGCATTTAAAATAAAAAATGGTGCTTGTGTCAGTTTTTCAAATTTTCATAGCATTTTATACAGTAAAATAACAGTTTTCACTACGAAATTGCCTAATAGTTTCGTAGCGAATTTGTCAGAGGTTAAACTAACTATGCTACGAAAATCTATTTTCTTACTTATCTTGTCAAATTCGAATGAAATTTCATTCTATGATTGGAGGAGTTAGGGTGGAGGTCATTCGAGTTTGTTATGGTTAATTCAAAGGTACATAGCCGTGTCTGAGTTCATCATTATCCTTCTTGGCATGTATGTGTCATGATTGAAGCATGAGTTGTTAGTTAAACCATAAAATCTTACCCCAATTAACCTTTTTTCATATTGTGCTTTATATTTGCATGTAATTTGATCTTTGGAGAGCCACTTCTTCGAGTCAGGCAGGTTGCTGACAAATTCGAACTTTGTAGGTGTCATCAAGCAAGCAATGTTGTGAAGATATAAAGCACCCATGGCTGCTAGAAGGAAAACAAACAAAGGTCGTCATTGCCAAAGGATGGTTTCACATGGTCTACTCCTATCATCTCAGACTTCTGCTATATTTTGTGGGTAAGAGGTCACTTGATTTGCATTTTTATTTATAAAGAAGTCTAGGGAAAATTTCAGATAAGTTTCAAATAAAAAAAGAAGGCAATGAAAATTATTTTTTTCATCATGGTTTGATTAAGCTATTGGTGTTAGAGGAATTGAAGAGACTAGACAGAGATTGGACTTCCTTCTTGTTCATGAGTGGTTATGAAATTGATGTTGCCACTCCTAATAAAGCCTCCAAACCTAGAAAATTCATCACCAACTGTGGCAGAGGAAGTTGAAGAAGGGAATAGATCACCTCCTCTAGAACCAGTGATCATGGAAGCATAACCTTTGCAAAATATTGAAACACCTAAAGCAACACCTACAAAACAAAAGCAGACAGTCAGCGAACAAGGCAACAAAAGGGTCACTAGGAGCCAGATAGTGGCTAAAGGAAACTTGGATGATATCCTGCATGCAATTAACATCGAAGAAAATCCTATTGACCAAGCTAAAGACATTGAAGATGGAGGAAGAAAGATGAAAAAGGGTAAGGCTGCTAAAAAACTAGAGTTTGCAGGTGATGATGCTGGTTTCATTTTTCAACCTAGAAAGCCAATGACTAGACATGTAAGAAAAGTCATGGAAAGCAACAAAGAGATTGAGAAAATAAATGAATTTGTTTCCCAGCCAACAAACATCATAGATCTGTCTTCACCTGCAAAAGAAGAACTCATTATCAAAAAAATAAAGGGTAAAGAGAAAATGATTGAAAAATCAGAAATTGAAACACTTAAAGAGCAATTAAAAGAGGCAAGTAAGGATATATCAGTCTTGAAGAAAGAGGCAAAGAAACATAGAGCTGAGAAGGTTTCATTTAAGAAAGTGAGGAAAATTTGGGAAGATCAAGTCACAAGTGTTTCAAAGACCTTGGACAATACAGAAAAGTTGATAAAATGGACTCATCCACTAAGAGGAGAGGTAAAACACATCAAAAAGATAAACTTGCACTTGCAATCTAAAAACAGGGCATTAAAGGACAAAGTGCAAGATCTTCAGGAGCAATTGGATTTGATTAATGTATAATTGGAAAAGAAAGGATTGAAGATGATAGTGGTAGAAGAGCCCATTAGTCAACTGATTGAAAATGAGGAGGAAAAACCAAAAGAGTAATAAGTTAAGATGGAATATGTTTTAGGAGGTACATAACATGCAGAGAACCCAAATTTTGCAGGTGGAGAACAGTTTTTGAAGACCATTTTGAAAACAACATTTTCTATTTTTTTACACATTTTCGTAGTGTACCTCAAGCTTGAAGCCCAAAATATGCTACGAAAATTCCTGTAGGTGCTTTTTTCATTTAAATTCAGTTTTGGCATGTTTTAAGGAGGGATATAGATGGTTGCAAGGTGTCATGACATGATTAAGGTGTTGGAACAACACAGAATTCAAGAAGATTGATGAAAAAGCCATTTTTCCCACGCTACTAAAACTCGCTATGAAGCTATCTAAAATTGCCATGTTTTTGGAGCGAGTAATTTTTGAAGAATATTGAGCATCTTAACAACATTTTTTGCCAGCTGGAGACCTCCAGCATGTAAGTGGAACTTATTAGCAGATATTCATGACACAAAGAGAGAAATACACAGCCACCTCATCAGTCAAAATAATGTTAAAGATGAAGGTCATCGATTCCTAAAAAGAAGGATTATGTTCCACAAATATAGGAGTGCTTTAAAGGTGTAAAGTGGTGCTTAAATAGGTTCATTTTTCATTCTAGCATGTGACGTTCATGATGTAGCCATTATGTAACTATTTCACTAATAAGATAAAGGAATGTAATAAATAAGAGATAGAGTCCTATTAGGATTTTGTTTTCTTTAAAGATAACTGTCAATTTTCTATTTTAAGTTAGTGATTTCAGTTATGATAGGTGTCAAAACTTTGATCTAGCCACCAGGAAGATCATCCATATTGTAAAGAATGTCTATTTATAGAAAAAACATCGAAGAAGAAAAGGGTTGGAGAATATTGCACCAAATTTTTGCTTGTATGTTTTTGACCATTATCAGTAATACAAAGTGGCATTCTACTTCCAAACCTGAGATTCTCATGAGGTTTTTGATGTGTTATTGATCTGTATCTCTATGTTTAATCACTTGCAGTATATTTAATCTCTAATTACTCAGAATTCATAATATTATGCTATGGCTTACTTTAGTGGTGAAGTGACCGTGTTTTCCTATGTTATGTGTGTGAATTATCTCTGTTAAAAACCTCTATCTGCCTCAGCTTTCATGTGAAGAACAATTGTCACTAAAACTACTGATTGTTGACTCCATAAGCCCAATGGTAGCAAGCCTTCATTTTTCAACCTGCAATCATACAAAAATAAGTTACAATCCCATAGAGTTAGCCATCTATTACTATCCTTATTCAAAATCATAAACCCCCTTTTAAGAGAGCCCTCTCAAAATGAATAGGCTAATCTTCAATTAGAAGTGGTTTGAAAGAGTTACACTGAGTTGATTAATGAGCAGCCAATCAAGATCAATTTTGTGATAACACATTATGTGGGGAAGATGTCTCATGCAGTTTTAATTATTTATGATTAATGATTTTCATGAGATGCTCATGTATTTTATGAGCCTTTATTAAACTCATGCATTATTATTCACTTTTGACAAAAATAAATGATTAATATTTGTGAGAGGAAATTTGTCTCACATATTATTCATTTAATGTAATTATGGAAATTGGTTTTTATGTGAGAAACCACCTCACACCAATTCTCTATTTTTATCAATTGTAGGTTGAGAGAATCTAGGGCATGGTTGAAGAGTCTTTAAGTGATTTTGAGACTTTTCCCAATTATGAGCCTGAGATAGTTGGAGATCCGGCTTTTATGTATCTTGTTTTTCCTTCCTTGTAATTAGGTCCTAGAATTGTGGGTCTTGTAATTAATGCTCTTTGTTGGAGAGTGATTGAGGAAAAACTATATATATTCCTTATGTTAGCCATGTAAAAGGCGGAATAATTGAGAGAATTATTAGCTATTGAGAGCCATAATTCTTAGCTAATGATCGTCCATAGTGTTAGAATGTAAGAGAGATTTAAGAGCTTACTTTGAAGAAGGAATATAGAATATCTGCATTCTAGTTGAAGCAAATCCAGAGATGTAGCCCCAGAGGTGGAGGGGTGAACTCCATTATCAACATGGGTTGTCTCTCTCTTATTCACTTGAATGTACTTATTTATATTTTAAGTCCATTTACTTATGTTTATGTGTTTATGCATTAAAATGGATGAACTAATGTGTTAAATTAAACCTATATGAGCCACAATCAATTAAAATATCCTCACACCATAACATTGGTTAGAGTTGTGTAATTGTTGACATGTGTTCCTCTTGATTATATCTACATGGATTCATTAATGATTTGATAAAATATAATTCTAACACATCATCCAAAGTAAAAGGTCTTGGTTAAAAGGGTATATTACTCGAATCACTTTATAATTTTCAAAGAAAACTGAATGAAAATCCTTTAAAGAACATATGCTAGATGATCTCAACCATTCATACCATTCTCTTGCTTTATCTTCCATAGTAGCCATAAATATCTTCATTAATCAATCCTTAGGAAAACTAACTTTAAGTCTATGTACATGCATATGAAACTTGATCAAGTGCAAGGCAACATCATCTTTATTTTCATCTTTGAACATGGGAAGATAAGATAACAAATCAACATGAGGCATAGGATTTGGAAATCTAGGGATATGAGACCAATCCATAGGAGCATTCCTGGAGTTTCTTGTTGCATTTGAATCCATATTGAAAACAATGAAGCCACCAAAAAGTTCTTGAAGCTACCGTTTTTTGAACAATGGAGTTGCCATAAAAACTTTGAACTTTTTGATTCTTCAACACTAAAGTCACCATGTGAAAGATGCACACCCTTCTTGTGATTGATCACTATTCACCATCAAAAATCAGACCTAATATTTGTCATTATTTCTCGGGAAATATTTAACCTTCGCTACCCGGAAACGACACCAAAAATGTTATCACTTCCCTTGTTTCCCAAGGCTGAGAATGGAGACTAAAGGAGGTAACTTCAAACCAATCTTTAGGTTTGGTAGCTAGCCCTAATAAATAGAGAGGGCTCTCTCAGTGTCACTTGTACAATAAATGAGATGACTAGATATGTAATGATCTTAGGCTAGGTATAAGCTCGGTGAATTAGGGTTTTGTTTTGAAATTTTGTTGGATAGGAATGACAATCAAGGAACTAGGTCTAGGTTTTAGGTCTGATTTCAAAGTTTTAGTTGTAGAGATGAAGATCATGCCAGGTAGGTATATTTAAGAACATACTTAATTTGTAATTGTGCATAGGGTTTGAAAAGAGAGAGAGAGTTAGAATAAGCATGTTACATGAATTCATTCATCTGAAGAGGAGAAACACATTCATGAAAATCTTATAAAACAAAGCATGAAAAGAAATATTTATGTTTAGAGACTCATAAGGTCATCATATAGAAGCATACATGTGATGGAAAGAAAACATAAACATTAAAATTGATGGTGATTACTGAGAAAAAATAATTCTAATAAGAATAATACTGGAGTCCCAAAATTATAGCTACAACATGTCTTTGATTTCACTGAAAAATTTTGTACAACTGCTCCACACTGCAAATAATAAATATCCAACCTCTAAAAATAATTGAGTTTGGAGTAAATATAGAAAATATATAAGATGCCACATCATTGGGTCTAAATATGATCTAAAACACTTCATAAATGCACCCTATGAGTCATTTCTTAGTTTCTACGGAAGTTATAAACAATCCCCCCAATTTTAGCTAATAATTAGGAGTGTATGTCTCCTTGATTAATTACATGATTCCTCAACAATGAGATGCAAAAGAAAACTTTATTATCCAAAATAAACCTCATAGGATAATTTCAACCTCGAAATTTGGACCATTTTGGCTTGACACCTGTCTAGAAATAATCCTAGGCAAAAGTGTCACGCCAGTTAGCAGAACCGTTGTGCCTTCTAGCAGAAGAGTTGAGCCACTTTGAGGGTGATTTTTGCTTACCTTAAGGCATCCTCCTACAAATATTAATATTGGTCTAGGTAGCCTTATGTGTCCTCTATCCATTCCAATATTTAAACTGAGAAAATACTTCCTTGAAGACCTTCAAAAATCCATTTTTCCAACCTTACTCTAGAAGCACCGCACACATGCAAAAACAGTGGGAAAAGCATGAAAAAGAGGCTATGTTTTGGGTTTTTCTCCAAAAATGGGGTCTGCCATAAAAACTTGAAACCATATCTAGAAAGTAGATGTCAAGAGCTGTCCATCCATGTAGAAAAATCCTAATTTGGAGGCTCTGAAGAATAGAGTCGCTCCGCTGCATGATGCTTCTGTACAACCAAAATTGCCAAAAATTAAAAATTTTCCAAAATTTTTCTGTAGCAATAGGGCTCAAATATGGACCCATATCTCTCTAAACATAATTTTTTTTGTAAAAATGAGAGATTTTTATTTTTATTTTGTATGTTATGAACAAACCTGCTCTGGTTTTCAACAATAGGTTCCCATTTGTTCAAATCCATGTTTGAAGTGGATCACTAAAAATTGGAGAAGCGTAGAGTGCCTTCAGTAGAATCCTAGCGTGCTATTTGAGAGGGTGTTTGGAGGCCTTCCCAAAGGATTTTTGTGTTGAACATGTTATGGTTGGAAATATTAGGATGTCTTCTATACAATGGAGTCATCGAGCACTACAAACCCTTACTCCAAACCCTTGAAAATTTGACTTGAAGACAACCTATCCAGAAGGGCAGAAAATGACTTGGAGTAATTGTATTTTGAGAATTTTTCTCAAAGAATAACACCTATGAATAAAATTAAGGAGGTTATTTTTCTTTGGCCTATTATTGACAAAAATGTCTTTCTCTTTTTGCAAATTCTTCTTCATGTCTTCAAAAATTAAATTTGAAGTAGGATTTTCCCTCTGTGCAATGTAAACCCTAGCTTGATCACAAAACTCTGAAAATAATGCCATGGGTTTGAGTTGGCTCAAACCTGGAATGATGAACCCCCTTATGTACCCTTTTTTCACTCTCCATTATGTTTTTCAACAAGGAAAATCCTAGTTTGGTGTAGTTGATAGGGAAGGTGGAAAATTAGGAAAACAGGGGACAATGGTAGAGTGGTTTTAGGGACATAAATGAGAAGGAATGAAGTTAGGGAAAAATCCATAAAATTTTGGGGAGGTAGGGTGATGAATTGGCTACAAGTGGAATTTTTGGAAATGGGCATGAGAAAAGTGCTCAAAAGGTTAAAACACAGGGTTTTCCTAGTTTCCCTACAAAAATGCAGTGAAAACTAGGGTTTGAATGAAAATGGTGGAAAGGAGGGATATGAGTGATATGTATTGTTAGGATAAGGTATATGGATGACATATGAAAGATTTTATATGGTGAAATTATGGTTTTTCTAACTAAGACCAACCAAGCATGGAGGAAACCAAAAACATAGTGAAGAAAACCCTGAGGGAATCCACCCTTTTCTTAGGAAATTGAGCTAAATGAAAGGTCAAGGATGATCACTTACTGACTTAGGAGCACCTAAACCTTGATAAATTCTAAATTGATCTTTCTCGTTGCTCCTTTGGCTTTATTTTCTAATTTTATAACTCCCAATGAAGGTGATTTGAATGGTGAAAATTACTCTTATTTTCCTCTTCACATGACATGATTGGCATTATGATGGTGAAACAAAAGAAACCTAGACCATGACCTATATGAGGGTATGCTGACCGATATATGAACCTAGGTGATGATTAATTACATGACCTTGAATTTGATAATGACCATGAATGGGTGAAGGGAACAAAATCAGATCTAGACAACATTTCAGTGAACAAAATTTTATTTGAGAATTTGTTTGAAAACATGAAATTTTGAATAAGGACCACTACCAAATAAACCTGAAAGAGAATATTTAATCACTGAACATTTAGACACTAACATTGGCTCCAGTTGGGGATGAAAACTCCTTTAGGGGGTTTCAAGAACAATGTAGACTAGGTAGCCTCATCCATTGGTGAATGGAGTAAAAAATAAAACACTAGACACTCAAATGACATACTGAAACAAAAAATGACTTTGAATAAAAAAATTGACTAGTGACTAAACATACTTATGGCAGCACACCATCAAGATCTTAGGGCCTTCGCCTCGAGCTTCAAATCCTGATGACAATCGCCAACCTACTGAAGATATATATACAATCATGTGACATGATCCCTCCAATGTAACTAATCCAGCAAATGGCTACTTACTTGAATCTTTCTCACACTTTCCGTGAACAAGAAAAAGGAACAAATATAGGCAACTCAAATTATCCACTGAACATGTGCTCATGATCCATAAATATAATAAGATTCATCTTCCCATATGGCTGCAAAAAACCGATCAAAGGATCATGGAGAACATGCAACATAAGCTTTTATAGATAATTTAAAATAGGAAAACAAACCTCATTCCAAACTATTGTTTTGTCTATGTGCTGAAACTAATCACCTTCATCAATGAATTCTGCAACATCAACCTTCATTATTGGCTGTAACAAATTGGCAATATGGTCTTCAAAATCATGCGAAAGGCCTTTACAATTTTCACCCAAAACTTCATGATCATTATCAAAATGAATGAGTGCATTTTTGTTAACAAAATATTCCTTCATATCATTTCCAAAACAAGACTCTGAATGTTCATGAAAGGTTTCAATAGGATCAATCATATCATTATGCACAAACATATATTTTTGATCATTTAAATCTCCAACGAGACATTTTGGGACAACAACTTGTGTATCAAAAAGTTGTTTTTCATTCTTTGTAAGCACATCCTCATGAAAATCTTCAAATATAATAGCCATATCGTGTATATCAAGATTGTTCTTTTGTGTATCAAACAATTATGTTGTAATCTCATTTGATAATTCTTTTTGAAGACTATTATCTTGCTTTTTATGATGAAAAAAATATTTGACACCTGATCCTCTTGCAACTGTGGAATATTGTCTACATGAATTATTTCACTACTTTCACCTTGATCACACAAAAACTGAGAATATGGCAGCAAATTTTCACTTATCTCTAGAGAAAGGACATGTATATCTACATCAAGTTCTTGATTGATTTCATCTTCAACTAAAAGATAAACTGTTGATGGTTGTAAGTTTTCTATATGTTTTAAATCCTCTTGATCATCATGAAAACTAACCTGAGAAGAGAATTCATAAAGTGCCTCTAACATATCCTTGTCATCCATAAAATCTAGATCCTCATCAATACTTTTAAGATACAGAATGAAACCCTCAAAATGATCACAACTATTCCGTACCAGCAACAGATATGGATAATACTCTTTATAACTTTCAAAGAAAACTGAATTAAAATCCTTTAAAGAACATATACTAGTTGGTCTCAACCATTCATACCATGTTCTTTCTTTGTCTTCAAGAGTAGCCATAAATATCTTCATTAATAAATCCTCAGGAAACTTAACTTTAAGTCTACATAAATGTATATGAAACATGATCAAGTGAAAGGCAACATCGTCTTTCTTTTCATCTTTGAACATGGGAAGATAAGATAACCAATAAAAATGAGGCATAGGATTTTGAAATCCATGGATATGAGACCGATCCATAGGATCATACCTGTCATTCATTCTTGTAGTTGAATCCATCTAGAAAACAATGAAGTCACCATAAAGTTCTTGAAGCTACCAGTTTTTGAATCGTGGAGTCGCCATGAAAACTCTGAACTTTTGGATTCTTCGACACTAGAGTCGCCAGGTGAAAGATACATAACCTTCTTGTGCCTAATCATTGTTCACCATCATAAATCAGAGCTAATATTTTTCTTTATTTCCCAGGAAATATTTAATCTTTTCTCCCCGACAACGACACCAAAAATGTTATCAATTCCCCTATTTCCCAAGGATAAGAATGGAGACTGAAGGAGGTAACCTCAAACCAGTCTTTAGGTTTGGTATCTAGCCTTACCAAACCAGAGAGGGCTCTCTCAATGTCACTTATACAGTGAATGATATGAATAGAGATGTAATGATCTTAGGTTAGGTATAAGCTCAGTGAATTAGTGTTTTGTTTTGAAATTTTGCTGGATAGGAATGACAATCAAGGAACTAGATCTGATTTCAAAGTTTTAGCTGTAGAGATGAAGATGAGGGCAGGTAGGTATACTTAATAATGTACTTAATTTTTCATTGTGTATAGGGTTTTAAAAGAGGTAGAGAGTCATAATGAGAATGTTACATGAATTCATTCATCTGAAGAGGAGAAACACATTCATGAAAATTTTATAAATCAGAGCATGAAAAGCAAGATTTTTGTTCATAGACTCATAAGATCATCATGTAGAAGCATAAATTTGATGGAAAGAAAGCATAAAAATTCAAATTTATGGTGATTACAGAGAAAAAATAATGCTAATAAGCATACCACTGGAGTCCCAAAATTATAGCTGCAACATGTCTTTGATTTCACTAAAAACGTTTGTACAACAGCTCCACACTGCAAATAAAAACTATCCAACCTGTAAAAAGACTTGAGTTTAGATTAAATATAGAAAATAGAGAAGATACCACCTCATTGGGTCGAAATATGGTCTAAAACACTTCATAGATGCACCCTATGAGTCATTTCCTAGTTTCTAGGGAAGTTAGAAACAATCCCCCCAAATTTAGCTAATAACTAGGAATGTATGTCTATTTGATTAATTACATGATTCCTCAACAATGAGAGGAAAATAAAACTCTCTTATCCAAAAAACATCTCATATGACAGTTGAAACCTCGAAATTTGGACCATTTTGGCTTGACACATGTCCAAACAGAATCCAAGACAGAAGCGTCGTGCCGGTTAGCAGAAGCGTCGCACCAATTTGAGGGTAATTTTGGCTGACCTTAAGGCATCTTCCTGAAAATATGAATATTGGGATAGGTAGCCCTGTGTGTCCTCTATCATATCAACCTTGAAACTAAGAAAATAATTCTTGGAAGCCCTTTAAAAATCCATTTTCCCAACCTTTCTCTAGAAGTGCCGCACACAGGCAAAAACCATGCCAGAAGCATGAAAAAGAGGTTGTTTTTTGGGTTGTTCTACAAAACTGGGGGCTATCATCAAAAAATGAAACCATATCCAGAAATTATATTTCAAGAGTTATCCATCCATGTAGAAAAATACTCATTTTGAGGCTTTGAGGAAGAGCATCGCGCGATGCTTCTGTACAATCAAAATTGCAAAAATTGCCAAAAATCCAAAATTTTCCAAATTATTTCTGCAGAAATAGGGCTCAAAGATGGATCAATATATCTCCAACCATATTTTTTTTTTATAGAACTTAGAGAGGTTTTAGTTATTTTGTATGTTATGAAACAAAATATCTTGCATTTTTCAAAAATACTTTCCCATTTGTTCATAATCCAAGATTGAAGTTGATCACTAAAAATTGCAGAAGTGCAGCGTGCCCTCAACAGAAGCATATCACGCTCTTTGAGAGGGATTTTGGAGGCCTTTTAGAGGATTTTTGGGCTGAAAGTGGTATGGATGGAAATATTAGGATGTCTTCTACACAATGGAGTCATCAAGTACTGCAAAAACATGCTCCAAACCTCTGAAAAATTGACTTGAAGACAACCTCTCCAAAAGTGCAGAAAATGACCTGGAGCAACTATAGTTTGAGAATTTATCTCAAATAATAACACTTATGCATAAACTGAAGGATTTTTTTGTTCTTTGGCCTATTATTGACAAAAACCTCTTTCACTTTTGGCAAATTCATCTTCATGTATTCAAATACTAAATTTGAAGCAGGACTAACCCTTTGTGCAATGTAAACCCTAGCTGGATCACAAAAGTACGAAAATGATGCCATGGGTCCGAGTTGGCTCAAAATTGGAATTATGACCTCCCTTATGGACCCTCTTTTCACCCTCCATGATTTTTTTCAACAAGGAAAACCCTAGTTTGATGTAGTGGATAGGGAAGGTGGAAAAGTAGGAAAACAAGGGACAATGGTAGAGTGGTTTTAGGGACAAAAATGAGATGGAAGGAAGCTAGGGAAAAATCCCTAAAAATTTGGGGAGGTAGGGTGATGAATTATCTACAATATGAAAGTGAAATTTTTTCAAATGGGCATGAGAAAAGTGCTCAAAATGTCAAATAAAGGTTTTTCCTAGTTTCCGTACAAAAACGTAGTGAAAACTAGGGTTTGAATGCAAATGGCGGCAAGGAGGCATATGAGTGATAGGTAGTGTCTAGATAAGGTATATGGATGATGTATGAAATTTTTTAGATGGTTAAATTAGGGTGTTTTCCAACTGAAACCATCAAATCATGCAGGAAACCAAAAACGTAGTGAAGAAAAGCCTAGGGAGGGAATTCACCCTTTTCTTAAGAAATTTTTCTGAATGACAGGTGGGGGATGATTACTTACTGATTTAGGAGAACCTAAACCTTGATAAATTTCCTAATTTACCCTTCTCATTGCTTCTTTTGCTTTATTTTCTATTTTTCTAATTCCCAATGAAGGTTATTTGAATGCTGAAAATGGCTCTTATTTGCCTTCTTCACATGACATGATTGACACTATGATGGCGAAACAAAAGAAACCTAGACCATGACCTAGATGAGGGTATGTTGACTGATCTATGATCCTAGGTGAAAATGATTTACATGACCTTGAATTTTATAATTACCATGAATGGGTGAAGGGAGAAAAATGTTATTTGATAATTTGTTTGAAAACACGAGATTTTGACTAAGGACCACTACCAAATAAATCTAAAAGAGAATATTTGATCAATGAAAATTTAAACACTAACATTGGCTCCAGATAGGGATGGCAGCTCCTTTAGGATTTTTCAAGAACACCGTAGACCAAGTAGCCTCATCCCTTGGGGAATGGTTTAAAAAATAAAACACTAGACACTCAAATGACCTATTGAAACAAAAACTTACTTCAACTAAAAAACTTGACTAGTGACTGAAATTAGTTATGGAAGAAAAACATCTGGATCTTAGGGCCTTCACCTCGGGCTTCAATTCCTGATGATAACCGCCCACCTACTAAAGATATATATACAATCATGCGATATGTTCCCTCTAATGTAACCAATCCAAAAATGGATACTTACTTGAATCCTTCTCACACTTTCCTTGAACAGGCAAAAGGAACAAGATATAGGAAAATCAAAGTATCCACGAACATGTGCTCATGATCCATAAATACAATAAGATTCATCTTCCTATATGGCTGCAAAAAACTAACCAAAGGATCATAGATAACATGAAACATAGGATTTTATAGATAATTTAAGGGAGGAAAACAATCCTCCTTCCAAATTGTTGTTTTGTCTATGTGCTAAAACTGATCACCTTCATCAATAAATGCTGCAACAAAGACCTTCATTACTAGCTGTAACAAACTGGAAATAGGGTCTTCAAAATCATGTGAAAGGCCTTTACAATTTTCACCCAAAACTTCATGAGCATTATCGCAATGAATCAGTGCAACTTAGTTAACTAAATATTACTTCATATTATTTTCAAAACAAGACTCTGAATGCTCATGAAAGGTTTCAATATGAGCAATCATATCATTATGCACAAACATAGATTTTTGATGATTCAAATCCGCAGCAAGAAATTTTGGGACAACAACTTGTGTATCAAAAAGTTTTTTGTAATTATTTGTAAGCACATCCCCATGAAAACCTTCAAATATAATAGCCATATCATGTATATCAGGACTGTTATTTTGTGGATCAAACAATTCTGCTTCAATATGATTAGATAATTCTTTTTGAAGACTATCATCTTGCTTTTTATGATGAAAAACAATCTATGAGACCTGATCCTCATGCAACTGTGCAATACTATCTACATGAATTAGTTCACTACTTGCACCTTGATCACACAAAAAATAAGAAACTGGCTACAAATTTTCACTTATCTTTGGAGAAAGGACATGTATATCTACATCAATTTCTTGATTGATTTCATCTTCAGCTAAAAGAGAAACTCTTGATGGTTGTAAGTTTTCTATGTGTTGTAAATATTCTTGATCATCATGAAAAATAACCTGAGAAGAGAATTCATAAAGTTCCTCTAAAATATCCTCGTCATCCATAAATTCTAGATCCTCATAAATACTTTCAAGATACTGAATGAAACTGTCAAAATTAAAACAACAATTTCATACTAGCAACAAATATGGATAATACTCTTTATAATTTTCAAAGAAAATTGAATGAAAATCCTTTAAAGAACATATACTAGATGGTCTCAACCATTCATACCATGTTCTTGCTTTTTCTTCCAGAGTAGCCATAAATATCTTCATTAAGAAATCCTCTAGAAACTTAACTTTAATTCTACATACATGCATATGAAACTTGATCAAGTGCAAGGCAACATCATATTTCTTTTCATCTTTGAACATGGGAAGATAAGATAACCAATCAACATGAGGCATAGGAGTTTGACAGAAAGGGATATGAGACCGATCCATAGGATCATACTGGGCATTCCTTCTTGCAGTTGAATCCATCTTGAAAATAGTGAAGTTACCAAAAAGTTCTTGAAGCTACCATTTTTGAACAGTGGAGTTGCCATGAAAACTCTGAACTTTTGGATTCTTCAACATTGGAGTCGCTAGGTGAAAGATGCACGACCTTATTCTTCCTGATCACTTTTCACCATCAACAATCAGAGCTAATATTTTTTAGTATTTCCCAGGAAATATTTATCCTTCTCTCATCGACAACGACACCAAAAATGTTATCACTCCCTCCATTTCCCAAGGCTGAGAATGGAGACTGAGGGAGGTAACCTCAAACTAATATTTAGGTTTGGTCGCTAGCCCTACCAAACCAGAGAGGGCTCTCTCAATGTCACTTTTGCATTCAATGAGATGAGTAGATATGTAATGATCTTAGGCTAGGTATACGCTCATTGAATTAGGGTTTTGTTTTGAAATTTTGCTAGATAGGAAAGACAATCAAGGAGCTAGGTCTAGGTTTTAGGTCTGATTTGAAAGTTTCAGTTGCAGATATGAACATGAGGCCAGGTAGGTATACTTAAGAACATACTTAATTTGTAATTGTGTATAGGGTTTGAAAAGAGAGAGAGAGACATAATGGGCATGTTACATGAATCATTCATTTGAAGAGGAGAAACACATTCATGAAAATATTATAAAACAAAGCATGAAAAGAAAGATTTTTGTTCATAGAATCATAAGATCATCATATAGAAACATACATGTGATGGAAAGAAAACATAAAAATTCAACTTGATGGTGATTACTGAGAAAAAAAAATGCTAATAAGAAAACCACTAGAGTCCCAAAATTATAGCTGCAACATGTCTTTGATTTCATTGAAAATTTTTGTACAATAGCTCCACACAAAAAATAACAACTATCCAACCTCTAAAAAGACTTGAGTTTGGAGTACATAAAAAAAATAGAGAATATGCCACCTCATTGGGTCGAAATATGATCTAAAACACTTCATAAATGAACCCTATGAGTCATTTCCTAGTTTCTAGGGAAGTTAGAAACAATCCCCCCAAATTTAGCTAATAACTAGGAGTGTATGTCTCCTTGATTAATTACATGATTCCTCAACAATGAGAGGTAAAAAAACCTCTCTTATCCAAAATACACCTCATAGGACAAATGCAACCTCGAAATTTATGCCATTCTGGCTTGACACCTATCCAGAAAGAATCCAAGACAGAAGCGTCGCGCTATTTAGCAGAAGCATCATGCCTCCTAGCAGAAGCTTCGCACCACTTTGAAGGTGATTTTGGCTGACCTTAAGGCATCCTCCTGCAAATATGAATATTGGGCTAGGTATCCCTATGTGTCCTTTATACATACCAACCTTGAAACTGAGAAAATACCTCCTGTAAGGCCTTCAAAAATCGATTTTCCTAACCTTACTCCAGAAGCGTCGCGCATAGGCAGAAATAGTGGCAGAAACATGAAAAAGAGGTTGTTTTTTGGGGTTTTCTCAAAAATTGGGTGATGTCATCAAACCATGAAACCATATTTGGAAAGTATATGTCAATATCTATCCATCCATGTAGAAAATTCCTCATTTGGATGCTTTGAGGAAAAGCGTTGTGCCATTGCGGGACGCTTTTGTACAACCGAAGTTGCCAAAATTGCCAAAAATCCAAAAATTTCCACAATTTTTCTGTAGAAATAGGGCTCAAATATGGATCAATATCTCTCTAACCATAACGTTTTTTGTGAAACGGAGAATCTTTTTTTATTTGGTATCTTATGAGCAAAAACCTCCTCCAGTTTTAAAAAATTCTTTCCTATTTGTTCAATTTCCAAGTTTGTAGTTGATCACTAAAGATTGCAGAAGCGTAGCATGCCCTCAACATAAGCGTAGCGTGATAATTGAGAGGGAGTTTTGAAACCTTCATAGAGGATTTTTGGGCTGAAAGTGGTATGGTTGGAAATATTAGGATGTCTTCTACACAATGGAGTCATCAAGCACTACAAACCCCTGCTCCAAAGCCCTAAAAAATTGACTTAAAGACAACCTATCCAAAAGTGCAGAAAATGACCTGGAGAAATTGATAATTTCTCTAAAATCATAACACCTATGCATAAAATGAAGGATTTTTTTGTGATTTGGCCTATGATTGAAAAAAAATCTTTCACTTTTGGCAAATTCATCTTCATGTCTTCAAAAAATAAATTTGAAGTAGGATTGTCCCTATGTGCAATGTAAACCTTAGCTTGATCACAAAAATTTGAAAAATGATGCCATGGGTTTGAGTTGGCTCAAAAATAGAATGATGACCTCCATTATGGACCCTCTTTTCACCCTCCATGATGTTTGTCAACAAGGAAAACCCTAGTTTGATGCAGTGGATAGGGAAGGTGGAAAATTAGGAAAACATGGGACAATGGTAGAGTGGTTTTAGGGAAACAAATGAGATGGAAGGAAGTTAAAGAAAAATCCATAAAAATTTGGGGAGGTAGGGTGATGAATTGGCTACAAGATTCAAGTGGAATTTTTGGAAATGGGCATGATAAAAGTGCTCAAAAGATCAAAACACATGGTTTTCCTAGTTTCCCTGCAAAAACGTAGTGAAAACTAGGTTTTGAATGAAAATGGTGGCAAGGAGGGATATGCAAGATAGGTATTATTTGGATAAGGTATATGGATGATGTATGAAGGTTTTTATATGGTGAAATTATGGGTTTTCTAGCTGAAACCAGCCAAGCATGGAGGAAACCAAAAACGTAGTGAAGAAAACCCTAAGGAGGGAATCCACCTCTTTCTTAAGAAATTGAGTTGAATGAAAGGTGGGGGGTGATCACTTACTTACTTAGGATAACTTGAACCTTGAGAAATTCTTAATTGACCCTTCTCATTGCTCCTTTAGCTTTATTTTCTAATTTTATAACTCCCAATGAAGGTGATTTGAATGGTGAAAATGACTCTTATTTTCTTTCCTCACATGACATGATTGGCATTATGATGGCGAAACAAAAGAAACCTAGAACATGAACTAGATGAGGGTATGTTGACTGATATATGACCCTAGGTGATGATGAATGACATGACCTTGAATTTGATAATTACCATGAATGGGTGAAGGGATCAACATGAGATCTAGACAACATTTCAGTGAACAAAATTTTATTTGAGAATTGGTTTGAAGACTTGAAATTTTGACTAAGGACCACTATCAAATAAACCTGATAGAGAATATTTGATCACTGAACATTTAGACACTAACACTAGGCATAAAGGTTTACCAAGCAATTGTGAACTGCAATATACAACCTTGGAGAACCAAGGATTTACGTACGTGAATGAAATCTCCTTGAATGTTGTGTTCGATGTATCACAGTTTACAAGGAGGCTATCTTTGTTCCCTATGGTGAGTAGAGGAACCTTTGGTGGACTTAAAAAATATATTCGATAGTACGTGGAAGTGCAGTCTATGTTAGTTTTTTCTAACGCGTAATCGTACGATGAGAGTGTTCCCATAAACTTTTAATTCATGGAGCACCATCCAATATACCCAAAGGTACATGGAGAATGGTTCGATACACTTAGGTACGTAGAATGGGATTTCAACCCTAGATGCAACACTGGAAAAAAATTCCACGACTCCCATGTTTATAGATTCCAAAACACATCTCTAGCCTAGACCTCTAAATGTTTGCGTTAATGTTACAAATGCTCCTTAGGTTTATCCAATAAATTTAAATGTTTATCTTTACGTACGTGGAATGGGATTTCATCCCCAAATGCAACACTGGAAAAAAATGCCATGACTCCTATGTTTATAGATGCCATAACACATCACTAGCCTAGATCTCTAAATGTTTGCGTTAATGTTACAAATGCTCGTTAGGTTGATTCAATAAATTTAAATGTTTATCTTTAATTGGATTTAAATTTGAGGCTCACCAAGAATTTCACTTGAATATCCAAAAATGCAAGCTTGAATGAAGAAATAAACCTTTCCTTTTCAATGAAAATCTATCTAAAGGAGGGAATAGAAAAAGGAGCATGCAATATAAAAAATGCCACAAATAATAAGCTAAGTGAAATTCCCTTAAATGCAACTATTCCAATTCCAATTCACACAAAAAACCCTATATGCTAATTAAAATGTATTTTTCTTTTCATTTCCACTTAATTTTCAAATGGGAGAAAACTAAGATGCATGTCTAATCACTGATAAAATAAACTATTTAGAACAATGACTAAAATAATGATTCTTTCAAGCACTCAATGATCAAACAAATCAATTTTCTAATGACAAGAACAAAGAAAAATATAAAAAAATAATCATCAAAGGCACACAAAACCAAAATCAAACAAGATGGAGGCTTCTGAGAGACCAAAAGACACTCAGGGACACAAGGAAGAGAAACTATAACAAGGTTGAACAAAGATAAAATGAAAACAAGAAAAATATGTGCATGAAATAGGGGTCAATACAAGTTATGGAAAGGCACCATCTCTCTTCAACACAGGTACATAGAGGGCTAGGGTGCACTGCAATGTAGGTACATAGAAGGCTAGGGTGCAGTGCAACGCTCTGTCTCCAGACCAGGGGGAGCGTTAATCAAGGAATTCCAAGTTATGACACAAAAAATGCAACTGAAGCTCAATGAAATGTCTTCCTAAGGTCAATTTAGACTGGGTGAGACAATGGAAGTCTAATCAAGTGGGAAAAAAAAGTACTAAGGACAAGGAAACCACCACAGAAATGAACCGTTCCCCAGTGGAGTCGCTAATTTATTATGAAAAATATATGACCGTAGGCAGAATTATATTCCCTAGTCCTAGTGGCCTGGTCTAGAACAATAGAAGAAAAAATAATATAATGTTTCCCTTAAAGTAATCGAACAATGAGATGAGACTTAATTGGAATCTGTAGCAAGCTTCACTCTCTTCTTGGCTTGTACGCTCCAATCCTAGCTCCGATCGCTATAATTATAACCTACAAATACAAACAAAACAAGCCAAATATCTATGATATATATGTAGCATTATCCAATCACTTCATTCAATAGATCAAGAAAACATTGAAATATATGAAGATCAACATCATATATAGAAAAACAATGTAATCCTTGTATTAATAGAAATGGAGAGCATTACAACCAAATATAAGAACTGATCATGTAGAGAACTCCCCAAGTTGACTTGTCCTTCCTTGACACAAAGTACACCTCTATGTCACCTCAATGCATGGAATGATGAATCTCCTTATATTTAGGACAAAAACATGAGGGTAATCAATCTTCAAAAGCCAACCCCTAGCTTGTGGATGGCAGTAAATATATAGGAGAGGATGGTAGGTTAGGATTTATTATCCATTTTCCAATCTAGGCTTGAGATCCACTCTTGATGGGAGGATGAGATCAAGGGATAACGGGTGAAATCTACAAGGTAGAATGAGATGGGATTCAAAGGTCTTATCCAAGGTAAATGGTTGAAACAAATCATGGAAGATTTGGAAGAGGAAGCTTCGGGGTTATTTTTATTTTTCCCGAATTACTAGAATCAATGCACCACAAAAAGGGACAACCTACTAAATATCAGTGCTGGTGTAGAGTGGAGCAACTTTCACTTCACGTAGTCTCTTAAGGGAACATGGTGCGATGGGCATTAAAAGCATGGAAATGAAGTAGTTAAGCCTAGGAATTTAGGGATTAGGGAGAGACATGCCTAGGTATTTGTGCAAGGATGATGACAAAGTGTTGATGGATGTTGATTGATTCAATTAATAGGCCTATTGAAAAAATGTGAAAAAATGGCCTATAATAGTTGGAGCCCCTCTTCCAAAAAGTATTGAGAAATCTGTTGGATGCTCGGATCATTTTTAAAGTCAGACATTCAACTTGGGTTTCAAATTTTGTCCTAGGTAGAAATAAGTCTGGTGATATAAGGTTATGTGTATATTTCCACAATCGCAAACGAGCATCTGATAAAGATAATTACCTAGTGCCATCCATGGAACAAATCCTACAAACAATATATGGGTCTTATATGTTCTCACTGCTAGATGGTTTATTTGGTTACATTCAAGTGTTAGTGGCAGAACCAAATTGCTTGAAAACCACCTTCAGGACCAAATGGGGAACATTCAATTTTAAAATAATTCCAATCAAGCTTTAACATCAGCGCTCTATTTCAAAGAGAGATGGATATCATACTGCCTGATTGGATGATGTTACTGTGATTTCCAAAAGAATATCAAATATTGTATGTCATCTGAAACAAATATTTGAGTGGTGTCGTAAATATGGGATTTCTCTTAATCCCAAGAAAAGTTTCTTTGGTGTGTTAGAAGGGAATCCCCTTGGGAACATCATTACGAAAAGTGGAATTAAAGTTGATATCGAGAGGGTCAAATCCACTGAAAAAATCCCATTCCTGGTAAATAAGAAGGCTATGCAATCATTCTTAGGGAAGATTAATTTCCTGTGAAAATTCATCTATGATTATGTTCAAATATTTAAGCCTTTATAGGAGATGATTAAAAAGATGCAACTTAAAAATGGAAAGAACGAGAGAAGGATTCTTTCACTCAAATTAAATAGGTTATCATTGATGCACCCATGTTATTCAGTCTAGACTATGGCAAATATTTCCTTCTTTATACCTTTTCTTTGGATTCATCTATTGTGACTGTATTGACTCAAAAGGATACTGAAGGAAACAAAAAACCTATCTATATCATGAGTGTCAACCTACAGGGGTCAGAATTAAAATATCATGCCATCAAAAAACAAGTGTATTCTCTATACAAGGAAATCAAATATTTCATTCCCTATCTTTTAAAATCTCACACAATTATTTTTGTGCCTCACCCCGTGGTAAGAACACTCTTCGTGCACTAGGAGTTGGGTGAGAAGAGGACAAATTTGATGACCTTATTACAAGAATATGATCTGGAGTTTAAACCAATTCATACTATAAAGGGTCATGACCTTTGTATTCCGATATACATAAATTTATAGAGCATGAAAGCTTTCCCACGCATCTATCGAATAAACAAAAGAGGGAAATTCACTTAAAATATCTATCCTACCAACTTTCTCATGGAGTGGTTTTCAGAAAGCACCACAACAGTGTCTTGCTAATATGCCTTGAGCCATAAGAAAAAAAGAAGGTACTTATATATTTTCAGGATGGATTGTTAGGTGGTTAATATGTGGGTGACACAACTGTGCACAAAGTGATGAGGGTTGGTTATTATTAGCCCACTATATTCAAATATTCTCATGCTTATGTCATTAAGTTCCTAGCTTTTTAGAGATGCATCGGTTGGGATTGTAGGTTAGCCACCCCAATGCTACTAGTAGTGGTCAAGGAAACTTTCCAACAATGCGGCTGAGATGTTATTGGAGAAATATTCCCACACTCATCAAAGAAACACCAATACATTTTGGAAACTACATATTATTTCACTCAGTGGTCAAAATTAGTTCCCTTAAGACAAGTAAATGACCAGGAAGCCATCCACTTCTTGCATCAAAATATTATAACTAGGTTTGGTGTTCCAAGGTAGCTTTCATTTGATAATGCAATTTATTTTCTGTCATTGAAACTTTATGATTTCAAATTATAAAATGGGATTTTATTGAAGCATGCATCTAATTATTACCCACAGGGAAATGGTCTGGTTGAATCGACAAATAGAAATCTCATCTGCATAATCAATAAATCATCTTCCCTGAGAAAAGGAACTAAAACAATGCTTTGACCAATGCATGATGAGCTGACCATGTAACTCCTAAGACTTCCCTTAATACCTCATTATACTTTCTAATTTATGGTAAAGAGTCTACCTTTCCTCTGAACCTGTATCTCCTAGCCTTGAGACTCTCCCAAGAGTCCCAGGGTAGACCTTGCTTTCTGGTTCAAAACAGGATAGATACTCTACTCAAACTCGAGGAATAAAGACTCAAAGCCAAAGGGAGATTTGTCGTTCATCATAAATATGTTAAGTGTTTGTTCAATAAGTAATCCATAGGGGCTAATATTTTCGATGTGGGTGACCTAGTACTAAAGAGGGATAAACACCACAAAGAGAAATGAAAACATATAAAGTTCCATCCTTTGTGGATTGGCCCTTCTAACATTAAATAGAAGCTCAGTCATATTACCTTCAAGATGAAATAATTCGACGGGAGGATTGACCTCCTTCCCATAAATGGCTGAGATTTGAAAGTTTATTTTCAGTAGCATCTAGAAGTTATGCTTCCTGTACATCTGTATTTTATTTTCTTTTACATTTCATCAGTGTCAGTCATATGTGTGCTATGTTAGTTGTGTTCTATCTTGGTCATTATACATAAATAAGTAAAAGTGCATGGTTCAAAAAGATTTTGTGGTAGAATGAAAGAGAAAATGTGACAACCAAAACACTTGGCTATCTATTTGTTCCCCTTCTTTATTTGGGAAAATGTTATAGGTTGAGCTAAGTCCAGATGGAAAATACGATACATCCAAAAGGAAAACCTTGAGGGAACCTATTATATCCACGTCTATGCTAGTATCTAAACTAATCAACTTGGTATAAATTTGTTCGTGTGTTAATGCTTGTCCAATCTAGTAGAGAAAGGATAAGGGGAAAATGTGAAGCGAGCAAACTAATATCAAAGGTTATAAAATAGTTCTTTGAAGGGGAAACCTCCTATTCTATCAAGAAGTTAGGATCCCTCTTCCACCTGTTGAAAATAATAAGTTTCCAATACGCAGTCCTATTAAATAAATAAATAAGGGTGAAAGAAGAGAAATAATTCTTGCGCAGGAAGGTGAAGCAAGGGACTTTGCCGGGGTACTGTCCAAGCTGCTGGAAATCAAGTAACTTTTCTACTCCTAAAGTGACTCTGCAAGGGTATTGTCCAAGCCTGTTGGTAGTGAAGCAACACCATAGGTGAAAACATATACTTTGAATATCATAAACTCGTTGAGTGCATTACACTTCCTCGGATTGAAAAAATTGTGATATGGTGTATCTTTGTGTGTTCAACCAATTAGAAGAAAGTGAGGTACTATGCATATAACCAGGTTGAAAGGGGGAAGTCAAGGCAATATTATTGGTTAATGAATACCTCCTAAAGGGATGACCCTTTAGCTGAAAATTTATTCCTATACATAGAAGTTGAAGCTCGCCCAATGTGTCGCCAAGTGTTGTCGTTGCTACAACACCCTCCAAAAATTTCAATACATTCAAATTTTTGAGGCTACTTCAACATCGTACCTAGTGTCAATTGGTCATCAAGTGTCATTTTAGTTCATTCTATATGTTTCAAGTGTTCTTGATTGTTCTCATTTTTCGTTGCATTGATTAGAACATCTCTAGTGCATTTCATGGTCACAACACCTTTGGTGGTTGTAAAACGACACCTTTAGGTCACACTCACACACACTTCATCTGTCGTACTTGGGTAATGTATGAATGTATGTAAAGTGGTGTTTTGATGTATACTTATTCTTGTTCAATCTTGTCTAAGTTTTCTTGATGAGTTGGCATGTGTCACACATGGTTTCATGTCTAAACTCATCATGTTCACGCTTTGCTTTATATTCTAGACTTAGACAAATTTTGGTTGCAAAGTGAACCTATTAAGGCAAGGATCGCATGAGTGCACTCTTAAGCATCGATCAAGAATCCTTCATTGTTAGGAAGTATACCATGTGCCCTCCCAGAGCACATAACACACTCCTCAACCATCTTTCCCCTTCCTTGTCTTGAACTGTGCACTTGAAAAAATTTAAGACTTCCTCTGAGCACACTCCCTTGAGTGTATGATCACATCCCAAAGCCTTGAAGCCTCTTCCCTTCATCCCTTAATCCTTTCAAGGTACGCCCTTACACCCAGAAGCTCTCCTTGCTCTTTCCAAGTGCGCCGTGAAGGCATGAACACAAAACCTGCATAAAACATGTTAGAATAAGAGATTTTCAGGCTACTAGTTGCTCGTCATGAGTGATTGAAATTATAGGTATCTCGAGAACAACATGACAAGCACACATGAAGAATATTGGGCAAAGAAGTTAGATAAAGGAAGCATCGAAGAACAAAGAACAAACTGAAGTATTGACGATCGAAGCACCCTGATACTCCATAAGATCAAATTCCCTTTGGAGGGTGAAGACATCAATGATCATAATATGCATTCAGAATGAAGACACGAGTGGTAACCATGTCACCCATTGAAGAAATTCCATGTCATTAGTCACTATTAGTCCTAACCATCAAAGGATAGTGACTTGTCATGTCTCATCACATGATGTTGTGGAAGTTATGATGTAATGATGTAATTATTGTAAAGACAAATAAATAGAAGTCCAAGAGTCATGTATATACAAAAGAGCCATGGAAGTCCAAAAGAAATTTAATACCAAGATTCATATGTAATTCCAAAGGTCACTTGGAATTCCAAAGGTTGTATAAGTCCAAAGGTCATTAGGAGTTGGAAGGTCAAGAATCACGAGGATGTGAAAAGTCATGCCTAAATTTATAAAAGGATCCTAATTACTCATTTAAAGGACTTTTAACCTTGGCTTCTCCCACAAGGCATTAGAGAGACAAATTCATTACTTTTTGGGAGCAATTAGTGGCTCTAACACTCCACTATTGGAGCTAGTGATGTTCATTGTACTCATGTATCTTGGAACTTTTTCTTGATACTTGAAGCCTTTTGGCCAACACATTTTCATACATGGATTCTGAATGTTTTAAGACTATTCTTTGAATTTTTATGATTCAAGTTCTCTTTCATAAGTACTGAAGTAATTTAAATTTTTGGTGACTTTGGCGCTTAAATTATTGGAAATTTGTTGTAATGTTTGTAATGATCATTTCATCTATGTGAACTATTTTGCTTGATGTTATATGATCATTTCTCATGTGTGTGTGTGTCTCCTTTAGGGTAGTACTATTACTTCTTTCTTAAAGGCTCACTTTATTTCCCCTCTACAATGAAAGAACCTTGATACATCTGCAATCTAAAATTCACAAGGAACACTCTCTCGCTCATTCAAAATCACACATGCAATTGTATCTCATGCCAACTACTAAGCCAAGGCATATCTTTACGTAAACAATATCTAGGTTGTATTTCAGATCAGACACCTACACAAAAGATATGAGGTAAAATTGGGACCTCATATTGGGGAGATCCCCTATATGTTGGAAGTATCCAACACCGTTAATAGGACCCTAATGATATTGAAGCTTATAGCTGATGAATTCATTCCAAAAGCACATTGAAAGCTATGACATAAAATTATTGAAACATGGAAACAAAACATGCAAAGGAATGCTAAATTTAGAGGGAGAAAGTATTAAGAATTTGACATTATAATGCCTCGTCTGAGAGGTTATTATGATCTAGTAACTCTAATATTGATTATTTTCATAGGATATGACTTGGATCCCTGGTAAGACATATTGCAAAAGAATTTGAAGAGGTTGGAAGGAGAGTTTGCTTGATGATGTTGTACCTACATTTGCATAGCTTGATAATGGAAGACATGGATTGCATGGATAGCACATTTGAAGGCTTGAACAAGCATGGGAACATAATCGATATTGGAAATTTGATATGACTCTTTGAAGAGTATGAGAGATAACTCTTTGGAAGACATGTGCTAGTAGTTATGAGGAATTTTTGGCTTCTTTAAGAACACTAATGAACCCACTGATGATAAAGATGATTGAGGACTGACTAATATATAGAAAGATATAAGTACGATATGTTATGGTGCTATGCGGAGTTTTGATGCCTTGCCATGAAGATAGAGTTTGAAAGAATTTGGCTTCATAAAATGATTAAAGGAACGACGCCTAGGCTTGATGTAAAGAAGCCCTGCAACTACAACTATATCTCCACAGAAGAACAAGTTGCTGATGTTTTAATAATATATGAGACCAAACAAGGATTTTGATGATGTTTCCTTGATTTAGTAAGGATCTATTCCTTGATCAAGAGGGAATGAGTATCTCATGTCTGGCTAAGAGGGAGTGATGATGGACATCATATTCTCTTCTTCATGTGTCATGCACTAGGCTAGGACTAACAACCATACGTCTAGTTAAGGCCATGGAGTGAGAATGGAATAGTGGATAAACATCTAAGACTAGTACTCCTTGAGGATTAGGAGTCTAAGGTAGTAGCCTCATAGACCGACACTCTTTTAGGATTAGAAAAGGTATCTAGATAAGAGAGATCTAAGAGGACTGATATTCTTTGAGGATAAGAAATCCAAGACAAGAATAGTTGTAGAAGGACATACCTGATGAACATTCGCATATGGTATGTGCCTTGAGAGGTATTGTGGTGTCTCACGCGAAGTTCCCAAAATTATGCTATGATCTAACAAAGAGATAGAGTTTGTTAGTCAAGGCCTTGCTATGCTGAAACTTTTGTTATGGTGTTGATGATTAATTATGACTTCTCAATTTGACTCTTCTTATGAGAATATTTCAGTTTGAGAGCATCCTTTTACCGAGTATACAATTATGAATACATCCTTAGTTAAGAGGGAGTGTTGGAGAATGTAACTAATTTTTGTCATCATAATTGTATCAAAATGAATTTTATGTAAAAGCAAAAAGAAGAAAAAGGAAAATTGATTTTCAAGCATGGGTTTCATGCTCAATAAATTATTATTTTATTTGTTAAGCATGATTTTCTTGCTTATACGATTTGATGAGTCAAATATTCGAATTCCTATTTTAGACCTATTGTAGGGAAAAAGGAAAAATAATATCTATCTATATATATATATATATATATGGTAAAAATTCCCTCTAGACGTGAAGTTAGCCCCACCTATCATGCAGGCTCTGTCCTAAAGGACATATCTATTCACACCCCTTTAGACAATATAATTAGAGGGTGATTTGGAGCTTATTTGGACATATAATTCACAAAATAAGTTTTGAAATATCACATGAAGGAGGACCGAAATCTAAAATTGAAGAAGGAGCTTTCTTGAAGTCGAATTGGTGGAAGTTCTGCCTTGATGCATCTTTTTTTTAAGATATGTTGCTGAATATGTTGTTGGTCTATTACTCTTGATCGATTTCCAGAACAGGAGGAGGATTTGACTTGGATTTTATAGGGTTGAAGGGTATTGGATATTTCATTTGATATAATTCTATAAGAAGATTTTTTTCTTGGTTTTCCCCTTGCAAGGATTTTTCCTTGGCTTGGAGCCTATATTATGTGTTCTCTGTCTTCTTATGATATTCAAATTCTTATGTTTGGTAATTTCTTGGTGAAAGAATAAACACGTTATATGATGCTGCCAATAAATTTACAAGTAACTATCAAGTAGGAGAAATTACATTAATCCTATAACCTCCCTATTTCTCCAATATGGAATCAGAGCTTTAGTTCAGAAAAAGGAGGCCTGAAGATCACTATTAAGGTTTTTGGGCATGTGAAGAGATCTTATCTCTATAAATAATATCATGAGAAAATGATGGCTCTTTCTCTATGGTTTGATATGACATACGTGGCTCACTCTATGCTATAATGTTGTGGCTCAGATATGGTGGTTTATGAGACTTGTATATCTACACTCATGGCTCGTTATTTCTTCATATATTACAGTAAATCATGCTAGCATTACAAATCTTGTTGTTGTGGCTCAATACAAACACTACTTACACAATATCAATCACTACAGTGGTCATGCATGTTCAGTAACATCGTTTGACATCGTATTATACTATGACTCGCTTGCTAGTATAAACTATGGCTCTGCTATGTGACACAATGTATCCCTGTGGCTCAGACTTGAAAATGGGAAGGATAACTATGATCCTCTTTGGATTACAACAATAACATGCTGGATAAAAATGATGACATAAAGTGACTTTGCTGAAAGGACAATAATCTGTGACGGTGGCCTTCATGTGATAGTCAAGTGATGCTTGACTATGTTCAATGATGTATGAAAGTAACATGATACTCGAGAAGTATATGGATAATATCGGAAAATATGAAAATATTGAGGAACATGGAAGGAATTACTCATCGATAAAAGAAGTTTTAGTCACCTCGTTGTGACATAAGGAAGGGACTTGAACTATGATATTGTGAACCATATGAATAAACAAGGACTTTACAAAATATCTCTATGGATTATACCCTAGTGTGAAGGACAAAAATTTGAGACATATGTAGCTAAACACTTATTGAAGGAGTGTTGACACATGAAGAAGGGTCAGATCCTTGCAAAGAAAATGGTATGGAATATCAAAAAGGTATGTACAATTTTTGTATACATTTCATGATATGTGTAAATATCTTTAGATGGTATGCACATAAAATAGAAGAAGTGACATGTATAGACTAGGTTCTGGATAAAGGGCGTTGGGTTTTGCAATATGCTAGATTGCACTGATTGGATAACAAGTCTTAATGACGATGAAGTTTCTAGGGTTTGTATATTGTGAAGATATGAAGGATCTAGGGTGTGCATAATATTTTCATAACAAATCTTGAAGACCTTGAAATCTATGGTTTTGCAAGTAACTCTTGTGTGTGGTTGTAGAACTTTACAATTTGTAAGTGGCAGTTCTTGTCATATAGGGTTTTCAAACCCTAGAAAAGTGTGGAATAAAAGGAGAAACCCTAGATATGGAACCCTAATTTATTGTTTCTGCCATGAATGGAAAAAGGACCTAGTGCTTTAGCATGACTGGTACTACATCATGCTCATGTGAAGACCAGGAATGATGAAAAATGGTCCAAGTATTTAGTTGAATGTGAAGATTAGATCATAATATCTAGAAATGAAATGCATTGAGGTTTTGTAGCATACTTGTAGAAGTTTTGCATGGTTGACCCTAATATAGGGTTTGTATACCCTAGATAAGACTTCAATTGGAAAACCCTAGAAAAGGAAACCCTAACTATTGTTCTAGCTTTAAAATTCCTAATTTTGGGGAAATGGTATCTGAGGTTGAAGGTTGATTGTTCTTTGATATTAAAATATATTGAAACTTTAGCATACAAGAGGTTATGAATATAGGTTATGTATTAAACCCTAGGGCTTTAAAATCAAAACCCTAGGAATGAATGTTTTTTCATTAAAAGTAAAAACCCTAATAAGGGTTGGGTCAAGAATTTTATAGGGTCTATATATAAAACCATAGAAATACACTTTTGAGAAATCAAGAAACCCTATATTGACCAGATTGACATTATGCTCTTGTATTTGTATATCTCACTTGGTTGTACTTGTTGGTGAATATTGCAGGCACATAATGAAGGTTGTAAAAATTACGAAATCAAGATGAGACAGATGGAAATGGAAAGACTTGTCCTTGATGATAACTACTTGATAATGATGAACATGATGGAAAGAGGGAGATGTAAGGATCCTGATGATATAGAAGCTTCCATTTGATGAGTTCATTCTAGGAACACATTGAAAGTTGTAATAGAACCTTGTTGCAATATGGAGATAGAACATGCAAAAGAATGTTAACTTTAGAGGGATAAAATATTAAGAATTTGACACAATGCCATGATTGAGAGGGTATTATGATTTGGTAACTCTAATATTGATGATCTACTTAGGCTATGACTTGGATGCCTAGTAAGGCATATTGCAAAAGCAGGTGAAGAGGTTGGAAGGATAGTTTGCTTGATGATGTTGTACCTACAACTATAAAGTTTGATCATGGAACATATGGATTGTGTAGATAACACTTTTAATGGCTTAAATAAACATGAGAAAAAAATCAATATTGGAAATATGATATGAATCTTTGAAGAGCATGAGGTAGAAATATTTAGAAGACATGTGCTAGCATATGTGAGTAAGTTTTGGCTCCTTTAAGAATACTGATGAACTTGTTGATGATAAATTTGATCGATGATTGACTAAGATCTAGAAAGATCAAAGTATGATATGTTATGGTGCTATGAGGAATGATGAAGCCATGTCATGGAGATAGAGTTTGAAATATATTATCTTCATAAAATTATGAAAGGGATGAAGCCCAGGCTTGATGTAAGGAAGCCCTGCAATGAAAACTATATATCCATGGAAGAACAAGTAGTTGATGTTTTATTATTGTATGACACCAACCAAGGATTTTGATGATGTTTCCCTTATTGAGAGGGAGTAAGAAATATCATTAACATTTGTGAAGGAGTAAGGATATATTCCTTGATCAAGAGGGAATGAGGATCTCCTCTCTGGTTGAGAGGGAGTGATAATGGAAATTATATTATCTTCATCATGTGTCATGCACTAGGGCAACACTAAAAATCATACATCTAGTGAAGGCCGTGGAGGGAGAATGAAGGATTGGATAAGAATATGAGATTGATACTCTTTCATTATGCTCTTGTCTTTGCATATCTTGTTTGGTTGTACTTGCTGGTGAAAATTACAGGCACATAATGAAGGTTGTCAAAATTATGAAATCAAGATCAGAAGGATGGAAAAGGCACAGACTTGTTCTTGATGATGACTCCTTGATAATGATGAACATGATGAAAAGAGGGAGTTTTAAGGACCCCGATGATATTGAATCTTCCAGTTGATGAGTTCATTCCAAGAATAAATCGAAATTTGTAACATAACCTTATTATAATACAGAAACAAAACATGCAAAGGAATGTTAACTTTAGAGGGAGCGAGTATTAATAAGTTGACATAATTCCCTGACTGCGAAGTTATTATGATCTGGTAACTCCGATATGATGATCTGCTTAGGATATGACTTGGCTCCCTAGTAAGGCATATTGCAAAAGCATGTGAAGAGGCTAGAAGGAGAGTTTTCTTGATGATGTTGTACCTACAAATACGCAGTTTTATCATGGAACACATGGATTGCATGGATAACACTTTTGATGGCTTGAAAAAACATGAGAATAAAATTTATTTTGGAAAGTTGATATGACTATTTGAAGAGTATGAGGCATAAATATTTAGAAGACATGTGCTAGTAGTTGTGAATATTTTTGGCTCCTTGAAGAAGACTGATGAACCTATTGATGATAAATTTTATTGATGTTTGAATAAGATCTAGAAATATCGAAGTCTGATATGTTATGGTGTTATGAGGAGTGGTGAATCCCTGTCACATAAAATGATTTAAAGGAAAAAGCCTAGGCTTGATATAAAGAGGCCATCAGGCTACAAATATATCTCCAAGGAAGAACACATAGTTGTTGTTTTAATAATGTATGATACCAACCAAGGATTGTGACAATGTTTACCTAATTGATAGGGAGAAAGAAATATCATTAAATTTTTGAAGGATTAAGGATATATTTCTTGATTAAGAGGGAATGAGGATCACCTATTTGGTTGAGAGGGAGTGATGATGGACATCATATTCTCTTCTTCATGTGGCATCCACTAGGAAAAGGCTAACATCTATACATCTAGTGAAGGCCATGGATGGAGAATGGAGGATTGGATAGGAATTTGAGACTAGTACCCCTCGAGGATTGGGAATCCAAGATAGGTAGTAGTCTCATGGATCGACAATATTTTACATTTGGAAAGGGTACCCAAGATAAGAGTGGTCCAAAAGGAACGATATTATTTGAGGATAAGGAATCCAAGATAAGAATAGTCCTAAAAGGAAATACCCGATGAACATCCGGATCAGGTATGTGCCTTAAGAGGTAGTGTGGTGTCCCATGTAAAGAATCCCATCATTGTGCTCTGATCTAGTAGAGAGATAAAGTTGTCTAGTCAAGGCCTTGCTATGTTGACAATGTTGGTTATGATGTTGATGCTTAAATATGGCTTATCAATTTGACTCTTCTTATGAGAATATTTCAGTTTGAGAGTATCCTTGTACCGAGTGTACAATTATGAATACCTCCCTAGTTAAGAGGGAGTGTTGGAGAATTTAACTAAGTTTGATCTTCATAATTGTATCAAAATGAATTTTATGTAAAAGAAAAAAGAATAAAAATAGTAATTGATTTTCAAGCATGGGTTTCATGTTCAAGAACTTATTATTTGATTATTTAATTATGTTCTTCATGCTTATAGGATTTGATTAATCAAAGAGTCAAATTCCTATTTGGACCTATTGTAAAGGAAAATGAAAAATAATTTTTAAATATGTATTTTTGGTAAAAATTCCCTCTAGAAGTCAATTCAACCCTGCCTGTCATGTAGGCTATGCCCCAAAGAAAATGTCTATTTACACCAATATGGAAAATATAAATAGAGGGCAAGTTAGAGCTTATTTGGACATAAAATTCACACAAGTTCTGCAATATTGTAGGACGAAGGGAGGCCGAAATATGAAATTGAAGAAGGAGATTTCTTGAAGTTTGATTTATGGAATTTCTGCCTTGATGGATCTCTTTTTTAAGATATTATGTTGCATATGTTGTTGGTATCTTACTGCTGATGGATCTGCAGAACAGAAGGAGTGTTTGACCTCGCTTCTAGAGGGTTTAAGGGTCTTGGATATATCATTTGATATGATTCTATAAGAAGATGATTTTTAGGGTTTTCCCTTGGAGGGGTTTTGCACTATCTTGGAGCCTATATTTTATGGTCTCTGTGTTCTTCTGATCTTCATGTTTTTACATTCAGTAATTTCTTGATGAAATAAGAAAAACATAATATAATAATTCCAATAAATTCACAAGTAACTATAAAGTAGGAGAAATTACATTAATATTGTAGCCTCCCTATTTCTACAACATGGAATGAAAGCTTTGGTTTGGAAAAAGGATACATGAAGATCACTATTAAAGTTTCTCAACATATCAAGGGTCCTTATCTCTATAAAGAATATCAAGAGAAGTATAGTGTCTCATTCTCTATGGTTCAATATGACATATGTGACTCACTCTTTGTTATAATGTTGTCACTCGCCTATGGTCATTTCTAAGGCTCACATATATACACTCATGGCTCATTATTTATTCATATATTATAGTAACTCAAGCTAGCATTACATATTTCATTGTTGTTGCTTAATCCATACACTACTTACACAATATCAATGAATCAATTACATAATCTCGTGAAGGAAAATGATCTTAGGTGTGTAACTCTTACTCACTGTATTGACTCATTGATTGCTTGGAGCTTTCTTTATACTCAAAATTATCGATGGTATCATATCAAGCAATGGCATTTCTTTTATTATCTTCTCACACTTCATATTTTTGTGATCACTTCTTAAACTATGTCTCGGTAGTTTCCTAAAGTTCAATTGACTCTTGAAGGTTCATTGTATTATCTGAAGTTCTCATTCCTTGTTGATTGAACTTCTCTAAAAATTTAGTCTACGTATGGATTATGGTTAATATTTACAATGGTCTAAATGCTTTGTAATGACCCACTATATGATTCCATGTAGCATCGATTTATTCTGGTATCACTATTTTTCGTGATGACCCATGACTCACATTGATTATGATGTTTGCACATTGGTTCATTAACATACACTATAACACACACACACACACACACAAACACACTATTTGATAATGATGAGCATAATAAAAAGAGGGATTTGTAAGTACCCTGGTGATATTTAAGCTTCCAGTTGATGATTTCTTTCTAGGAACAAATTGAAAGTTGTAACAAAACCTTGTCGCAATATGGAGGCAGAACATGCAAAGGAATGTTAACTTTAGAGGGAGAAAGTACTAAGAATTTGACACAATGTCCTAAATGAGAGGTTATTATTATCTGGTAACTTTGATATTGATGTTATTCTTAGGATATGACATAGCCACTTGGTAATGCATATTTCAAAAGCATGTCAAGAGGCTAGAAGGAGAGTTTTCTTGATGATGTTGTACCTACAACTGCATAGTTTGATCATGGAAAACATTGATTGTGTGGATACAATTTTTTATGGATTAAAAAAACACGAGAATATAATTGATATCGAAAAGTCGATATGACTCTCCGAAGAGTGTGAGGAAAAAATATTTAGAAGAAATGTGCTAGCGGTTGTGAGGAAGTTTTCAATCCTTGAAGAAGACTGATGAACCTATTGATAATAAAGTTGATTGGCGATTAAATAATATCTAAAAATATAGAAGTATGATATGTTATGGTGCTACGAGGAGCGATGAATCCCCATAATGGAAATAGAGTTTGAAAGACATTGGATTCATAAAATGATTAAAGGGACGAAGCCTAGGGTTGATGTAAAGAAGCCCTACAACTACAACTATATCTCCACATACTAGCAAGTAGATGATGTTTTAATAGTGTATTATACCAACCAAGGATTGTGATGATGTTTCCCTTTCTTAGAGGGCAGAATAACTATCACTGACATTTATGAAGGAGTAAGGATCTATTCCATTATCAAGAGGGAATGAGGTTCTCCTCTATTTTTGAGAGGGAATGATGATGGACATCATATTCTCTTCTTCGTGTGTCATGCACTAGGTTAAGACTACCAATCGTACTTCTAGTTAAGGTCATTGAGGGAGAATGGAGGATTGGATAATCATATGAGACTGGTACTCCTTGAGGATTTGGAATCCAATATTTGTAGTAGTCTCGTGGACCGACACTCTTTGAGGATTGGACAAGGTATCCAAGATAAGAATGGTCAAAGAATATTGATATTATTTGAGGATAAGGGATCCAAGATAAGAATATTCATATAAGAACATATCCAATGAACATTAGGATGGGGTATGTGCCTTGATAGGTAGTGTTGTCTCTAATGCAAAGCCTCCTGTTGAGCCTCATAATTGTTTCTTTTTGGCAATCCTTCTTCACCTATTTTGATTATCATAGCCTTCAATGGGAATAAAATCATTGGATTCAAAGCTTGAAAGGTATATAATCGTCTCATATTTCATATGTTACTAATGTTCTTTATTATTTTCCTAATATTTGCATCAGCTACTAGATTTTGTTTTTTTTTGCAGCCAGAATCTGATTCTGCAGCTGAGTCCATTGTTGAACGTGATCCAAAGTACCAACTGGAGAAAAAGATATATGGGGAGATAACCATTAGTCTACTCAATGTTTTCCTCCTATATTCATGAATCCAATTTATGGAAGAAGGTTCCAATCGAATGGTGAAAGGTGAAAGTCAATAGGTTAGCTGCAACAAGTGAGCGAGAAGCAAAATAGGCACCTCATGATTTTTTTTCTCAAATAGAAAATCATGAGAGATTTCTGATACAGATATTTTCTAAGCTTAAATTAGTATTATGTTAGCTAAATAATCTCTGAACATTTATGACAGAGGCTTTATAAAAACCATGTAGGAGATATGTTATGAATCATCATTGTTATTATTATTTTATGAAAAAGTGAACTTTTGAAATATGTGTTAATATAAAGAAAAGTTTTTCTCATATCGATGTGTGGTTGATCCATAAAATTAGTTTTTTTTCCATCTGCTTGTAGAGGGCCCCCTCAAGCAGTAAGGGTTTTTCATTTATGTCATTTAGATTTCTGAATTTATTTTATGTTATTTCGATTTCTGAATTTTATGATTAGTTAGATGGATGCATCCCCTAACATATAATTATGTTGATTGAGAAACATATTAGATTTGTAGTGTTTATATGAAGCATATGATTGAGTTCATAGATAGCAAAAATTTGGTTATTTTAAAACATTTTCTTCTATTAATTCAGGAGCACATGAATGGAGTTGGCATTGAGAGTTTGAATTAAGAACGAGATTGTAATTTTTAGAATCAGAGAATTAGTTTGTAGGTTTCATTTCAGAGCATGAGTGTTTGAGTTTTATTTCAAAGCAAGATTGGATTATCAATTTAATCAAGTGTGAACATAGTTTAAATTCTTTTTGGTTTTTCATGCAAGAGTGTGTTTATTCTCTTAGAAATCATGTTTCTTTCAAAGCACATTTTAGATATTTTGCAGAGGGTGTGTGTGAGTCTTTATGAGTTAAATTTCATTTTTCAAGTATGAGATTAATTTATGGGTTTGAGATATTTATTGGTTGTGTGGAATTCATAATTAGATATCAATGTAATCATCTTTCTTAGAGTTAATTTCAATGAATAATCCAATCATGTGCACTGCCAATTTAAATTCAACTTAGATAATTAGGATTCATAGCACATATAGTGCATTTACACTTCATCAGTTTACTAGACTTGGTCGATAATTTATGTAATCAATTTAATACAATTAAATTTACAAACATTTTAGCACTGTTTCCGGGGAAGTGTAAATAGGAATCTTGTCTTTTTATTTTGAAAATAATAATAATAACAATAAAAACATAAAAATTACATGCATAGGGAAAGAAATTCTAGAGGTGGATTTGTAGCTAGAGGTAGAAGTTTGATTCCAAAAAGACCACTCACCCCACCATGACCTCGTAGTGCCACACCATCCACTCAAACTTGTATACCATCCATTGTAGGCATACATAGGCTTCTTGAGGTACTTAGATTTGAAATCCAACCTAGAGATTCACCAAATTCATAAACTGAAGAGTAGTAGAATAAGAAGATCCTTCATCCCTAACATAAGGAGTAATTTTCCTAACTTCAAATGGAGAAAAATTTCTAGCTCAAGAATTAGAATTCCCTAGTGAATAAGAGGAAGAAGAAATCTATTTTAATATACCATTGATAGATGAACCGAAATAACTATAAGAGGAACAAACAAACCCAATTTTGGAACCTTACATTAGTTCTGAATAATCCATAATGGTTGGAGAAGGGGAAGGAGAAGTGCACAATGTAAATGGTGACAATCTTAGGATTGGAGGTGGAAGAAGTGGAGGAAGAGGAAGAGGAGGAGGACATAGAAGAGAACTAGATCTTGTTGGGTTTCCTATCTATGATGAAGATACTATAGTAACAATGAAAAATATCTCACTTTTTCCTTCCTAACTTCCACGGATTAAGAAGTGAGGATCCTGAAACATTTATTTTTGAGTTCAAATTTTTATGTAGATCTTATGACTATTTTCTCGACTCTCAAAAGTTAAAATTTTTTCTAGCAACTCTTAAGGATGCAACACTAAAATGGTTTATGGGTTTGATAAAAAAATATATTAGAACATGGGAAGAAATGAAAACTGTATTCTTAATGATATACAGATTACTGCATGTCCCATAACCTTGAGGATGAAGTTTTAAAAATTATGCAAATAGAAGTTGAAAATATTGAGGATTTAATTGAAAGTTTTAGCTACAATATTAAGAGAGCTAAAATGGAAAATTTATATGAGGACACTTTGAAAGCTCTCCTATTAAAATTCATTAGAGATGAATGGATAGATATTCTCAATTTAATGGGTAAAGGGGATATTTATTAGTTATCATTACTATATATTTCCGAGTTATGCATACATATTTCAAGAGGAAAAACAAAAACTAGAAAGAGCTCAAGAGATTCTGTTATTTCTAGGATTAATAAATATGCAGCCGGAATAGTAAGTAGGGCTGAAATAGGAAATTTTCTTGATGATTTTAAGATGGAAATTTTAGGGAGTCTTAATGAAAAAATAGATACCCTTAAAACTCAAAACAAGAAAAAAGCTGAAAATTTTGCTCTATCCATCTTTTGTCCTAAGTGCAGAAAAAAAAGCATGTCTTGAGAGAATGTCCTCTTGACTTGAAAAGTGTATAAACTTGTGTTATATGTGAAGAAAATCATGATACTAAATAATGACCTTAAATATTAGGTCTTGAAGTTGTTTACCAAGAGGAAGTAGTCCCAAATTAGGTAGACCCTCTTTGTTTTATTTCCAAAAGACCATGGAAAAATCAAGGATTTAACACCCAAACATATGCACAAGCACCACAAAATAACTAGACTGCACCCATGCCTTGGAAACCTTGGCCTCAACCTTAGGCACAAGGATGGAAAAATCCTTATGGAAGATATCCTGATTACTCTCAATTCCCTCAACCTTACCCTACTTTTCCACCACAATATTTTCCTCGGTATAGTCAACCATTTGTTGTAGCTTCTACAACACCACCAAACATTTTGGACATATTCAAAAATTTTGTTCCCCCTCTGCTTGCTCAGTCCAATGAGGTTTTGATCTATTCTCTGGTTGGTTAATATCCCCATGACCTATTCCTAAAAAACCCTGTCACTGTACCCATTCATGAGATGCATGCCATGCTCATTTGTCTTGCTATCTCATGATTGCATTAGGGTTTTGGGGTTTGCTGGTTTAAAGAGCGTTGATCATCCCTTTGTGATTTTGAAGCTATATTTTCCATAGGGTTCATCACTAATTAGTGGAGGCACTGAGATAGACATACAAGGCTACAATTTGGCTTCCATCATTTCAACCATACTAGGTTTTGGGAGAAACCCTAGATTGGCGAAAGAGTGATTCTCTTCATATTTTAACCTATTTCACATGCCTTTAAGGGTACGTTCTTATCATAATTGCATGACATAATGGTGAGAGTTAGAGCATAAAGTGTTCCCCTAGGTCCTTGACTGGTTTTATACCTCAACATGTGCATTGAGGTTTAAAAACTATCTATCCCTTGTGTAATTATAACCCTAGACTTATGTGATTAAGGGCCCAACCTTGCCTTGCATTAATCCTCTCCCTCTGAATGCACATTCACAAATTATTTACGATACTCACACCACAATTGAATCATCTTGCTAGGAATCTCATGGTAGGCCAGAGCCACATGCAACTTATATATCCTTCAGAGTACCCAGATGATCTAGTTGGTTTCCCAATTTAAACATCTCTTGTTCAACCATTTTACAATACTTTTCTTTGGTTTTTTGAAGTTATGATATCTCCCCCATATGGATTATACAAATTATTTCAATGTTCATCCTTCTTCATGTTCACCTATAAAGTCAGTCATTTACTAGAAAAATTCTTCATTTTGTTTCTTTGTAGGAATTTATTTCGTAAAGTTTCCCTTGGATCTCATGTTGAAGGATTGCATTAAAACAATGTAAAGACACCTCATAGTCCTAAAAGGGAATTAGGCATGTCTCTAGGAAGTGGTCAATGTTCGTGGAAAATGTAGAAATTTAATACAAAATACGTATTACCTGGATTCTCCTGATATAACAATTATATGCCACTTTTAAATAAAAAATCACTTCTACAAAATATTTTTGAAATTTGAAACGCATTCACCAATCACAATATCATGAAGAAAGATCAATCACACATAACACAAATAATTTACTGGGAAAGCATAAAGCTAAAAACCCCACTATCTTATATTATATATTATATCATGGATTATAAAACAATTACATACAAATATCTAATCCAAGAGCTCTCAGTACATTAGCTCACTGTCTCACATTGTCATACAAAAATTGGAAAGTTCCTTAGCCAATTTATTGTCTCCAGACAGCCTACCTCTACTGTGCAATCCTAGCTGATAGCAATCCCTGAATGAATGTAATCTTGCTTGCCTTGACTGCGCAATCCTCATGGGTACATCCAATGTGTGTGTGGTTGCATGTGTGCAACCGATAATGTCACAACTAATAGTTAACTTTTCCTTTCACCTACATCTCAACTGGGTCTCCACTGGATCTGACATGCATGCTGTTGATAGTAGTAAATCTTCAATTTCATGTGAGGCCACTGATTGTGAATTAATTAATAATTAATTCACTTGATCTCTCACTAGTGTATCTTCAGTTATAACTAGCACAATTGATTTTAACTCACTTAACTGAGTTAAACTACTTTACAACTTTCATAACTGCACTTCCAACTCTGTTCCAAATTTGAATCACTCAATTACAACTAAGTCCACTTGCATGTCCCACCAAACCAACCGCTCAACTCAAAATTCCTATAGCTAACTGATTTTCCACTTCAGTTAACTATTTCCAAGTGCTCATTGAGAATAGATTATTGTTTATTGTCCAACTAATATTAAGGGATAATAATAGCCGACATGCATCTGTAAATAGACATGAAATCTATAAATAGAACTTGCACATACATCTATAAATAGAATTTTCTCATGCATCTATAAATAGACATCCACCTAAAAATAGCCTGAGGCTCCATCCTAGTGTAGGTGCATAATTTTCACTAGGATCTTCTTGTTGAATCTCAACAAGAAAGGGATTAACCTTCACCCTGATCTTGTCTCTATGGTATTCGAATTTTCTCCTAGTGAGTGCCTTCGTCAGAATATCTGCATCCTGATCTTCCATAGGAATGTAATGAAGCAACATGATATTCCTTTGCACACAATCTCTGAGATGATGGTACCAGATATATATATTCTTAGATCGATCATGAAACACATGATTAATTGAGAGTTTAATGCAACTCTGATTATCACAATGAATCACTTTCAGATCTAAATGAGAACCAAACAAACCAACCAAGATCTTTCTCATCCAGATAGCCTCACATGCAGCTTGACTCGCTGCCATGTATTCCACTTCTGTTGAACTGAGTGCCACAGATCTCTACTTATCGATGTCCCAAGAAACAAATATAGATCTAATGCTAAAGATTCCCCCTAATGTGCTCTTTATATTCGATGGAATGCCTTCCCAATATACATCCGCCTCATCCATTTGTCTGTACCATAAGCCATACTCTGATGTGCCCCTCAGGTATCTCAATACATGCTTTCCTACCTTCCAAAAGATCTTGGTAGGCTTAACCATAGCTTGACTCAGTTGGTTAACCACATAGAAAATGTTTGGTCTCACGTTTACTAGATAAATTAGCGAACCCACTAACTGTCGATAGACATTAACATCCACTAACTCTCCAGAAGTATCATCCTCTTTCATCCAGTTCCTGGAAGAAGAGTATCCATGGGTTTGTAGCCCTCCATGTGAAACTTACCCAGTATCTCCCTTGCATACTTGCCTTGAGACACAAAAATTTCACCATCTCGCTGCCATATTTCCAATCCAAGGAAATAATGAAGCAGGCCCATATCCTTCATCTCAAACTCCTTTGCAAGATCCTCCTTGCATGAGTGTATCAGATGCTCATCACTAGTCAATATTAAATCATAAAAATAAAGAAGAATGATTAAAAGCTTACCCTCCACCACTATTTGGTATAGGTTTGCATCCGCTTCACTTTTGGTGAATCCAAGTCCAATGAAATAGCTGTCTATCCAAGTGTACCAAGCACAGGGTGCTTGCTTCAGCCCATACAATGCTCTTTTAAGTCGGAACACATGCAACTTGCTTTTGAAGATCTCAAATCCTTCAGGCTGCTCTATGTACACCTCTTCCTCAATGATCCCATTGATAAATGCAGTCTTAATATCCATATGATGAATGCGCTAGCCCATCTGTGCTGAGAGAGAAAGGATGGTCCTTATGGAAGAATACCTTGCGATAGGTGCAAAGTTTTCTTCATAATCTCTCCCCTCGATCTATGAGAAGCCTAGGGCCACAAATATGGGCTTTTGTTTCTCAACACTCCCATCAATAACTTGCTTTACCTTGTAGATCCATCTCGAACGTACCACTGATTTCTCAATTTTCCTTGGAACAATTTCCCAAGCATTGTTTTTAACAATGGAGTCATACTCCTTCGCCATTGCATCTACCCATGTGGGCTCCTATACTAGTGCTTGAAAGGAATATGGTTCAATCACAATACATTTTCTCATGAGATCCATGTATCTAGTAATCGATCAGGAGACTGTCTTTTTTTGCGCTATGAAGTAGGGACTCCTAAATTCTGTCAACATCAAGTCTCAGCCTATCAGCTTCTGTGGTACGCCTTCTGCCAGTTTTGATGGTTGGCTCTACATGAGTGGACTCCTCCACTCCATGAACCTCCTCCTATGGCTGATCCACATCTAGAGACTCATCTTTGGGAACTAACAGTTCCTCCTCTGCATGCAAGTCTAGCTCCCTCTCAAGCGACAACCACATGGCTTTCCCCTCATCGAATTTTATATCCCATCACACCATAGTCATTCGATTGTTTGGAAAATAAACACGATAATTATGAGGTGTTTTTGTGTACCCCAAAAAAATCCAAACTTCAGAATTCAACTCCAGCTTCTTCCTGGTGTCCTTGGTCACATGCACATAAACATATGAGCCAAAAATCTTAAAGCGTGAAACATCTAGTTTCTTACCAGTGAAAGATTCTTCAGGTGTACCCATGACAAGTACTCTATGAGGACAACGGTTTTCAACATAAACCGTAGTGTTGCATGCTTCTTCCCACAAATGCATTGGTAGGCCTTGATCATGCAACATCACTCGTGCTGCACCCATGATCGTTCTATTCTTCCTCTCAACGACCCCATTTTTCTGTGGGTTATGAGGCACTATGAGTTCTCTTCGAATTCCTTCTTTGCTGTAGAAGTTCTTGAGGTCGTTAGAGATGTATTCTCCACCATTATCACTCCTTAAAGCCTTCACTTACTTCCTCGACTCTTTCTCCACCAATGCCTTAAACTCACAGAACTTTGAGAATGTTTGATCCTTCTTTTGCATGAAGAAGATCCAACATTTACAAGAAAAGTCATCAACAAAAATAACATAGTACTTATGTTTTGTTGTTGAAGCAACCGAGAACAATCCACACACGTCTGTGTGAATTCTCTCAAGGATCCCCGAAGCATGGTTCTCCTTCTCATGAAAGGTCGACTTTACATACTTCTACATGGTGCAACCCTTGCACTAATCTAACTGAGCAAGTGTTCCCATTAGAAGTCCAGTAGATATTTTCTACATTACTTTCAAGGCTCCATGATGAATATGGCCCAATTTCCTATGCCATAATTCGCCCTCATTTCAGCTCACCACTTTTTCTTCCTTGCCCATCATCAACACAACCATCTACCTCCAGCTTGTAGATATTCTTAACTCAAATCCTTATCCTCTTGACTTGACCCGTTTTTTTATGTCGCAGGAAAGATTTTCCATCGCTGAAAACAACGTCATAGCCTCAGTCCTCCAACATTGTGTCTCAGACCGAATTTTTCTTCAGACCTGGAACATGCATAACATATTTCAATTGAAATGGTTTACCTAAATCCCTCTAAAAGGTAATGATACCAATTTCAGTCACACTGTATCTTCCATCGTTTCCCATCTCTATATGCATTTGGAGATCTTTCTCCTCCAAGTCACTGAAAAGTTCCTTATCTCCCATCATTTGAAAGGAAGTGCCACTATCCAAATACCACAACAATCCCAATGGACTTAACACCATGCATGTGATCAAGGAGTAGTCAAGCTCAAATTGTGAGGCAAGGGCCTCACCAGCTGCAACTCCAAAAACCTTCTTGTTCTTATTTCTTTGGGGACGGTTAGTAGCAAGATGCCCATGTTCATGACAGTGAAAACACTTCACCTTGGACATATCTAGCTTCTTTCCTTTAGACTCGGATTTGGAATGGAATTTATTCCCCTTCCCCTTCTTTGCCTTGGCTTCCAAAGCACAATCCTCTTCATCATCATGTTGAACTCCTCCTGCACTAGATCTGACCACAATCGTTCCTAATCTGGAAATATTTCTCATCCATTGACAGAGTCTTCATAACTGTGCCAACTCTTAGGAAGTCCCAAGAGAGCCAAGCTCACCAAATCCTCATCAGAAACAATTATTCCCACAATCCCTAGTTCATCTCAACATTGGACAAACTTCATGAGATACTTTGGAATGTTGTCACCCTTTTCCATCTTGATCTTTTTGAGTTTATCTTTGAGCGCCAATTTCTATGATCGTTGCTACTTTGGAATAGATCCATCAAAGCCTTTCACATAGCATATGGTGTGGCTTTCCCACGAAGGCTTGAGACAATGTGGTCTTGTACTCCATTCAATAGAATCCTCCTCGCCTTTGCCACTTTCTTTCGCCATGTAACAATATTAGCAACATCTGCAGCATCTAGCTTAAGAACATCTTTTTCAATGAATTCCTTCAAGGCATTGTCTTCGAGTACTGCCTCCATCCTGTCCTTCAAAGAAATTTAGTTCGAGCTGCCCTTGGGTGCATACTCTAACCTCAATCCATTGAAATCCATTTTGATCTTGAATCAGCTGTAGCGCCAAGAAAGTATTTCTACAAATTCGAATTATTTCCACCAACAAACTCAGCTCCTACTTCAAAATTGAAATTTCCTGTGCTTTGATACCATGTAGAAATTAAATACAAAATATGTATCACCTAGATTATTCTCATCTAAAACTTATATGCCACTGTTAAATAAAGAATCAGTTCTACAAAATATTTTTGGAATTTGAAACACAATCGCCAATCACAATATCATGAAGAAAGATCAATCACACATAACACAGATAATTTACTGGGAAACAATAAAGCTAAAAACCCCACTATCTTCTATTACATATTATATCATGGATCATGAAACAATTACATACAAAGCTCTAATCCAAGAGCTCTCAGTACATTAGCTAACTATCTCACATTGTCATACAAAAATTGGCAAGTTCCTTAGCCAATTTACTATCTCCATACAGCCTGCCTCTACTGCACAATCCTAGCTGATATCCCTCAATGAATGGAATCCTTCTTTCCTTGACTGTGCAATCCTCATGGGCACATCCAATGTGAGTGTGGTTGCATGTGTGCAACCGATAATGTCACAACTGATAGTCAACTGTCCCTTTCACCTACATCTCAACTAGGTCTCCACTGGATTTGACATGCATGCGTTAATAGTAGTAAATATTCAATGCATGTGAGGCCACTAATTGTGAATTAATTAATAATTAATTCACTTGATCTACCACTAGTGTATCTTTAGTTATAACTAGCACAATTGAGTTTAACTCACTTAACTTAGTTAAAATACTTTAAAATTTTCATAACTGCACTTCCAACTCTGTTCCAACTTTGAATCACTTAGTTACAACTAATTCCATTTGCATGTCCCACCAACCAACCGCTCAACTCAAAAATCCTATAGCTAACTGAGATTCCACTCTAGTTAACTATTTCCAAGTGCTCATTTAGAACAAATTATTGTTTATTTTCCAAATAATATTAAGGGATAATAATATCCAAAATGCATCTATAAATAGACATGCAATATATAAATAGAACTTGCACATACATCTATAAATAGACCTCATCTATAAATAGAATTTTCTCATGCATCTATAAATAGACATCCACCTAAAAATAGCCTGAGGCTCCATCCTAGTGTAGGTGCATAATTTTCACTAGGATCTTCTTGTTGAATCTCAACAACAAAGATCCAGTATCACGACAATGCACAACTAGACCAACAACAACATATGCAGCTATCATGAACATTGCAAATAATTGGTCAGGTGTGAGAAAATGATGAGTTTGGGTATTAGGCACGAGGGAAGACTAACATCTCCATGGTAGTGAATTGTTTCTAGTGGCCATACACTTCAAAAGGAAGGTCTTCAAAATAAATCATTCCATCAGAAAATTGTTACATTGGATTCTTGGCTTTGGTAAAAATCTACGCGAAGCGTTGAGGGGTTAAATCTTTTAACATCTCTGTGCCCAAGAATGAAAACACCATCATATACTTAGGGGTTGTTTAAAGGTCAAAATTTTTCAATGATGTATAAAATGTTTTGAAGGCTATGGTCCAACATGGGAATAGATCCAAATCCATATGAATACATGCCCACATTGAATACTCGATGAGCTACAACAACGTAATGAAGAGCGGGGTATGCATTTAAAAGGGGGTACTACTCCATTATGCTCACTATGGACATGGTAGATGCATACGATGTGGGTGTAACAACCATGCACAATCAAATGGATATGGCACTAAGAGATGCTATCTTAGGCTGATGAACCACTTATAGGAATGTCATGGTGAAACCCAACATCAGTGAGATGTTCCTGTAATATACAAAGTGTGATAGTTCTATTATTAAAGTAGTTTTGTCGCCCTTACAAAATAAGAATGTTATGACCATGACGGTGAAGTGAAAATCATATTTCGCAATACAATGGAATACCAAAATTAATATACTCGAGCGATGGGAGTGTCATGGTGTGGAAAATGTCACATTGGTCATAGAAGGAGTCAGATGAGATTAAACCATTGTATGCTAGTTGATACATGGTAGCGGAATGAATAATAACAAGATCGAGTCATGGTGTTATGTGTATTTTAGTGAAGAAAAGTTGGGCACATTCTGTAAAAACGACCTCTTATATGCCTATGCCAATTAACTGTAATGTGGATTAAAATTGATCTATGCTACCAAGGTTCCAGGGCATTCCCCCATGAACATTCATGTCTTTTGCGTGAATAATATCAAACTACAATGTTTTGGGCGGTGAGAGATTCTACCGGTGGCTCTATTTGCTATAAAGGACTAGGTACAAAGTCAAGACTACACCAAACAAATACACTTCCAAGTTCTTGAAGGTTTCTACTTAGTGGGATATTCCTAAACAAGATACAAGGCTGTCTCTTTTCTTGGAAGGTAGATATCTTTGTTTTGGTGCAAAAAATCACATTATCAGTGACATGCCTTTTCCATGGTCGGTTTCTTTGGATTTACGTTAACCCCAGAAATTGTGACTTGGACAATAGAAGTGATCACACCCTCAATTTGAATTCATAAATTCACGCCTGAGAGCTCCTTGTCTGCATTTGGGAAGTGCAACCTGAAGTGCATAGCAACCATGCAACCTCTAGTAAGTGACACTCTCCAAAAAAGTCACACAGTCGCGTTTCAGGGTCTCAGTTGGGCAGCGAGGAGTTCAACCTACCCAACATAGCGACCATGAAACCTACACCAAGTCGCACTCTGCATCAAATTTGTGTAGTCGCATCGCAGGGTCTCAGCTAAGCAGGTAGGAGTGCGACCTTCCTAACTTGACGACCATGCGACCTCCAACAAGTCGCAACCTCCAAAAAATTTTCATAGTCACATCACAGAGTATCAGCTGGGCAACGAGGAGTGTGACATACCCGACCTAGAGATCATGCAACCTTCAATGGTCATAGCTATGAAACATTCTCTGCCTCTGAAAATGCTACTTGCCTTCTAGGTGGCAGTCTAGATGCAGTCACATGTCACATATTAACCAGGATCACATTCCACTCTAAAAGATCACAATCACGACTTTGCAACCTATAGGAAAGTCACATCCCTGAGCCAGGATTCATCTATGATTTACTCTTCCCCTCAAAAACATGAATTAACTTTCTTGTGGGATTGTGACTTGGGCCTAAAATTGAAGGGGTTAATTAAATGATTATCTCCTTATCATTGTAATTTAGGATATCATCTCCAAAGTTTCTGAAGGAGGCTGAGAGGATTTTCCTTATACATGGCTTCTAACAACCCCTAGTCCTTTCGAACATGAAAATATCGTAATTTTCTTTATTTATCACAACTAAATATCTTAAGCTATATTGGGATGCTCGCTCAGCTTGGGAGTGGTAGTTGATAATATGTACATCTCAACACTAGTTTCACTAAAAACCCACCAATATAAACATTTGATCTTGAGGAATGAATGGCCATACGAAATCTCTAAATGCTCAATGGTGTTTTCAATAAAAAGTGACTGTCAATATGGCAGCCTGATTGCTCAATTACAAAAATCATCTGAGGAAGCTTGGGAAGACCCGATAAGGTCACTGAATCTGGAAATTCCATAGCAAGGAAAGGGACTATCCAAGGGTCCAAATTGATTATTTGTTAATGTCATGCTTTTAATAAATTGACTGTATCTTTCTTTGTTTAAAATCATGTCTGACCTGTGTTATTTACCTGCAGGTAGAAGGAAGGAAACAAGATGTTGAACTATGCTAGGGGGTTGGGGTCTCTCGTGGAGATCACATGACTAGGGTTTCCTTTAGCAATCAAGGTGGTCCCTTAAAATCCCTGAGAATCTCACAATAGACTCAAAGGTACATCACCGAAAGATGAATGAACATAAATGAGGCTTAGTGGAAATAAATTAGGCATGCATCAAGACCCGATAGCCACATCATGGAAGAAGTTGGGAAACAAGCATTCTAGGGTTTCCAAGAACCCTCAACATCCTCCTCTTCTCCTTCATTTTGTTGTGAGCATCACTCACCATTATGTAAGCAACTATGCTAAGACTGATTTGAGCATTTCACGGTCAATAGGCATGAGAGAGCAGTGAGGAAGACAAAGAGTCATGGGGGGAGGTCAAGGGTCACAGTAGATGAAGAATCACCTCATATCTATAAATGAGCCCTCACACCTCATTGTGAATGAATTTTATCGCTTGAGTTGAGGATAAGACTATATAACTGACTTGCGCTTGAGAGCTAGAGGCACTCAAATCTTGGTAGCTAGTAGAGGGAGTTGTTGTGAGGCTAGGGTTTTGCATCAGGCATTGGTATGTATAGACGACGTTCCACTATTGGGTTTGACAAGTTGCAAGATATGTTTTGAAGTTGCAGCAACGTTATTAAGATATTATCATTTTCTGGCACTGATTCACTGCTTTCTCATGGTGGTAGTATTATCTCTCTAATATTTCACTATGTTTGTATGGGTGCTTTCATATATACAATATGTTATGGATTGATTCATAGTGGTTGCATGTAAGTTTTTCTTTCGAATCAATGTTTACTTGTTCCTTTCCATGTCGGTGATATATTGTGAACTACTTTGCAATTAACTTATGGCATGTTCTTGTTCATGTATGTATGACTGGGTTTTGGTTCACCGATCCCTCTCATGGCTTGCCCCTTCTTATTGCTACTTAGACTTGATTTTATCTCTGTCTATAGTTTTTCAATCTTGGGATGGTTTTTGTTTCAATGTCTGATCATTTCACCCTTGTCCCTGCTTCAACACCTTCTAATATGAAAACCAAGAGCAAAAACATCCATGGTGGCAGTCGGGCCTGTTAGCATAGTTATTTGCTAAGTCATGAGTCTATTTTAAATTTTTTGTTTTTAGGATTAGAATTTGAAATTTTCAAAAAAAAAATAGTCGCTACCGAAATGTAATATTCCCAATTAGCCATAATCTAATTGGAATATTCAATTTTATTTTATTACTTTTTTTAAAGAATAAGAGGGCAAAGGAGGTCCATAATTCTCCTTAACAATGAATAAATCAATGCCAAATGTGAAATAGACAAATCTTGGCAGCTTAATTAAAGCACCCTTGGTGTGAAAGGGGTTGGATCACTTTGACTGGGTCAACCTTGACCAAATCAACAACGTTGTCATGGAGGAGTGGTCATCAATGAGAGACAACGCAGTTTTAGATGGAGATGCTTTGTGTGAATGTAGTGATATTTTTGGATGGGGTTTAGGGTTTGCAAACACATATTCTATTTAAGGAAGAGGATGGCAGCCATATTTATTATGTATGGGTTTATTATATTTCTGAATATATGGTCTGTTTAGACATATATCTTTCTCTTGTTGTTTAGCTGAGATAGAGTGCTATTTAGCATAGGGTGTTACTGATCAGGAATCCCACCTATTCCATTGAGGAGCTCTTGGAGGAGTCTTGTACTACATTGTCCACTATTAGGCTTAAGGCCAAGCTTCATATTTCTTTTATAGCGCAAATCCTATTAAGGGTTTGGTTGTTTTTGCAGGTTGCAGCAAGTGGTGACTAGATCTCTAGATCTAGGCCATCTCATTGCTTATTTTCAGTGGATAAGGATTTCTTCCCATTGGGAGGATAGTATTGAAGGCCATTGAGTTTATTTTTAAATCTTGGCATCAGGCCAACCATATTTTTATCCCTACAATGTATTTTACTTCCAGGTCTGCGTTATTTCTGTAGGAGGAGTTGCAGGGTGGTTTAGCACACCATTTGGAAAGCTGATTTTAAATTGAAGGGGATATACCTTTCACTTTGAGGATATATTGGAGGAGGCTATTTCATTGATCATATCAGATTATCCACACTTTCCAGATCTGTATTTTTCAGTAGATCCACAGTCTTAGATCTCATATCTACAACTTGTACTTGGTGTTTTGCTGAAAACCCTTGAGAGGTTCTTTAAAGGAGCATGTATAGTGCTCAAATATGATATAGATCTATCTTTTGAGGCATATATCATCCCTATATTTGATTTATAATCAAATTCTGTAGCAGAGGTAATAAAAAAATGTTGTAAGGGTCTTCCAGCTTTTATATATAGTTTTAGCACCTCATCTTGAGGATTTTTTTTCCATTGGAGGCTTGTATTTATTGTTATGCATATTATGGCCCATTTCTTATGTATATTTTGCTGCTGTAATAACATATGAAATTTCTCCATATTAGCCTCTTTATTTATAAATGATGATTTGCAATATTGTTCCAACATTTTGCACTATATTCCTACTTTTCCCATTTGGGAATATTACAATGGTATCAGAGCATAATCTTGGCACAGCCTGTGCATTCTAAAAGCCAATATGTCATCTGAAGTAGGAGAGCCTCTTACTGATAAAGAGAGGAGGTATCAAAGAAGAAGAAATCATAAATTTTATTATACAAATGACAAAGAAGACAAGGGTAAAACTCTTGTATCTAGAGGTGAAGATGAAGAGAAGGAGTTCCCTAAGATCCTTCTTAGAGCCATGCAAGACATTGCTAGAGAGATCAAAGAGATGAGAATGGATAGCTTCAAGGAATCCTTTAAAGGATTTCATCATGGAGAAGGCTCTGGCATGTCTCAGCATTGGAATGATCAACCAGTGCATCAACCTCAAGTTTCCCAATGCTCTACTATGCCTACATTTTTTGCTGTGGGAAATGAAGGGTTTCAAGAGCAAGAATCCCTTGAAAACTATATTATGGAGTATGAATCTCTAACTCAGAGATTCAAGGACAACTGGATTTTTCAAGATTTTTTTCAAATAAAGGACAATAGAATACCAAGGCATTATTATAGAAGTGGTGGATTCATTCAAAATCATGTTCGACACCACACTATGGGAAGATTATTTTTACTCAAATTTGATGGGTCATCCAAGTGTACTGCCAAATATTGGGTAGAAAAAATTGACATCTACTTTTAGTTGAACAAAGTTCCAGAAATGGAGGCCATTAAGATTCCAGCGCTGCACCTTGAGGGTGAAACACATGACTGGTGGTTCCATTGCTTGTCTACATTGGGTCATGCCAATGTAACTGCATATTTAGAGTTCACTAGAAGTCTGGTGGAAAGATTTGATAGAAGATATCTTGAAGCACCATTCATGAGCCTTGCAAAGCTAAAACAATAAGGTAATCCAGAAACTTACATTTCTGAATTCTTAAGACTTTCTGTTATGGTTCCTGATTTATCTACAGCAAGAAGGGTGTATATGTTCATTGATGGGTTAGATGAATATCTTCATGGGTTGGTTAAATCTACCAAGCTTGCTACCCTACAAGATGCCATTGAAAGGGCTAGATACCTTTAAGATGTCTTGCCAAAAGAAAAGGAAACTTTTCAGCATAAGCACTCTTTTCCATCAAAGGGAAAAGAAGAGAAGGCTCCTCCTTCAAAGGAGAGTCAACACAAAAAACCTCTTGATGATGATGTCCGAAGATATTTGAGGAGGAGGAAGCTTTTCTTCACCTGCCAAGAAGCATGGACACCCAGACATAGATGTGCAACTGGAAAACAACATTACATAGAGGTCTTCTCAGATGATGAGGAGGAAAAGAAAGATGAACAAGGAAGGGATCACATCGTTGGGATAGCAAGAGAGGATCCACCACCACATGGAGGTGAGGATGGAGAAATTGCTCCAATTAGAGGCACTCTTGCATCATTAAGAGTGATACCCAACTATCATGACACTTCTACACAAGAAATAGAGTTGAATTTGCATAGTGGAAGCAGGAATAAGATGATCCCATCTATTATGCACATGAGGATGATCCATGAGACATCATTATCTTATGGTAAACCACCTGATTCAGATTTGATGAAATATTTCTCACATCTTGATACTAAATTCATAGATCCAGGAAGGCTGGGATCATTATAAGACCAAATACAATGCTGAGAGTCTTGGGTGAGATCAAGGAGGAGGGAGATATTATTCCATTATCACCATTACCCACTCTCTCATCTCATACCGCGCTGAGAGGAAATGCTGCAAGATTGGAGGATGACACCATCAAAGGGCAAGGAGACCATTCCTTGGCTATGGAGACTCAAAACAGTATTTCACTTGGAAGGAAATCATCCATACATGATAGAATATGGTGGGCACACATGCATGCTTTGATTAGACCAAGGAAGTATTGGATAGATGATAACCTCCCATGGGAGACTAACTTTCAAAAGCTTCAATCTTTACTTGAGCATGTGCATATGCAAGAAGGGCAACAAGGAGGGAATATAAACCTTCCAACATATACCTTTGGCATGGGAGATGTCAAGGAGAAGAACATCCATATGACATAAATTCTTTATGTGAAATCATTAGCGCTATCACTATGGGAGATTGATCCATATTGGAAATCCCAACTGTTGGTGGATTATTCCAAGGATCTTTATACATGCATGATACTTGATGACTAGCTAAATGAAGAGGGATATTCAGTCCAAGAAGGATTCATCTACTATCATGGTAGGATCTTCTTATATAGAGCCTCCAAGCTCAAGGATAAGTTACTACAAAGGGCTTATGAAGAGTCCTTTTTCAGCCACACATATTCCATGAGATTCTACAACATTATCATGAGAAGCTACACTTGGAAGGGCTTTGAAGAGGAAATATATCAGCATTTTCAAATATGCATGAACCATGTAGAGTTGGGAAAGAAACATAACTCTATGAAGGAGTTAATTCAACCACCTCTTTCCTCTTTTGGAATGATAGGAGATGTATCAATGCACCACTCCATTTGTATAAGGAGAAATGTTGGTGAAGAACATGCTTGTGTAACTAATGTTTCATTTGATTATTATTTTAACTCTTTCACCATGTATATGCAGGCCATAGCTCCAAGAAGGAGAAATATACCATATAAAATTCATGGCCAATTTTGGACCACAAAAATTTCTGAACATGGCCACTCCCTTGGAGATTAAAGGGAGATTTTGTATCATTGTGGGTGCACTCCAAAAGCACCGGATATATCTCACACTTTCAGGCATAGTGAGATGACTTGGGCAGAAAATAAGTGGTGGGGAAACCACTTACCACATCATTATCTGAGGCAGTTAGGAGATTCACTGCGTTGGTTCCACATGTGGGACTATGACCCATCTCCATATGCACAAATTTCTATTTGTATGTACTTAATTTTGATCACATACATTGATGATGTACTTATAATTTTTATGGGAATATATGGAGGGAGGATGGGAGATATGTATGTGCCCTATGGGATGGATATTATCCATATTCACTATGCTACATGTTTCAAGGAGAAAAATTGGGCAAACCATGTTTGTTTCATATGAACTATTGTCTCCTTATGGGATGGATTATTTGCATCTCATGAGAAATTTGGAAGAGAAATTCATGGAGGGATGGATTGGTGAACACTTAGCTTATGAGGGAAGCTTATCACATGTTGGTGTCACCAATGGAGGAGGAGAAGAGTTGCAACACTCACCTTGTCAGTTGCTTGAGGACAAGCAACATTTGGGAAGGGAGGGCTGTAATATTCCCAATTAGCCATAAACTAATTGGAATATTCAATTTTGTTTTATTATTTGTTTAAAGAATAAGAGGGTAAAGGAGGTCCATAATTCTCCTTAATAATGAATAAATCAATGCAAAATGTGAAAAATAAAAATCTTGGTAGCTTAATTAAAGCACCCTTGGTGTGAAAGGGGCTCGATCACTTTGATTGGGTCAATCTCGACCAAATCAACAATGTTTTCATGGAGGGAGTGGTCATCAATGAGGGACAACACAGTTTTAGATGGAGATGCTTTGTGTGAATGTAGTGATATTTTTGGATGAGGCTTAGGGTTTGAAAGCACATATTATATTTAAGGAAGAGGATGGCAGCCATATTGATTATGTATGGGTTTATTATATTTCTAAATATATGGTCTGTTCAGACATATATCTTTCTCTTTCTGTTTAGTTGAGATAGAGTGATGTTTAGCATAGGGTGTTCCTGATTGAGAATCCCACCTCTTCCATTGAGGAGATCTTAGAGGATTATTGTACTACATTTTCCACTATCAGGCTTAAGACCAAGCTTCATCTTTCTTTTATAGTGCAAATCCTATTGAGGGTTTGGTTGTTTTTGAAGGTTGCAAAAAGTGGTGATTAGATCTCTAGATCTAGGCCATCTTATTGCTTATTTTCAATGGAGGAGGCTTCCTTCCCATTGGGAGGACAATATTGAAGGCCATTGGGGTTATTTTCAGATCTTGGCATCAAGCCAACCATATTTTAATCCCTATAGCGTAGTTTACTTTTAGATCTACGTTGTTTTTGTAGGAGGAGTTGCAGGGTGGTTTAACACACCATTTGGAGAGTTGATTTTCAAGTGAAGGGGATCTGAATTTAACTTTGAGGATCTATTGGAGGAGGCTATTTCATTGATCATATCATATCAGCCACATTTTCCAGATCTATATTTTTCAGTAGATCTGCAGTCTTAGATCTCATATCTACGACTTGTACTTGGTGTTTTGTTGAAAACCCTTGAGGGGTTCTTTAAAGGAGCTTGTATAGTGCTTAGATCTAATATAGATCTATCTTTTGAGGCACATATCAGCACTAGATCTAATGTATAATCAACTTTTGTAGCAAAGGTAATAAAATAATGCTATAAAATTCTTCCATCTTTTATATATAGTTGCAGCACTTCACCTTGAGGATTTTTGTCCATTGGAGGCTTGTATTTTCTTGTTATGCATCTTATGGCCCATTTATTATGTATATTTTGTTGCTGTAACAACATATGAAAGGTCTCCATATTGGTCTCTTGCTTTATAAATGATGATCTGCAATATTTTTCAAACATTTTTCACTTTATTCCTGCTTTTCCCATTTGGGAATATTACACAAAATTTCCGGTAGCACTTGTTTTAACCTTTTCGGAAAGTCTGTTATATTCCTATTTCTATTTGATTTTCTTTTATTCCGATGCTACTGGATGTTCTAGTAGCAACATCTATTTTTAAAAATAAACAAAAAAGCACATCCGATTTTTTTCAAGCCACGTGTTGTAGTGTAAATATGTTTCAAATATTTTTAAATGTTTTATAGATTGTGATCTGAGCTGTATGCGGTTAGTTTAATTTAAGTCAAGTCATGGTAGACGTGTAACACTTAGGTGTTAACCCACAGTAATATGCCCTACCATTAATCCCATCTGGTCTTTCATCTAAGTCAGTTAATCTCATGTCAAGGTACGTGTTTTTCAAATGGAAGAGATCATGGATCATAAAACTTAATGCAATGACCGTTTGTATGGTCACACAAAAACGCTACTGGAAATTTCAGCCAATAATCAGCAAGACAGTGGAGGTGACTGTCAATCATAGATCTGATTTCCTTAAGCCATCCATAGCATTCCATACAAAGATACACAACCAAATGAAGATAATGATGTCCATCACATGGTGCACACTATGGTCAGGAATATTTTCCATAATGAAAATCGATTTGCATGGGGTGATGAACCATGTTTGTTGTTTTAAAATAATCAAAAAATCAGGATCATTATCAGTTGAGAGTCTAGATGTTTGATATCGAATTGCATAGAGTAGCAGCTTAAGGAGGAGTCTAGATTTCAGGCAGGATTTTAGAGGAAAACACAAGCAACACTTGTAAGGTGAAACTCTTCTAGCTCTTCCACCTATCAATTTCAAGAGACAGAGTCATTAATTTCTGAATATGAATAAAAGAGGTGGGAAAATAAAATGAAATGAGCCATAGGGTGTAGACCTAGTGGAGGCAAATTCGAAAGTGAGAAGCTTTTTTATCCAAGCAGGGTGGTATTCTTTGTGCACTAGATTAGGAAGCTCTCACTTAGGAGTAGCTCAAGAGTTTGCAAACTCTTTCAATGGACAAGAAGCCAAAGTCTATGGTCTTACATTGCAGGTTTCAGAAGACTCAATTGCTGAAGGATTTAACCTTCCACAGGAAGGAGAGAGGTGGTTTAAAGGTCAGGTTATCACTGGAGGAGACCTCAACACTTTCCTCAAGGATGCACACAGAGATCCAAAATTGGGCCAAGGGAATTCCAAGCATCTATCTCAAAAATGATTGGGAAAAAGTTGATAAACTTATCATGATATACCTCACTAGTGAAAGGAGGTATACAATTGTGTTTCTTTATCATATGAGGTTTCTTTTTCATGTTGCAGGTATGAATACCTTAAATCTGCCATACTTCTTGCTAAAGAGTCTGACAAAGATTTCAACAAGGATCCAAACTCACACTGTTGTTTCAAAATATAGCTTGTATCATAAAGCTCTCATCAAGGTTCTAGTTGAAGAAGAGTTAAGGAAAATAAACCAAAAATTGGACCATTTATTGTTTTACAAGGCATGCCAACCTACACCTACACCTACTGTTTCACAAAAACACCCTTAGCCTATAAAAAGAACCAAGAGGAAGACCAAGAAGGAAAAAATCCATAAGGCCAAGAGCAGGAAAGAAATTTTTTCTTCAGTTAAGGCTGAGAGAAAGTTGGATAAATGAGAGAGATCCTCGATAAATAAAGCTAAGTCTATTAAAATGGCGCTTCCCATTCCTCCTTTTCCTAATGTCAACACCAGAGCCCAAAGAGGAAGGTATGCAACTGTAGAGAAATCTAAAGTCCATATGCTACCGGAAATTTCGGAAGCAGATATTCAGCAGAAGATGCAAAAATATTACGAGCCTACAAAATCTAATGAAGAACTCCTTAAAGATGTTGGATATGAAATTAGTAGTAAGAAGAAGAAAGAAGAAGAAAAACCTGCTGTTGGTACCAGAAAAAGGCATACTAGAGACAACGGCAATTTTAGTCTTATGTCCAAGGCTCTACACAATCCAAGCTTAACAACAGAGGTCATTGATATAGAAGGTGAATCTGAAGGGTCAAAGAGAAAAAAATCCAAGAAGAAAAAAAAAACAAAACCCCTTCAGAGCAACACTCAGAACCCTCAAAGTGAAGAAAGATACAAAATGGTTCTAAGGAGGAGAAGGCCATTGTCAAGGAAACAACCACAAGAAAAACGAGATCAAGATCAGCTGTTGACAGAAAGACATACTTGGATAAGTTTGTTGAAGTTGCAACCCACATGGAAGGAAGGTAAAAATGTTTTTTTTTTTTTTTAATATACAAACACCTTTTTGCTTAACAAACAAAATTTTGAACAGCAGCTTAGATGTCAAAGAATATAAGTCTGCACAGGGTTTTCAACATTTTCTGTGCATTTTTGAAAAATAAATAGAGCGCTGCTAGAAATTTCGGTAGCATTCCAGTTTTTATGTAGTTACAGGTTTTTACCGGAATTTCCGATAGCACCTGTTTTAACTGAATTTTGACACATATCAACAAAATTTTCCAAACCAGTTATGGAAGGATAAGGACCCATAACCAAATGGATATAAAAAGTGATGGTGAAAGGTGGATATGATGTTGTTGGAGGTCTTATTAAAATAAGATACATGGTTATTTAAATACCAAATACACAAGGAGAAAAATCAGCAAAAAAAGGGGCATCATGACATCATACTCTGTTGAAAATGCAACAAGATGATGGAGCTTAGTGAAAATAAGTTGCCTTCACTAAGTGGGCCCGCAGGCTATTTTTGGCGCAAATTCTATTTTTAGACTATGTCTATTTTTAGACATATGGATCGTGGTCTATGAGTTGCAGGATGCTATTTATGGATGATTGATAAAGTTGGTAAAAATAGATGGACCTATATTTTTAGATATTGGGTGAAGTCTATTTTTAGACTGCCAGTCTAAAAATAGATCAGTCAAATATTATTAGCCCTTAATAATATTTGGACTATAAACATTATCTTATCCTCTTGAGAAACATGGATTGCTGGAGATACTTAGATGTGTGTATCATTTGTGAAGAAATACACTTATAAAGTTGATTAGTACTATTGCCTTAGTTGACTTGATTAGAACTCATGGCAGAAGTGGTGATTGAGAAGACAATTGGTGGAGACGGTACAAGAGTTGCAGTTGAAATGATTATTTAAGTCATAGCGACAAATACACTAGTGATGAGTGGTGTGAATTAATTATTAATTAATTCACTAATTATTAACTCATAAATCAACTAAAGAACACATCAGTTAACTGCAATGCATGGACAGTTCAGTGGAGACCAGTGTTAGAGGTGGGTGAAAGGGTGAGTCTGCTATCAGTTGTGACTATGGCTGTGCATGAGATTTGCACACACATTGATTGAGATTTACAAATGATGATTAAATGGTCTAATGATCAGATTAAAGGTGGATCAACTCATTATTCATCTTGGATTGGTGAAGGGTGGTGAACTTGTGAATTTTTGAACCTGTGACTTGTTTAGATCTGAGCTAGTTTGTGTGTAACTATTGGAGATAGTACTGAGTACTTGCGAGGAGTATTGTACTATGTATTGTTACATGTTATCTATCATTATAATATATATATAGTTGGGGGTTTTCATCTATTAGCTTTCCCCATTACATACTGTGTTCTATGTGTGCTTGATTATGTTTTAATGTGCGCATGCGACTGCTTCTATTTCCGCAAATTGATGATAAATTGTAGAAGAGGTTATGAATTATGCATGAAGCTTAAATAGTGTGTAATCAAGATAATCTCAGTGAATAATTCAGCTATTATTCAAATTTCTACATGGTATTAGAGCAAAATTAATCATCATATCTATTACAGTGATTACAATTTATTTCGGTAGACAGAGTCTGTAAGCGAGCCATGTAGCCTCTGGATCCATACTTTCTTTGAAAGGTGATATATCCAGTAAATTCCCCTTATAGTCGATCTATGTGCTAGAAATAATTTTTTCTCATAGATCAGAAGCGGTTGAGTTTTGAGCTGGTGGAATTCTAATTTGCAGCAGAGTTTTCTTGGTGTCGAAGTTGAAATGTCGTTCAACAGATTGCGATTGGAGTATGCCCTTGAGGGCAACTCGAATTATGTTGCATGGAAGGACAGGATGGAGGTGGTGTTAGATGACAATGGGTTGAAGGATTTCATAGATGCTAAAGTCCCAAAGCCTACTGATGCTGCTCAAGTTGAGGCTTGGCAAAAGAAGACAGAAAAATGTCGAAGGATTCTGTTGGAGGGCGTGAAGGATCACATTGTATCCAGCCTGCATGGAAAAAATTCTCCATACTTGATGTGGAAAGCGTTGACAGATTTATTCCAAAGCAAGAGCGACCAGAGGAAGTTGGCGCTCAAGGATAAAATCAGAAACATAAAGATGGAGAAAGGCGACAGTATACCCAAGTACCTCACGAAGTTCACCCAATGCAGGGATGAGCTGGGAAGTGTGGGGGTGACTGTAGATGAGGACGACTTGGTGGACTTGGATCTCCTTGGTCTTCCTAAGAGTTGGCATTCCTATCAGGACTCTGTCAATGGTCAGGAGAAATTGCTAGGATGGGAGCGACTTTGGTCGGATCTCATGCAAGAGGAGATAAGGCGGAGCACCAGGGACGGACCTTCATCAAAGGCATCTGATGAAGAAAATTGTGCTTTGGCTGCCAAAGAAAAGAAGGGGAAGAGCAAGAAAGCTTCTCATTCTGGTGCGAAAGGCAAGAAGTAGGACATGTCCAAGGTGAAGTGCTTTCACTATCACCAGCATGGACATTATGCCACAAATTGTCAGCAAAAGAAGAAAAATAATCATGCTGATGGATCTGCAACGGGAGAGGCCTTAGCCTCACAATTTGAGCTGGATTTTTCGCTGATCACATGCTTGGTATCAAGTGTGATGGGTTCAGTTTGGTTCTTGGATAGTGGTGCATCTTTTCACGTGACAGGAGATCGAGATTTGTTTTCAGATCTGGATGAGAAAGATATTGGAGTGCACATCGAGATGGGCGATGATGGTAGATACAGTGCGACCAGTATCGGTACCATTTCCTTTGAGAGGGAGTCTAGTAAACCCTTCGTATTGAAGGATGTGATGCATGTTCCAGGATTGAAGAAGAATCTTATCTCTGTGGTGATGTTAGGAGACAAGGGGTATGATGTTGTCTTCAGCGAGGGAAAGGCTTTCCTGCGCAGTAAGACAGCTAGAGAAACTCGGAAGATAGGGGTTCGAGTCAAGAACCTTTATCAATTGCAAGTAGATGGCTGCGCAGCAATGGAATGCAAGGCAGAAGGAGTGGTGAGCCGGGATGATGGTGAGCTATGGCACCGGAGATTGGGCCACCTTCACCATGGAGCTTTGAAGATACTACAGAAGATTTCTACTGGGCTTCCTAAGGGAACTCTTGCGCAGTCAGATCAGTGCAAGGGGTGTACCTTGGGAAAATTTGTGAAAGCCACCTTTCACAAGAAGGATAGTCGCACCACGACGATCCTTGAGAGAATTCACACAGACGTGTGTGGACCTTTCTCAGTAGCTTCTACAGCAAAGCACAGGTACTATGTGATCTTTGTTGATGATTTTTCTCGGAAGTGCTGGATCTTCTTCATGTAGAAGAAGAGTGAGACATACTCAAAGTTCTGTGAGTTCAAGGCGCTGGTTGAGAAGGAATCGAGGAAGCATGTGAAGGCTCTTAGGAGCAACAATGGTGGTGAATTCATCTCTGCCGAATTCAAGGACTTTTGCAGCGCAGAAGGAATTCGGAGAGAGCTCATAGCACCTCATAACCCACAGCAGAACGGGGTTGTTGAGCGGAAGAACAGAACGATCGTGGGTGCTGCACGGGCGATGTTGCATGATCAGGGCCTACCCATTCAATTGTGGGCAGAGGCATGCAATACTACAATATATGTGCAAAACCGTTGTCCTCACAAGATACTTGGCATGAGTACACCCGAGGAGGTGTTTTCTGGTAAGAGGCCTGATATTTCCCATTTGAGGATTTTTGGTTCACCTGTCTACATGCATGTGACGAAGGATGCTAGGAAGAAGCTGGAGCCGACCGCAGAGGTTGGGATATTTTTTGGGTACACTGATACGCCCCACAACTATCATGTATATTTTCCAGACAGTCGCAAGACTATTGTGCGACGGGATATCAAATTTCAGGAGGAGAAATCCATGACGTGGTCGCCTGAGAGGGAGCCACACTTGCATGTAGATGGGGAGCTATTAGTTCCTAAGGATGAGCCTTCAGATGTGGACCAGCCACAGAGAAAGTTTCATGTGAAGAAGAGACACCATGTGGCCTCACACCATCGTAAGTGGTACAGCATTATTAAGCCGAGCGACTCGGCTCAAGATACGCAGAAGGTTGTAGGACCAATCACAAAGACAACAAGACAGTAGATAGTCACCGTACCTAAGACTAGATACATGGCTCTTGTGAGCAAATGTGTCATCACGGAGCCATCCTCTTTCGAGGAAGATGTGGAGGACCCCGCATGGGTAGATGCCATGGTGGAAGAGTATGATTCGATTGTCAGAAATAGTGCATGGGAGATTGTCCTAAGACCGGAGGGGAAATCAGTGGTGGGTTCGTGATGGATCTAAAAAGTGAAGCAGGCGGCTGATGGGAGTGTGGAGAAGTGCAAGGAAATATTTGTTTCCCGTGGCTTCTCACAGATCGAGGGGATCGATTATGAGGAGACCTTTTCACCTGTCGCAAGGTACTCTTCCATACGGACGATCCTAGCTCTCCCGCCGCGTATGGGGTGGCACATTCATCGTATGGATGTGAAGACCGTGTTCTTACTGCGTTCCTCAACGCCGTCATTGAGGAGGAGGTGTACACAGAGCAGCTCGAAGGTTTCGAGATCTCGCAGTGAGTCGCATGTGTGCAGGCTCAAAAGAGTGATGTATGGGCTGAAACAAGCACCTCGTGCTTGGTACACATGGATAGACAATTATTTCACCAGACTTGGTTTTTCCAAGAGTGAGGCGGATCCAAACCTATACCAGATTGTGGTGGAGGGTAAGCTTTTGATCATTGTGCTTTATGTAGATGATTTAATACTAACGGGTGATGAACTGTTGATACACTCATGCAAGGCAGATCTTGCAAAGGAGTTTGAGATGAAGGACTTGGGCCTCCTTCATTATTTCCCGGGATTGGAAATTTGGCAGCGGAAGGGTGGACTGTTTGTGTCTCAAGGCAAGTATGCCCGGGAGATACTAGAGTAGTTCAAAATGCAAGGCTGCAAGCCTATCGACACTCCTCTTCCTGGTGGTTGGAGGAAAGAGGATGCTACATCGACAAAGCTAGTGGATGCCATCGTTTATCGAATAGCTATGGGGTCGCGATGTATCTAGTCAATACACGACCCGATATATGCTATGCCGCGCGCCTTTCACAAGCTATGGTTAAGCCTACCAAGCTTTTCGGAAGGAAGGAAAGCATGGTCATGCTATCTTAGAGAAGCATTGGGATATATGTCAGGTGGCCAGACAGGAGGATGAGGTGAAGCTGTGTGGCTTCACGGATGCAGATTGGGCAGGGAGCCCAACGGATAGAAAGAGCACATCCGGAGGGATTTTCAGTATCGGGTTGACAACAGTTTCTTGGTACAGTAGGAAGCAGAGATCCGTGGCACTTAGTTTAGCAGAGGCTGAGTATATGGCAGCGAGTTTGGCTGCATGCGAGGCTATATGGTTAAGGAAGATCCTGGTCGGGTTGTTCGGTTCACACTTGGAGCTTCCATCGTGATTTATTGTGATAATCGCAGTTGCATTAAACTCCCGCTAATCCGCATTTCATGATAGATCCAAACACATCGACATGGTACCATCATATCGTAGATTGTGTGCGGGCTGAGAATACAAGTTACTTTCTATACATTCCCACTGAGGATCGTGATGCCGATATTCACGAAGGCGCTCACCAGGAGCAAATTCGAATACCACAGAGTATGTGTGATAGGTTTCGCATAATCCATATCTTGTTGAGAGGGAGGTTAGAAAATGCAACAAGATGATGGAGCTTAGTGAAAAGAAATCGCCTTCATTAAGTGGGCCCGCAAGTTATTTTTGCAATAAAGTTCATTTTTAGACTATATGTCTGTTTTTAGACTATGTCTATTTTTAGACATATGGATCATGTTCTATGAGTTGCAGGATGCTATTTGTGGATGGTTGGTCAAGTCGGGAAAAATAGATGGAATTCTATTTTTAGACATACTGGGCGGAATCTATTTTTAGATTGCCAATCTAAAAATAGATATGTCGAATATTATTATCCCTTAATAGTATTTGGACTATAAACATTATCTTATCCTCTTGAAGCACTTCAGTTTGATGCCTGGATGTGGCACATGCAGCTGACAGAAGGAATTACGTTATTCCTAGGGTCTAAGTGGAGCTATTGCATGTTGACTTCAGTTAGAACTCAAGTGAAAGAGTTTGGTGGAGTTGATTGAGGAGTTGATGGAGTTGTGTTCAGTTTAACTGAGTTAAACATAGTTGAGCTAGTTGTATCTAGTCTAACTGATTGATACACTAGTGAGAGTGGTGTGAATTAATTATTAATTAATTCACTAATTATTAACTCATAAATCAACTAAAGAATACACGCTAACTCCGCAATGCATGGATGTTTAGTGGGAGACCAGTTGTTAGAGGTGGGGTGAAAGGGTGAGTCTACTATCAAATGTGCTATAGCCGGCATGGGAACGGTACACACATCGATGAAAGATTGCCAATGAGGATTGTGCAGTACAAGCCAGTGGGATTCGAACTTGGATCTCATCATTATTCATCTTGGATTGCGCAGTAGAGGCAGGCAGACTTGTGGAGGAGATTTGAACTTGTGACTTGTTCAGATCTGAGCTAGTTTGTGTGTAACTATTGGAGATAGTACTGAGTACTTGTGAGGAGTATTGTACTATGTGTTAGCACTCAAATCTACCTCAGGCTGAAATGAAGTAAAACTCAAGGCTACATCAAACCACGCTCAGCCTCGTAGGTAGCCCTACGAGGACAGGAGAGGGCTCTCTCCGTCAATCTCGAGAAAATAAGAAATAAGAATGCGAGATGAATTACAATAAGAACTGATTTTAGGCTAGTAAAGAGATAGGTATGTTTGATTTTTGGTTTTTTGGTTTTACACTGGAGTAATGGGAAAACAAATTTTGGGTCCGGGGATAAGGTCAGACCTTTGCAGAGTTCAAGCTGGGGCGAGGTAGGTGATGATCTTGATGCTTTAAATTGGATACATGGATAGATTAGACCGACGAGGAGATGAAGAGGGCAAAGAAGAACTTGGATCCTCTCCAAACAGCTGAAAACATATAGAACTAACTGAATTCAAAGGCTAAGCACTGTAAACAATGGATTCAACCTTAATCACTCATTCAATTTAGTTCAGAAGCATATGAAAGGATGGCATACATTAAACATGAAGAAACTTACAGTAAACAAAGAAGAAACACCATCAAGAAAAGAACACCACAAGGATCCCAACAAGTGCCGCAAAACCTCTGATCTTTCCTTAGCCAAAATATGAAAAATATGTACAATGATATCAAAAGTATCCCAAGAGTCCAACCTGTAGAATGCCTTAGAAATTACAATATATAGATCACTCTAACACCTTTCCCCACCTCTAGGGGTCGAATTCCCTCTTCAGGGATCAGTTTCAACCAATTCTAATCATGGAACTACAATCTAGGCGGCTAACCACTTGCCTCTAAAAGAGTGGAAACTGATCCATTACATGATTTTTTACTCATTTGAGAGTGAATCTTCTAGAAGAGATAAAAATAAGCCAAATTTACATGCCAAACATGAATTTACATCATAAAAACCCAAAAATTCTATCCTCAAGCAAAACTGGTCCATAATAGGCGAAATACTGAGCTGGCAGCTGAAAATTCAGAAAAAATTCCAGGTGGGTCGCTCATGTTCCAGGCTGAATTTGAGGTACTTCCCGGCATCCAAATTGAGCTCATGATAGCTCGTTGGAAAGCCCTGGATGTCTACGTTCCAACCCAAGTGGAAATTCTGAATTTGGAGTTGATTTGACCCTCCAAAACCTCATTCTCCCAGAGGTACTCCCTGCTGGTGCAAAAGGTGGCAGCAAGGTGATTTTCATGGTGTTTTTGAGCTTTTTGACCATCCAGATTTCAATGAAATGCTAAGTTGACTTCAGAGGATGCATAATTAACCATGAAAAATCCAAAAATGTAAAAATTTCCTCCAGCAAGTGTCCCAAAAAAAAGTGAGCGCATGAGCGCGCGACCCACGTAACTGCAAAACCTGTTTTTTAGACCAAAAATTTGAAAATGACAAAATTTTCTCCGAATTTGCCCAAATTCGGAGCAGAGGTCCTCCATCATGTGTCCTGCCCAGTCAATGAAGCTTCGGCCAAAATCCGAAGTGGATTAGGCCTTTTCCGCCATCTAAGTGCCTTGCGCAACCTCCTCTTCATGATCTTCATCCTCGCTTTGCAAACATGCATGCGAGCCCAGTAATGGCCTTTCATGTGGCGAAGCAGGTCTTTGTCTCGATTGGCCTTTGCCAACAACTTCTCCAGATGTATATTCACCCGCGTGAGTACAGTATCTCTGTCAGCTGGTGTCATGTCACCGGGTCTCTTTCGATTCCACTGTCTGTCCTCACGGATTTGGCGCACCTCATAAAATGTGAGCTCATCCTCGAGCTGTTTGTTGCGCTACTCCAAATAGTTAATCACCCACTGAGCCTTCTGCAATTGGTCTTTCAGCTGGTCATTCTCGGCCCTTTGCTCCTGGATGACTTCCCTCAGCTTCGAGCTAGGAGAGCCCGTGTCAACATCAATGACTGTCATATCGGTGTCCCGACCTCCTGATGGGCCCTCATCATGCATGGGCCTCTTGCCCCTGTCTTGTACCTGTACCTGCACTGAAGAAGAAGGCGAGACCCCTTCCACCTCACGTGGAGATAATACTCGCCGTGTCGATGAAGTCGGCAAGACCCCTTCCACCTCACGTGGAGATAGTACTCGCCGTGTCGCTGCAAATAAGGCCCTGTGGCCTCGTTGATATGTCTGAACCAAAGGAGTGCTGATACGCTCAACCTCAAGCATGTCCGGCTGGTGTGAAGGCTCTCCTGCATCATGAACTGTCTCGGGAGGCTGCTGTGGCACTCTGAAAAAGTCTCTAGTAATGAAATCCTCCCAAGTGATGCCCTGCTCTGCCAACTGATGTGACACCATGATTTTGATCAAAGTGAAATGATATATACTCCTGTACTACTGCACTGGGCTCGTCTTCTTCTGCACAAATGTCACCATCCTCTCTATGTTGCGGTGTATGAAATACGGAATATTCATCATACGTACCCTTGTGAAGTGCATCAGCAAACGAATATGGTACGCAAAAAGACGAGCATACCTGCCCTCACAACTAAAATACTGAATGATGAGCTTCATGAGCGGTGCATACTCATCTCTCAAGAATCTGAATGGAAAAAATCTGCTCAAGTAAGCCATATATCCAGTTTTAATGTATGGCTCATAGTGAAATTTCTCTAACTGCTGACCCTTGTTCCATTCCTCGCCCATGTTTGGTATACCAGTGGCTTGAGAAATAGTCAAGGGTGACACAATGAAATCAACCCCAGCAAGACTTACCCGGCCATCCCGTAAATGTAAAACAAACAGACGGGCCAATTCACGATGAGGCCGGGTTTGTGCAACCATCTCACAAAATCTGAAACATGACAAATATCGGAAACAATCCACAGCTAATGGACATGCCTGCAACCGAGCCAAAGAAGTAGGCTCCTCTCTGCGATGATTACCACTTCTATGATCTCTGCGGGACCCCCGTGGCACATTACCTTCAGTCACCGAATCACTGCCTGACCCTAGCTCATATTCTGACTCTGTCTCCGACATGACTCTGACCAAGCTTTTGGCACTGTGTATACTGATATGAAAGTAGTGCAAACAAAGTTAGGATGTATGTTTCAACACCCAACCAATATTCCCACCGTCAAAGCACCATAAGGAAACAAACCATGGATAAAATCTCTGTTTTAGATGGATTGGAAAAGAGGCACAATCTCTGTGTTTAAATGCAAGTGAAACTTTGATCAAAGGGAGCGGGCAACTTTCAAAATATTGAACAAATCTTATCAAAGGAGAGCATGGCATCAATAGAATGTGTTTGTCTATGAGTAATAACAACAAAGGTGTCAATGGGCAGTTTGAAACAAAGTCATGAGAATGTTTTTACATTGGGCAGTGAGACATAATACAACCACAGTCACCATGGAACAAAGGTTTTAAACATGGTATAATAATAGCAATGGTCACAATGGCATAATGGGCATGAGAACAATATGGTTTTGATAATATATGGCAAGGCTGAATGTATTACTGACATAAGATAGAAAACAAACTCATGAAACCATTCATTTTCATTTTAAAACCCTGAAAACGATAATGCTATGACTGTGGGGTTTTAAATCCTCCGTTTGAAACGTTTGAAACCACCAATGATGCCACCAACGCATTAAAAACATCAAGCAATTGCAAAAAACCTGTTTGAAGGCCGATGAGAGCGATCCAATCAAGACTGGGCGCTCAAAATGAATTTTTGAACCTCTGTTGATGCGTGGGTCGCTCACCTTCTGCGTGGGTCGCTCGGCTTCTGCGTGGGTCGCTCGGCCCAGGTGGGTCGCTCCCCTTGCAACTTCACACTGCGGAAATAACCCACGTGGGTCGCTCTGCCCAGGTGGGTCGCTCGCGCCCAGGTGGGTCGCTCGAGCCCCAAAACTCTGTCCACGCAGTTTTAAAACTTGAAATCGGCCCTCCAATCTCCAAAACACGATTTGGGTGCTATAGATTTGTGAAAATGAAACTTGTTTGGCTTTTATACATGATACAAATATCCTCCACAATCAGATTTGTTTCAAATCTAATTGCAAACCCATATTACAATGTATTTGTAATTTCACCTTTGGCTTTTTAAATACAATCTTCTTTTGGCTTTTTTGAGGTCGATATTAATGATTTTGTTGTCTTCTTGCAGGGATATGGCTATCTCGGCTAAGGAAAAGACCAGGGGTCTGCTTTTGACAATGTCTTCTTGGCGGAATAATTACAATTTATTACAAAAATAATAATAAACAGTTTCTAGTTCCAAAACAGAGTTTTGGACTAGAAATGTTTTTTTTTTTTAAATGCTGATGATAATAAAATAAAAATCAAAAATGCAGAACCTTCCTCACCTTGCAGGCTTTATGACTAATATACAAATGACTCAAAACCCTAGACACTAGGACCAAAGACACTGATTGACATTTTGATGACTATAAATGTAATGACAATTATTTTGAGTGATTTTTTTGAGGAAATTTTTTTAAAATAGCACTGCAGGTGTAAACATGAGGAAACATAAGACGACAGACCCCTTCGTCAGTCCATGGCATGCTCCTAGTGGAAATGCAACGAAGTGGAACAAACGAGACACCTAATAATGAATATGCAAAAGACGAAATGATCACTGACGGAGGGCTGCAAGGGCCGACTCTAACATTGGCTCCAATGGGGATGGTGGCTCCATGGAGATGCCAAGAACGGAAGATCTCTGGGGGAGTCAGACAGTGCCTCTCATCCATTGGGTGATGGAATCGTTATTTCAACTGATAAAACAAACTTTGGACAACTTTATTGACTGCAGATTTGACTAACGACGGACTGCAATTTGACCAAAACTGACAAGACTCAAACTGACATGACTCAATCTAAAATACTGATAAAACTTAACTTGACAATTTCAAACCAACCAACCTCTATCTCCAGAATTATAGCCTTCGCTCCGGGCCCCAGACTGAAAATGAGAGATCAGTGCACACTTGCAACGAAACAAAAGTAAAATGATATATACAATGACAATGAGATCAGCAGCAAGTACTCAGAAATAATAACGCTTCAGCAACCGACCATTGATCGGTCCTCCAGGACAATCATCTCCATTCATTTATTTGAGAAGAAATGCATTCTGACCCCGATACGCTGCAATCTTAAAAGGACCCTTCCACAGATTTTCAAATTTTCCATGCTTTCCCTTATCTTCATTCCGAGCATCCCATTTCAAAACTACCTCATCCAACTGAAACTTATCTGCTTTCGCCTTTCTGTCGTAGATCTTCTTTATGCGCTCCTGCAACTTGAAAGTATTTTGAAATACCTCCTCTCGTGTCTGCTGTAAATGAATCATCTGATTAATCCTCCGCTGCATAGGATCTTCTTCACTTCCAGCCTCCTGAAGCAATTTGACCACCGGGACAGCAAGTGAAGTAGGAAAAACTGTATCTGTCCCATACACCAACTCGAAAGGAGACATGCCAATAGACTTTTTCTGACTTACCCTATCAGCCCATAATGCATTTACTAACTTTTTGTGCCAGACCTTTTTATTGATTTCCAGCAATTTCTTAATGATATTCACCAAGGATTTATTTGAAGATTCCGCCAAGCCATTTCCTTGCGGATGGTAGGCGGTCGAATGTCCCAAGGTAATATTGTACTTAAAGCAAAAATCAACCATTCTCTTAGACTTAAAGGCTGCTGCATTATCTGTAATTATTTTACTAGGACACCCAAAGCGTGACAGAATATTGTTTTCAAGAAAAGAAATAATTACCGCATCAGTGGCCTGTCGAGTGGGAATCGCCTCAATCCACTTCGTGAAGTAGTCTGTAGCTGTCAAGATCCATCTATGCTGTCCGAAAGATGCTGGGTGGATTTCCCAGATAAAATCCAATCCCCACTGCTGGAATGGTGCACTAACTTCGATTGGTTTTAGAGGCAAAGGCTGTAGTTTCTGCTTCCCTTCGAAAATTTGACACTCATGACAATTTTTAACAGCCTTGAACACATCAGAAAAAAAAGAAGGCCAATAATACCCTGCCCTTAGAATCTTATTCGCTGTGGTCTTCCAAAACAAATGACCTCCACAGTCACCTTTGTGAAAATCCTCCAAAACTCTTTGAGCTTCCTCCTCTACCAAACAATTCAACAACATACCTCCAGGGTCTTTCCAATATAATGCAGAATTTAGCAGCTCTTAACTTCAATGTTCTACTCTTATTTCTAGGCATACCGGGCGGTGTAGACAAATTCTGAAGCACATATAAAATGTCAGCATACCAAGGGGAAGAAACAAAAATATCGGATACCTGAACTGACTTACTTTCCTCTTCTTCATCATACATGGCAGCAATCAAATTTATGTCTAGAGCATGCAGATTTGTTTCAGCCATGAGCTTGGCGAGTCCTTGTCCTTTGATCAGCTTGGTTGGTTTAATCTCCACATCGTATTCTAACAACGCAGCGATCCACTTACCTCTTCTTCCTTCTGGATCTGCCTGTACCAAAACATCTTTCACTGCTGCGTTAGGAACGTATGCTGTAATGTGGGAGTGCAATATGTACACACGGAAATCCTTCAAAGCCTTTACAAGCGCAAGTGCTTGTTTCTCAATGATATTATACTTCAATGCTCCATCTCTTATGATCCGACTGAAGAAAGCAATGGGCTTCTCAACTCCATCCCTTTTTTGCATTAAAACAGCTGCCAATGTGTGCTCAGAAGCAAAAGAAAATAAAATGAAGTCCTGTGTGTAATCCGGGCTGATTAAAATAGGGGCCGAGGAAAGAGCTATCTTTACCAAATTGAATGACTTTACCGCCTCTTCTGTCCACCTTACCTGACTGTCCTTTTTCAGCATGTTCGTGATTTCTCTAAGGTGTTCTGCAAGATTGGGAATGAAACGACGCAGAAAATTCATTTTACCATTAAATGACTGTATCTCTTTCTTGTTCTGGGGCTGTTCAATCTGCTGAATGGCTTCAACACGTGCAGGATCAACTCGAATGCCATCTTTCGAGATGATGTGGCCAAGGAGCTTTCCTTCATCCATGGCGAAAAGGCTCTTCTTTGGATTCGGCGAAATGCCATATTTTCTGCACTTCTGGAAAACAATTTTCAGATGATATAAGTGTTCCTCATCAGAATTAGAAAATACAGTTAGATCATCAAGGTAAACAACCAAAAACACATCTTTCTCATTGGAAAAAGCCATGTCCATAGCACGCTGAAAGGTAGCGCCTGCATTCTTTAAACCGAACGGCATCTTTGCATAATGAAATGTTCCCCAAGGAGTGGTGAACGCAGTCTTGTCACGATCATCTTCCTGCACTAAAATCTGATTATAACCTGAGTATCCGTCGAGTAGTGACATCCTTGATGCTCCAACTACTCGCTGCAATATATGATCCATTTTTGGCAGCGGATTATTATCCTTTAATGATACCTTATTCAGATTTCTGAAGTCAATACATAAACGGATCTCACCTGTCTTCTTTCTCACGGGCACCAAGTTTGATATCCAATCTGAAAATCGAATAGGCACAATGATTCCTGACTTATACAACTTATTTACCTCTTTTTCGATTGATGGTAGCAGCTTTGGATTGATCCTCCTCAACTTTTGACGAAAAGGCTTCTGGTTTGGTTTGATGGGAATAGTATGCTGGATGATGTTGGTATCATATGTTTTAAGATCTGAATAATCCCACGCAAACACATCAGAAAATGAAGACAACAATTTCACATATTCTGCTCTTACCTTCGGTGACAATGACTTTGACAATTTTACCATCTTGGGATTCTCAGCTGTCCCAATATTTACCTCTTCGACACCTTTTTCTGTTGGCCTCAATGTAGGTTTGCGGGCTACATCATCTTGATCAAACAACTCTTCCAAAGGGATCAATCCCTTAGGAATGATGTTATCCTTAAGTTGCAGCACATCCATTTGGTTTATCTGTATGTCATCACTACCATCATCAAATTCTGTATCTATGGAGGTATCTTTAAACTTACCCTTATTCTGCAGAAATTCACTAATCTCCTCATCATCCTCAAAGACTTGCCAACATCGATGATTGTCTGGAACGGTGGGCCGGTGTTTCACATGTATCTCAAACTTGTTGCTGGAATTCATTGGAATCTTAAGATTGCTTGCTGCCTTAGCAAGTCCATCAGCAACACCATTTTGTATGCGGGGCACACATGTCAAGGTATGATCAGAAAATAACTTCAGAATGTCCAAAACTGCATTTCGGTAAGCCCTCATGCGAGGATGCTTAGCCTGAAACTCACCTTTAACTTGCTTTATCACTAATTCTGAATCACCATATACTGCAATCCTTTTCTCTTTCAGCTTCTTGAGAATCTTAAGGCCAGCAATAAGAGCCTCGTATTCCGCTTCATTATTAGAACAATCAAATGCAAGCTTGTATGAACACACTCTCACATTGCTCGGAACTCTATCAGGAGCAGAAAATGGACTACGAATCCACACACCAATCCCAGCACCATCGCTGCCCACTGCACCATCAAAATCCATGGTCCAAAGACCATCTTCATCATCATCTAAATGCTGAAACTGTGCCGGCTCTGTTTTTCCTGTTTGCTGCCCATTGTCTTCAGCTGATTGCTCCAAAACAGCTTGTTTTTCTCTTCTTTCTTTTTGCAAAACTTCTCTAAAATTCTCATTGATTTCTGGTATGTCTTCTGCCTGAACTAATTGACTTTCTATATCATTAAAACTATCAGCAAGCAACACAAACGACTCTAAATCGGTATGTACATAATTCACAGGATGATTGATTGGCTTCTCTTTGCTAGTTATCATGTATTTCATCTTCTGCTCTCGATATAACTTTCTCATTTGACCGAAGACTGGAATTGTAGCATAAGAGAAATCTAACTGAAGTGTACCTTTCAACTTTTCTCCCCAAGATCTTGCAAGGAGCATCCCGAACCTTGGAGGAATGTCGGCAACCACCACATCCATCAAAACATTCTTCGCTGGGATTTGATCTAAACTTACCACCAAATCTTTGATGAGTCCTATACACTTTACCCGGCTGGAATCGAATGAATACAAATCATGATACTCTCTTGTAATGTCTAATCCCAACTTTCCATGATTGCCTTTGGCATCAAATTGTGCGAAGCACCCGAATCGAGCATAGCATTGTGCAATATATATTCATGCAACCTCAAACTGATGTAAAAAGGAGGAACATTACTGTCAGGAGACTCACCATTTAATGCAGGCCCAAAAATCAATTCCGGCTGATCATCCTCAACATTTACTGTGTCAATCATTGGATCAAAGTTCAGAATTTTGGAGACTTGACTACGGTAGCTGCTGTTCTTCATAATTTACGTCAAAGGAATAGATATTTTCAGTTTGGAAATTTCATTTTTCAAACTAAATGCTGAAACCTTCTCAACCTCTTTGACTGGAACTTCCTTCTTTTCAGCCTTGTCTTTCACTATGTTTGACTGATTTACCTTCTCAGCTGATGGCACTTTACTTGCTGCGGGGTCAATTGTTTCTTTTCCTCTTTTCTGTGGTATCGGTGAATCTGTCTTCGGTGCTGAAGCTTCTTTTCTTTTCTGAATGGGATTTATGGGCACATCTCGATTTCTCAATGAATATTTTTTCTGCTCGGCAGTCAACGCATTCATATATCCTCTCTGGTATTCATCTGACTCTTCCTCTAAATCAGCATCATTTGTTAGGATGAAATCCTCATCTTTCTGAACAACTGAACTTTCTCCATACTCCTCATCCTCAGTGATATAGATAGGCAAATCATCGGGAGTGAAGAAATGATTTTGCTCACCTGACACATCATCATCATCATCGGAATCATGACTTACAAAATTCTGCAGAAGAGGGGTCTTAATCTGCTGTTGGGCTGCTGGCTCTTGAGCTCTTTGTTCACGCTGCTTAATTCTGAATTGTGGCTGCTGCTGGCCACGGAAATTTGGATTTCGAAACTGTGTTTCTGATTTGTCGAGATTCATTCTTTTCAAAACCTTTTCCAACTCACAAGCCAAGTGCTGTTCTGATATAGATGTGGAAGGCTCTTCCTTTATTGTCACTCTTTTCTCTGCTTTCAACCGTGCTCTTTTATCATTCAGATTTGCCTCAACACTAACAGCGACTTTCTGCATATCTTCTAAAGTAGGTGGATCTCTATCACGAAGGGAATAAGCCATCTCCGGATCAAAGCCATCCGGGAATTTAAGGAGAGCATACTTTTTAGACGGTCTCAAGTCATCTGGAATAGCATTATACACTGTATTGAATCTAATGATATAATCCTGAACATACTCACCAGGATTACGTTTGAGGTTCGTATATTCTGAAGTAATCTGCAGCGGATCCTTTTTCATCTCCCATCGATCTAAAAACTGCCTCTGGAGTTCTGCCAATGTATCGATGCTTCTTTGCGGCAAGGCTCTAAACCATTTTCTTACCTCTCCTCCAAAAGTTTGCACAAAAAGCCTCATACTCACATTCTCTTCATCAATCTCGAAACGATCAAAGAAATCTGCCATATTGTCTACATGTTGTTGTGCAGGAAGACTCTGTGGAGTGCCATCAAATGTTGGGATCTTGCTCTGATAGTCTGCGGGCATATCATTCAACTGCTGTGGTAACACAAGAGGTGCAAAACGAGCAGCCATAGCTCTTGGTGGATTGAAGACAATCTGTTGTCGAGGAGACACAGGAGGAGTGGGAGCAGTAGGTCTGCGAGATGTATTCAATGGAGACGGAGGAGAAATTACTATTGATTGCTGATCAGAAAGCTCAGGCTGAACCGGAATGGTAGGGATAAAGGGAGGCTCAGTAGGAATCCGTGAACTTGATGCAATTTCAGATGGGTCAAGAATTTGTGAAGCAGATTCAGTAAACTCAGGAGTGTTAGTATCCCCAATGGAACTTTGCAGCTGTCTATCCAGGTAATGTGAAACAAATCTATATTGCAAATCTTCAGTAAACAATGGATCTGGAACTAATCTTGACAATTCAGTTTCGGAAAAATTCACAAACAAGGATGTTTCAAACCGTGCATCAAAAGGAATTTCATCAACATATATGATTTTAACAGGACAGGATGCAGATCGGGTAAGCACTCTGGAACTCCCAAAACTCAATTGGCTTTCTCTTTCAGAACTTTCTTGACTTCCTTGTTTTCTAAGGGTCCTAGGAATCAGATTTGGATTTTCGAATATTGTTGGTGGATCAGGGTCAGGATTCGCCCTAGTATTCCTTCTTGAAGCCAGTGTATTGATCTTCTCGGGAAAAAATTTCAAGGAACACAGTCAATTATTTTCAGCCTTTCGACTTCTAGACTCAATCATCCAAAAGGTCTAGAATGAATAAGTATACTGGGGTGATTTACAAATCAAGTACTGAACACACAAGCTTACCGGAGATCGACTGAAGCAGCGTTTATCTACTTCCGCTTATGCATAACAAAAGCGTTTCGAAAGCTACCTGGCGTGACTTCAGACTCCGTCTAAGACTCCGTCTTGCCCGTTTGTTGTCAGCCCGCTGCAGTTAATTCGCACCGCTTGAGTTCAAGTCTTCAGCAGGATAGCTCCTCTATTCTATATTCAGTCAAATGGAATCAAATAATATTGGATGAGACACATTTTATCAAGGAAGCTGTAGCTGTTGTATTGGAGATCCAGGAGTTTTTATTGTCCATTCCATGCCTTTTTTTAGAACCTATATTCAAACTGTTTGGCCAAACAACTGCCATTGCTGCTAAGTCAGGACTTCTCTTGAAATGGATGCTTCCCCAACTGTTTGCATTTGCAGTAAATGTATCTGTTCAGAAGTTTTTACATGCACAGAGTTTAGTCTTACCTATAGTTTGGATCTCGGGAGGAGTATTAATCTTGCACCTTATATCCTGTTGGATAACTGCCTTCAAACTAAAACTAGGCCTCATTGGTATTGTCATGACACACAATGTATCGTGCTGGCTTATGACCATCCTTGAGTTTCTTTACATAATGCATTCTGCTTCATGCAAAGCTTCATGGACGGGCTTCAAATTAATTGCATTCTGCCAACTTCCATCATTCTTGAGACTATCTATATTTTCAGCCATAATGGTATTCCTGCAGATATGGTACTATCAGATCCTCGTTTTTTCTTGCTGGAACATTGAATGATCCAGCAGTTGATATAGATGCACTTTCCATAAGGTAGTTAATCCTGATGCTCCACGACATTGGTTATCAAAGCATTAGTATGATACTTCTGGAGATGATGATACCATTCAACGCAGCCATAAGATGTTCCCTCCTGTTCATAATATTCTCTTTGCAGTGTAAGGGTCTCCAATGAACTTGGTGAGCGTATCAATGGAGATATGCGAATGGCTTTAAATCAAATGCAATAATGAGTCTATCCTCGTCATATGCTGATATCAAAGCTCGTTTACAAGAGAACAAAATATCAAGGTATTGTCATGGCCGAGGACAAACAAATCGAGAGCACAGATAAATCTTTAGATGAATGCATCGATGCCTTTTTTTAAGTCAGCTCCACCTCTTTATGATCTTGATAATGTTACAAATAAGGTGGAACATTTGTTGAACAACATTCTGTTCACTCAGAAAGTCAGAATACCAAAAGGGTTGTATGCGTGACATCTGGAGGCAGAACTGTCCCTTTGGAACGGCGCTGTGTAAGATACATAGATAATTTCAGCTCAGGACACCGGGGAACTTCATCAACTGAGTATTTTCTAAAAGCTGGATATATGGTCATTTTTCTGCACAGACGGGGAACTGCTCAACCCTTTTGCAGATTTCTTCGTGAAAATCCTATTCTTGAGTGTTTTGAACCTTCAGATGATTCTGGCATTCAAGTATGCTCACAATATGCGGAAGAGTGCAATTCAAGGGCATACATCTATAGTTAGACTAAACAGTTGATGGGGAAGGGTAGAAAAAGGAAATTCCGCGATGACAAAAGCGGGATCAGTTTATAAATGGCGCAAAGAACGCTTGAGAAGAACCCACATTTTAATTGGGACATTATAGAAATAAAGGATGCGATCCCTTTTGAAGAATTTCGATGCAATTGTCAGCCTTGCAATCGGTCGAAGACCCCGAATTCAGCCTTGAAGACTCCAGCGTGAGTTCCACAAGTTTCCAGCAAACTCAGATGCTCCCCCTGTTTTGTAATTTGCGTTTCAATATATAATCATTTTACCACCTGAAAATTGCCGAAACAAGTCGAGTATTCATTGAAATAGTGATGTGTTCGCTGTCGGACAACAGTGGATGTAATGGCTGGAATTTAAGGTTGACTAATGGTGGATTTGAGGCGAAAGCTGGTCTATATTGCCTTTCAGATTGAAACATCAGGTTGACTAAACGTATCTTCCGTTGACTGGTTCGAAAAAGATACGATTTGCTCTGCCACGTGGTTTCCAAGCACGATATTGTTCCTCGAATGCTCCTTGCACTGATTGAGTCAATTGCTAAGCCCTTTACGAATGTTGTTCCTTATTGACAGGGCATAAATGTGCCTGATTCTTTAATTCAAAATGCTTGCAGGAATCTTCTGAATCATGTCCCTGTTTCTCCGCAAGGCCCATACAGACCTTTTGGCACTTACATGCTTTGCTCAAGTAACGGTGCAGCTTGTGTTGATAACGCTAAAACGGTTTTAGAACTACTTCCTTTGACCACGCAAAACCAGCAAACTTCTTTTGAGGAGATTGTACAGGCCTGCCTTTTGGAGCACCCGAGGTATGGTCCTGTTTTGGCGGACGTTATGCAAAACTCCTTGAGAGGGATTAGCATAATGAATTCTGAATCTTCATAATGCTCTTATGAGATGGGTATCGCCTTGCAGCTAGAAGCCATTGGGGTTGGATTTCAGAATAAAATGGCACGGGATGCCTTACAAGGAGCTGGCGAGACTGAAAAACAGCTTGATATAATTGTTGATAACCTAGTTATTGAATTAAGCCAACAACAAAGCGCCATGGCAGAGCTTGAATGGTATAAAGATGAGGATGATACGTTGGATGAAGAGGAAGATGATGAGCATGGTGACACACTTTGTGGAGCTTGTGGTGACAATTATGCCTCTGATGAGTTTTGGATCTGTTGTGATATGTGTGAGAAATGATTCCATGGCAAATGTGTTAAGATTACTCCTGCGAGAGCTGAACACATTAAGCATTATAAATGTCCAACTTGCAGCAGCAACAAAAGGCCCCGAGTTTAATGGATGTCCGAGGGGATCTTTAATTCAACTTAACAGGTGGAAAATTGGCAGCGCTATTCAAATGAAGCCAAATACCATATTTTTTGGGTGGTATAATGGTAATGGAAGTGAAGAAGAAGTCAAAGGCTAAAATTAGAACGATGACATCGACCACAACAGAAAAATAGGAACAAATTGCCTATTTTGACATTCAGTTGCAATTCGAAGGGTCTACGCTCCAGTTGGTGTCTTTGAAATGGCCAGCAGAGATTTTCAAACAGTCAATGATCTGCGCTCCAGAGATTTTCAAATGGTAAAAATAACGTGGCAATCAAAGTCAGAAGTCAAATTGAAAAGCAGATAACTATCCCAGCAAAGCAAATCGAATTGGTTAGTCCATTTTGGGTCTTCAATTGCAGTTCATAAAATTCAGTGTTCTACCAATTTATTGGTCATCAACAAACAAATACAGCGCTATTCCTTTTAGAGCAGAGTTTTCCTATTTTCAAGATTTTAGGTGAAACTGCCCCCCTATTCTCATCGATTTGTTTTCCCCATCTCTGAGTTTATTAATGTATTGTAAAATTGTTTGAGAGTGAAGAGGGAGAGTTCAGAGAGCTAGTGTAGGAGAAAATTAGAGTTTTATTGTACAGTTTTAGACAGAGATTTTAATGAAGAGATACAGCTCTGTTTTTTGAGATTCTCGTGGCTTGAAATTTAGCAAATGTTTTTCCTTTTGTTTCATATGTCATCGTTATGTTCGCATTTCATTTATCGCCCTTTCAATATTGAATGTTTCTAAGTGAGAAATGCAGAATTCAATTTAGTTGCTCTGTCTTGAGGAAGTATTCATAGTTAATGTTTTCTTCTGTTCGACAAGGATCCATCTTCTATGCCCCTGTCGACTTCTCAGCAGTCTTGTCATTCCGTTTATCTCAATTTAATTGCTAAACTTCATGCTTACCTTGCCTCAGGAGATAATCTGTGTTCTTTATTTAATCTCTGCTCTTGCTGTCTTTACCTCACACAGCCCAGAAACCCAACATTTATTAAAAAAAACCCCTTTCTATCAATTTACTAGCCTAAAATCAATATCAGTGTTTCATTTAGGTCATCTTAGATCCCATTGGACAGCTTTCACTGAGTTTGACCCGGAGAGAGCCCTCTCCTGTCCTCGTAGGGCTAGCTACGAGGCTAAGGTTGGTTTGATGTTGCCTCGAGTTTTTCCTTCTTCAGCCTGAGGCAGATTCGAGCGCTAACACTATGTATTGTTACATGTTCTCTATCATTATAATATACAGATAGTTGGGGGTTTTCAGCTATTAGCTTTCCCCATTACATACTATTTTCTATGTGTGCTTGATTATGTTTTAATGTGCGTATGCGACTGCTTCTATTTCCGCAAATTGATGATCAATTGTAGAAGAGGTTATGTATTATGCATGAAGCTTAAATAGTGTGTAATCAGGATAATCTTGGTGAATAATTCAGCTATTATTCAAATTTCTACATACTCAACATATCATCCCAGATTTCTTCTCTTCTTTCTTCTACATCTGTCCTTTCAGTTAGATTTCGATGGGATATGGTTGTAATGTTTTATAACACCTATATAATGTTAGGAGTAGTATTTCCTTATTTTTATAAGAGATGGAGTTGGTGCCTCTCTTTGTATATATACCATTTGTAAATACCATTTCCAGGTTGGATGTTGGTCTACCTGAAGACTGAATATGATAAATAAAATACTTTTTTACTTCATGTTGGAGGATTTTGTGACTCAAGAACCATCTAATGTATGGTGTGTCTTCTTTATTTTTTATTTTCTTCTAAATTATGAATTGCAACAACTAGTAAGGTGTGAGTAAGAAAATATTAAAGGCTTTAATAGTAAATTATCTGCTATCATTTTTCTACAAATCATATATGTGTTGTAGAACACGTGAGTGAAGATTTCATAAAGGATTTGTGGAATAATTTATACATGCAATATACTTTCTAAATTTTTTTTACTTTGCATAAATAGATTTTGTGTAGAGATCCATCATCATAGCTATGTGATTGATTTAGGATAGGAATATTTCCTAGAATAGGTACCACTTATCCATCTTCTTCATTTGTTACACTCTGATCCCTATACTACCAATTTACCCATACAATTTATAATTATCACAGCTTTCCAAATGCATGAAAGTATTAAGAATATAAAATCATTTCAAAATCTTTGAGAAGCCATCCCACCACTCAAAAAACATTTTAAAATTTGAAATGAACTATGATGTAATATCCCTTTTTTAGGAATATTGCCAAGCTGCTCAATAGGAACGCTACATAAGGAAATATGGGAAAATAAAATGCAGGAAAAAGCTTTTTTCCTCGTGAATATTCTGTATTGAACTCAAATATGTAATATCTTCAAAAACAAATCAAGTTTGATCTGCTAAACAGATGTCCCACAAACTGGTACCAGTGAGATATTCCTCTTTAAGACATTATCAATCAACAATTTGATCTAAACCAGAGATTGACTGAAGGGGAATTTACTGGATATGTCACCTTTACAAGAAAGGATGAGATCCATAGGCTATCTGGCCCTTTTCAGACTCTGTCCATAGACCCTTGTCGAGAGGTAAGTTCCCAAAGGGTTTACTCAGCAAATCATGACTAAAAAATTCATTTTTCAGATATGATGGCTTCATCTATCATTAAATTTGTTTGAGAACACTCAGAAACCAATAGAAAGAACAAAAAAACTCTTTAATCATCTTTTAACTTCAGAAAGGTGGGGAAACACAACAATTTATGCACTAAAATAGGTGTATAAATAAATCTGCGTGAGAAAAAGGGAAATGGCTCTAAGATATGTTAGATTAGGCTAAGAGGGACTCACATGCCAAATTTAAGCTCAAAAAAAGGCGTTTTTCTATGTTAAATAGTTCCTCCTTCCCGACTAGTCAAGAAAAACCCTAATTTCCCATGACCTAAATTATGCAGAAAAGTGTTGAAGCTTGGGCAGTGTAATTTTTGAAGGGTATGACTAATTTTATGTAGAAATATTAGTATGCAGGTTCAAAATAAGATTCATTTAGCTTAGGCATGGAAAAACAAACATTTATATGAAGAAAAACCCTGCAATGAGTTGCTGCAACACATAGGAAAAAGACTGCAGATTATATCAACATTAATTTTTAGGGGTTTCAGCTGCTGTAAGTGAAAATTCAGATCTATGACATATCTATGGCTGAAACATTATATCCATACCAGATCTGGAAACTACTCAGCCTTCTCTACAAGATCCCCCTAGAATTTCATCAAAATAATACCGGAATAGGTGTAGATCTGACATATAAGCTACAAAACTGCAGAATGCTCAAAATTTCTGAAGATGAATTTATTATAACAGAAATCAGATCTAAAAATAGCTTAAACAGTAGCTACATCAAATATTTACAAAGTGAGAGGTAAGACTCAATCACTGAAGATCATCTATTGCACAAAACTGAAATAACATTAAAACCCTAAAGTGCAGAAATGTAGTTCTTGAGAGAGACTGTGCAGAGTTTGAATAAAAATGAAGCAAATGCTATAAATTACAGATCTAAATACAAAATAAGAGAGAGATCCTCTTCTGGGTGGTCACAAGACACCCTCCCTGAGAGAAATATCCTCCAAAACACTAGATCTCTGCAGATCTAGACTGCCACTTGCTGCAACTCAAGCAGCTGCAAAATCCTCAACAGGACCAGTGTTGCTAATAGATGGAGCTTGGCCAAAATGCCGGATAGTGGCTCATTTCAGTATAATCTCCTCCAAGAGCTACTCAAGGAAGGAGGGAGGATTCCTAAACAGGAAATCCTCTTCCCTTAGGCTAAACAGCCAAGGGAGCTAGAGTTGCTCAAGCAACCTCTCTTTCGAAAATACTTCAACAACCATCTCTTGAGCCCTCACCTCCTTTTTATAACTTTAAGGGGTGCAAAAACCCTAAACCACTTCAATGGACTTAACCCCTTTCACATTGGAATGTTCTTATAAAACTGCGTTGGTTCTCCAAGGTGGTCCAATTTTTGTTTTCACATAAGTGGATTTTTGTTACAAAGGCCCAGATTTATCCTTTTTTACATTGGGCATGTATTTATTCTTTGATTTAAGGATATTTGCATGTCCTCCTCTAAATTTTATTCATAAAACAATAAGAAAGAAACAAAATGAAGTATTCCTATTAGCTTGGGCTAAATAGGAATATTACAGTCCTCCCCCTTCAAAATGTTTCTTGTCCTTAAGCAACTGCAAGGAAGAACTAGACTTCTCCTTCCCTTTTCTGTGGCCTCATCAATGGATCCCACCATAGCTACAAATTATAAGCAATGAATCTACCCTCCAATGACCTTCTCCAAGTGCAAAATAGCAACTGTACATTATGAGAAATGGGAGGTACAAGTGGTGATCTTCTTGTTGCTCAATGGCCTCATCAAGTAGGAGTGATGAAGAGCATGGGGAAAATGTTTCCCAATGAGTGTCTCCCACACCCATGCTATCATCCAAATAAAAGGAGCCATCCTTGATAGCTCATAAAAACAATCATTAATCCCCATGATGTGCATTGAGTAGGGGCTACAAGGCTGGAAATGAGGGATGAATATATCTAACTCACGCTGCCACTCTTCCCACTGTTGATGGATGTGGAGCTGTGGATCCTAGGCTGCAAAGATGTGGTCACCATGAAGCCAAAAGGAATCTGAAACTTCATGATCTCCTCCATTGATTTCAGTGAGCCTCCTTTCCCACCCTCTTATGCATACAATGAACAATTTATCTTCACCATATTTGCTCCCAAAGAAATGTGGACTAAGTGCCATATGATGTGCTGGATGGTGACAATATTCCCTCCCTTGAGACCAGTGTTGTCCATCGTCTTGCTGCCCCAAGTCATGATACCATAAGTGGCCATCCCACCACTTTCTTGCTGAAATAATCTTCTTCAAAGCTTGGAAATGATTGAGGAAAATGAGTGTTGGCTGAATGGAGATCAAGAAAAACATGTCTTGCTCTAATTCCTCCCATGTGAGAGGCTCCCCTTCATGATACAAACTCAATGCATGACCCTTTGTAGAATATGATACAATGTACCATGCAGCAGCCACAAAAAGTTCCCTCCTCTTCTTGAAATACAAATGAATATTGGAGAGTGCATTCCCAATGGATACATTCATCCAATGTATCATTCCTCCCCTCCCACATATGCTCGTCATAGAAATAGAAACATCAGCAACATAGGGAGAAAGAATATAAATCATGTTGGTTTCCATATACAACAAATGTGAATGGAAATGATCCCTCATATGCAACCAATGCAGTTTGGACCTCAACTGCAAAAGAGACTGCTGAAAAATGTGGTCTCCCAACCACTTGCATGCTGCCCCAATCTCTTCATAACCTTGGAGGACCTAAATGATGGATGAGGCAATGTAATTATGTCCTCCCAATAGAAATCCCTCCCCAAGTCCTCCTAAAGAGAGGTCAACAATACTGCTCATGGCCTCAAGTAGACCATGCAATCTCAAAGAAAGAATGCTCCTCCTTGGAGAAACATTCTGCACATGTATGGTTAAGGAAGCAATATGTAAATCATCAAGTAAATAAACAATATCCTTACCATATCTTTTTCTCATGCAAAGGGAGCAGCTCATAGATGAGCCTCCTTTCATCCTCAAAGAGAAGAGAGGAGACTGATTTAACTCTTCGTAAGAGTCATGTGCATGCACAACTCCCATGCCAAATGTAGATTTGGAAAGGTTGTTACCCTTCCCCTGTTTCTCTTGCCACAACGCAGAAACTGAAATGAGAGTGGGGGTGGATGATATTGAGAGACTTTTTCTCTCCTCCTTGAGCCTACCCAATACTCTCAGCACTACATCAAGACCTCCCAAGGTCTCCACTTCTCTAAGAAATGCCTCACCAGATGAAGAACTCACCTCCTCTTGTTGATCAAGTGGCCTCCTTGGTGCAATGTCTCCAGGATATGAGAAATCATCTAGTGGTGACTAAATACATGAATGGAGGGAACCCTCCATGCTTCCACTCCACAATCCAATCACCTCTTTAGGTGCATCAACCTTCTGCAATAGATAGGAATGAGATTCGCCGTCTTCCCCATGTTATCTCGGTATTCTCATGCTTTTGAACTTTCTCCATCTCAAGGGATTTTGAAGTGCAACCCCCTTGATATCTCCAAGGGAAGATCTTGTTCCTCCCTTACTGCTCTTGCACAACGTAGTGCAATTTTTTTGTTCTAGATCAACAACACATAGGAATGTAGATCTCTCCATGCAAATGGCTGAAATGAAAACAGATGAATCTTTGACCATACCTTGGTGAAATGTAGAAGCAAGAACTTATTCTGAAACTATGTAGTCTTCCTCCATTGAATATGAAGGCTGCTCCTCCAAGGTTGTGCCAGCGTTGGTACAAGTCTCTTCCCCCTCAACCTCCTTGAGATTTTCTTGAATATCCTTCAAGGTTTGGAAAAAGAGTGGGGGAATCTCCTTTTCTGTCATTCCTTCTTCTACTCCTCTTTATCTCAGCAAGAAAGTGGGGATGTGACAAAATTATAAATCAGATTGTGTGGCTGAATGCTCACACACATCATAAGAAGTACTGGGTACTCCTTCATCTTCTTGAAATTCTCTAGGAATTTCACTGTAGCTTCTTCTGCTTTGAAACCCTCTTGGAGTTTCACTGCACCCTTCTTCTTCCATTGGTTGAACCTCCTTGGAGAGGCCCTTTTCTGATATGAAAATTGATGAGAGTAATCTCATCCTCTCCATAAATTTGATCTCTTCTTCTACTCTTAATTCACTGATAGCTTGATCTCACAGGTTGTGCCATAGATCATGCTCTGAAACCACTGTAATATCCTTTTTTCAAGAATATTGCCAAGCTACTCAATAGGAACGATGCAAAAGGAAATATGGGAAAATAAAATGCAGGGCAAAGCTTGGTTCCTCTTAAATATGCTATGTGGAACTCAAATATGTAATATATTAAAAAAAAAATCAAGTTAGATCTGCTAAACAGATCTCCCACAAACTGGTACCAGTGAGATATTCCTCTTTAAGACATTATCAATAAACAATATGATCTAAACCAGAGATTGACTGAAGGGGCATTTATGCCAAAATGTGTGAAAACCCTTGAGCCATTTTATTATGAAATAACAACAGCAAAAGGATACAATGAATGTCAAAAGAATAAGGCAAGAAGCCTTCCATGAATACACATGCCATAATACAAAATCTTGCTCCATAGCAGGATGCCCATGAATAGGAACTGCGCAGTCACCAATTTATGGATAACAGTTTATTTGCAGATTCTCTTGATGCAGTGCGGAAGCTATTGATGAAGGCCACATGAGGAAGAGAGGAGATATTTTTCTCTCCTCATGAATTTTCTTGAGGACAAGCAAAGATTTTGGAGGGGAGGACTATAATGTTCCAAAATTTTAGCTTCCAAGCTAAATGGAACATTAGAGTTAGCAACAGCTATAGTCAGTAAATAAATGGGTAGAAAAGCCCATAAGTCTCCTAAGGAGGAATAAAATACCCCAATTGTGAAAGGGGACACTCTTTCAAGCCAAATAAAATACCTCCATGTGTGAACAAGGTTAAATTGAAGCTACTTTGACTAAGTCAACAACGCAGTTTTAGTGGAGGAGGAATCCTAGGTTGGATAACACAATTTTGGAGGGAAATGTAACTTGGGTTAGAAGTAACCTACATGAGTGGGGCCAAGGGTGAGAAAAATCACTTCTGACATAAGGAAGAGGATGGCAACATTGTTCATTATGTTGTAGATTATTATTCTTGGCTTCCAAGAATTGTTGCTGCTTTGCTACTTAGCAAAGTTGCAGTGCTGTTTAGCACTGGGTGTTCCTGGGTGGGAATCCAACCTCTTTCCTTTGAGGAGCTCATTGGGAGAGTTTTTATTCAACATTCCACATTAGGTTTTCAGGCCAAGTTTCAGCCATCTACATTAGCACAACTTTGCTGGAGATTGTGCAGTGTTGCTGGGTGCAGCAGTGGAAGGGATTGGAATCTCGGCTTCTGAGCTAGTTTCTCATTGGAGGAAGGTTCTCTTCACTTGATAGATTTTTTTGGAGAGTTACAGAGCTTATTTCAGATCTGTGGTATCAGACCACACTTTTCTCATACCCTCCCAGTGTTGTTTTTGCTAGGGAGTGCGTTATTTTGGAGGCAGTGTTCATTGCATGGTTTGGTGGCTCCATTGCTGAGTTTCCTTGTGATTGAGAGGTTCATCCTTTCATGGGAGGAAGTCTTTGAGGGATCTACATCAGATCAGACATCTCTTCAACCTTCTACACTCATGTTCTTCAATGTTGCAGTGATTATTCGGTCATTTTCTGAATATCACATTTTGTATGCAGAGTGTTTGACAAGAAACCCTTGCCGGGTTCTCTTGTATATTGTATGAGGAGACTAGATCTCTGTACTTCAGAATTATTCATTAATATATGAGTAGATCTATTATTCTCCCATATTTTTATGTGAAAACCCTCTTTAGACTGCGCAGACCATTGATGCAGCAACTCCGGTAAAATGCAGTTTTGGGAGGGGAGGATTGTAATGTTCCAAAATTTTAGCTTCCAAGCTAAATGGAACATTAGAGTTAGCAACAACTATAGTCGGTAAATAAATGGGTAGAAAAGCCCATAAGTCTCCCAAGGAGGAATAAAATACCCCAATTGTAAAAGGGGACACTCTTTCAAGCTAAATAAAATACCTCCATGTGTGAACAAGGTTAAATTGAAGCTGCTTTGACTAAGTCAACAACGCAGTTTTAGTGGAGGAGGAATCCTAGGTTGGATAATGAGATTGTAGGAGGATTCACCGGGGGAATCAGAGAGTGTAATCTTCAGTGAAAGGGGCAACCTTTCACTTAGAATATCATTGGAGGAGTCTCCTCATGAAACTGCGCAGTCATGGCTAGGGAAGCAACTTGTAGCAGTGTATTCTTGAGCTTTAATGCATATTCTTGATTGAGGCTATCTTGAGAGGTTTCTTCCTCAATATTTGTATATTATTTGTTGTTTTTACTTTATATATCAGCCATGCACTCTTCTTATGCATTATGATGTATTATTTCACTGTTGTTCATTATTGAAGTTTAGGTGTTGTTGTAGCTCATCTCTTTGAGAAAGATCTTCCTGAAAGAAGAAATATTTTCATAGCTATAGGTGGAGTCTGAGTAAGGGCCAGGAAGCCTCTAGTTCTCATCCTCTCTTTAGAGGTGAAATAACTGGTAAAAGCCCTCTCAGTCTATCTATGACATAGCCTTGTTCATATTTCTGAAAAATGAGTTATTTAGCAGTGAAAAAATCTGTTGATCTCCATTTTGGAATATTACAGTTTATTTGCAGATTATGTTACAGTTGAAGAAAGGTGGGGAAAAGCAACAATTTATGCACTAAAATAGGTGTATAAGGAAATATGCGTGATAAAAAGGGAAATGGATTTGGGATATGTTAGATCAGGCAAATAGGGACTCACATGCTGAATTTCAGCTCAAAAAAAGGCGTTTTGCTATTTTAAACAGTTCCTCCTTCCCGATTAGTCAAGAAAAAACCCTGATTTCCCATGACCTAAATTATGCAGAAAAGTGCTGAAGCTTGGTCAACGTAATTTATGAAGGTAATGACTGATTTTATGAATAAATATTAGTATTCAGGTTCAAAATAAGATTCATTTAGCTTAGGCATGGAAAAACAAACATTTCTATGAAGAAAAACCCTGCAATGAGTTGTTGCAACACATAGGAAAAATACTGCAGACTATATCAGCGTTATTTTTTAGGGGTTTCAACTGATGTAAGTGGAAACTCATATATATGAAATATCTATGGCTGAAACATCAGATCCATACCATATTTGGAAACTACTCAGCCTTCTCTACAAGATCCCCTTCTAATTTCATCAAAATAATGCCAGAATAAGTGTAGATCTGACATATAAGCTACAGAACTGCAGAATGCTCGGAATTTCTGAAGATGAATTTATTATAATAGATATCAAATATGAAAATAGCTTAAAAAATAGTGACATCAAATATTTACAAAGTGAGAGGCAATCCTCAATCACTGAAGATCATCTATTGCACAAAACTAAAATAACATTAAAACCCTCAAGTGCAGAAATGCAGTACTTGAGAGGGACTGCGCAGTAGCTGTATAAAAATGAAGCAAATGCTATAAATTACAGATCTGAATACAAAATAAGAGGGATATTTTCTTCTGGGTGGTCACAAGACATCCTCCCTGAGAGAAATCTCCTCCAAAACACTAGATCTCTGAAGATCTAGACTACCACTTGCTGCAACTCAAGCAGCTGCAAAATCCTCAACAGGATCAGTGCTGCTAATAGATGGAGCTTGGCCAAAATTCCGGATAGTGGCTCATTTCAGTACAATCTCCTCCAAGAGCTACTCAAGGAAGGAGGGAGTATTCCTAAACAGGAAATCCTCTTTCCTTAGGCTAAACAACCAAGGGAGCTAGAGTTTCTCAAGCAACCTCTCTTTCGAAAATAATTCAAAAACCATCTCTTGAGCCCTCGCCTCCTTTTTCTAACTTGAAGGGGTGCACAAACCCTAAACCACTTCAATGGACTTAACCCCTTTCACATTGGAACCTTCTTCTAAAACTGCGTTGGTTCTCCAAGGTGGTCCAATTTTTGTTCACACATAAGTGGATTTTTGTTGCAAAGGCCCAGATTTATCCTTTTTCACATTGGGCATGTATTTATTCTTTGATTTAAGGAGCTTTGCATGTCCTCCTCTACATTTTATTCATCAAACAATAAGAAAGAAAAAAAATGAAGTATTCCTATTAGCTTGGGCTAAATAGGAATATTACATATGATGTGTAAGGCTTAATCCTTTTGTAGTCAAGGAGTGAATCCTTGCGCTAACATGGCCCACATACCGGATGGGGATCCTATCCGAAACAATGTGAGGTCTAATTGGGACCTCTCACTGGGGAGATCCCCTTCTTTTTGGTGGTACAATTTCTCCCGTAAACAAAACTGGCACTAGAAGGAGGGCTAGATGACAAGATGAGTCCTTGAAGAATGCAATTTCATCTCATATATGTAAATGGATCGTCCCAAAATATTTCTCTCGAAATGTTTATCGAATTTATCTATTTTTCAATGCTTAATCCCTGATGAGCCTCTCTATCACTTGTCTCAGTTAAAGTTCGATGGTGAGAATGGAATTTCCATAATCTAGCACCTTTCTAATTTTCTTCAATTTTATGAATATTACGAAATTACGATGAGTTGTTTTCTTATGTGCTTTTCTCCCTCACCCTTGAAGGTCATGTTAAGAAATGGTGCCACACGTTGCCAGTAGCTTCCATCCATTCGTTCGAGCAACTCACCAGTGAGATTCAACAAGATTTTCACAAGTACGATTTTTCAAGATGTGTTAATAAGGATAAATGAGATCAGAATGAAACCTGAAGAATCTCTAGAGGAATTTTATATTAGATTTGTTCATCCTTGTTTTGACTTTCCTCAAAGATATGTCGATTGGGCATATTTAATTGAACAATTGGTTTTAATTTCTTTGCAACACCTTCAATCTGAAACAAATACCAACCCTTATAACTGTCATGATAATATTCAAGTTACCAATTATCTAGATTCTATCCCTATTATTGTCTTGCCTATATCTCTGAGTTTGGAACAAATTCAAGCCTCCAAGGAGGAAATTACTATTTGTGACATTTCTCATCCTCCTCTTGATTTTCTACCTAATGAAATTTTAGTCACAAATAGTTTAGGTAATGAAAGATACTTGTAGGGAAATGGATAATGTTACATCGCCTATGAATATTTCATACACCCTATCAAATAAAGACTAAAAAACCAAGTTGATTTAACATCTCTCCCCATTGATGAAACCAATCTCGATCCTGTTGAACATATGCCTAGTTCTACTCCTGAATCTCATTCACCTACTAGAAGTGACTTAGGTATTGTCCCAGATGAAGTTGATTTCCTATAAAATCCATGGACCGTGGCATACATGCAAGTTCATTGTTCCCTCTAGATGACACTAATGCGTGAGATGAAAGTCCTAGTATGATTGGTGCCCCTCATCTGAATCGTTTCATCAATTATTCCCTGATTCATTTCATGAGCCTACCACACCAGTGATTTATACATATCATTCAAAACTTTATCCCATTGGTGTTGGTTGCAGTGGTGAACATGAGGGTGATGTTTCACAATTTTACTACGAGAATGATGAATCTCTTATTTCTGATATATTCCATCTGTAGTCCTTAATTGGTCAAGAAAGAGACCTTATGTCTCAGAAATATCATGATGTTTCTCTCACCGGTTCATCCTCATTGTTAATCCAAGAAGAGCCTAATGTACCAAATACCCAAATTGATCAAATTGGTGGCTTCAATGATTGTAATTTTCCCGAAAACGTATTCACTCACGCGTATGGTGATTGTGATTTGTATCTATTTGTTGATCTTATGAATTCACTGAAATTCGATGATTTACCTTTAGAAGATTCAGGGACTCATCAAGGAGTTGAGGCACTTCAACTTCTACTGATGGTTATGTCAAGTTCTCATGAACCTGATGAGACCCATAAACCAAATCAAATTATGGATTTTGAAATTAGGGTTTTCGTGCACCACACTCCTCTCAACATAACTGTGCCATATGCAAACTCATCTTGGCAAGCCTCTAATTCAAGTGATGTTTATTTGACCATGCCTTTTTTCCCCTAACAGTTGATATGCATCAACCTCTATACCCTAATTTGTTCACTGGAGGGAGGACACTGGCCATTGTCTCAAATATTTTTTATTGTTTCCCAACCAGTACAAATTGCAGTCAGGTACAAGCAGATGATGTTTTACAATCCAATCACTTAACCTCTCTATTTCCTGAGAATTTTCTGGTTAATTCATCTCATCCTTGGAAATATAAAGAATCTGATCTATTTAGCTGTCAATCTATCCGTGTGAAAACATCTGACCAAATTGATAATATGCTCACTGATAGTTATCCAACCTCTATAAATGATGACCATACACATCCACTAGTTGACCTCATGAAACCACCGAAATTTGATAGCTCCCAGTTTTAAGGTTCAGAGTGTTTCTTGGGTAATGAGGCACTTTAGCTACTGCTAATGGTTATGTCAAGTCCTCACATCCTTGACAAAACCCATGGACAACTTCATACTAGGGTTTCTGAAATTAGGGTTTATACACTTTAATTCTCTGGCATCTCAATTTCACCTGGAAAACACTTATTTTATCCATGTCATCAAATTGATCATCCTCACTATTATGATAAGGCCGTTGCTCTACATGAACGATGTTATGTGAAAAATTTCTCTACACGCAGACAACATGTTACCTCACTTGCACCAGATTTAGGGCTAGATGATTATAGGTTTCAAGTACATCTTCATGTCTATCAAGATGGGATTTCCATTCAACTTGAACAATATTTTCTGGCAGGTTCTCTGGTAAGTATCCATGACCTTCTTGTTGTTGTACATCTTTTACAAGCAAGATTTGTTGTTGGTGCACAATTTTTTATGCTGGTTTTAATTTCAAACATCCATGTTCTTGGAGGCTGGGAACTGATGCGATGGATGCACTAGAAATTTGATTTTACATGACCCAAATGCCTCTCCCGTTAAATTAGGGTTTAGTTTTAGGCTAGCTAGGTTTTTTAATTAAATTTTACTTGTTCAAGTTGTTAATTAGGGTTTACTTGTCAGGATTTTCTTGATGGTTAAATTATTTCTCCATTCTTTTCTTTACTATAGGTAGTTTAGTTTTATGCATTATGGATTTTTTGCTAGTTTTCATTTTCTCATTGTTTCATGGAATTCATAAAATCATTTCACATGCGTTGCATTGTCCTTCATCTGCAATTAGATGATTTATTTCGTGCATAATACTGCATTGAATTATAATCCATGCTCGATGCATTACATCATGAATTTTCCTTGTTTCATAGTATACACTGGCCATTGACCTAGACTTGCATTTTACTCTATGTTTCATACCACTACATGATCCTTCAAACCTTTGGTGCCATGACTAGATTTCTTACCCATGCTTGTAGATGCTCGAAGCTTGAGGGATTTCTTTGACCTCTTTGTGCACACTGAAACCCTAGAGAAGCTTCCCTGGCCACCTTTCCCTAATGTTGTAACCCTAACCCTAATGATTATGTTAGGTATTGAAGGTTACTCCAAGAGGCATCTTCTCTTAGAACCGGTCATCAGAGTCATATCTTGAAAATATTTCTTACAAGTCAAATTCATTAGCCAAGGAGATACGTGCAGGTTGTTTGTGGGGAACCCTAATAAGTTTGAATCAACTGTATCCATAACCTAAACCTTGTGCTAAGCATGGTATTGAATATATCAATGAAGTTCTTACATGTTTCACTTGTTAGTTGGAGATGGGATGTGAAGGCTTGGCATGAGGGAAAACCTAAAACATAATACCTTGCAGTTTGTGTCAAACAAGAAACAACCTCTCTTTCTCGTAAAATAAGTTAGGATCCCTCATCCACCCCATCGCAATGAATGCCCAATAATACGTGCTAATGTGCACATAAAAGAAAATGAAATTAAATGAAGGGTAAAGGATCGAGAAATGATTCCTGTGCAAAGAGGTAATGCAACGACTTCGTCGGGGTACTAACCAAGCTCGCTGGCAGTGGAGCAACATTTGTGATTTATTGAAGTGACTCTGCCAAGGTACTTTCCAGGCCTCCTGGAAGTGGAGAAACAACATAAAATTATTTTAAAATTATGAATATAATAAGCCCTCTACCTTTTTCTTTTCGTCATCATCAACTACTTCCATGCGTGAATTTATACTTGGGTGTTTACTGATTAGCAAGACCTAGATGAGGCACAAAGGGAAGGCATATTTGTAAAGGTAAAAGTTACATAAGAGTTACCCATAGTTCCTATTAAATATTTCATTGCATCACTATCTAGACTCGGACTATCATAGGGATGTCAGCAGAGATCCTGGATTCTACCAGTGGTTCACCAATTGTTGTAGTTGCTATAACACCACCCAAAATTTTGGGCATATTCAAAATTCCAGGCCCCCCTCTGATCTCTCAGTTCATTGAGGTTTGATCCTATCTCCAGTTAGTTAATATACCCATGACCTATTCCTACCAAACCCTGTCACTGTGCCCAATCACAAGATACATGCCATGCTCATTTGTCTTGTTGTCTCATGATTGAATTAGGGTTTGGGGGTTTGCTACTTCAAAGAGCATTGAGCGCCCCTTTGTGATTTTGAAGCTAGCTTTTCCAAAGGATTCATCTTAGTGGGGGCACTGACCATATACATACAAGGATCCAGTTTGGCTTCCATCATGTCAACCATACTAGGGTTTGGGAGACACCCTAAATGGCGAATACTGATTCTCCTCGTATTTTAACCTAATTCACATTCCTATAAGGGTATCTTATCATCGGCCTCACAAGAAATTAGGAGAGACTCAGTTCAGAATGTGTTCCCCTAAGTCCTTACCTAGTTCTATACCTTAGCATGTGCATTGGGGTTTAAAAACTATCTTCCCCTTATGTACTTGTAACCCTAGACTTATGTGATTAAGGGCCCATCCTTGTCTTGCGTTAATCCCGTCCCCCCAAATGCATGTTAAAAATTTATTTAGGATACTCACATCACAGGTGAATCATCATGCCAGGAATCTCATGGTAGGCCAGAGCTACCTGCAACTTATAAATCCTTTAGAGTACTGAGATGATCTAGTTGGTTTCTGAATTTAAAAATCTTGTGTTCAACAATTTTACAACACATTTTTTTGGTTTTTTGAAGTTATGATATCTCCCCCATATGGATTAGATAAGTTATTTCATTTTGCATCCTACTTCATTTTCGACTGTAAATTCATTCATTTAATAGAATAATTCTTCATTTTATTTCTTTGTAGGAAGTTACGTAAAGTTTCCCTTGTATATCATGTTGAAGTATTGCATTAAAACAATGTAAATATACCTCATAGTCCTAAAAGGGCATTAGGCATGTCTCTAAGCAGTGGTAAACGTTCGTGGAAAAGACATAGTATCATGAAAATGCACAACAAGACCAACAAAAATGTATGCATGTGTCATGAACATTGAAAAGAATTGGTCAGGTACCAAAAAATGGTGAGTTTGGATATTAGGCACGGGGGAAAAATAACATCTCCATGGTAGTGAATTTTTTCCAGTGTCCATACACTTGGAAACGAAGGTCTTCAAAATAATACATTCCATCAGAAAATCATTTGATTGGATTCTTGTCTTTGGTAAACAACTACGCAAAGCGTTGAGGGGTTAGAGATTTTAACATCTTTGTGCCCAAGAACACAAGCACCATCAGATACATAAGGGGTGTTTAAAGGTCAAAATGTTTCAATGATGTATAAAATGTTTTGAAGACTAAGACTATGGTCCAACAAGGAAATGGATCCAAATCCATATGAATACATGCCCACATTGAATACTCAATGAGATACAATGAGGTAATGAAGAGTGGGGTATATATTTAAAAGGGGGCACTTACTCCATTCTGCTCACTATGGACATGGTAGATGCATATGATGTGGGTGTAACATTCATGCACAATCAAATGGATATGGCACTAGGATGCTATCCCAGGTTGATCAACCACTGCTAGGAATGTCACAGTGAAACCCAACATTAGTAATATGTTACTTTACTATATAGAGTGTGATATTCCAATTATTTAAGTAGTCTTATCGTCCTTATAAAATAAGAACATTATGACCATGACGGTGAAGCGAAAATAATACTTCACAATACGCTGGAAGAAAAAAATCAATATACTTGAGTGATGGGAGTGTCGTGGTGTGAAAAAGGTCACATTGGTCATATCAGGAGTTAGATGAGATTAAACCATTTTATGTTAGATGCTACATGGAAGTGGAACGACTAATAGCAGGATCAAATCATGGTGTCTTGTGTATTTTAGAGAAGCAATGCTAGGCACATTCTGTAAAAATGATGTCTTATATGCCTATGCCAATCAACTGTAATGTGGATTAAAATTGATCTACGCTACCAAGGTTCCAGGGCATTCTCCCATGAACATTTAGAAATTCTGCATGAATAATATCAAAGTGCAATGTTTTGGGTGGTGAGAGATTCTATTGGTGGCTCTGTTTGATGTAAAGGACTAGGTATGAAGTCAAGATTGCGTCAAACAAATACACTTCCAAGTTCTTGACAATTGCTACTTAGTGGGAGATGCCTCAACAACACACATTCCTGTGTCTTTTCTAGGAAGGTAGAGATATTTATTTTGATGCAAAAAATCACATTATTAGTGACATGCCATTTCCATGGTTGGTTTCTTTGGATTTACGTTGACCCCATAAATTGTGACTTGGACAATCGAAGTGATATTCACACCCTCTATCTGAAGTCATAAATTTGCGCCTGAGAGATCCTTGTTCGCATTTGGGAAGTGTGACCTGAAGTGCATAGTGACCATGCAACCTCCAGCAAGTAGCACTCTCCAACAATTTTGAACAATCAAATCGCATGGTCTCAGCTAGGCAGCCATGAGTACGACCTACCTGACCTAGCAACCATGCGACCTCCAACAAGTCACACTCTCCATCAAAGTCACATATTTGCATCGTAGGGTCTTATCTGGGCATCCAGGAGTGAAACCTTCCCAACCTGGTGACCATGCGACCTCCAATAAGTCAAAATCTCTAGAAAATTCACTCAATCACATCGCAAAGTCTTAGCTGGGCAGCCAGGAGTGTGACCTACCCAACCTGGCGATCATGCGACCTCCAATAGTCGCAGCTATGAAACACGATCTTCCTCAGAAAATGCTACTCACCTTCCAGGTCATAGTCTAGATGTAATCACAGCTATAGGAAATTCACATCCCTGAGCCAGGATTCATCTATGAGTTGCTCCGCCCCTTAGAAACATGACTTCAATTGCTTGTGGGATTGCGACTTGGGCCTAAAATTGAATGGGTTAATAAATGATTATCTCCTTATCGTTGTAATTCAGGGTATCATATCCCAATTTTCTGAAGAATGCTGAGAGAATTTTCCTCATACATTGCTTCTAACAACCCCTAGTCCTTTCGAATAGGAAAATATCATCATTTTATTTATTTATCACAACTTTATTTCTTAAGCTATAATGGGATGCTCGCTCAGCTTGGGAGTGGTGGTTGAAAATATATGCATCTCAACACCAGTTTCAGTGACAACCCACCAATATAAAAATTTGATCTTGGGGAATGAAAGGCCATAAGAAAGCTCTAAATGCTCAATGGTGTTGTCAATAAAACATGATGGTCAACATGGTAGCCTGATTTATCAATTACAAAAATCATCTGAGGAAGCTTAGGGAAGACCCTGTAAGGCCACTAAATCAGGAAATACCATAGCACAGAAAGGGACTATCCGGGGGTCCAAATTGATTATTTGTTAATGTCACACTTTTAATAAATTCACTGTATTGTTATTTGTTTAAAATCATGTCTAACCTATGTTATTTGCCTATAGGTAGAAGGAAGGAAATGATATGTTGATATATGCTGGGGGGTTGGGGTCTCTCGTGGAGCTCACGTGACTAGGGTTTCCTCTAACAAGTAAGGTGGTCCCTTAAAAGCCCCAAGAATCTCGCAATAGACTCAAAGGTGCATCACCGAAAGATGAATGAACGTAAATGAGTCTTAGTGGCAAGAAATTAGACATGCATCAGGACCTAGCAACCACATCACAGCAGCAATTGGGCAACAAGCATTCTATGGTTTCCAAGAATCCTCAGCATCCTCCTCTTCTCCTTCATTGTGATGTGAGAATCGCTCACCATTATGTCAGCAGCTATTCTAAGACTGATTTGAGCATATAATGGTCAATAGGAATTAGAGAGCAGTGAGGAAGTTGAAGAGTCGTGAGCGGAGGTCAAGGGTCACGGTAGGTGAAAAATCACCTCATCTCTATAAAAGATCCCTCAGGCCTCATTGTGAAGGAATTTTAACACTTGAGTTGAGTCTAGGACTAGATAAATTACTTCCACTTAAGAGCTATAGTAACTCAGCTCTTGGTATCTAGTAGAGGGAGTTGTAGTGAGGCTAGGGTTTTGAATTAAGAATTGGTATGAATAGCCCATGTTCCACTGTTGGGTTTTGACGAGTTGCAAGATATGTTTTGAAGTTGCAACAACATTAATAAGATATTTTCCTTTTCCTGCATTGATTCACATGCTTTCTCATGGTGGTAGTATTAGTTGTATGATATTTCATTATGTTTGTATGGGTGCTTTCATATATGCAATATGTTATGGAATGATTCATAGTAGTTGCATGTATGTTTTCCTTTCGAATCAGTGTTTACTTATTCCTTACCATGTCGATGATCTATTGTGAACAAATTTGAAATTTACTTATGGCACGTTCATGTTCATGTATGTATGACTGGGTTTTGGCTCATCGATCCCTCTCATAGCGTGCCCCCTTCTTATTGCTGCTCAGAATTTATTATATATTTGTTTGTAGTTTGTCAATTTTGGGTTGATTTTTGTTTCAATGTCTGATCATTTCACTCTTATACCTGCTTCAACACCTTCTAATCTGACAGCCAAGAGTGAAAACATTCATGGTGGTAGCCAAGCCCACATACCGGATGGGGCCACTATCCTAAATGGTGTGAGGTCTAATTGGGAATTCTCACCGGGAAGACCCCTTTGCTATTGGCGGTACAATTTTTCCCATAAAAACCACCCTAGGATCAAACTCAAAATCCAAATCCAAAACTTTCATTACCATTTCAACAACGACCAAACCAATTTCCTGCCCAATCACTTCTGAACCCAAATAATAAAAATTCACAACCTGTTTACAACATAGAAGGGGAAAATTTCCAGACCTATATGATAAATCCATTAGATCTAGGAAATGTTCAACTTAGATATGGTATATTATTGGAAAATAAAACATCATTTGTTGTTATTCAGAAAAATGAAAAGGATGATCATTCTGTGGAGGAGACATCTCTTCATAAGGATGAAAATCATGAAAAGAAGGATAATCACTCTGAGGAAGGGACATCTCTTCATTGGAAAGAAAATATTCAAAAACAAGCCACTCTTACACCCTTTAATGATATTCCAATAAACTCAAATCCCATTATGGAACAAAGTTCAGTATTTTTTTCAAAACCACCTTTTCCTGAAAGATTAAAAATTGATAAAGGGGTAGAAAAATAAATTTTATTTCCTGACTATGATATGATGGATGAGCTGAAGAATTTTTTCATATAAATTACTTCACTACAAGCCATTAATGAAATACCAATTTTTGAAAATGAAATTAGGGATTTAAGCATTAAAATACCAGGAAGGAAAAGAAAAGAATTCAAAAGAATCCAACTAGTTGAAAAAATTACAGATATCATGATGGGAAAAACAAAAATTTAGAAATATCTTGATATAGGAAGTCCCATTGTGAAAAAACACATCAATGGTGTCAAAATAAGAAATGAATTGATTTTTTTAGGAGCAACCATAAAAATCACGAGTAAACAAACTATGGATCAATTAAAACTCCCTAATCTTCAATATACACCTACATTGTTACAATTGGTAGAAAGGTTTGTAATCAAACCTGATGGTGTGTTAGAAGATGTATACATATCCTTATATTCTTGAGAGTATCATGTTGAATTTATGATTTTAACACCCAAGAATAATTTATGAGGACACCCATTGATCCTAGGAAGACCATGGCTAGCCACAATTGATGCTTTTATAAGTTGTATATCTAGTGACATATTTATCTCTGATGGGAGTTCAACAAAGAAATTCACATTGTATCCATAAACCTATATGATAAATCCATTAGATCTAGGCAATGTTCAACTTAGATATGGTAGAGTATTGGAAAATAAATCACCATTTGTTGTTATTCAGAAAAGTGAAAAGGATGATCATTCTGAGGAGGAGACATCTCTTCATAAGGATGAAAATCCTCAATAGAAGGATAATCACTCTCAGGAAGGGACATCTCTTCATTGGAAATAAAATATTCAAAAACAAGCCACTCTTACACCCTTTAATGATAGTCCAATAAACTCAAATCCCATTATGGAACAAAGTTCAGTATTTGTCTCAAAACCTCCTTTTCCTGAAAGATTAAAAATTGATAAATGGTTAGAAAAATAAATTTATTTCCTGACTATGATATGATGGATGAGCCGAAGAATTTTTTCATATAAATTACTTCACTACAAGCCATTAATGAAATACCAATTTTTGAAAATGAAATTAGGGATTTAAGCAATAAAATACCAGGAAGGAAAAGAAAAGAAGTCAAAAGAATCCAAATAGTTGGAAAAATTGCAGATATCATGATGGGAAAAACAAAAATTCAGAAATATCTTGATCTAGGAAGTCCCATTGTGAAAAAACACATCAATGGTGTCAAATTCTTAGGAGCAACCATAAGCATCATGAGTAAACAAACTATGGATCAATTAAAACTCCCTAATCTTCAATATACACCTGCATTGTTTACAATTGGCAAAAAGGTTTGTAATCAATTCTGATGGTGTGTTAGAAGATGTATACATATCCTTATATTCTTGGGAGTATCATGTTGAATTTATGATTTTAACACCCAAGAATAATTTATGAGGACACCCATTGATCCTAGGAAGACCATGGTTAGCCACAATTGATGCTTTTATAAGTTGTAGATCTAGTGACATATTTATCTCTAATGGGAGTTCAACAAAGAAATTCACACTGTATCCATCGACCTATATGATAAATCCATTAGATCTAGGCAATGTTCAACTTAGATATGGTACAATATTGGAAAATAAATCACCATTTGTTGTTATTCAGAAAATTGAAAAGGATGATCATTCTGAGGAGGAGACATCTAAAAAGGATGATCATTCTGAGGAGGAGACATCTCTTCATAAGGATGAAAATCCTCAAAAGAAGGATAATCACTCTGAGGAAGGGACATCTCTTCATTGGAAAGAAAATCTTCAAAAACAAGCCACTCTTACACCCTTTAATGATAGTCCAATAAACTCAAATCCCATTATGGAACAAAGTTCAGTATTTGTTTCAAAACCACCTTTCCCTGAAAGATTAAAAGTTGATAAAGGGGTAGAAAAATAAAATTTATTTCCTGACTATGATATGATGGATGAGCTAAAGAATTTTTTCATATAAATTACTTCACTACAGGCCATTAATGAAATACCAATTTTTGAAAATGAAATTATGGATTTAAGCAGTAAAATACCAGGAAGGAAAAGAAAAGAAGTCAAAAGAATCCAAATAGTTGGAAAAATTGCAGATATCATGATGGGAAAAACAAAAATTCAGAAATATCTTGATCTAGGAAGTCCCATCGTGAAAACACACATCACTAGTGTCAAAATACGAAATGAATTGACTGTTTTAGGAGCAACCATAAACATCACGAGTAAAAAAACTATGGGTCAATTAAAACCCCCTAATCTTCAATATACACCTACATTGTTACAATTGGAAGAAAGGTCTGTAATCAAACCTGATGGTGTGTTAGAAGATGTATACATATCCTTATATTCTTGGGAGTATCATGTTGAATTTATGATTTTAACACCCAAGAATAATTTATGAAGACACCCATTGATCCTAGGAAGACCATGGTTAGCCACAATTGATGCTTTTATAAGTTGTAGATCTTGTGACATATTTATCTCTAATGGGAGTTCAACAAAGAAATTCACACCGTATCCATCGACCTATATGATAAATCCATTAGATCTAGGCAATTTTCAACTTAGATATGGTAGAGTATTGGAAAATAAATCACCATTTGTTGTTATTCAGAAAAGTGAAAAGGATGATCATTCTGAGGAGGTGAAATCTCTTCATAAGGATGAAAATCCTCAAAAGAAGGATAATCACTCTGAGGAAGGGACATCTCTTCATTGGAAAGAAAATATTCAAAAACAAGCCACTCTTACACCCTTTGATGATAGTCTAATAAAACCAAATCCCATTATGGAACAAAGTTCAGTATTTGTTTAAAACCACCTTTTCCTGAAAGATTAAAAATTGATAAAGGGGTAGAAAAATAAATTTTATTTCCTGACTATGATATGATGGATGAGCTGAAGAAATTTTTCATATAAATTACTTCACTACAGGCCATTAATGAAATACCAATTTTTGAAAATGAAATTAGGGATTTAAGCATTAAAATACCAGGAATGAAAAGAAAATAAGTCAAAAGAATCCAAATAGTTGGAAAAATTGTAGATATCATGATGGGAAAAACAAAAATTCAGAAATATCTTGATCTAGGAAGTCCCATTGTGAAAACACACATCAATGGTGTCAAAATACGGAATGAATTGATTGTTTTAGGAGCAACCATAAACATCACGAGTAAACAAAATATGGATCAATTAAAACTCCCTCATCTTCAATATACACCTACATTGTTACAGCTGGTAGAAAGGTCTGTAATCAAACCTGATGGTGTGTAAGAAGATGTATACATATCCTTATATTCTTGGGAGTATCATGTTGAATTTATGATTTTAACACCCAAGAATAATTTATGAGGACACCCATTGATCCTAGGAAGACCATGGTTAGCCACAATTGATGCTTTTATAATCTGTAGATCCAATGACATATTTATCTATGATGGGAGTTCAACAAAGAAATTCACACTGTATCCATCGACAAAAACAAACATAGAAGCAAAAAATAAAGAATGTATAGATGATGATATTGATATACAACTAATATTTGTTACTTTACAAATAGATGAAGAAGAACAATTTTTTAATTTAATGGAAAATAATGAGTCTTCCTAATATTGTGAATCTAGTCAAAGTTTTCAAGAACAATGTAATACAAAATATTTTTCATCTCATCAATTATCTTTTCATTCCATCGAAAAATTTGGCAATTCTACAATAGAAATATTTCGAGGAAAAACTTTGAACATTAATAATAATTTGGAAGAATTTCAAAATAAATAATTAATGAAAGTATTACAAGAAAATTATTCTACTTATGCATGGGAATACACTGACATGAAGGGAATTGATCCAAGTACTTATATACATCATATTTATATTGAAGAAAATTCCAAACCAATTCTACAACCTAAAAGAAGAATGAATCCAAATTTTAGGGAAATTGTTAGGGAGGAACTACAAATATTGTTAAATGTGAATATCATTTATCCAATATGAGACAATCAGTGGGATTCACCACTAGTAATTGTTCCTGAAAAAGAATGGAAAATGGAGAGTATGTGTTGAATTTAGGGAGTTGAATAAAGCCAGTTTAAAATATCACTTTCCATTTCCTTTTATTGATAAATTTCTAGATACATTGGCAGGGAAGAAATATTTTTCATTCTTCGATGGTTTTAGTGGATACAACCAAATTGAAGCAGCTCCAGAAGATCAAGATAAAATCCCTTTTACCTACCCATGGGGAACTTATGCTTACCAAGTACTTCCTTTTGGACTATGTAATGCACGTGCAACATTTCAGAGGGTGGTGTTAGGGATTTTTTCTCATCTAATTCATGATTGTGTGGAAGTTTATATGGATGAATTTATCGTTTATGGAAATTATTTTGAAGAATCTCTTAAGAATTTGGAGAAAGTTCTTATTAGATGTAAGGAAGAAAATATCTCATTAAGTCATGAAATATTTTTATGATGTTAATTGAGGGGATTGTTTTAGGACACCATATTTCAGGAAATGGAATTCGGGTGGACACATCTAAAGTAGAAGTTATTTCTAAATTATCAATTCCAACTTGTCAACGAGATGTCATAAGTTTTCTTGGTTTTACTAGTTACTATAGATGATTCATAGGAAAATTTACAAAAAAATCATCTCCAATTTTCAAATTTCTCACAAAATATTGTGAATTCATTTTATATTATGATTTCCAAAAGCTTTTGAAAAACTAAAAGAGAAAAATTTTGAAGCACCCATTCTCAGAGGACCAAATTGGAAATTACCTTTTCACATTTCAACTGATGCTTCAGATATAAATTTGGGAGTTGTATTAGGACAAAATGAATTAACTCCTTATGCCATTTATTATACCAGTAAAAATTTGACTCTTGCAAAGTTAAATTATGTTGTCACTAAGAAGGAGTTTTTAGATGTTGTCCATGCCATCAACAAATTCAGACACTACATCACCAGTTATGAAACCTTTGTACATACATACCATCATGAAATTAGGTACTTAATGAATAAACCAGTCACTAATGGAAGAATTACAATATGGTTATTTTTGTTACAATAATTTAACATCACTATTTTGGATGGACTAGGAAAACAAAATACAGTTGTTGATTTTCTATCTAGGATTCAAAATGAGAACAATGATATATATGTAGAAGGTAATTTTCCTGATGAATATCTTGTTGCAGTATCTATTAAATCTCTGTGGTCCATAGATATTTCTAATTATTTGACTATAGGAAAGTTAACATCATATTTTTCTCCTCGAGAAAAAAGAAAGGTAATTCAAATTAGTGCATCTTACTCATGGATAAATGAAGAATTGTATAAAACAAGTCCAGATCTAATCACTCGAAGATGTGTTAGAGAATATGAAGTACCAAAAATATTAAAGGATTTCCATGATGAGCCATGTGGAGGGCACTTCGTTGATAAAATAACTTCTTACAAAGTCCTTCTCTTAGGATATTATTGGCCTTCCCTTTTTAAGGATGCCGAATAATATGTTAAGAGATGTGATAATTGTCAAAAAATGGAAAAAGTTGTTCCCTTTTATGAAATGCCTCTACAACCTAAGGTACTCATTAAACCCTTTGAGAAATGGGCTTTAGATTTTTTTGGTCCTATTAATCCACCATCAAGACAGAAAATTTGAATTCTTGTTTGCACTGATTATGCCACAAAATGTGTAGAAGCTAAAGCACTTATTCTTGCCACTGAAAATGATGTAGTTTCATTTCTTTTTGAGGATATTTTTACTTGTTTTGGTGTCCCAAGGGAAATTGTGACAGATCAAGGTACTCAATTCAAATTGGTACAAAATATAATGGAGGAATACAAAATGAAACATCAGAATTCTACTCCATATCATCCACAAGAAAATGGACAAGTGGATTCCACTAATAAAGTAATTAAAGCCATTCTTACCGAAAATGTGCATTTTCACATAAGATATTGGGAAGAAAATATTCCTGAAGCTTTATGGGCATACTGTACCACATGGAAAAATACTACAAGACATACTCCCTATGAACTTTTTTATGGGAAGCAAGTCTTGTTTCCTGTTGAGTTTCAACTAAAAAATTTCAAGACAATAGTCAAATTGGGTCTTAATATTTCAGAGGCACAAAGACAAAGAATGGATCAAATAAATGAACTTGATGAAATAAGATATGATGTTATCTATTATAGCATCATTCAGAACCCATGCAGACATGATGCTCTGAGTTATGTCCTTGGGCAACCCTTTCCCTTCAGACTTGATCACTTTATAAAAAAACGTATTTTGAATTCCATATGTGACTCCACCCTTCAAAAATCACATACACACGCAGGTCCATATATACCCAACCCACGTATATAATTTGAAATATAAAAAAATAAAAAAATCATATTTTTTGGGCGGGGTTTAAGAGTTATACCGGAATCCAACGTACAGGAGCCCATGGCCTAACTGTATCCCAACTGAAACAACTGTTTTGGGGTGGTATAAATACACTCATGGGAAGGCCGAAAGGGGAGAGATATAGGATATTGATATTATTGTCAATTGGTCCATGATCAAGTCTAAGATTCCCTGTGCCTCCTACACCCTGAGTTATAGGAAACACTTGTTTCCTCATAGAGATTTTTATTTCCTTTATATGACATCTATGTGTATGCACTTGAAAGAGGATTTTTGAGGCTTGGGCTTGACGGATCCAAAGGAAGGTTTCACTTGGAGCCATGGATGAATCAGGTTATATTCTTCCACATTTATTTGCTGATATAAATAAAGAAGCTCTATCTCATTCCTAAAAATTATGATATTTATGATTTAACTCATGTAATGATCTAATTATGTATGATTTCATGATTTATATCATTATGATTTTATGATCTAACATTCATATCTTGAACTTTCTTTGAACTACTGCTAGTATATATGCTTCTTTGAAATGTGTTGTAGGTTTTTAAGCTTTGGAGGAAGCAGAGGGTTTGAACCCTGCAGGAATGACTTCAAATGTAGGACCTACAAGTACTCTCTCTTCATCCCATTTTAGTAGTTTATGCATTAGGACTGCCTATTTTCTTTCTTCTTATTGGTAGATTCCCTTTGATCTGTTAGTGTTCTCAACCCTGACCCTGGGGAGTTTTCTCCCAAAACACTATCCAAAGAACCAACTTTGTTCAACAACAAAGATCTAGGTGGCATGACAAATACATAAAAGAAAGGAAGTTTCAGGTAGGAGATTGAGCATTACTTTTTTATTCAAAGTTCAAAGATTTTCAAGGAAAATTTTAAACTCATTGGCTTGGGCCTTATGAGATTGAAACAATATTGGATGATGGTGCAATCAGAATCATGACCATTGATAAAGAAAAAGTTACCTTTCTTGTAAATTTCCATCGATTAAGAGTTTATCATAAGCCATTGACAAAGGAATAATTTTTAAAAAAATTGTAAGACAATATTGATTTGAAGTTGGTTAAGAAGGATTTTCCTTCTCCTCCAACTTGATTTGTAAACTTCTTTCTTTCTGAATAAAAAAAAGAAGAAAATAATAATAATAATAATAATAATAAAATAGAAATAATAAATAATAAATAATAAATCACAAATTGTATACACCTGAAAACCAACAAATGTTGGCATGTTTATACAGAAAATCTAGGGTGAAAACCAAATTTTCTTGGCATCCTAAATTTTCTTTTTCAGACCCAATCTGATTCCCATTTTTCTTTATATCCCTCTTTTTCATTCAAAATAAATAGCCTACAAAATTGCTAAGATTCTGTAGTTTTTACAAATTTCTATAGCTGATACTGACAGGAAATTATTGATTGGAATAATTGAAGACTCCAAAAGATGAACGATCAAACTAACAAATGAAGGTACCAAGGGAAAAATCACAAGCAACAACCAAGCATTATAATTATTAATTTAGAGGTATGTAAGTACTAGATTTATAATAAAGGTAAAAAATTAGAAGTATGAAATAATAGAGGCATTAATACCGCCATTCAAGCTAATTATTACTATGGTTTAAAGCATACGTATTTTTTCATATAAACTAAAACTAGCCTTAGAATCCCATATGTTATCCATCATTACATTACCACTCCATTTAGAAAACCCTATTTTATTGTTAACTCCGCCACTCATTCATTTATAATCTATTCTTTTGAAAAATAATTGCATTCTTGTCCTTGTTCATATCTCAACCCTACTCATATTTATAATTCCACTTTCGACCTCTCTTATATCCCTCATCTCGCTCTCGACCATACCCCATTTCCATAACTCTATCACAGAAACAATTGTGAGATGAGGCTTCACCACCATGGGGGTAATTGTTAGAATTTAACTTAATGGGACAAAATTTATGGAAGGATACCCCCAAGTCAAGCAAATGTTAGAGCAGGTACACTGGTGGGAATTTATAGAAAAAATTGATGGTTTTGAAAAAGAGTTTACAAAATCATTTGATTGATCTTTTGATGGAACAAAGGCCAAAATTGGAGATATCATAATAGTGGTGACAAAGTCTTTCATAGCTGATGTTACCAGGCTCCCAAGGGTTGGAGAAACATGGTTTAAAAATAGAGGAATTGAAAGGGACGACTGAAGGACATTCTTAAAGAATCCAGACATGGACATCACTATTTTCAAGAAAGGTATTCCTTGGCATAGTCTTTAAAACTAAATGGAGAAATTTACTTCTAGCTATCCATACATTTATTACATGTGAGGGTAGGTTTGGTAGTGTGTTTTTCTACCATATTCATCTCATGATGCACTTTCTTGAAGGGCATGAAATCAATTTACCTTACATCCTACTTAATAGCTTAAGGAAAAAATGTGTGGTAATACTCAGAGGAAGATATAATTTATTGACAACACTATATACTACCATGGTCTTGTTAAAATTCTCATTGAAGCTCTTTTAGAGAGCTTAGGATATAGTTGGGAAAAATTTCTAGTCATAAACCACTTTAAGGAAGAAAAACAAGACATAGCCAGTAGTAGAAAAATATGGAGAAGTAGAAGGAAAATGCCTGAAATCTCTGTTGAGAACCATCTAGAACAAGAACAAAAATCAGAAGATGAAACTTCTTTGGGGAATATTTGGAAAACATAAGGAAGAAAAATGTTAGAAGAAAGAAAGCCAACTAGAAAGAATAAAATACACCCACAAAATAAATAGAAGCAACTAAAATAGAACAAAGAAACATTCAAAAACACGTAGCTCCATCCAATATAAGGAGAAGTGAAAGGCTTCACAAAGAAATAAAGGAACCATGCACAATGTATGTTGATTTAGAAATGGAAGAGGAATCAAAGTTTCCCTCACCTATTGTTTCATCACCAAAGAGAAGGTCACCATAAATCGACCCAATACAACAACAAATATATGATTATATTGAGTCTCTAGAAAATAGAACATTTGATGCAAATCGAGCATAAGGAATTCAATCAGTCAGTCCGTAAGAACCTGAATCATCAATACTTTAAAGCAAGAAATATATGAATTGGAGATACTGAACAAACACTTGAATCAAGAACATGAGACCTTAAAAGCACAAAATGAAATGAAAAGGACCCATAATGATAGAATTCTCTTGCACCTAGGTGTATGGAATAAGAAGAATAAAAAGATGAAGGAAAAGAACAAGTCTCTTAGAAAGAAGGTCATAAGTTTAAAATACAAGATTCTGATGAAGAAGCCCATAATAGAAGTTGTTAAGAAAAAGGTAAAGAAGACAAACTTAGATGTTCTAGCTCAAGTTTCTGAAGAAATGCAGTGACAGAGAAAATTTATCAGTTTTGAATTTTTTCATGAGGACATTCAATGACCTCTGTGTGGGGTAATGTTGAGCCTCATAATTGTTTCTTTTTTACAATCCTTTTTCACCTATTTTGACCATCATAACCATTAATCAACATCAAATTAGTGGATTCAAAACTTGACAAGTATACAATTATCTCATATTTCATATGTTACTAATGTTCTGTATTATTTTCCTAATATGTGCATTACCTACCAGATTTTGATGTTTTTGTAGCCATAATTTGATTCTACAGCTGAGTCCATTTTTGACCTGGATCCAAAGTTCCAACCGGAGAAAAATATATATGGGGAGATAGCGATTAGTATACTCAATTTTTTCCTCCTATCTTCATTAACCGAATTTATGGAAGAAGGTTCCAATCGAATGGTCAAAGGTGATAGTCAACGGGTTAGCTACAACAAGCGAGCGAGAAGCGAAATGAACGCCTCACGATTTTCTTTGTCAAATTGAAAATCGTGAGCAATTTCTGATAAGGATATTTTCTAAGCTTAAATTTGTATTTTGTTAGCTAAAGAAGCTCTGAACATTTATGAAAAAGGATTTATAAAAACTGCATAGCAGATATTTTATGGATCATCATCGTTATTATTATTGTATGCAATAGTGAACTTTTAAACCTTGTTTTATTATAAAGATAATTTTTTATCATCTCGATGTGTGGTTGATATGTCAACTTAGTTCTGTTTCCATCTTCTTGTGGAGGGCCCCCTAAAGCAGTAGGGGTTTTTCATTATGTCATTTAGATTTCTGAATTTCATTTATGTTATTTCAATTTCTTAATTTATGATTAATTAGATGGATGCATCCCCCTAACATATCTTTATGTTGATTGAGAAACATATTATATGTGTAGTGTTTATATGAAGCATACAATTGAGTTCATATATAGCAACAGTTTGGTTATTTTTAATCATTTTCTTCTATTAATTTAGGAGCACATGAATGTAGTTGGCATTGAGAGTTTGAATTAAGAACAAGATTGTAATTTTGAGAATCATAGAATTAGTTTGTAGGTTTCATTTTAGAGCATGAGCGTTGTGAGTTTTATTTCAAAGAAAGAGTGGATTATCAATTTAAGCAAGTGTGAACATAGTTTAAATTCCGTTTTATTTTTCATGCAAGAGTATGTTTATTCTTTTAGAAATCAAGTTTCTTTTAAAGCACATTTTAGATATTTTGCAGAGTGTGTGTGTGAGTCTTTATGTGTTAAATTTAATTTTGCATTATGATATTAATTTATGGGTTTGATATCTTTATTGTTGTGTGGAATTAATAATTAGATATCAATGTAATTATCTTTCTTAGAGTTAATTTCAATGAATAATCCAATCATGTGCACTAACACTTTAATTCAACATAGATAATTAGGATTCCTAGCACATATAGTACATTTACACTTCATCAGTTTACTAGCCTTGGTCAATAATTTATGTAATCAATTTAAGACAATTAAATTGACAAACACCTCCCAACATTGTGCTTTTATATAGCTAAGAGATAGAGCCTGTTAGTCAAGGCCTTGCTATGTTGACAATGCAGGTTATGATGTTGATGCTTAGAGATGGATTATCAATCTGATTCTTATTATGAGAATATTTCAGTTTGAGAGTATCCTTGTACCGAGTGTACAATTATAAATACCTCCCTAATTAATAAGGAGTGTTGGATAATGTAACTAATTTTGGTCTTCATAATTGTATCAAAATGAATTTTATGTAAAAGAAAAAAGAAGAAAACGAATAATTGATTTTCAAGCATGGGTTTCATGTTCAAGAAATTATTATTTTATTAGTTAAGCATGTTATTCATGCTTCTATGATTCTATGAGTCAAAGATTCAAAGTCCCATTTATACCTATGGTGAAGAAAAAGGAAAAAATAAATAAATTTGTATTTTGGGTAAAAATTCCCTCTAGAAGTCATGTTGGGCCTGCCTATCATGTAGGCTCTACCCCAAAGGACATGTTTATTCACACCCCTATGGATAGTATAAATAGAGGGTGAGTTGGATCTTATTTGGACATACAATTTTCACAACAAGTTTTGAAATATCACACAAAGGAGGGACAAAATCTGAAATTGAAGAAGGAGATTTATTGAAGTATGATATGTAGAAGTTCTGCCTTGATGGATCTCTTGTTTAAGATATGATGCTACATATGTTGTTGGTCACTGAATGTTGATGGACTTTCGAGACAAAAGGATGGTTTGACTCAAATTATAAAGGGTTGAAGGGTCTTGGATATCTCATTTGATCTGATTCTATAAGAAGATAATTTTCTGGGTTTCCCCTTGGAGGATTTTTTCCCTAGCTTGAAGCCTATATCACATGTTCTTCATGTTTTTACGTTTGGTATTTGCTTGATGAAATAATAAAAACATAATATAATAATTCCAATAAATTCACAAGTAACTATAAAGAAGGAGAAATTATATAAATCCTATAGTTGCTTTGTTTCTCTAACATGTAATCAAAGCCAAAGCTTTGGTATGAAAAAAGGAGGCCTGAAGATCACTAATAAAATTTTTGGGCATATCAAGATACCTTATCTCATAAAGAAGATCATAATTATAGTGTATCATTATCTATGGTTCGATATGGCATATGTGACTCGCTATGTTACAACTTTGTGGCTCACATATGGTCGTTTTTTAGGCTTGAACATCTACACTTATGGCTCATTATTTATTCATATATTATAATAACTCATGATAGCATCAGAACTTTGGTTCAAAAAAAATAGGCATAAAGATAAATGTTAAATTTTGTGTGCATATCAAGAGACCTTATCTCTGTAAAGAATATTGTGGGAGGTAGAATGGCTTGTTTTCTATGGTTCAATATGACACATGTGACTTGCTCTTTGTTATAATATTGAGGCTCACATATGGTTGTTTTGAGGCTCACATATCTACACTCATGGTACATTATTTCTTCATATATTACAATAACTCATGCTAGAATTACAAAACTTATTGTTGTGGCTCGATACATACACTACTTACACAATATCGATGAATCAATCACATAATATCGCAAACGAAAAGGGTCTCGGGTGTATAACTCTTATTCACTTTAGTGACTTATTGATTTCTTGGATCTCACTCTATACTCATAATTCTATGGTCAAATATCAAATAATGGCATCACATCTATGATATTCTCGCACTTCATATTTTTGTGATCACTTCCTATACTATGGATTGGTATTTTTTTGAAGTTATATTGACGATGCTGGATTCGCCAAAATTAAGGGGATATCCCCAATATGAATTCCCAACTAGACCTCACACTGTTTGGAGTAGGAGTCCCAATGGTGGGGTGTTTAATGATATGCCTTGGATTGGAAAACACATAGAGTTGTGTATCGTGTCTTTGGATAAATCAAGTGTGTGACCCTATGGGAATTCAATATGATGAATTAAAGGTTCTAAAAACAAAGGGGGGAAGGAAGTGTACCCCTTGGAAGCCTATAATAGTACGTATTTTGAAATTAATTCACGAGCTAAAAATACATCACAAAAAATAACAAGAAAAATAGTCCACAAGTTAAAGGTGATGGATTAAAACATAAGCGTGCATTCAAAAAGATTCATACAAAAGCAAATGAAATAGTTCATAAGCATATGCGTAATTTAAAAAACCTACATCGAAAACATAACCAGATTAGTCCAACTACATTTAAAATATATGCATGAAGACATGTCGACTTTGATTTCATATATAAGTGAAAGTTCCATTCATACATACAACATGAAGAACCACTTTCCCCAATAGTGGAACGTGAAGTTGACAACACCTGCTCCTCCTAAAGAAGTATAATCCCTCTATGCTATAGAGAAGCCAAGGCTGACACAAAACTACAAAGCCTTCTCTAAGCCTAAGCCTAGCCAAAAGATTGGCTCCCAAAATATCCCTACAAGAGTTATGAGGAAGCATTTATAACCAAAGGGGGTTGACCCTTGGAATGCCCCCTTGGTGACTCTTGGACTCCCCTCATGAATCCTCACATTACTTATGACTCTTCACATTCCATCATTGACACATGAAATTTCACTCATTTAATAATTACAAATAATATTACAATTTCCACTTGTACCCATATAAGACAAAATAAGGTAGAGAAAACTTAACATCCTAACAAGAAAAAATACTATGAAGCTGGTGTTGGGGCGACCTCAAGCTGGGCATCTTCGACTTGGTGTTTCTCGGTCACATACTCATACCAAGATTGGTACTGTGCGATGCTCTCCCTAAATCGGGGGATATTGTTAGGCTGGAAGCAAACTCTTGCCTCTAATGAATTCGGGTATAATCTCTTGGAACCAGTCTTCACATATTATTCAATCAGGTGCAGCATAGTTTTGATCTGAACCAGGCCACCAATGTAGATATGTAAGGTATGTCTGTTGATATCCATGTCCTCTCGGGTGGCCTCTTGCTCTATCTGCTTTAGGTACTGATCAATCTCCTTCCCGACTTGGTGCTTGCACTTAGCCTCGATGAGTGTACCAATTGATGGGATCTAATGGGTTCTCACCATGAAATCCAAGATGCCTTATATCCATCCATATGCAGCCTAAATGCTTCTGATGAATGAGGCGAGTTTCTTGTTATTTTGGATTAGCCTTCGAACTCTGGTTTTTTCTAACTTTTCCTACAACTTCATCTTCTTTACTAATGCGAGTGGTGTGGCCTTGTATCGCATTGTCCACTCATGCATTGTGGTGATGGTGGTTTGTATATTCCTAAGGATCCTGAAAAAATCTCTGCTCCCCTGTAGCAATTCATTCAGGTGGAAAAATACTTTATGGATGGTTACCAACTCCTCATAAAGATCCCACATAGTGTCTCCAATTGTAGATACTTCAACAAGTATCATTGCTCTAATCTCCTTGAGGTATACCTATGTGGACAATGCACTCTGTGTTGCTATATGATGTTTTTCATTATGTTTCTGAAGTGTTTGTATGTACTGCGCTAAATTCTTGTTCTCAGAAACCAAACACTGGGTGTTAGATCTAACTGCTCCTGCAAAGGCCCAGCTAGCATCGACATTGGAATTCAGATTCCTACTAGTGACTACCACAATCATTCTTTCTCTCATGAATGCAGGTGATGCATGATCATCCAGGAAATTATTTCTTCGTGATTGTATAATCTTCTTCTGCAACTCATTAAATGATAGATTGTACACATCCATGATCATATAATCATCAAGGGGAATCACCTCCCCTTCCTCACTTGGTGCTTGCTCTATAACTGGAGGTGGTGGAGTCTGAGCGGTGGGCTGAGGTGCAATGGAAAAAAAGTACACATCTTCATTTAGCAGCTCTAGTCCTACTTCCATGCCTATGATCTCAATCAACTGTTCAAGCTCTTTAGAAAAATCCTGTTCCTACATCTATCCGGTCACTCCTTCTGCTACTGGTTGATCTTGTACATGTTCTTCAACCTATATAGGTGTCGTATCTACTATTCTGGCACCCTACCTCTATTCCTCTCCTTTATTCTATCTCTCATCTTGTTCTATCCTTTTAAGCTAATGTTCTTCCTTCAACTCTTGTTTTGTTCTTTGTTATCTCTACACTGCTTCTTCTAAGGATTGCTTCTCTCTCTTCTTCCCTATGCTCTTTGGTGTCTTTGTTCCCTCTCGGCTTCGATCACCAAAGCTACCTTTTCGATAAGAGGATATTCTTTCATTTTGCAACTTTTTTCCTCTTTCGTATGGTATGCTATCTTCCTCTTTCCTTTGTCATGCACCAAACCGTTGCCTGTTGCTATTGCTGCTGCTTCCAGAACTGATGCCACTTGAAGGACAACTTGAGAAGTCCCAACCATACTAATCAACTCAAGAGGCCGGGAGTAGTTATAACATTTCTTCCATGGTTCCTCCTCCGACCACTGATATATCCCATTGACCTAGTTGAAGTACACTCTCACACAATGTTCTTTGCAAATTCCCCTTAGATCATAGGGATTGCAACTCTTGGTGCCAAACTCAAATTTGACCATGTCTTTTATTTTAGCATACTCGACCTTGAGATTCTTAATCTCGTATAATTTGACCTGTAGCTGGACATGGCACCTTCTTCATCCTATGCAGTGTTGCTAAAAATCTTGTGGAGAGGTGATAAGCTACTTATTGCATGACCAACTTGTTGGTGGAATACCTTTGTAGAAGATGTGGCGACTTATATCTACTGAACACTCTAATCAATGTGCCATTTAGTAAGGTGAAATAATCAATGATCTTTGATATCTCCTCCATAGCTTCTCAAGACATGCAAGGTGGGTCCTCTTGGAAGATGAGCCTGTAGAGAAGGATAATGAAATGATCAGTAATATGCTCCATGACTCCACGATGACTGCAATATGAGAGTAGCTTGCAATAAATATGTATGGTAGTGTTTCTTGGTGTCCATGTCTAGTTCATGCCAGGGGACTGGTTCTGCGCATATATTGCATCTAGTAAGTATGCAAACATGTAGAAGCGTGTTTGCTCGACCTTGGGTGTATTGTAAGAGTTTTTCACATGGACTCTTAGCTAATGAGCCAATAGGTATGACCAGTTGAACGACTTCCCCTCGTTCACTACTTGGTTCATCAAAATATCCCACCCCTTAGGAAATGTCTCTGTTTTTTATTGGCCATAGATTCTTCAAGCTAGCGTGACCAAAAGTTGATAGGATTTCTAGAGTGATTTTGTCTTATACGTGTGGGTGGCTATCTGTCTAAACTTGGTTGGCTCCTTCACCCAACTCTTGATGATATCTCTCATGTTTGTATAACTATGACTGGCATAAAGGTCACCTTGTAAGCTTTGATCAAAATAATGAAGAGTTGATTAGAAGTATAAAAAATTGCATATGTACTTTATTTATTCCGTTGTTCATTGTTTCACTACTGTGTGATTGATGCAATGTTCATAAATTTAATTTTCTACATTGTTAACTAAATTATGTTATGAGTTATTTAATAAGATACCATTAGTACAACGATCACCTAGGCATAGAAAATTCACACTGTTGCAGGTAAGAACAATGAGTCCATGTTCTTCACCGGCTCAGGAAGATGATACATATTTTTGAATTTTGTTGTAGGGAATGTATCAAGCTTCTCACCGCTAGTGTTTTTCAGTGTCATAGTTATCACATTGATGTTTGAAACAACCCAGCTGATCACATTCACACATGGGAAGGCTGGATACCTGCATGAAATATTATAAAGCCTTGATTTCAAAATTTTGAGATACACCTACCGAATCTCTAAGTCTTCCTAAAAGTCCTTTGTGACTTCATCCTTGATCTGCTACCATGTCATTTTAGATCCCTTCTCTATGAACAACTGAGTGTATGAGTAAACTAGCAAGTTAATCGCTACTTGCTCAATGACTTCCCCAATACTGCTTTCAATGATTTCCTTTGAGAAAGCTCTCTTTGATGCCTTTGTGAATGTTACTACTGAAGAGATGCTCAACAATTGTTGTACATGTGGGATAGAAAAAACATTGATGACAAGAAAATGTTAGCTATAAGAAAAAAAAAATTCAAGACCTATCATATGTAGCACATCGGGAAACTGAAAGGAAGTTTTTCCAATTTTTGGTGAGAAGAGTATTTGAATAGCTAGGAAAACTACGCATTGTGCAGTCCCAGTAGTCAGTGATGAAGCCTATGGCTTGAAACTGCACAATGTGTAGTTCAGCCTAGGCAGTGAGGTTAGAGAGACTCTTCATTGTGCAGTATCAGTGGCTAAGGTGGATGGCTGAGACCTGACACTACGTAATTCACAATGAGGGGAACCAGTACTACACACTGCACAGTTCTAGAAGCAAATATTTAAGCTTGAGCTTCTAGATTGCGCAATGCCTAGCTGGGAAAAGTAAGTTTTGGCCAAGGGAAAGGCAGATCTACCTAAGGGAAGAATGAAAAACGTGAATATTTGAGATATGGTGAATGCATGAGTGTAGATCTGAATAAGCTTTGATGAAACAAATTAAATCGAGTTCAGAAACTGAAAAAAACAAGTAGTAAATGAGATTGAAAAGGAGAGTCACCACAACGATGACCATTGGTGCAAAAATTCAAAAACCGATGTGAAACTTGTGAAAGGAAAAAAATAACTTAAAAAACACTTCTACAGGCTAAATAATGTTAAAATTCTAGGATGCATGCAAAGAAACAAGCAAAACAACACTCATGCAATCCAAACGAAAAAAGGTGGAAAAAAAGCGACGACGATCGCATTGAAGGTTCCTTGATCTAATCAAGAATGATAGAGATCCAATATTGAATGTAAGAATGAGCTCTAGGGGCTTAAATTAAATAGATTTAATAAATTAGGGCTTATGACGTGCATGCCACAAATCAAGGGAAAAGTGACACTTGGCAGAATTTTCCAAAAATAGTAAGTTTGTTTCCTTCAGGATGCTAAAAATAGATCCCTAAATTTTAGGGATGCTTTTTCGATTTTTTATTTTCTACTTTTTTTTCCAAGAAAATTTTTCGTGCACCTCACCGGCAAGGATTGCACAGTTTCGGGGAACTAGCGGCTCCCAACTCAAGGCACTGCGCAATTTTTAAGCTCAGTGAGTGACTGCACAATTTCTAAGCTTAGTGTTGGGTTGCTTATCATGACTGCGCAGTTCCCGATCTAAATGTTGGGATGTCGATCATGACTGCGCAATTCTGATTGACAAGGACAATTTTGGCTTCAAGAATTACGCAATTTCTGGAGGCAAGCCCAAAACTATTGTGAAAGACTTATGCAAGAGGTAATCTTGTGACTTAGAGAAATATGCTAAGTGGTAAAGAAAATGATAACAAGAAAAACTAAAAGATAAATATCAATCAAAGAAGACACACCTGATAACCGTGCAAGGTATGCTCCTGTGAAGGGAATTTAGTCTCCAAAATCTAAGCATTGGAAAAATTTTGGAGGGTGGTTTTAGCTTCTACAACATTGGAGACACACTGGTAGAAATCCAACTCTATAAATGAATCTTGTCTTCATGTAAAACCAGGTCTCACCCTTCCGATAGTATTATTCAATTCATTGATTATCACATCTCCCTCACTTAGTTCGATTTGAAGACATAACCCCTTCCATCCTCTTCATCGGTGGAACACTAACCAAGCCAAGTCACACTAATTTGTTTCGAATGGGGATGAGGAGTACTTAGATGTAGAAGTAAAAGAAAATTGTCAGAGTCTTTATTTTTATCTCTGGTGTTGCTCCACTGCCAGTAGGCCCAGACAATACCCTAACGGAGTCACTTCAAAAACACAAAAAATTGCTCCATTGCCAGCGAGCCTAGACAGTACCCTGAGGGAGTTGCCTGCTTCACCTCTATGCATAGGAAGTATTTCTCTTCTTTCGCTCTCTATTTCATTTATTTATTTATTTTTATTTTTTCATTTTTCATTTTTTAAATAACTATGCATGGTCACTTATTTATTTCATGGGGCGGAAAAGGGATCCAAATAGATTGAGAGCAGAATAGGTTGTTCCTTCAAAGAAGTATGTTTATGTACACCTCTGAAATAATTTTTAATGTTTTCCTCTCCCTCCTTACTCTACTAGACTAGAGTGACAATGATTAACCAAATACATAATAAAATTGATTAGAGTAGGCGGAACAATTTAAAACCCAAAAATCATGATTTCACCATGAATCTCTTTGATAAGGAACGCATTTTCCATCTTATTATCATCAACGAAAACAAAACAAAAAGATTCGTGCAAAGAGAGGTAATAGCCAGAAAACCAAGTGTGGGTAGAAGAACAATTTTCCTCTTGGATTTCACCATTCTTGCTTCAATATCCAAACATGGTCTCATGCGGAAATAACCTAAGGTTGAAAAAAAATGAACAAAGGAAAGATGCAAGACTGAAACAAGAAAGTGAAATAAAATAAAATCAAATAACAATGAAAATAAAACACTACTCCTACTCCTAACCTAAGTAGAATTTAGGCCCAATCACGTAAAGTGATACTTCCAATGCAGCAACTAACGCATTGGGAAGCCTACGTGGGCAAGGGAATGTAAGTAAAGAAATATATACATGCATAACAACATATAAGAAATATATGAAATTGCAAACCAAAACGTTCAAAGTTTGAATGCGCATGCAGAAAAGAAATTGCGAAAAACACATGGCAAACATTTTGCGGATGTATCATGGTGTTGTGACACATCATGAAACAAAGAATTGCAAATAAAAAATTTCGAACCATGAAGGTGAGGAAACACAAAGAAAGAAGAAAATTTTCATTTTTCCACATTTCTTGCCAAGTATGATTCCTCCAATGACTAAGCGATAGGATCGTGCATAACAGATGGAGGATGCAAAAATTGTAAATCAGAAAGATTTTCAACATGTACATGAGAGTGATGAGGATCCTCAATAGATTCAACATTATTTTGATTGGGGATGGAACTGACCTCAAGGATACGAGAATATGACATAACCATCATCTCGGACTAAATTTCCTCGAAAACTTGAGGAAGATCCAACTCATCAGAAGATAGGTCATCAAAGATCAGTGGATTAGAAAAATCAATAATAGAGAAATCAAGTCGTGACTAGATGAAAAAATGAAAGGGTCACGACAACCATGATCATAAATTTCGAGATTGCATACTGAGGTATCCTCATGATCTGATGAATTACATAGAGGGGAGATGGAAAATGAGAAATTTCACCCTCTATTTTTCCAGAAAGTTATGATGAGATGTTAGGAAGATTAGTGATAGTAGATTCACCCTCTCTGCATTTAAATGAAAAATTGGAATTCTGTGGATTCTGCAAATGATAGAAAGTATTAACAATGTTAGAAACTAAAGTTTCACATGATTCAACTAGAATGTTAGAATAGCGGACATTGTCAAGATAATGCGGAAGAGTTTCAGAAGGAAGATGGCCATGCTTAATCGTAGATTCTTGTTGAATGACAGGCTCCACCACATACTCAAATTAAATGACATCACAGTTTTTCCACACAACAAAAAATGGATCCAATACCTGATCCTAATCAACATCAAAGGAAGTATTTGACACAATAGAACACACAATCTCTCAATTTTAAGGACCAAAGAGACCAAAGGGTGGAGGATGAAGAGAATACTCTTCAACACATTCACCGGTCTTGCAGTCTAAAACTGTGTAGGAATCCTGAGTAGGTGGGTGAGGAAATGATGGTGGTTCTGGAAAAAATTTATTGCTGGAATTTTCCACCACCTCTTATGGAAGTAAAGCTATTAGATGAAAAGCAGATGGGAGGTTGCTTGGAACAACACCTCTATCCATCACAGATTTAGAAGCTTTACACACAAGGTTCGCTGTGTTTGATTTAAGTGACCAAAACTCATGTTAAGTAAGTGAAATCTGGATAAGATGGATAAATATTATAGTTAATTAATCCCAATCAACTTCATATTCTGGAAATTCAAAATAGAGATGTAAGAAATGATTAAGAAAATGGTGTGGAGATTCATTAGGTTATTTTCACAATTCTAAAATTCTGTTAGAGAGACATTTATAATCAAAGTCATTAAAAGCACGAAACAAATCTATGAAAAATTGTTCAAAAGAGTGGATAGAGGCATAATCCAATGTGTAACACCATTTCCTAACACACCATTCGAACATGAGAAATAAGAACCAAAAACAAACATCCTCAAGTGGGACGTTGCGCTTTGTGAAAATTTGACGAAAAAAATCTTTATGCTCAATGATGGTTCTTTCACCTTCACCATTGAATTTGAGATGCGAAAAGCCATTGATGGTATCCACTGACGCTTGAAAATTGAGTTTTCTGGAAAAACATGTCAGGTGTATGATATAGGAATAAGTAATAAAAATGAGTGCAAAAATTTAAAATAGACTTCAAGGGCTCAACTTGTCATTTTTACCTCCTAGAGCTATAAATATTGACAGTGCTAGATCTGCCAAAATTCAGGGGATCTCCTGTTGGCAATATGATGCAGAGTGTTGTCCTTGATGGCAACCCACTTAATGAAGATGAAGACATGAGATTGTTGACTTGTGTTGTCCTTGATGGCAATCCACCTGATGAAGTTATTCTTGACTTGATGAACTTGGTAAATGATGTAAATCTGATGTGATATGATGTGTGTTGACAATATGATGTTGAGTACCCACTTGATAGAGTGTTGTCCATGAATGGCAATCCACCTGATGAAGTTATTCTTGACTTGATGAACTTGGTAAATGATGTAAATCTGATGTGATATGATGTGTGTTGACAATATGATGCTGAGTACCCACTTGATAGAGTGTTGTCCTTGAATGGAAACCCACCTGATGGAGTTGTGCTTGATAGAATATGTCTTGATGAACCTGTTTAAAGATGTAAATCTGATGTATCTACAGAGAGTACAGAAGGTAATGAAGAAAGGAATTCAATATGTGCTAGATCCATGATGAAAAGAGTATGTTTCAAGGAATATGTGAATTTGTCTAGGAGAAGTCGCGTATGCACGTGGTTAAGTACGTGCCAAGTCGCGTATGGGAAAAAGCGCTCAAAAAGTGCAAAACCAGGGGTAACCACCATGGTATTGACCCATTGTATTGGGTAATTATTCGTCTAAATGACCCCGCCCAGGAATACCATCAGATGTAATGTAGTTTTGGCTCATGGTATTGAAAAAGGGTAAACCTATATAAAGAGAAGAAATTCATTGTGCAAATCATGAGTGCGGGAGCAAGATGTCTGAGCTTGAATGAATACTTCTTTGTGAAGTATATCTGTATGGAAAGGGTAAAGGTTTGATGATAGATCTGAATCTATGATGCACCTATGAAGAAATGATGAAGCGGGATATCTAGATCTGAAATGTATCTGTATTTGCTAGATCTATTTATGGAATGATTATATCTGAGATAAGGTGAACATCTGTCTGAAGAAAAGGGTTAAATCTGTGTGATGTATCTGTTCTGAAGAATTGCAATGACCTAAATGTCTAAAGAACCATACGCTAGTTCACCGCAGAAGGAAGCGCATATATACGCGGCTTCGCTAAAGAGAAAGCGCGTATGCGCAATGAAATTAGCTCTGTAATATGTACAGAAGTATACGTTGGTTTATGTGAATGGAAGCACGTATATACGCGACATCAGTGAAAGGAAAGCACGTATGAAAACTAGGGTTTGCTGAAGTTTGTGGTAAGAAATGTCTGATCTGTTCTGCTGGTTTATTGATATCTGTCAGTGAGTTATATGTATCAGTTTCATGTTTGACTGTGCTTAAAAGTATGGAGTGGGTCCAGTCTGCAAATATGATGAAACGAGGCCTGCAAGTTGTGTTCTAAAGGAAGCTTTGGATCCAGTATGAAAATTGATGAAACGTGGTCCATAGAGGTGCTGAGGGTCGTAGCCTTCAGTCAGGGGGTTGTAGCTCCCTTCCAGGTGAGGCTGGTAAACGATATCAGGGGGTCGTAGCTCCCTTCCAGGAGAGGCTGGTAAACGATTCAGGGGGTTGGAGCTCCCTTCCAGGAGAGGCTGGTAAACGAGCGCAGGTGGGTGCCTGTGTGCTGGTAGGAGTCTGCGCCAGCACATATGTTGTAAGATGTTTTCTCTATAATAAAATTTTGAAGGCTAAGAAACTGCAGCGGTGGTTTTCTCCCGACTTGGGTTTCCACCTAAAATCCTGGTGTTCATGTATGATGCTTATGTGTGATGGTTTATTTTGTTCTTACTGCACATGTTTAATGTTTAAAGAACATCTAATGAATGAATGATGGAACGATATAAGTGAAGATTTAATGGCATAATTTGATCTCTGTGTATACGCGAGTTTTATGAAGGATATCCGCGTGTATACGCTAGTTGGCTTCAGAAAAGTAGCGTATGGGTTTTAGAGAATGAAAAAAGTAAAAGTTTTAGTTTTCCCTAAATAATGATTCAACCCCCCCCCCCCCTCTCAGTATTTTTCCCAACAATTGGTATCAGAGCAGGTTCTTCTGCAGAAGCTTGATCACTTGAAGGAGATCCGTCGCAATGGGAAGTCTTGAAGGAGTAATGTCTATAAAGCCACCTCTATTCAATGGAAGCAATCTGATATTTTGGAAGGTTCGAACAAAAGCATATCTGCAAAGTCTTGGTGCAGATGTATGGGCAATCGTGGAAGAAGGTTATCAATACCCAGCAAGTATTCCTACTGATGCAGCGGAAAGGAAGAAGTATGAAATCAATGCCAAAGCAATAAATGTCTTATTAGGAAGCATGTCTGAACCAGAATTTGCTAAAGTGATGCAGCTAAATTCAGCAAAAGAAATATGGGACAAAATCATTCTGAGTTATGAAGGAGACACAAAGGTAAAAAGTGCAAAACTCCAAACTCTTAGAATTGAATATGAAAATTTGAAGATGCATAGTGATGAGAGTATTGCCCATTTCTTCTTACGTCTGGACGATATTGTAAATCGAATGAGAAATTTGGGTGAAACCATAACTGATACTACTTTGGTGGAAAAAGTCTTAAGATCCTTGACTTCAAAATTTGACTCTAAAGTCTCAGCTATTGAAGAAAGGCAAGATCTGCAAACTCTTAATATTTTTCAATTACATGGTATTCTGACTGCTTTTGAAATGAGACAAGGAGGTCCTTCTCAAATCAGAGAAGCTGCTTTTAAGGTATCTGCAAGAGGAAAAGAAAAGGAAGTCGTCAAAGAATCCAGTTACATATCTGATGAAGAAGAAGCGAATTTCGTGAGAAAAGTCCAACTAGGAACTGGAAGATTCAAAGGTAAGCTTCCTTTCAAATGTTTGCCCAGGTGTGAAAAAACCGTCTATAACATAGCATATTATTGAAAAAATGTGGTGGAAAACAAGTACAAGGAAAGTACATGCAATAGGCAGCGTGGACAAGGATCTTCACGAAGTCAACATGATGAAGTGCTAAAAGAAGCAAAAGAAGAAGGCTACTCGAAGCAAGAAGATATCTCAGAAAACATGTATAGCAGAAATTGAAGAAGATGAATCAGGTAGTGATTGGGGTCCTTGTAATAATCTTCTTTGTGCAAACAATAGTGAAGATAGTGAAAGTAAAGTTGTGGATCTAGAAGAAGCTCTCAATATTAAAGTTGAAGAACTACAAAGTTCATCTAATAAGCAAGAAACTATCTACAAAGAGATGATCTCTCAAATGGAAAAACAAATAGAAATGCTGAATGGATAGGTGGACAAGTATCAAAGGTTTCATACTTATGCATCCAATCGAATTAAAGGACTAGAAGTAGAAATCAACGATCTAAATGCAGATCTCGAAAAATCAAGCAAGAAGAATGAAGGACTTGAAGCTGCAATCATCTCTCTGCAAGAAGATCTTGAAGCATCGAGTAAGAAGAATGAGGAACCTCTACAACCATTTGAAAAGGAAGGCCTTGAAGTAGAAATCATCTCTCTCAAAGAAGATCTGGAAAAATCAAATAAGAAGAATGAAGAGCTGCAACAAACATGTGAAGAACACGAAAATTGGTTGAAAGAAGAGATTCTAAATCTGAAGGATCAAGTAGAAGATGGAAGAAGGAAAGAAGAAAGCATGACAAAGCAATGTCAAGCCTTGGAGGTTGAGGTAAACATTCTCAAAGGTAAATTAGAAGAAAAGGTTAAACTTTTGAGGTTTCAAGATAGTACCAATATTTTGGACAATATTATGAGTAATCAAAGGTCTCCTGCTATCAAACTTGGTCTTGGTTTCCATGAAACTGTTAAAGGAGAATCTAGTTCACAAGGAAGTGCTAAAGATTCAAAGGAAGTCAATGAAATCTCAAAAATCAAATATGTTAGAATACTTTAATGTATTATTATCCTATGGGCATATTTGACAAATTTTAGGGACGAGATCATTTGAAATCAAACTAACAGATCCTACATAGAAAAGTACTCTGGTTTCTTCAAGGGATATTGTTTTTCATGTAACAAGTATGGACATAAAGCAGCTGATTGTAAAAGGAGGAAGATTAGAAATACTCATTATGATTCTTATGCTTATTTCTCTGGACACATGGGATGTTATTCTTGTAACAAGTATGGACATGTAGAAAAGGAATGCAGGTTGAACAAATCTGAGAAAGTGGACAATTTTCAGCACATAGTTAGGAAGTTCAAGCAAATTTGGAAAAAGAAGGAGGACCAATCAGAAACGTAGGGAATTCTGACCCTATTGTAGTCATCCGCTTCTGAAGCTTACTTCTCTTATTGACTGCAGGAATGACGTGGGATACATTATGAGATTTAGTAATGTATCGTCACAGGGGGAGCAATGTATGATGACTCTCATGGTTGATTTGATTATTCTGGTTATATGTATTTCTGACAGAGCATCTGATATGAAGAAGACAGGTACAGGAAGTACAAGTTCAGGGGGAGATGAAGGAAAGTGAAAAATTTCTATGCTTCACTTTCCATACGCAGGTTCTATGAACAAAAGTTGCGTATACACGCGAGTTCTAGCAAACACAATCGCGTATGCATTAATGACAAGAGAATTTATATGATAGCTGAAGATCTGGAGCAGAGGTTCAGGGGGAGCATCAGTCTGATTGTTAATAACTATATTATTAACTCAGTATCAGCTTAGTTGCTCAGTTCTAAATTATGGATGAGTCTTGTTTGCTTTTTGATGAAGAGTATTCGTTGCTGAGATGAAATTCTTATAATTCAGAGATAAGGATAGTTCATGCAGAGATTGTTGCTGGTGACTTGCTGATGAACGTATTCAAGTTGCACAAGTTAAGGAGGAGCACTGGTTCAGGGGGAGCAGCAGGTTGAATACTAATGATTGCATTGTTGGCACTATGACTGCTTATTCTTTGGTTATTGTGATACTCATGCTCAAAAGATGATGACTTGGTATATGGTTTACTATGATGATATTTTGAGCCCTGTTTGCTGAAAACTATCTTTTGTGCTCACACATGGATGAGTTGGAAGTCGTTTGATTCATAAATAAGAATAGATCATGCAGATTTTGTTACTATGGTTGAGATCTTTTCCCTACATATGTTACTTCATGTTAAATCTTAAAGATCATGGTGACATTGGACCACATGGATGATTGACACATATTTGAAGATGTTGTTCTGGTATGATAATTTCTCTTGGAAAGAATGTATTGATGTTGCAAAGAATCTGAAGGCTTGGTTACTAATGTACTTATGCTACAACCATTGGATGACGCTTGAAGACACAACTACTCTGTTCTATCTATCTGTATTCCAGGGAAGCATTCAAATATCTCAGAAAGAAGTTGAACACTGTCTTTTTTCTCACAGAGGATCAGATCTGGTTAAAGTATAGAAGATGGTATTGGATATGCGGATTTCCTGATACACAATCGCGTATATACGCGAGTTCATGCACAGAAAACCGCGTATGTCTGATTGCTGACAAATTTCTGTTTGGGGTTAGCTCTCTTCAGCACAGCTGCAGTGTTGTTTGGTATCTCTGATACCGTTTGATATCTCTGGTGGTGTTCCAGTTCTCATAATTCTATTTCTAATGTTTTGATAAAGATGCCTTGATGATTTGTTGGTGAAAGTGTTCAAGATGCACAAACTAAGGGGGAGCCTTAGTCATATGGAAAGGATGTTCGGATGCACATTTTCAGGGGGAGCCCTAGTCTTGCTGAGTATAATGCATTGTTGGCATTATGGTGGTTCTGATATATGATCTCTCTTGAGGTTTTTCTGGTCTTGGTCATAAATGGTCATATTTGTATTTTGATGAAAAGGTCTTGTTGAGACCCATGATGTAAAATTGTAATATTCAGTCATGTAAGGACTTGTCAAATTTGTAAACCCACTTGGTTGGGTAGCTGAGTCAAAATTGTAAACCCACTTGGTTGGGTAGTTGAGTTGAGATATGTAAACCCACTTGGTTGGGCATTTGAGTCTCATATGTAAATCCACTTGGTTGGATATTTGATGTAAGTATGAGTCTTTGGTGATAGGAAGTTCATAGAGTCATGTACTTCATTGAAAAATATGTTTGAAGATTCAGCATGAACTCAGGGGGAGCTTGGTCACTTCGGTATACATCAGATCTGCAGAATGCTTCTTCTAAATAAGGAGAACAGGGGGAGAGAGTGTTGGTTTTGATCCACCCTTTGCCCTTGATGTCAAAGGGGGAGAGTGACATGGTGTCTGAATGAAGAGAAAGAATGGTGTCAAAAATGGGGAGAGTGACATGGTGTCATTGTATTCTTAATGTACCTATCTGTTGTGATAACCAAACACCATCGTGGTTGCCATCAAGTCCAAAGGGGGAGATTGTTGGCAATATGATGCAGAGTGTTGTCCTTGATGGAAACCCATTGAATGAAGATGAAGACATGAGATTGTTGACTTGTGTTGTCCTTGATGGCAATCCACCTGATGAAGTTATTCTTGACTTGATGAACTTGGTAAATGATGTAAATCTGATGTGATATGATGTGTGTTGACAATATGATGCTGAGTACCCACTTGATAGAGTGTTGTCCTTGAATGGCAATCCACCTGATGAAGTTATTCTTGACTTGATGAACTTGGTAAATGACGTAAATCTGATGTGATATGATGTGTGTTGACAATATGATGTTGAGTACCCACTTGATAGAGTGTTGTCCTTGAATGGAAATCCACCTGATGAAGTTATTCTTGACTTGATGAACTTGGTAAATGATGTAAATCTGATGTGATATGATTTGTGTTGACAATATGATGCTGAGTACCCACTTGATAGAGTGTTGTCCTTGAATGGCAACCCACCTGATGGAGTTGTGCTTGATAGAATATGTCTTGATGAACCTGTTTAAAGATGTAAATCTGATGTATCTACAGAGAGTACAAAAGGTAATGAAGAAAGGAATTCAATATGTGCTAGATCCATGATGAAAAGAGTATGTTTCAAGGAATACGCGAATTTGTCTAGGAGAAGTCGCATATGCACGCGGTTAAGTACGTGCCAAGTCGCGTATGGGAAAAAGCACTCAAAAAGTGCAAAACCAGGGGTAACCACCATGGTATTGACCCATTGTATTAGGTAATGATTCATCTAAATGACCTCGTCCAGGAATACCATCGGATGTAATGTAGTTTTGGCTCATGGTATTGAAAAAGGGTAAACCTATATAAAGAGAAGAAATTCATTGTGCAAATCATGAGTGCAGGAGCAAGGTGTCTGAGCTTGAATGAATACTTCTTTGTGAAGTATATCTGTATGGAAAGGGTAAAGGTTTGATGATAGATCTGAATCTATGATGCACCTATGAAGAAATGATGAAGCGGGATATCTAGATCTGAAATGTATCTATATTTGCTAGATCTATTTATGGAATGGTTAGATCTGAGATAAGGCGAACATCTGTCTGAAGAAAAGGGTTAAATCTGTGTGATGTATCTATTCTGAAGAATTGCAATGACCTAAATGTCTAAAGAACCATACGCTAGTTCGCCGCAGAAGGAAGCGCGTATATATGCGGCTTCGCTGAAGAGAAGTGTGTATGCGCAATGAAATTATCTCTATAATATGTACAGAAGTATACACTGGTTTATGTGAACGGAAGCGCGTATATACGCGACATCAGTGAAAGGAAAGCGCGTATGCAAACTAGGGTTTGCTGAAGTTTGTGGTAAGAAATGTCTGATCTGTTCTGCTGGTTTACTGATATCTGTCAGTGAGTTATATGTATCTGTTTCATGGTTGACTGTGCTTAAAAGTATGGAAAGGGTCCAGTCTGAAAATATGATAAAGTTGTGGCCTGCAAGTTGTGTTCTATTGAATTTGTTGGATCCAGTGTGAAAATTGATGAAACGTGGTCCAAGGTGGTGCTGAGGGTTGTAGCCTTCAGTCAGGGGGTTGTAGCTCCCTTCCAGGTGAGGCTGGTAAACGAGATCGAGGGGGTCGTAGCTCCCTTCCAGGAGAGGCTGGTAAACGAGTCAGGGGGTTGGAGCTCCCTTCCAGGAGAGGCTGGTAAACGAGCGCAGGTGGGTGCCTGCGTGCTGGTAGGAGTCTGCACCAGCACATATGTTGTAAGATGTTTTCTCTATAATAAAATTTTGAAGGCTGAGCAACTGCAGCGGTGGTTTTCTCCCGACTTGGGTTTCCACCTAAAATCCTGGTGTTCATGTATGATGCTTATGTGTGATGGTTTATTTTGTTCTTACTGCACATGTTTACTGTTTAAAGAACATCTAATGAATGAATGATGGAATGATATATGTGAAGATTTAATGGCATAATTAGATCTCTGTGTATACGCGAGTTTTATGAAGGATATCTGCGTGTATACGCTAGTTGGCTTCAGCAAAGTAGCGTATGGGTTTTAGAGCATGAAAAAGTAAAAGTTTTAGTTTGCCCTAAATACTGATTCACCCCCCCCCTCTCAGTATTTTTCCCAACATCTCCCTGATATGAAGTCCGAACTAGACCTCACACTATTTGGAGTAGAAGTCCGAACACTGGGGTGTTTAATGATATGCCTTGGATTACAAAACACATAGAGTTGTGTACGATTTATTTGGTTAAATAAAGTGTGTGACCCTATGGGAATTCGATATGATGCATGAGCCGTTCTAGCAACTAATGGGGGAAGAAAGTGTGCCCCTTGGAAGCCTGTAATAATATGCAACTTGAAAAGAACACATGAGCTGAAAAGACATCACACAAATAACAAGCCGAATAGTCCACAAGGTAAAGGTGATGGATTAAAACATAAGCATGCGTTCAACAAGATTCATATAAATTCCAACGAAATAACTCATAAGAATATGCATAAGTTAAACAACATACATCGTAAACATAAGCAGATTAGTCCAACCACATTTACAATATATGCATGAAGATGTTTTGACTCTGATTTTATATATAAGTGAAAGTTTCGTTCATACATAAAACATGACGAACCACTCTCCCCAATAGTCAAACGTGAAGTCAACAACACCTACTCCTCCCAATTAAGTATACTCCCTCTATGCTACATAGAAGCCAAGGATGACACAAAACTCCCAAGCATTCTCTATGCCAAAGCCTAGCCAAAATCTTGGTTCCCAAAAGCCCCCTATGTTAGTGTGTTTGGTGCATGCATGTAAGAAATCACACCAACTTAAGGGGTGTGGTTTACCCACTTAAGTTATTGGTTATAGGAAGAAAAAGAGTGGAGTCAAGCAAGTTAGTGGAACAAGCTAGAATCATAGACATACTATATAGAGAATTAGCATGCATATATAAAATAAAACTAAAACAAATAAAAAAAAGCTCTGAATAGAGTCAAACAACTACAATAATCCAAACGGTGGCACTTCGTCCCCTCTTATTGAGTTCTGGTAGGAAATGAGGATGAAACTTTAACTCTCTTGCCAAAGGGCCCCTAGAACATGGGTTATAAGTCCCGATGCATGGATGTTATTACTTTCAAGCTTGCCTCGGTGCAAAGTCTTCCTCTCTCTACTGTGGTGGATTGAACTTGTTGGATGGCCAAAAATTGAGTCCCCTCTATCTTTAGCTCTGGATCACACACTACTAGTATTGCTTGGGAAATTCTGGCCAGCATAAAATTGTGTTCTCTAATTATTCATCTCATGGTGGCCTTATATAGGAGAATTCAAATCCTCCTTCCCTCTCTTGGTACATTGTGGATGGTGACCCAAGAGAGGGGGATGATTCCTTTGTGTACCACAAATATTCCATTATGTGCTCACTTGATGTCTAAGGAGGCTTTGGTGGCTTTCCTTAGGAGGCTTCAAGTGAGGAATTACTATTCTAGAGTGTGCTTTTTGTGGTCCCAGAAAGTGACTTTCTCCACTCCCAGGATTGTGTGCATTTCACGTTAAAAGGCACACATAGGCGCTCTTCACGAAGGATTATGTGCGAAAAAGCGTTAATGACTTGCTCAAATCTGATTTTTCCTCAGACCTTAGAGATTTTTAAATACTTTCCATATTCTTTAATGTCTTCCAGCCCTGTAAATCCTTCTGCTTGACATTAAATAATGTCGTTTCTGCTTGTACGATTTTCCAGTGTTAACAGTTGCCCCCTAATGTGTGAGGTCTAAGAAGAACTGTATAGCCGAAATACATTATAGTTTCTTTTCTATATATCGTGCGTAGAGAGAGAGAGAGAGACTTGCGTGAAGCTCAGAATTGAAAACACCCTGCACCAGTTCAAAGAATGACCATGTCATATGGGACTCCTATAAGAAAATATAATACAATATATATATAAATTTTCTATGAGGTGGGCATGTCCCACGCTCGTGATGCTGTGGCTAGTTAAATAAATCTATTTGATAGATACATGTTCTGTCTGTGTCACTGATATGGTAGTGATCTGGTGGTTGCTAACGATGACTATTGACGCCCTCTGGGGAATTTTTTCTTTGAAAATAGGTGGAATGTGGTGCCCATATGCATAAACTTGGTATGGAATATAGCTTCACATTATACGCATAGGTACTGGATGGGACCTTCCCATGTAAGCAATGCTAAAAGAGATGCTTATGAAGGCATAGGTCTTCGATGAATTTGATCAAAGTGAAATGGTTGTAAGGTATGATAACATCTTGACATGAAAGCTTTTGTTGTAGTCAAATTTCAAGAGGATCAATGACATCTGTGGGCAATGATGTCTCCCATGGTGCCACTTGAGGATGCCCCTTTTATGGAGAGGGGTAATGCAAGGTAATTCTTCCTTTTTTGAAAATAGGTGTTGAAGTCGACAAAAAGGAAGCCTCAACCGAATGGGGGGTTGCTGACATGAGGGGTCAGGAACGTGGATGTGATGAGTTTAACATAGGCATGTTGGTGAGGGGTGACTGAAAATTGATGATGGGGAATCAGTGGCCCAAGGTCAGAGTGTACTAAGTAGCTTGGCGACAGTCATAGTTATTTATGATGGAGAAATACCTGGATTTGGTAGGACTTCCGAGGTGGGTAAAAATTGGCTATGAATGTCATGGTGGCTTATGCGTGGGGGTCTGATACTCTGACCAAGGGTGTTTAGGGACTGCTGCCATGGAATAAAATATGAATGAGAGGGTGGGGGACATAGTGCACTGTTTGCGGTCTTTTTACACTTACCAAAATAATAAAGTAATGGGGTTTGGATTGTACAAAACACGGAGATGGGTGCCCCAAAACATGAAAGTGTTCGCTCACTGATGTTGTGAGGAAGGTGTTTTTCTGAGGGTGGGGGCCCCATTGGTTGGTCTCATGTGTAGGGTTGATGAAGCGAATGAAGAATTCTCGCAGATGGGATTATGCTGGTGGATGTATGGTGCGCCAAATGCGAGGCACAGTAATGCACTTTTGATATGCTTATACAACCTGGTCGTCCGAGAAGGGGGTTTTAGTTTGTATGGTAAAACTTGACCTTTATACATGGTGGATGGATGGAAATGAGGTGATTCCCGGACTAAAGTGGTATGGCCATAGCGTCACTTTTTCTATGATATATGGTCTACTATGGGTGACGAGTGCCATGGAGGGGAGGCTCTACCAACCAATGAGGATGTTTATCATGTGCAGGGTGAGTTGATGATAAACACGGTCAAATATGTGGAACCTATGGTTGATTTCTGATGGAGAGATGATTTCAGGATATGCAGAGTTTACTGGGACTCTATCATGCTGGGGGTAGAATGATACCGGCTCTGGAACTTTCAGTAGATGGAGTTGTGAATGGTTTGCGAGATTTTCCTGCAAAATCAACTACCCCAAGTGAAAGCATCTTCTCTATCAAATATTATTGAACATCATGAAATTTAAAAAATAAGATGAGAGAGGGCATACCTGTCGGCATTGAAAATTTATTCTTTCAGGAGTGCAGCTGTGTGGCATCGCCTCTGTTCATTATGGAGTGTTGATCATGGTGCATCTTACAGTTTGGAGAACGGACCTTCTGATCTCTCGTTATGGTCCTCCAAGTTTTTTGAAAATGGCGATATATAGGTGAATATGGCCCTAATTAAATTCATTTGTACTTGTTGAGTTCTTGAGAGGTCAGTGGATTCTGTGTAGTATTTCTTGCCATTGCGGTCAGCCCGAGCACCAGGGATTAGCGATATCATGCCCAGGTAATCTCCATGACGTCCTGCACTTTAATTTTTTTAGCTTGAATGGTGTCAGGGTCCTTACAGACTTGGTTTGTACAGATTCTGAGTTTTTTTTACCGTAGATTATGTGGGCAGTCAGGGAAAAAGCGTGCCCTCTATCCACATTTTCTGGGGAGAAACACACTTTAAGTGCTCTGTTCCCCTTATTTGGCGTGCCTTAAGTGCACTTGTGGAAAATACAGGCACACAAAAGGTCGAGGCAAGAAATTTTTTGAGTCTTCCTTATTTTTGATGTTTTTTCTGTTGCTGATGGGTACCTGTTTGGATGACAGGTTGTTATGGAGGGAGCCAGATTGGCCTGAGCTCCAAACTACATTGGTTGCTGATGTTGGGGTGCATCGTCAGCTAGTGTAATGGGGCTCCTAAAGTTTGCGGAGAACGAGCTTCTTCGGTCGCAGGACCGATTTCTTTGTTACTTGATTTGACATTGGCACAGGAGGTGAAACATGTTTTTGTTGCATGGGATGAACTTGGTCATCCATCCTGAGATGGATGTATATTTTGTGACCAGGTTACTACCTCATGGTGAGGCACTAAGGCATCCACTCCCTTTCGGGAGGGTGGATTTGGAGAGGTTTCAAAGACGTCATTGTGGTGGGGCATGTCATATGGACGGGTGCATCAGGATTGCATTAGTGACAGATATGGCAGAGCGATGTGCTCTGGCGGTGATTGTGTGACTTGCAGGGTCATCGGCTCTACATCGGGCATCAGGCTCGCAGGTTGGATTCTTGCGCCGGTTGAAGTCCGGGAAATTCTATGATTTTGCCCATTTTTTCTATGATGGGATGGTGACATAGCTCAACAAGGTCCATAGTGGATCGAAGTTGTTTGCATATGCCAAAATTTTGTGTAGCATTATGTACGAGAGGGTAGTGATGCTAAGACTAGTAGTGGCAGTGCCTCCTGGGGGGCCACGGGAGCCTCGTATGAGGAGGTGGGCTCTGGTGATGCCGCAAGGTGGTAGGGGCATGGTGGGGCATTACTGGAATGCCATGATAGAGGCCTGGTTCGAGGTGAACCCCCAGATGTTCTTGCCATTCCTATATGTGGGGATGGACTTCCAGGGGGATCCAGATATGGGTCTCCCTCCTAGTTATGCTTGGGGGCCAATAGGTACATTTTTATGTTTTCTACATTTATTTGAGTATATATAATGTGTTTATGTGTTTTGATGGTGACACTGACATAGTTTTGGTTACTCTTTGTAGATTTTGGCGAGGTAGGTCGTCCCATGGCTCGATTGGTCTGCCACGGTCCTCTTCGGAGACCCAGGGGGCGGGCGGGGAGGAGATGCTACTGGAGGACTTGGTGGTGGTGCCAGCCTTTCAAAGGACGGTAGCAGCTCAGCCGCTACTGAGGTTACGATAGAGCGAGCTTGTGCTAATGACGAGGTAGTACGTGCAGATATGGCGAAGGCTCGCATTGCAGAACTGACTGCTTGGTTGTCAGTTCTAGAGGATGCCTAAGGTAGAGTGGACCGCTTGACCCAGGGGATGCCTTCTCGGGGTTTTATGGATGAGCTCGAGGAGGTCTGGCTCTATATGGTGATGGCTCGGGAGCGGGACTATCTGCCTATTTTACGTTGGGTGGTAGTCTCAGTTGTGACGATGGCTCTAGTGGTGGTACCAAGAGTAGTTGTGGGTGCAAGTGCCCCTCCTGAGGGGGCACCACCCTAGAGTATACTTGTACACGGGGAAAGCACCCATTATCAGGATTCTTTCCCTATTTTTGACAACTTTTGTGTATCTTTGGGTTGGTCAATGGGTCAGCGACACTATTTTTGTACTCAGACACATACATCATGATATATATATATATATATAGATATATGAGAGATATTTTTTGTGGCTCTACATGTGTCACCTTTTTCGGTTTATGGATGATGTTATGCTGATGGATATATATGTTTTTTGTTTTTTATTTATGATTGTTTAGTCGAGATACATTCCAGTTTAGGATATTGTTAGCTATGCGATCAACTGCTTGTTTTTGACTCCTTGGTACATGTGTGAATGTAATATAGTCAAATTTTCTGCTTAATCTTTTCGCACGCAAATATTTTCTAAATAAATGTGTATCTCTTGTCTCAAATTTTGGTTTAACTGTGATAGTACTAACTGGGAATCAAGGTAGACATGCATATGGTGTATGCCCTAATGGAGGGCATCGCACATAAGTCCGATGATGGTGTCATATTCATCTTGATTTTTTGTTGTTGAACAGATGCACACACCGTTTGAGCAGAGTGGCGATCGGTCAGGTTGGTAGATGACCCAGGTAGCTGCGGCTAAAATTCAAGATCATCTTGATGCTCCATCAACAAATCTGAAATAAGGGTCAAGTTGGTGATCCATGGCGACACTTTGAGTGTGTTTGATAAGTATTTTAGTCAAAAAATTTCAATGGTTGGGTTTGTGTACGTTCACTCTAATGAAGGGCCATCTTGGCCTTTATGGGTAGAATTTCTTGAGGTAAAGGTCGTTGATGGGGTTGTTGAGGCATGTCCCATCTGGTTCCATCAAGATGTATGCTCCCTGTTGGAGGCAATGTTTGATGATGTAGGGTCCTTTCCACAAGGTTTCGAACTTTCCTGGCCCTAGGGCTTCTTTTGCGACATCATAGCGGAGGACTAGTTCTCCCTCGGTGAATGAGAGAGGATTGATGTGGCGGTCGAATGATGTTTTTACCCTTTTCTTAGGGGCCTCATTGTGTTGCAGCGACTGTCGTTGGCTTTTTTCAATGAGTTCTAGTTGTACTAGGCGCTGTTCTAGAGGTTGGGTATCATCAAGGAGTTCGATAGCAGCATGAAAATTTAGAATATTGTGGAAATCAATGCAAAAGTGCAAGGTACCTTGATCTTTTGCGACAGGAATAAGGTGGAAATCCTGGGATGTAGAGGCAGTTAAAATCCTATTTCTGATATGCGATGATACGAATCATATATGGTGAATCGTGTCGTCAGCATTCGGTGGGGGAAGAATCTCTATGATGGGATTTTGCATAAGCGCAAGGTTGGGTTCCCCACTAGGATGGTCAATTTCCTGTGGGTGGAAATTTTGCCTGCTACAGAGGTGCCTGAATGTTTCCATTAGCGGGCAGACCTCTGGTGTGTGATTTTGACCAGTGCAGATAGTTTATGGTATCACTGTGCCAACGGAATAAATTTTATGGGAATCAACACTACTCGACATCCCAGATGTGGACACTTAGAAAGGATCTTTTTTAGAAGAGGTGGTCTTCTTCTTCCATTCCATGTTGTTGGCTTAGGTGTGTCTGAATCTTTGGGGGAGTGTAGACTCAAATTTTCTTTGGCCGCTCTTATCTTGGGGAGGTGCACACATTTAATCGTATGGTGAAAGTGTGAACAAATCCGGAAGTAGGTACACGTTATCTTCTCTTGGTTAGAGACAAGTTTCTGAGGGAGAGAAGGGACTATGCGGAAACTATTTTCAAGGGGCTTTAGTTCTCTGCACTGATTGAACCGGTGGTCATTCAGGTTGCATAGTTCGCATATTATCCTAGGCTTGGCCTGGGTCCTGCTTGGTTGGTGTGTTGTCCTAGCTTTCCCATCATGCTCGTGTGGATGTGGGATCGCTGACCCAGATGTGGTGTATATTATATACCACTCACGGAGGTCTTCCTCTTTATTCTCTATGGTATGAACCATATCGATGGTAGGGCGAACTCAAGGGATATAGGTATAGTGTTGTTAATAGTGATTTCCTTGAAATATTAGGAAAAATAGCCTAGATATGGGGGTCCCTTCGTGCTCATTTTGTGGTTTGGCATGGAACCAATGTCGTAACGCTGCTAAATCAGGGCAAGTGGCAACCACATGATTGGCATTTTGCATAACGCGCATGTTAGTATTATCTGTAGAGAGCAGTTTTGGATGACTAGGTGTCTCCAGATTGGTCGTTTTTCAGCTGACAAGAACATGATGGATCTGCTCGTCACATCCTCTTGGGTTGTGGAGATGTTCATATATTCCACATCCATGTCATCTTCTTGGGAGAGGCGAACTATGGCTGAGCGCAAACTAGCAAGGGCTAGCCGAAAGCAGGGGATATAGTGACAATTCTCCAAAAGGTGATTGTTGGTGCACAAAGGACATGTGAATTGTGTTTCCTGCAATCCAATGTAGTAAAACTGTTCTATAGGATACCATCTACGGATGAGTTCCAGGGTTGTGCATTCTTGGAGGATGTGACCACGTTCATCGTACAGTGTGCAGTGTATAATAGGAGGGGGTATGACTGGGGGTCTTTCTGGTGCCCTTCGATCTTCTTGTAGGTATAGGATGGTATGAAGTTTATTTTTGTATGCCTGGGTGGAGGGATCCTCTTGATAGGATCGCTTTGTTATCACTCAGATTGATACTAAGGCTGAAGAAGGAGACCTTAGGTAACCTCAAACCAAAATTTGGACTTGGTATCTAGCCCTACCAATTAAAAGAGGGATCTCTCGATAGAATCATAGCAAAAAGGGCTGGATGAAAAATATTTTAGGCTAGCTAAGGAATACAAGGGGTTTTGATTTTTATTTTAGGGTTGGGCTCACTGAACAAAGATTAAGTCAATGGGATAGATCTGGGCCAAAAGGATGAAATTGTAGTCTTCTTGATGGGGCAAGGTAGGTAAAAGGTTTAAACATTTAAAGACGATTAAATGAGATGAAAATACTGGTGAGGAGCTAGGGAAAGCATTTAAATGTATTTTCCATAAATTGAAGAAAATGAATACATTATATTGAATTTCCAAAAACAGACCATAACTAAATATGAATTATGTCTTTCAAACTTGAAATCAAGTATATTATAGATGTGAAATGGTTTATGAATTAACAACACATTCTAAAAATTCAATAATAGAGAGGAAACTATGTGTAAAACTCATACCACAGGGATCCCAAGAAAATAGCTGCAATTTTCCTTTAATGTCCAAGCCAAAATGATGCTTGATCAATACAATCTTTTCAACTGATGCCAACCATTACAAAGACTGAAAAACTACCTCTTATAGACCTAAAAAACTACTTCCTCTCATCCATAGGGGTCAAATCCATGAGGTGAGGGAGTTGTTACATAAAAAGCTGAACTGAATGCTAGAGTCTAGGATGAGGAAAGTGACTCATTCCTATCTTTAAGAACATATACATTTGACTTCAACTAATGATTTACCTAATGTATATACCTTAGGTAAAAGTAAAATATGAAATTTACAATGGTAACTTTCTCATTTACCCAAGTAAAAATTAAAACAGAGGTGAAACTTCAAAATTTACTGAAACTGGTGAAACTATAAATTGCCTGGTAAACGCGCAGTGCCATGACAGAAAAATTGACCTGTTTTGTAAGCCACTTTTGGAGGCCTTCCCCTTGTCCAAATCAGCTCCATGTTAGCTCATTAGAAAGGTCTCTAAGTCTAGTTTCCAAATATTCTTTCATGTTCCAAAATGGTGTCCATATGCCCCGCAAAAACCTATTCTACCAATAATGGTAAACGCGCAGGGCCAAGGCCAAAAAGAGGGCAGAAACATGATGTTTTGGTGGTTTTTTGCCTCTTTGAGGGACCAGTTCTGCTCCAAATATCTTGAAACTTTTTGAGGTTGATGTACACACCATTAGGAACATGAATATTCTGACCATTTTCCATTTGGATGTCCCAAAAAGAGCACAATTCCAGTGGCGCTGCGCATTTAGAAACTTCTCTGCATGCTAAACTGTCCCTAAAATCAAAATTTGAACAAGGTTGCCAAAATGTACCAAAATTGTGAATTTTCTTGCTGATTAAGGGTTGCAGGCATGGAGAGACACCTCAACAAGAATATTCAACTTCTCCTTCTCCTTTGACTCAGTCAAAGCCCGAATATTTGCATGGGCTCGTTTGAGCTTGGCCCTTGCAATCATGTTTCTCATGGCATAGTGCTTTGCCATCTTCCTCTGAATATTAGTGTTTTTCTTTTCCTTCTCTAGTAATCCCTCCAAATTCAAGTTGGATCTCTCAAGCCAAAACTCTCTATATTTACTAATATCAATGGCAAACAACTCACTTGGAGTGGGCTTCTCTGCCAATTCAACCTCTTTCTGCCTTTCTTGAGCTAAAGCCTTCTTTAGCCCAATTTTCCTTGGTATCTGTCTCGAAAGCTAATATTCCTCATCATCACTATCATCAAATATTCCCAAGGTCTCCTCCAGCAAGGCCTTGGCGTTTCCTTCCTCTCTCTAAGCTCTAATTGTCTTGACCTCACTGATGGTTTGCTTAGTTTTCAACTACCGATTCTCTAGCTCAAAAAAGTCAATCACGTACATTGCTCTATCAATATTAGCTTGAAGCTCACTAATATTGGCCTCCTTGCCTCTGATCACTACACTAGTGGCTCTATACTCATCCTCATCATCAATCCCAATCAACTGAAACTCCTGCTCAGTTTCATGTTTGTCCTCCTCCTCAATAATAGGCTTTGCAACCTTTTCCTTTCCCTTATCTACTTGCTTTGCTGATGAAGAAGGCATGGCCCCTTTCACACCACGTGGAAAAAACACATGTCTATGGCCTCTCTGATATGTCAAGGGAAATGGCTCAATATTAGCCATTTTAGTGCAAGTTGCCTCAATGTCCCTTTCACTGCTTGATGCTCCAGTATCATGATCTGATGGTGAAGGGTTATAAAAAAGTGATGAGGTAGGATCAACATAAGGTGAATGGATGTGAGTGGGTGGTGATGTATGAACAACGAGGTGTGAAGGAGAAGTGGATACAGGAGGATGAGATGATGAAGGAATATCCTGCTCATGATTACTAGGTGGAGTAGTGAAAACCTCATTTGCAATGAATGCATCCCATGAAATGTTTTTCTACTGAAGCTAATGCATGACCACCATATTGATGATTTCATGATGAAAAAGACTCTGCTTTTGACTATTGTGATCCCTCTTTTGCACAATATAGGCCATCTTGTCAATGCTACGGAAAATATAGTAAGGTAAGTGTAGCATTCTAACTCTAGTGAAATGCATGAGGAGAAAGATATGGTATGAGTAAAGGCAAAAAATCATTCCCTCACAAGTGAAGTATTTCATAATTATCTTCATCATGGGAACATTCCGGTCAAGGAGATGAGAAAAAGGGAAAATGGACTTCTTGTGATCTTTGTACCTAGGTTTGAGGTATGGTTAAAAATAACTCATATCCAGGTTTTCTTATTTAAACCACCTCTCTCCCACACTATGGATCCCTGTAGCAGCTGCAATGGCATTGGTGCACATCTCAAAAGTAACCCCAGCAAGAGTGACCTACTTGTCATGTAGATTGGTGATGAATAATCTTGTTAACTCCGGGTGATTTGGGACTTGCTGCACTCTCTCACCAAACTCAAAATAGCCCACATGCTTAAATCAAGACATAGTGAGAGGAGAGGACATAGGTTCTCTTGTAGTGATGGGTTCAAACTTGCTTATTTTCCCTCCCTTATGGTCATTTCTTCTTGGAATTTGTTCCTCACCAACACCACTATCCTCTTCTTCAAACATTTTCAAATTCTGATTTGTGAAACCTTAGGGTGCAAGTGAAATGAGATGAGGGGAAGGGGATGAGATGGCTAGCTTGAAAGGTGAAGTGGACGAGTGTAGGAAATGAGTGAAGGGATAAACTAGATCAATGAAAACCCTAGGTCAATGAAATTACCCTTCCTATGAATGATATTCTTTTAGGAGGATGAAACAAGTGTATAGATAGTGATCACAAACTTGTAATTAGGGTTTTACTTTAATACATTCAAGAATCACCAAATAGCTTAGAAATAGGGTTATGATATGTAATTACCACTTTTAGGGCTTCTTGGAGGAATTATTCAAAGTTTTAATTAGTTTTGAAGTTATTTGGATTGCTAGAACACTCAGAAATATTCCCTGTCTAAGCACGCAGTGCCACTATGTGAGTGCGCCATGACAGAAAAACACACAGCACCTCCAGGCAGGCACGCAGCGCCTTCAAAAATTGCATTGGAAACTCCTAGCAAGGGCGCAACGCCACTGGGTAGGCGCGCAATGCCGGTTCAAACGCGCAGCGCCAAGTTCTTGAACGCACAATGCCGGTTCAAACGCGCAGCGCCAAGTTCTTGAATGCGCAATGCCAAGAAAGTTTACCAAATTTCACTCAAAAACACAGAAATTCTTCTTTTCTGAAAACTTCTTGATGTTTTGAAAGGCAAAAATGGATCTTTTGAAATGTTTGATAGGCTTTATAGGCATGTGGATTTAATTTAAATTGAAAAACCCACTTTCTAATGTTTGAAGTCTTTTTCCTTTATCACTAATACTCTTTGACACTTTTTGCATTGCAGGTTGCTGAAGTCATGAAGTTGGATTATTAATTTTCTCATTGAGGATTGACCTGAGTTATTTGATAGCTTTGGGATAAAATTATTACAATAATAGCATAAAATTACATTTGAAAAATAAAAAATAAATAAATTACATAAGTGACTTTTCTATCAAAATGGCATTTTGATAAAAAAAAGTCTTCAAACTGAAAATACAACCTTTAAAGTATAATGAAACCATCATGATGATCTTGCTCAATCCCTCTCATATATGTGCTAACCTCATTGGAATGAAGGAATGACCTTGAAAAATGAAAAAACCTAATGACCTAATGAGACTGCTTTTTGACCTGATTTTGAATGAGATTTTGACCTTACAGATTTCCAAGTAAATTAGAGCATTTTAATAAGTGTTCTTATGATAAATGGGAGATAGGAATGTCATCAATATGAATCTTGGAGGGAGAAAAATTTTATTTGACAAGGACAACCAGCAGCGGAGAAAATTTATGTCATGACCTATTTGAATGATAATTTACAATTTATTTAGTATGGGACAACTAAGATACACATGAAAATGTGTTTTGATCCCTGGTGGAAGTATACCAATACTGACACTAACATTGGCCTTATTGGGGATGGTAGCTCCTTGGAGGTGTCAAGAACATCGTAGACCAAGTGCCTAACCATTGGGTAAATACAATCAAACAATCCAAAAGACTGTGAATTATTTAAATTGACTCAAAAACTATTTAAAGGGACTAGAAAATGACTCAAAAACTGACTCTGATACTAAGTCAAAACTGACTCCAAAAATCTAAAAACAATAGAAAATCAACAATATTTATAACCTTCACTTCGGGCCCTAAGCTTAAATAATCTTCTGCCCCAAACTTTGCAGAAAATATAAATTGGTATGTACAATGAAAGTGAAACATTCTCTCAGAAATTGCATCAGAAATAATAATGTTTCAGGAGCCTACCATTGACTGGTCCTCCTAAACATTCCTCTCCATTCATTTCCTGCAGGAAATAGGCATTCTGTCCTCGATAAGCCAAGATATTACAGGTTCCCTTCCAAATATTTTCGAAATTCCCATGCTTGTCTTTATCTATATTTCTTGCATCCCATCTCAACACTACATCTTCTAGCTGAAATTTATCTTCTTTGGTTTTGCGATCATAAATATTCTTAATTCTCTCTTGAAGCTTAGAAGTAGTTTGAGAAAATTCCTCTCTTTTTTGCTGTAGGTGAATCATTTGATTGATTCAGCATTGCATATCATCTTCCTCACTATCTTCCTCCTGCAATAATCTCATAACCGAGACTGCAAGTGATATAGGAAACACTGTATTTGTACCATAAAACAGTTCAAAAGGTGACATACCTATTGACTTCTTTGTGCTCACTCAATCTGCCCACAAAGCATTAGTAAGCTTCTTGTGCCAATTTTTCTTGTTCTCCTCTAACATTTTCTTGATAATATTCACTAAATAATTATTAGAGGACTCAAATAATCCATTTCCCTGTGGATACTATGAGGTGGAATGGCCCAATCTAATATTATACTTGTGACAAAACTCAACCATCTTATTTGACTTAAATGCTGCAGCATTATCTGTAATAATCTTATGAGGACAACCAAAACGAGACAAAATATTGGATTCTAAAAATTGAATGATTACTGTGTCTGTAGCTTGCCTTGTAGGAATAGCCTTGATCCATTTGGTGAAGTAGTCGGTAGCTGTTAGAATCCATCTGTGTTGTGCCGATGATGTGGGATGAATTTCCCCAATAAAATCTAGTCCCCACTGTTGAAAAGGAGCATTTACTACAATAGGCCTTAGAGGAAGAGGAAGGAGTTTCCTTTTTCCCTGAAAAACCTGACATTCATGGCAGTTTGTGACTGTTTTGTATAATTCAGAAAATAAATTTGGCCAATAATACCCTGCTCTCAACACTTTTTTAGTCGTTATTTTCCAAAACAAATGACCTCCACAATCTCCCCTATGAAATTCATCCATTACCTGCTTAGCTTCATCTTCAACCAGAAAATTCAAAAGAACACCTCCTAGATATTTCCAATAAACGGGACTTTCTAGAATGCATTATTTAGCAGATGTAATATCCCAAATGAGGGATTTTCTGCTTCATCTGGAATATCTTAAGATAATCCATTTTTCCTTCTTCAATGAGACACTGCAAGTCCATTTCAGAGATTAAATGTTGGGGCATTTGCAGGATATGTCTTATTCAAAGAATGGAGATATCCTGAGGCTAGCTGGCCCTTCATAGACTTTGCCTATGGATATGCAATATTCCACCTCGGGAATTTCTGCTACAGCTGCCCATGAGGACGATGTATAAGGAAGTTGTTGCATAAATAAGGATATCCAACACTGGGATGTCCTAGAACACTTCTAATATAACTCCCCTACAGAAAATGAGCTCAAATAAAAAACACTAGATGGGTTATTCAGATCTCCCCAATCTAGGTATCTAAAACAATGCTCAAAGAGTGAGCTTACAGCAATATATGAACATAACCATGAGAATATTCAATTCTGAATACATCATGAGAGGGAAATAGTATAGAAAAAATTATATTATGATATCAGCATGATTGTATAGAAATATCATGAGGAATAAGACCCTCAAGCTTTAGAACCAATCCTCCAATGAATATACAATACAATGCCGAAGTAGTTGCAGCTACACAGAATGCTGGAGAACCATAATTGCGCGGTATCTATGAGAGATGCAACTGTTGAATGCATATAAATGATAATTTATCTGAAATATACAATAAAAATAGCCCAAGGAAGGAAAATGGGCTCAATATAGGATTTCTAGCCAACCTCGGGGAGATTGCTAGAAATGTCGGATAAAATACAATAGTGACAAATGAATTGTCACTACAGCTGGAACTAGATGAATATGAGGCTATGGATGATCTGATATGCTGATTCCCTCCTCTGATAATTCCATCAAAGGAAAAGGGGTTGATCCCCTTTCACTCAAAAGCACTCCTCCTAATGAGCACAAGAATCTCCCTCGGCACTGCCCTCATAGAATAACATAGTTTCTCCAAGTGACTGTGCAGTGGTAGTTGGTGAATGAGTGGCATGATTCCACAGATCTGAAATATGCTCCAAGATCCTTCTCTACAACTCCTCCAATGAAGAAATCCATCCTCCGCTGAAAATGAAAGTAAGGAAGAACTCTATGAGTTCCTCTGCTGCTACCCCAGCTACACATCAACATGCTACAGGAAAATGCTGCAACTGAAGGAGTAAGCTTGGCCAAATTCTGGAATGAGGAAATGAAGCTCAAATCCTCTCCTCCCACGATGAAGAGGTGGGGGATCCCCACCGGGAACACCCTAGTGCTCAAGAGCATTGCAATCCTGCTAAACAGCCCGGATATGCAAGTCCTTGGCCTCACCACGAAATGTCTGAATCAAAGAATAAATCAAATGAGCTTCTCCTTAGTTCTTATAAAGAAAATGAACTCACTTTCACCATAGGCCCCAAAATTATGGTTTTCATTCACTTTTGAATGATTTCCCTCCAAAAGCTGCGTTATCTTCTCAAGCAAGCTAACTCTCTAAAGCATCGCTATTGACTTGGTCAAAATAGCCAACTCAAGGTGATCCTCATCATGTTCACACCATGGGGTGTTTCTTTCAGCTTCTTTATTATTTATCCTTTCACACAAGAAGTGTTATTCTCCAACAAAAGGGGTTAAGGGGTCTCCTTACCCATATATTATTTAACAAAATAAAGTTATGCCACTATAATGTCCATTTTAGCTTGAGGCTAAAATTGGGACATTACAGCAGATTTCAATTTCAAAGACCTACCCTAACCTTTGGACACTCCAGGAGGAGGAGATAAGTGCTGAAGAACATATACTATATTAGAATACCATGGTGAAGTAAGAAACATTTCAGATACCTGTATTAGAGCGCCATCTTCTTCATCATCTGACATTGTTACAATAAGGTTTATGTCTAGAGCATGCAAGTTGGATTCATCCATCAGCTTGGCTAACCCCTGTCCCTTGATCATTTTGGTAGGCCTAATCTCAAGATCATACTCTAGAATAGCTGTTATACACCTACCTCTTCGACCTTCAGGATCAGTCTGTGTGAGAATCTCTTTTACCGCTGCATTTGGAACATAGGCAACAATATGTGAATGTAGAATATAGATCCGGAAATATTTCAAAGCTTTGATTAGGGATAAAGCTTGTTTCTCAATAATGTTATAGCGAAGAGAAAAATCTCGAATGGCTCGATTGAAAAAAGCAATAGGCTATTCATCCTGATCTCTCTTTTGCATCAAAACTGCAGCCAAAGTATACTCAGATGCAAATGAATAGTATCATGAAATCACTAGTGTAATCTGGACTAACCAAAACATGAGTTGTGCTTAAAGAAAGATTTACCAAGTTGAAATACTTCATAACATCGGTGGTCCATTTTACACTACTGTCCTTCTTCAACATATTAGTCATTTCTCTCAAATGCTCAACTAAATTAAGAACAAATCCGTGCAAGAAGTTCATATTACCATTGAAATTCTGTATCTCTTTTTTGTTCCATGGAAAATCTATCTTTCGAATGGATTCTACTTTGGAAGGATCAATGTGAATGCCATATTTGGAAATTATGTGACCAAGAAATTTTCCTTCCTCCAAGGCAAAAAGAATCTTCTTCGGATTTAAAGAAATACCAAACTCCCTGCATTTCTGAAAAAAAATTCTCAAATGATACAAATACTCATCATCAAAATCAGAAAACACTGTCAAACCATCTAGATACACTACTAAGAAAATATCCTTCTCATTAGCAAAGGCTATATCCATCGCCCACTGAAAAGTAGTCCCTGAATTCTTTAGTCCAAATGCCATTTTAACATACTGAAAGGTTCCCCAAGGTGTTGTGAAAGCAGTTTTACCCTAGTCTTCTTCATGTACCAAAATCTAATTATGACCTGAATAACCATCAAGTAGTGACATCCGTGATGATCCAACTACCTTTTGCAGAACATGGTCCATCTTAGGAAGGGGGTAATTATCCTTTAAAGATACTTTATTCAAATTCTGGAAATCTATGCATAACCTTATTTCTCCAGTCTTTTTCCTTACCGGAACCAAATTTGAAATCCAATCAGAAAACCTAATTGGCACAATGATACCAGATTTGTACAATCTGTTTACCTCTTTCTCGATGGATGGAAACAATATTGGGTTTATTCTTCTCAACTTTTTCCTAAAGGGTTTTTATCAGGTTTGATGGGAATAGTGTGCTAAATAATATTCTTATCATAAACCTTCAAATCTTCATAATCCCATGCAAAAATATCAGAAAATTCAGACAACAATTTAATGTACTTAGCTTTCACCTCGAGAGACAATGTCTTAGACAACTTAACCATCTTGGGCTTGTCTACTGTTCCAATGTTCACATATTCCACAACCTTTTCTGTAGGAGTCAATTTTGGTTTCTTGGCCATATCATCCTGATCAAACAGATCTTCTAAAGGAATCATACCTCTAGGAATAACATTATCTTTCAGCTGAAAAAACATTCATATGATGGGCTTCTATCTCTTGATCATCAACATCACAAACATAATCAATAAAAGCAACTTTGAAATTTCCTTCATTTTGAAAAAAAACTATTTATTTCTTTGTCATCCCAAAAAAATTACCAATACCTTAAATTATCTGGAATAGTAGGTCTATGCTTGACATGAGTTTCAAATTTATTACTAGAGTTCATCGGAATCTTGAGATTATTTGCTATCGTAGCAAGAGAATTTGAAATGATGTTCTGAGTTCTTGGTACTGTTGTTAATGTATACTCAGGAAAAAAAATTAAGACATCCAAAACTGTGTTTCTATACACTCTCATTCGCTGATGCTTTGCTTGATACTATCCTTTCACTTACTTTATGACAAGCTCAGAATCACCATAAACAGAAACTCGTTTTGCACCAAGTTTCTTAAAAATTTTAAGACCTATAATCAATGCCTCATACTCCGCTTCATTATTAGAGCAGTTTAAAGCCAATTTATAAGAGCATTCTCTAACACTACTTGGTTCCACCTGACTTACCAACTGGACTTTAGATCCAAATACCAATACCTACACCTTCCTTACCCAAAGCACCATCGAAATCCATGTTTCATAAGCCCTCTTGATATTCTAGATGTTGAAACTCAAATTTTGGTTCTATTTTACTTAGGACAATCACCTCATTTTTATGTTTTGTACTGATTTTCTATTCTTCAGGAGGCTACTCAGAAGAAATCACCACTTCAGAGGTCATCACTTTTGAATCTACCACTTGTTTTTCCTTATCCATAACTGCTATAAAACTTTTTGAAACTTCTAGAATATATTTTTCTATTACTAATTGATTATTTAAATCATTCAAATCACCATCATTATAGAAAATAAAAGATTCCAAACATGTATGTATAGCTTGTATTAGATGATTGATAGGATTCTCCTTACTAGTTATCATATACTTCATTTTCTTTTCTCGGTATAATTTTATCAATTGTTCAAAAACATGAATAGTAGCATAGGAAAAGTCACGCTGTAAAGTACCTTTGAGTTTGGCTCCCCATGATCTAGACAATAGCATACCGAACCACGGTGGTATATCAGCCACCACCACATCCATCAAAATATTCTTCGCTGGAATCTGATCTAAGGAAACCACTAAATCTTTAATGAGACCAATGCAGCAAACCCTACCAGAATCAAATGAATACAAATCATGATAAGGTCGAGTAATATCCATGCCCAACTTTTCCATAATATCCTTAGGCATCAAATTATGAGAAGCATCGAAATCAAGCATAGCATTGTGAATTATATACTTATGTAGTCTAACGCTTAAATAAAAAGGAGGAACTTCACTCTCTCCTAATTTACCATCTATAGCTGGACCGAAAATGAGCTAGGGGTGGTCATCTTCAACATTAACCATATCGAACAAAGGATCAACTAGCAAAATTTTAGACACCTGATCTCTATAATTATTATTATTTACTAACTCTATCAAAGGAATGGACACTTTCAATTTAGCTATTTCATTTTCTAAATTAAAATTTGTAACTTTATCTACCTCTTTGACAACAATATCTCTTATAAGATTTTGATCCCTTGTCACAATATCCTTCTTCTGAATACATTTTTCTTTAGTAGCTGAGCTTTTTGATGGCTGATTAATGTTGCTATGATTCTAATCTACAGGTTCTTTACCCTTTTTCGGAAGATCATTCTTTGAATGTACCTCTTTCCTTTTTTGAATAGTATTAACAGGTACACCTCTGCTCCTCAGAGAATATTGTTTCTGCTGTGCACTTAAAGCATTCATGTATCCACACTGGTAATCATCTAATTCAGTCTCCAAATCATCATCATTTTCTAAGATATAATCTTCATCTTTTGGAGAATCCAAACCTTCAGTATACTCCGAATCTTTAGTCAAGAACATGGGTAATCCATATACTGTAAAGAAATGATTTGTTTCAATCACAGGATCTTCATCTTCTTCCTCTTCTGCTTGGACATAATTATGCTGTAATGGGGTCCTTATCTGTTGTTGTTGTTATGTTATTTGGTCAGGTGCTTTCTGCTCTCTTTTCTTGATTCTCAACTGCTGTTTTCGTCCTCTAAAATTTGGATTCCGGATCTGTGGTTCAGGTCTCTCTGATATAGACAATCGATCAACCATATTCTCCATAGTTCGAAGTAATGAATCCATTTTTTCATCCGAAGTAGATGTCTCCTCTTTGATAGTCACCCGCTTTTCTGATCTCATCCTTGCTCTCTTGGCCAAAAAATTTGATTCCACACTTAAAAAATTATTCTACATGTCTGCTAAAGTTGTAGTATCACGTTCATGCAACTGATATGCCATATCAACATCAAATCCATCCAGAAATTTGACCAAAACCATACCCTCCGGTGGTTTCATATGTGCAGGAAGATCATTATATACTGCATTAAATCTTACGCAATAATCTTGAACAGACTCACCAACATTCCTTTTGATGTTTTCATATTCAGACAGGATTTGAAGGGGATTCTTCTTTACTTCCCACCTTTCTACCAGATTTTGATGCAAAACTTCTAAGGCATCAATAGTAGATGGAGGTAGAGCTCTGAACCATTTTCTTACTTCCCCTCCCAGGTTTTGTGAAAAAAACCTCATCTTCACATCCTCTATATCAACTTCATGCAGATGAAAAAATTCATTCATCTTGTCTACATGTTTTTCAGCTGTTATAGACTGAGTATCATCAAACAAAGGGATTTTGGTTTGACAATATGTGGGCTTTTGACCCGGATTTTGAAGGAGAACAAGGGGGGCATATCTTTCAGCCATGAATGGAGGTGGAGGTGGAGGATGAACAATAGGAATTTGGATGCCTGATGTGATCAAAGGAAGACGTATCCCTGACTGAGTAGTGTGAACAACAGATGAGGAAGAAGGAGGGGGAAGAGGGATATTCTGAGCAACATTAGATGAAGTGATGGAAGAAGAAGGTGAGATCTGAGGTCTACTTGCCAACCAAGTATTTACTTGTGAAGAGTCGTTCTGCAAATATTTAAGAGATTGTAAAAAATTTGTTGCTGATGAGACCTTGATTGAAACCCTAATTGAGAGTGTGAAAATTGATCTTCAAAGGGACTATGGAAGGAAATGGAGGAATCAACAACTGTCTCATCAATCCAACTCAAATATTTACTCCTGAATAAACTATGCTCCAAATTTACATCAAATTCAATATCTTGCAAATTTTCTAACCCTTCGGGAAATGAATGAGCTCTGGTAATGGAACTTCTTTCTGATTGATTTCCGACTGAACTAGAAGTCTCAACAACAACTTTACCTTTTCTTCCCATTTTCTAAGGATCACTAACAATGGTGGGAGGATTCGAATCAGGATTGGATCTGGTGTATCTTCGGGAAGCCAGTACGTCCAATTTCAAAAAAAAATATGCACTTTACAAATATTTCAATTCAGCCTTTGAATAAACTCTAAAAATTATCATCCACAATTTTAAGAATTTCAATGAAAACTTATTACTGTGGTTAATCTGATCTTACTCTTTTCTTCCCCAGCAGAGTCGCCAAATTGTTATCATTCGGATTGATCCTAAGGCTGAAGAAGGCAATCCTGAGGTAACCTCAAACTAAACTTTGGACTTGGTATCTAGCCCTACCAATTCAGAGAGGGATCTCTCGATAGAATCATAGCCAAGAGGGCTGGTTGAAAAACATTTTAGGCTAGCTAAGGAATACAATGGGTTTTTATTTTGATTTTAGGGTTGGGCTCACTGAACAAGGATTAGGTCAAGTGGATAGATCTAGGCCAAAAGGATGAAATTACAGTCTTCTTGATGGGGAAAGGTAGGTAAAAGGTTTAAAAATTTAAAGAGGATTAAATGAGATGAAAATATTGGTGAGGATCTAGGGAAAGAATTTGAAATGTATTTTCCCTAAACTGAAGAAAATGAATACATTATACTAAATTTCCCAAAACAGAGCATAACTAAATATGAATTTTGTCTTTCAAAATTGAAATCAAGTATATTATAGATGTGAAATGGTTTATGAATTAACAATACATTCTAAAAAATCAATAACAGAGAGGAAACTATGTGTAAAACTCATACCACAGGGATCCCAAGAAAATAACTGCAATTTTCCATTAATGTCCAAGCCAAAATGATACTTGATCAATACAATCTCTTCAACTGATGCCAACCATTATAGAGACTGAAAAACTACCCCTTATAGACCTCAAAACCACTTCCTATCATCCTCAAGGGTCTAATCCATGAGGTGAGGGAGTTGTTACACCAAAAGCCGAATTGAATGCTAGAGTATAGGATGAGGAAAGTGACTCATTCCTATCTTTAAGAACAGATACATTTGACTTCAACTAATGATTTACCTAATGTATCCACCTTAGGTAAAAGTAAAATATGAAATTTACATTGGTAACTTTCTTATTTACCCATGTAAAAATTAAAATATAGGTGAAACTTCAAAATTTACTAAAACTGGTGAAACTGTAAATTCCCTAGTAAACGTGCAACACCATAATAGAAAAATTGACATGTTTTGTAAGCCACGTTTGTAGGCCTTACCCTTGTCTAAATTAGCTCCATGATAGCGCATTGGAAAGGTCTCTGAGTATAGTTTCCAGATATGCTTTCACTTTCAAAAATGGTTTCCATCTGCCCTATCAAAAACTTATTCTCCCAATACTGGTAAATGCACAGTGCCAAGGCCAAAAAGAGGGCATAAACATGATTTTTTGGTGGTTTTTTTCCTCTTTAAGGGACCATTTCTGCTCCAAATATCCTGGAAATTTCTAAGGTTGATGTAATCATCATTAGGAACATGAGGATACTGACCATTTTCCATTTGGATGTCCCAAAAAAGAGCGCAACACCAGTGGCGTTGCGCGTTTAGCGAATTGTCTGCATGTTAAACTATCCCTAAAATCAAAATTTGAACAAGGATGCCAAAATGTACCAAAATTATGAATTTTCTTGCTGATCAAGGGTTTTAGGCATGGAGAGACACCTCAGCAAGAATATTCAACTTATCCTTCTCCTTTGACTTAGTCAAAGCTCGAATCTTTGCATGGGCTCATTTGAGCTTGGCCCTTGCAATCATGTTTCTCATGGCATAGTGCTTTTCCATCTTCCTTTGAATATCAATGTCTTTCTTTGCCTTCTCTAGCAAGCCATCCAAATGAAAATTTTCTCTCTCAATACAAGACTCTATATTTACTAATCTCAATGGAAATAAACTCACTTGGAGTGAGCTGCTCTGCTAATTCAGACTCTTTCTGCCTTTCCTGAGCTAAAGCCTTCTTTAGCCCAATTTTCCTTAGTCTCTGTATCAGAAGTTGATATTCCTCATCATCACTATCATCAAATCTTCCCAAGGTCTCCTCCAGCAAGGCCTTGGCCTTTCCTGCCTCTCTCTGAGCTCTGATTGTCTTGACCTCACTGATGGTTTGCTTAGTTTTCAACTGCTGATTCTCTAGCTCAAGAAAGTAAATCACGTACCTTGCTTTGTCAAGATTAGCTTGAACCTCACTAATCTTGGCCCCCTTGCCTCTGATCTCTGCGCTAGTGGCTCTATCCTCATCCTCATCATCAATCTCAATCAACTGAAACTCCTTCTCAGTTTGATGTTTTCCCTCCTCCTCAATAATAGGGTTTGTAACCTTTTCCTTGCCCTTGTCTACCTGCTTTTCTGATGAAGAAGGCATGGCCCCTTTCACACCATGTAAAGTAAACACATTCTTGTGGCCTCTCAGATATGTCAAGGGAAATGGCTCAATATCAGTCATTTTAGTGCAAGCTTCCTCAATGTCCCTTTCACTGCTTGATGCTCTGGTATCATGATGTGATGGTGAAGGGTTATAGAAAAGTGATGAGGTAGGATCAACATAAGGTGAATGGATGTGAGTGGGTGGTGATTTATGAAAAACAGGATGTGACGGATAAGTGGATACGGGAGGATGAGATGATGAAGGAATATCCTGCTCATGATGACTGGGTGGAGTAGTGAAAACCTCATTTGCAATGAATGCATCCCATGAAATGTTTTTCTGCTGAAGCTGATGCATGAACACCATCTTGATGAGTGAATGATGAAAAATACTCTTCATTTGACTATTGTAATCCCTCTTTTTCAGAATATAGGTCATCTTGTCAATGTTGTAGAAAAGATAGTAATGTAAGTGTAGCATTCTAACTCTAGTGAAATGTATGAGGAGACGGATATGGTATGAGTAGAGGCGTGAAAACCTTCCCTCAGAGGTGAAGTATTCCATTATTATCTTCATCATGGGCACATACTAGTTAAGGAGATGAGAAAAAGGGAAAATGGACTTCTTGTGATCTTTATACCTAGGTTTGAGGTATGGTTCAAAATAACTCATATCTAGGTTTGCTTGTTTAAACCACGTCTCTCCCACACTATGGATCCCTATAGTAGCTGCAATGGCATTGGTGGACATCTCAAAAGTAACCCCAGCAAGAGTGACCTACTTGTCATGTAGATTGGTGATGAATAATCTTAACTCTGGGTGATTTTGGACTTGCTTCACTCTCTCACAAAACTCAAAACAACCCACATGCTTAAAGCAAGACACAGTGAGAGGAGCGGACATAAGTTTTTTTGTAGTGATGGGTTCAAACCTGTTTATTTTCCCTCCCTTATGGTAATTTATTCTTGGCATTTTTTCCTCACAAACACCACTATCCTCTTCTTCAGACATTTTCAAATTCTGATTTGTGAAACCCTAGGGTGGAAGTGAAATGAGATGAGGGGAAGGGGATGAGATGGCTAGCTTGAAAGGTGAAGGGAATGAGTGTAGGAAATGAGTGAAGGGACAAAATATATCAATAAAAACCCTAGGCCAATGAAATTACCCTGCCTATAACTGATATTCTTTTAGGAGGATGAAACGAGTGTATAGATAGTGATCACAAACTTGTAATTAGGGTTTTACTTTAATACATCCAAAAATCACCAAATACCTTAGAAATGGGGTTATGATATGTACTTATCACTTATAGGGCTTCTTGGAGGAATTAGGCAAAGTTTGAAGTAGTTTTGAAGTTATTTGGATTGCTAGAACACTCAGAAATCTTCCCTGTCTAAGTGCGCAGTGCCACTAAGTGAGCGCACAACGCTCATCCAAACGTGCAGTGCCTCCGGGTAGGCACACAACGCCTTCACAAATTATGTTGGAAAATCCTAGCAAGGGTGCAACACAATTGGGAAGGCACGTAGCACCGGTTCAAACGCATAGCGCCAAGTTCCTGAATGCACAACGTCGAGAAATTTTACCCAATTTCGCTCAAAAACTCAGAAATTATTCTTTGCTGAATACTCCTTGATGTTTTGAAAGGAAATAATTTATGTTTTGAAATTTTTGATAGGCTTTATAGGCATGTGGATTTAATTTAACTTGAAAAACCCACTTTCTAATGTTTGAAGTCTTTTTCCTTTATCACTGATACTCTTTGACACTTTTTGCCTTGCAGGTTGCTGAAGTCATGAAGTTGGATTTTTCATTTCCTCATTGAGGCTTGACATGATTTATTTGACAACTTTGGGATAAAATTATTACATATAATATAATAAAATTACATTTGAAAAAAAAAAATTAAAAAAAAATTACATAAGTGACTTTTCTATCAAAATGGCATTTTGATAAAAAAGTCTTCAAACTGAAGATACAACCTTTGAAGTATAATGAAACCATCATGATGATCTTGTTCAATCCCTCTCATATATGTGATGGCCTCATCAGAATGAAGGAATGACCTTGAAAAATGCAAAACCCTAATGACCTAATGAGACTGCTTTTTGACCTGATTTTGAATGAGATTTTGGCCTTACAGATATCCAAGTAAATAAGAGCAATTTCATAAGTATTCTTATGCTCAAAGGGACATAGGAATGAGTCAACAATATGAATCTTGGAGGGAGAAAAAGTTTATTTGACAAGGACAACCACCAGCGGAGAAAATTTATGTTATAACCTAACGGAATGATAAAAAAAATATTTAGTATGGGACACCTAAGATACACATGCAAATGTGTTTTGATCCCTGGTGAATATATACCAATACTGAAACTAACACACTTGATGGCATGTAAGGCATCCCTATATCACGGGATTTCTGGGCAATGATGGGTATAATGCCCATAGTTGCTGAAAATAGCACATGCGTGATTGGTACGCAATGATTTTCCTTTACCTTTAGTGACAGGTTCCTTTTTATGGGAATGCAATGTCGTGATATCTGTCTCAGAGCCAAGGAGTGGTTTTAATTCATCCAGATCTAGGAAAATATGGGTAGGGTGACCTATTATGTCGCATATAGTGCAAACTAGTAATTCCCATTGTATGGCGAGTGTCACCATATTCTTTCCTCTCTTCTCGGTTTTCATAGCCGTAATCACCAGTTTTGCAATAGAAATTTCCTTTGCAGGGTTCGTTTTGACCGTTTCTTGGATGGGTGGGGCCTCCTCAAGATTTAAGGGCTTCAACCCTGTGGCAGTGATGTGAATGGCTCCTATTCCCATAGGGTGAATGAGGTACCAAACTGGTATTTCCAATGATATGTTGGGTAACAACGGTGTTGCTAAAACCTATTGGGAGATGAAACCAGTTGGAGGGTAGAGGAAAGGGGTTTGGGAAGTGGTGTAGGCTAGAGAGGCTTCCGTGGCTGATGACTCGGTGCCATTACTGCTCATGTCTATGTCCTGATTAACTTTCGCACTTGATGTGGACATCATGCACACCGGAGCCCTTGTGGAATTAGGTGATGACTCAGGGATAATGGGAGGATCTCCTAGGAATGATCCTAGAACGGACGACGGTTTGAACTGGCCGAGGCCATATTCTTGGTACCATGAAAGTGCATCCGATGATGTATCTATGTAAGGTAGAATTACATTAGTGTTTGTTAGGGGTCGCTTCTCACTACGTGTCAATTGGTTTACAGTAATGATGTGGTCCTCATGGGGGAACATCATAATGCGGAATACGGAGGAGGATATGGCTGACATGACGTACATATAACTCTGCCCAAGGAGTATATTATAATCCAAGTGACCGTCCAAGACTTCAATGTCTATGTGGAATGTCCTTCCGGATAAACAGATCGGAAAATTTTGGTAGAGGTCGACGGGGGTCGAAGGATGACCATCGTATGCTCTAAGCGTGATGACTGAGGGTTTTAGCTCGGGAGACCCTAACTTATACCAATTTTTTTTTGACATGATGCATGTGGATGCACCTTCGTCAATGACAGATTGGTGAATTTTTATATTCTAGATGGACACTAGTATTTGGAAGGCGACCATGGAAGGAAGCCTGGGGGTGGCTTTTTCTAAGTCAAAAGCCATTAAGCGTGTATCTGCAGGGTCGATAGTGCCTAATGTGGAAAGTAAAGCTTTTTGTTGTTTTGAGCATGACTACAATACTTCCAAAGCTGACATAGCAGTGGGAGATTGGGCTAAATCATCCACGATACTATAATTATGGGCCGCTTTGGATTAGTTTCCTGCTTGCCTATTGGGTCCCTTCACCATCTTTGGAAATGGTTCGATAGGCATCTTTGAAATGGTCAAAGGTGCAGTCAGTGCACTGGTACATTCCACTGATGTATTAGTGTCTGGTGGGGTGTCGTAATTGCGATTCTATGTTTTGGAAAACATCTCTTCACCAGTCATGTAGATTTCATGGCTACTTTTCTCGGAGTCTTCTGGATTTTGTTGCTGAGTGCTTACCATCCCTTGATGGGGAAAAGGTTTCTTCATCACGACTGGTTGCTAGGAAGATCCTCCTTGTCCTCAGTTACTCTTTAGCTTCTTCAGATCAGGGAGATAGGGACAGTGGTGAGTATAATGTCCATACTCACCACATATCAAACAAGAATGGTTTGTTTGAAGAGGTGGCCTTTTGCTCTATCGTTGGGCATTGCTGGTTGTTTCCCCCCTATGTAGGGTTCCCTTTTGGTTTTTTTTTTGCTATTTTCTTCACCATGTTAGGAGGGTAGTTCTCCTAGTTATATTGGTGAGGTTGGTTTTGGGAAGGTTGCACAAAGTTCACCTGTGCATTTGTCTACATAGGCAGGTCTTGTGCTATGGACTAAGCATAACGTAGTCCCTTTTTTTCACTTGGATGTTGTAGGGGAGCTATTCTATCAGATTTTCTCTTTGCGTAATGGGTCCCCTGAGCCAGAGGATAGGGTCCTTCCTAGTGATACGCTGATTCCCTTTTGGTCAAATTTTTCTGAGGCATATGATGAATTTGAAAACTAGGTTGAGGTACGTTCTAGGTAGAACTGTATGTGTAATTGGGGTTTTGACAGCTGCTGCCTAGGTAAATTTGGGTGAATGATCCAATTAGTCCATCTGCAAAGTTCGACATGCTTGGAAATTCTTGATAAGTTTGCAGGCGTGGGGAATTTGAAAGGATATTGTAAATGTATCATGACTGTGTATAAATTAGCTCAAGCTGCTGGGCTTTGCTGATGGCATCTTATTCGGATGTGGGCCTTTGTTGCACCACATCCTTTGAAATCTCTTCCTTGAGAGTTTTCAGGAACAAATCTAAAAGAACCCGGTCATCGAGTTTTTCTTTGCATAAACTACGATGCCACCTCCAATCATGGAGATGGTTCGAGATATGGACAATGAGGGTTATAATTCCATTCCAGAATCATGGTGAATGGGTAACTGAAAATATGTTAGGAACACAGTGGTGAGGGTGCTAAAGGTTCCATGTGAAGCAGAGGGTTTCTCCACGTACCATTTCGTAGCTACTCCTGTCAGAGTGCGTTGAAATAGTCTCAATTGAATAGTGTCGTCAATGATACTGTTTGATGAGCACCACAGGTGGAAGGTCATGACATGATTACCTGGGTCTTCAGCATGATTTCCTTTAAACTTTGGAATATCTAAAGGGAGATTCATGGGGATAGGAGGCCATGTAGGGTTGTATGTGATGGGGTCATTCATCAACTTGGTTAAATCGGGTAGATTCAAAAAAGATAATAAAGGCGACTGGGAGGTTGACGCCATTGCAACTTGTGAAAAAAAAAGTTCTGGTTAGGAAGAGGGTTAGTCTGTGACGTACCTTGCTGTGTATTCGACTGACTTCCCAAATTGGTCACACTCCTCTGCCCCATAGGGGTCATGGGAGGAGTGGTGTGTGGTGTGGTGTTGGGAGACTGACCAGGGTTCCCAACTAAGGATGCCCCAATAAAGGACAAATCGATAATGGTGGCAACGTTCCATTTTTTATGCCTAAATGAAGAAAGACCTAGAACCCCTCTTGGTAATGGGGGGAGGTCCAAAAGATGCCTAGATCGACAAGGTCTCGTAGGGTCCATTCTAGTGTCGACTAGGTTTGATTTTGTAAAAATTTGAGAGGATAGAGTCTATGATCAAAGAAAAATTCTGGTCACATACATAAAACAAAGCGAAAATAAAATAAATTTTCCCTTTAAATTAATTCTATGCAATCAAGCAATCAAAAAAGTGGTTTTTGTTTGTTTTCGTATGATACTCCAAATCCTAGAAGACCTATTTGTCCTCACACACTCAAATGTAACTGGGCCTTGAGAATATATCTTGCAAGTGTTGGCACAATGTCCTGTAAGAGCTGGCGACGCCCCTAGTTAGCCGAAGAAAATCCACCAAGGCAAGGGTAGAGGGTCTGGCGCTTGCATGCAACATCACATATAGGGAAAGGATGCCCTATATTTGGCCACTAAGTACCACCATCCCATGTGAGCGTTCGAGTCTTGGGTTTCTTGGTATTTTAGCTAAAAGTACCAAGTATCAGCCAAGTCAAGTAGCCCTGACTGATACCTACCCGCACTGCGCCTAAGCCTAACCCTCTCTGAAATGGGTCTCTGTCGCACTTGGGTTTTCTTTTCCATGGGTTGATAGGTGGATTTAAAGCTCCCTAAATAGTCAACTTCTATGTTTCAATATGAAGAATGATCAAGGTGGCTCATTGGATGCCTACCCCCTTGATCCTAACTTAAAATATAAATTCTTTTGTGGTCCCTGTGAGGATAATTTAGTGAGTTTGGTTAGTTTTATGTGTCTTTTCTTTGCTTAGTGGGTGGGTGTGTGTGAGCAAAAAGTGGACAAGCATATAGTTTGAACGTGTGGATATGCGATGATCCCTTTCAAAATCCCCTATTAAACTATGTTGTATTGTTCCTTGCTCAAAAGAAAAACATGTGTGGATATGGGCCGCTTTCTATTTTTCCTAGTTAATCTATGTGATCAACTAAAGGGAGATGACGAGTTGTGAATAGAGAGTGTTCATATGCTTTCCTAGGATCACCGAAGGGTGCAAAGGCAACAAAGATTACTTGCTCTTGTATCAACAATTCAATCCTAGTGCAAAAATTGAACTAAACTAATAACTTTTACACTAGAAAAAAGAAACTAACTAGGTATGCGTGGACTTGGGCCACTTTCTTTGGCTAGTTATCTAGGTGGGTTGGTACCTAAATTTGAAAAACATAAAATTATTTCGAAATGAAAGTTATTTTCCCCCCTACTCAAACTATGTGTGAACTTTGCAAAAATCAACTTGAAATAAAAGTGACACTAAGCCTACAAAAATAAGTTAAGAGTGAGCTTTAGCAAGCTGCAGGGTACCTCAACCAGTGCTGGTAGATGTATTATGGGCTGCCAAGCACTTTACAAGCAAGAAAATATAGAAATGTGGGAGAAATTTCTCTTTCTGTCTTTTGTGCGCAAAAGGCTAAAAAAAGTGCGATGTCTGCGCATTGGTCATCTTTGAACACGCGCCCTGGGCATGTCTGTGGAAGGGAAATTTGTGCAAATTCCTACAAAATTAACTTTTGGAGATGTTCTACTTGATTCTGTCACTTGGGTTGAACTAGGGACTGTAAGAGAAAAATGGGGAAATTTAGCTCCACTCCACAGCACAGACAGGGGTCTCTGGAAAAAAGGCACAACCACATAAACTTAGTAATAAATGTTAGTGGAGTCGCCAATCCTGTGTTAGTGTGTTTTATGCATGCATGTACAAAATCAAACCAACTTAAGGGGTGTGGTTTACCCACTTAAGTTATTGGTCACAGGCATAAAAAGAAGTGGAGTCAAGCAAGTTAGTGGAAAGAGCTAGAATCATAAACATACTAGATAGATAAATAGCATGCATATATAAACTAAAAATAAACTAAAACTAAAAAAAATAAACAAAAGCTTTGAATAGAGTCAAACAACTGCAATAATCCAAACGGTGGCTCTTTGGCCCCTCTTATTGAGTGCTGGTAGGAAATGAGGATGAAACTTTAACCCTCTTGGCAAAGGGCCCCTAGAACATGGGTTCTAAGTCCCGATGCAAGGATGTTTTTACTTCCAAGCTTGCCTCGGTGCAAAGTCTCCCTCTCTCTAATGTGGTGGAATGAACTTGTTGGATGGAAAAAAATTGAGTCCCCTCTATCTTCAGCTCCGGATCACACACTACTAGTATTTCTTGGGAAATTATGGCTAGCATAACAATGTGTTCTCCAATTCTTCATCTCATGGTGGCCTTATATAGGAGAAATCAAATCCTCCTTCCCTCTCTTGGTACATTGTGGATGGTGACCCAAGAGAGGGGGATGATTCCTTTGTGTGCCACAAATATTCTATTGTGTGGTCACTTGATGTCTAAGGAGGCTTTGGTGGTTGTCCTTAGGTGGCCTTAAGTGAGGAATCACTGTCGTGGAGTGTGCTTTTTGTGGTCCCAGAAAGTGACTTTCGCCACTCCCAAGATTGTGCACATTTCGGGTTAAAAGGCGCGCAAATGTGATATTCACAAAGGATTATGCACGCAAAATCATTTATGACTTGCTCAAATTTGATTTTTCCTCTGACCTTAGAGATTTTTAAATACTTTCCAGATTCTCTAATGTCTTCTAGCCCTGTAAATCCTTCTGCTTGACATTAAATAATGTCATTTTCTGCTTGTATGATTTTCCAGTGTTAACATCCCTTACAAGAGTTATGAGGATGTATTTATAACCAAAGGGTGGTGACTCTTGGCATGCCCCCTTGGTGACTGTTATAATCCCCTCATGACTCCTCACATTACATATGACTCTTCACATTCCATCATTGACACATGGAATTTCACTCATTTAATAATTACAAATAATATTACAATTTCCACTCATACCCATAAAAGAAAAAATAAGGTAGAGACAACTTGACAACCTAACAAGAAAAAATACTATGATGTTGGTGTTGGGGTGAACTGAATATGGGAATATTGGACTTGGTGTTTCTCGCTCACGTACTTATACCAATCTTGGTACTTGCGATGGTCTCCCCAAATCGCGAGATAATGTTAGGTTGGAAGCAGACTCTTGCCTCCAATGCATTCGGGTAAAATATCTTGGAACCGGTCTTCACATATTCTTTAATCAAGTGTAACATGGCTTTGATATGAACCAAGCCACCAAAGTAGGCATGCAAGGTCTTTCTGTTGATCTCCATGTTCTATTGGGTGGCCTCCTGCTCCAGCTACTTCAGGTACTAATCAATCTTCTTCCGGACTTAGTGCTTGCGTTTAGCCTCGACAAGTGTACTAATTTATGGGATCTGGTGGGTTCTCACCATGAAATACAAGCTATCATATATTTGTCCATATGCGGTCTAAATTCTTTTGATGAATGAGGCAAGTTACTTGTTGTTCTGGATTAGCATCCAAAATCTGCTTGTGATTTCATCTTCTGTACCAATGTGAGTGGTGCAACCTTGTATCACATTGTCCACTCATGCACAATGATGATGGAATTTTTTATATTCCTAGGGATCCTAACAAACTCTCTGCTCTGCTATAGAAATTCATTCAGGTGGAAAAATTATTTATGGACGATTACCAACTCCTCATAAATATCCTGCATAGTGTCTCCAAGTGTGGATACTTCAACGAGTATCGCTACTCTAATATCCTCAAGGTAGACCTATGTGGATGGTGCACTCTACGTTGCTGTATGGATTTTTTCATTCTCTTTCCAAAGTGCCTATATGTTCTACGCTAGCTTCTTTTTATTAGCAACGAAACACTAAGTGTTAGATCTAGCTATTCCTGCAAAGGCCCAACTAGAATCGACAATGGCATTCATATTCCTATTGATGTCTGCCACGATCACCCTTTCTCTCATGAACACAAGTGATGCATGATCGTCTGGGAAATTCTTTCTTTGCTCTTGTACAATATTATTGGGTAGCTCATCAAATGATAGATTGTACACATCCATGACTGGATCATCATCAAGGAGAATCACCTCCCCTTCCTCATGTGGTGCTTGTTGGAAGGTCCCTATATTACTAATGTAGCCCTTTATTGTTATTGTTGCACCCCTATAGTCCCCATATTTTATTATTGTGCCCCATAACATCCCACTATTGTTATTGTTATTCCCTTACATTATTATTGTTAGGTCGGCTAGGATTATATTGTGACCCCATGGACTCCTATATATAGAAAGGAGTTATTGTCATTTTTATTATCCAAGAATTCTTCATTTATGTAATGTAAAGGAGGTTTCCCCCTCGAAGTGGCTGATTTATAAGGCGTTGATCTCTCTTTTCTTCTATTTTGGGAGTTGGTTTCATAACATTTGGTATCAGAACTTTGGATTCTAGGGTTTCGTTGCTTCAAACAGGTGATCGTGGAATTTTATCTATAATTTTTTTATACGAATGTTCAAAAGCTAAAAAAAACCCATTTGTGAATAAATCCTAAGGAACTTCTTGTAAAAATTTCAAATCTTGGTTCGCAATATTTGCAGAGATATTATTTGTGGAAGTTAGAGTTTTTGAAAGCTCCTGAATTTTATCTCAAAGTAGTGACCTTGGAAAAACCATCATAACTCTCTCTCTGAGCATCATATTGGAGTTCTATAAAGAGTGGAAAAATGTACATGTACTCTAGTTTTTTTTGTATAGATTTCATAGCCAAACGAGTAAACAATGACACGTGGCACATCGTACAAGTTCTCTCAACTGAACTAGTCCAAAATTATGTCATTATGGGAGATTGGGCATAACTTTGTCTTGAATAATTCAAATTAGGTCAAACCTATGGAATTATAAAGAATATTTGGAGTGCTATTAAAGGACTGAAGATAAAATCTTGGGGATAAGAAATTACATAGATACACCAGTTTCAATTTCGAGCTCCTCAAAAGCAAGAAAAAGGTGTGTACATTTTTTTAAAATTTGCATAAGTCTTGTTTGAAAAATCAGTTTGAAGTGATTCCAAGGGCAATTGAAGTATATATATCAGTATTGGGTTCTAAAATGGCCCCTAAAAATAATTAAACACCCATTAAGCCCTATATAGGCTCTATTGTGACTTATTACGAGGAAGAAGTAGAGCATGGTATATCAAAATTACAAGACCAAGTGCAACAACATTTGCTCTCGCAAATTAGAGTAACAAAAAATGAAATGGAAGCTAATATGGATGGTTTGAATAAAGGCATGGAAGCTAATATGGATGGTTCGAAAAAAGGCGTGGAAGCTAAGATGGAATGTTTGAAGAATGACATGGAAGCTAAGATGGATGACATCGATGAAAAAATGAAAGGAAAGTTGGAAGACATGAAGAATGATCTAAAAGAATACATGGAAGGTTTGACAAATTTGACACAAGAAATGATTTCTAATGGCGAAAAGGTAGTAGAGGAAACTCATGATGAGAAAAAAATAAATGTTAATCATGATTTCATAAACTCTAATGTTGGATTGAAGACCCACCATAGTCCAAAGATCGAGATGAGGAATTTTTGTGGTAAGGATACTGTAACATGGATACTACATATGGAGCAATATTTTGATCTCCATAATGTGCAAAACACACAAAAGTTACACATTGCAACTTTATATTTAGAACAAAATACATTTGTATGGTATCGATGGATTTTCTCTAGTAAAAAAATTGTCATTTGGTTAATTTTTATGAAGGAATTGATAGCACAATATGAGGATACACATAACAACACCTTCTTCAGCCTTTTCATAAATCTCAAACAAAAGGGTTCAATGGTGGAGCACATTGAGAACTTCCACAATTTTAATATAAGGGTAACTGATATTCCAAAGGAACACATGATTGATGTCTTCATAGTGACTTTAAAGGATAACATCCAACATGAGGTTCACCTTTGGGAACCCGATTCATTGGAGAAGGCATTCAGGTTGGAAAGAAAAAATGAAATTAAAATTATGGCGACAAGGAAGCCTACCACTCACATCTATAAAGATGGAAATGTTGCTACTCCTAAACTTACACAACCTAAAAGGTTGACACCACAGCAATTGGAAGAAAAAGGAGAAAAATGGATTTGCTACAGTTGTGATAGAAAATACAATAAAGGTCATAAGTGTGATGAGAAGAAATTATTTTACATAGATTGTGAAGAGGAGGAAGAAAATGAACAAGAAACTTCAAAAGAAGAGGATACACACTAGGAACCAACCCCAGAGAAAGAAGAAATGAGTCTGACCATATTATGTAATGCACTGGAAGGAATTACCACTCCTCAAGATCTCTAGATAGAAGGACATATAAAGAAGAAAAATGTGATAGTGTTATTGATTCAGGTAGTACCCATAATTTTATTCATTATAAGGTAGATAAGGAATTGAATTTCTTCCTATACCCAACACCAGAGTGTTAAGTGATGGTTGCAAATGGAGGAACTATAAATTTCTCTGGAAAGTGCCATAATATCAAGATAACCATGGGGGAATATGTATTTAATAGTCCAATGCTTTCCATTCCAATGGGAGGTGCTAATGTTGTACTAGGAGTACAATGGTTACAATATTTGGGGATGGTAGATTTTAATTTTCAAGAGCTTTTCTTGATTTTTTTTTTCGGAAGGAAAGGAAGTTGAAATATGGGGTATCATAGGGAAGTTGAGAAAGATAATAAGCTCTAATGTCATGACAAAGCTTCTAAAGAAAGAACAATGATGTTTAATTGCACAATTATGCTCACTATAATCTCCAAAAAGTTTTGGACAATCATTCCAAGGTGTTTGAAACTCCCAAAGGACTCCCACCTATCTATGATCACGATCATGCTATTAATTTTATTCTAGGAAGTGTTCCTCCAAACATCAGGTCTTAGAGATATCCGTATGTCCAAAAGAGAGAAATTGAACATATGATTGAATAAATGTTAGAGGTTGGTATAATTCAACCTAGTTAAAGTTATAGGGAGCTCAATAATATCATTATTAAAGATAAATTTCCCATTCCCGTGATTTATAAAATACTAGATGAATTAAATGGAGAAATTTATTTTACCATGTTGGATTTTCGTTTAGGATATCATCGAATTTGAATGAAGACTGAAGATATTTCGAAAAAAACATTTCGAACTCATGAAGGTCATTATGAATTTTTGGTCATGCCTTTTGGCCTTACCAATGCACCTTCTACATTTCAAGGTTTGATGAATTCTATTGTCAAACCATTCCTTAGAAAATTTTTGTTAGTATTTTTTTAATGATATACTAATCTACAACAGGTCTTGGAAGGATCATGTTCAACATGTTGACAGGGTTCTCAAACTATTGGAGGAGAAACAATTATATGCAAAAACCTTGAAATGTTTCTTTGGAGTACAAGAGGTGGAATATATGGGTCATATTGTATCTCAGGAGGGTGTTAAGGTAGACCCTAACAAAATTAAATACATTAAGGAAAGGAAAGTCCCCACAACCATAAAGCGGTTGCGAGGATTTCTTGGGTTAACATGGTATTATCACAATATTGTTAAGAATTATGGGAAATAGCAACACCTCTAACAACCTTATTGAATAAAGATGCATTTTCATGGACTCCTAAAGAAACTAAGGCCTTTGAACATCTTAAAGAGGCAATGTTCCAAGAACTAGTCTTAGCTACACCAGACTTCACAAAAACCTTTATTATGGAATGTGATGCCTCTAGAAATGGAATTCGTGTTGTTTTAGTGCAAGAAGGAAGACCTATTGATTTTGAAAGCCATCCAATAAAAGGAAAGTATTTACAGAAATATATTTATGAGAAGGAAATGTTGGCAATACTATACGCACTAAAGGAATGACGACCTTACCTAATGGGAAGACACTTCAAGGTAAAAATTGATCATGATAGTCTTAAATACTTTTTGGAACAAATAATATATTCAGAAGAGTAGCAAAAATGGGTCACAAAGAAATGGGAAGCTAAATTTTGTTGTAGATGCACTCTCAAGAAAGGACGAGGAGGTGGAATAATTTCTTTGTGCCATTTCTATTATCGGACTAGATTGGATACCAAAGAAAGGGAGGAGTGGAAGAATGACAAATAAGTGTGGACACCCATTCAAAATTTGCAGCAATATCCTAGTACATATGATACATTTAGTTGGAAAAATGATTCCTTATGGTACAAATATCGCTTATATATTTCTAAGAATTCTCAACTAAAACAAAATATTCTTTTGGAATTTCACACCTCTCCTATAGGAGGACACTCGGGATTTTAAAAAAATTACCACAGGGTGAAGAAAGGATTTTTTGGGATGACCTTAAAATTGATATTCAAAATTTTTGGTGAAATGTTTGGTTTTCCAGCAAAATAAAGTTGAGACAATTAAGAGCCCAAGTCTACTACAACCTTTATCCATTCCAAGTCAACGTTGGGAGGAGGTTTCAATGGATTTTATCACATGTTTACCTAGGTCCGAAGGAAAGAGTGTAATCATGGTGGTAGTTGATAGACTTACCAAGTATGCACCATTTTGTGCATTATCTCATCCATTTAAAGCAAGTACATTTTATACTGCATTTATGGAAATAATTCAAAAGCTGCATGGAAACCAAAAGATTATTTTAAGCGACAAATATCCCATTTTCACCGGAATTTTTTGGATGAAATTATTTTCTTGTTTGGGTACTCAACTAGCTCAAAGTTCTTCTTATCATCCTCAATCTGATGGGAAAACTGAGATAGTGAACAAATGTTTGGAAGGATATCTTCGTTGTGTTGTATCTGATAAAAAACATAATGGGACAAGTGGTTACCTCTGGCTGAATGGTGGTATAACACTTCCTTCCATACTACAACAAAAATGACCCCATTTATGGCACTTTACGGATATCATCCACTGTCCATCACATCATATTTAAGAGAAAATTATAAGGTTCAAGTAGTGGAAGATCACATCAAGCATCAAAAAAAATTTCTCCAACTCTTAAAGGATAACCTAAATTTGGCACAAAATTGAATGAAACAACAGGCATATCAACATCACAACGAGAAAATTTTTGATGTAGGAAACTTGGTATTTTTATGGCTAAAACCATGCAAACAAATGTCCCTCAAGCAAGCTAAGAAGGATAATAAATTATCACCAAATTTCTATGGTCATTACAAGGTGTTGCAAAATATTGGTACTATGACATACAAATTGTAGCTTCCTGCTTTTTCTCGAGTGCACCCAATTTTCCATGTTTCATGCTTAAAGAAGGTTATAGGTGAAAAAATTCCAGTTCAAAAAATATTTCCAAAACTTTATGAGGAAGGAAAAATCATATTGGAACCTGAAGTAGTCACGGAAAGAAGAACTCGACAGCTACGAAATCAATCAATTTTAGAGTATCTCATAAAGTGGAAGAACTTACCCACAGAAGATTTCACATGGGAGAATTTTATATAGAAGCATCCAGAACTACTCAAGCATTGAGGACAACACTTTTTTGAAGGAGAGGGCATGTTAGGTCCCTATATTACTAGTGTAGCCCCTTATTATTATTTTTGTGCCCTTACAATATTATTGTTAGGTCGACTAGGATTATATTGTGACCCCATGGACTCCTATATATATAAAGGAGGTTTTTTCATTTGTATCATCCAAAAAATTTTCATTTATGTAATGTATAGGATGTTTCCCCCTTGAAGTGGCTGATTTCTAAGGCGTTGATCTCTCTTTTCTTCTATTTTTGGAGATGGTTTCATAACACTTGCTCTGTGGCTACAGGTGATGGAGTCTGAGAGATGGGATGAGGTGCACTGGGAATCAAGTCCAAATATTCATTTAGAGGCTCCAGTTCCACTTCCATATTCGTGATCTCAATCAACTGTTAAAGCTCTTGAGAAAACTCTTGTTTAATGCATTTGTTCGCTCACTCCTTCTTCATGTAACATCCCTATTAAAAATCCTTGTAAAAAATATATATATTAACCACGATTGATGGGACATGTATTCCAAGTTGAATGTTGGGAAAAAAATCATAATGGGTATTCATTTTGGTTGTTATGGATAAAAAAAATTGGCAAAGGCAATGACAAAGGATTTGGAAAGGCACGAGGAATTAATTGGCATTTTATTTATGAAAATAATGGAAAATAGGAGAAAAGGGAGGTGAAAGGTCACAGGTTTCATGTGGGGAGGAAATTGAAGGAAAATATTGAAAAATGAAGAAATTAGAGGCCTCATTAATAAAAAGGCTTCTAAGGATAAGTTGTAAGTTTTTGTTCCATGCTATTTTGGAGATCTCATTATTCTCTCTCTCTCTCTCTCTCTCTCTCTCTCTCTCTCTCTCTCTTGGATACTTAGATTTTTCTTGGACAACTCTTGGAGAGTGTGGCATGCTTGGTGATTTGAATAAAGAAGGAAAATGAAGAGAAAGAAATCACAATCGGTCATATCGATCAACAACATAGTGGTTTTTATTGTAGGTACCAAGTTGCGTCTATGTTTTCCTCACTATTTTTGCCATGCAGGGTGTATGCATGTGGATTTTCCTAGCCTTTCCATTTCCTAGATAGCCATGGTATTGTGGGTTTATTTACATTGATTTTTTTCTATTTGGTTATCATGCTTCCTTTAGCTTTTCGGTTGAGTTATTAGTTCATGGAGCCTTGGTTGGAAAAATGCTTTGGAGCCTGACAGACAACTATTGGGTTGAGTTACTAGTCCTAGAAGGATTGGTTGGAAAAACACTCTAGAGCCCTATGAGGGTTGAGTTACTAGTCCTGGAGCCTTGGTTGGACAAACAGTATGGAGCCCGAAAATAGCTGGGGTTGAGTTACTATTCCTTGAGCCTTGGTTGGAACAAACACTCTAGAGCCCTAGATCAACTTTGGTAGAGATTTAATCCATGATGGTTGTGATGTCCAACCATGAGGTGTAATCACTCGTTGAGGGTTGAGGTGGTTTGGCCTCTGGAAGCCTTGGATTGATTTTGATTGATGTGTTTGATGATATCCCACATTCATGCTTGGAATATGGCACGAGGGTGATTGGATGAAGAGAGATTTGGCTTAACCAATCTATGGTCGGTTGGAACATGGAAGTCCCATCTCCAGTTTGTTTTTACATTCAGTAATGAAGATAAAATTTCTTTGGTATTTGGTATGAAAATGTACTAACTATTATGCGGATTCTATTGTTGTTGTATCCATTATAATTTTGTTGTTATTATTTTGATTATAAGCATGTATTTTATCATTGATGATGTATGGCTCTGTCCATGTTTTTACTCATAAATGAATGCACAATGTATCTATGGTCAAATAGATTGTATGGTGGTGCAACAAAAACTGCATTTAACATATAATCACATGGACTTGTGGGTTATGGGCCCACATATACATCGGAAGAATTTTAGTAGAGAAATTCACAACATCACAACGAATTCCCAATCGCAATATAACACAGATCACATAACACCGAAAACCCTTAGCGTAGATCTGTCGGCACACACTCCAACACGCATCACAGTCAAAAATTATTTTCGCAAATCATAACATATACATTTCACAATTTGTGACATTTAACATTTTTCCATTAGCCATAACACTTATCTCTTGCAAAGTGTGAAATAGTGCTGAACCAACACGCGTCCTCTTGCTTTTGCATCACAAATATTCCATTTTATCTATAGTAAACGTTAAATCGGTGTGATGTACGATATCACTTGAACCTCACTACCACATGTCTAGTTCTCATCGCATTGTGAGTTAAATCATTTATCTTGAAAATTATTCACTTGTAAACACAATAATCGATGATGCGATGTTGCGCAATCTCTCCGGTTGCGAGTTAAAATCTCCATCGTTGATCTATTATTAGATCTAATGGTTCTCCCATTCACTTATCTATGGAATTCACATTACAACACAAATCTATCCTTGCCATACTCTATTTACGGTGAAGTTCATAGGAACTTCATCCCTCGCTACTTCTCACGCAATTCATCAATTTACAGAAAACTTACGTTTATATAATAACACTCAAATACACAACAATCCAGATATACAACAATGCATAAACTCATTTATATTCATAAAACAATTACAGGCTAAGGCCTCACGGCCTGAATCACACAAAAGGCCCTACGGCTACATTGCGTACTCTCTACTATCTCCTCACACAACATAGACTCACTTTATAAATAGATTACAAAGAGAGTGGATAGTTTAAGATCCATGAGTTTCTCCCAAAATTGCTTAACCAAACCTTAAATCTCTCTATTCGCATACATGGCAGATAATTACATTTAATCAAGTCTTCTAGAGACTCATCGATTCCATAAATTTAGCTCTGTTTGAACATAATTTGCCCCATTTTACAATAATTGTCCACGTTTCACCCTTCATATCATTGATTTTGAATTATGTCTCGATGCTCTTGCATCATATTGTAGCTTATGATCTAAGGGAGCAATGCTTCATAGCAATTCTTAGATAAGTATGAGACCCCTATGTTTAAATCTGTTGTTTATACCTTAAGATGCAATGTTTGTGACATGTTTGACGAAATTCCTGTCATGTCTAGGAGGGGTCCAAATTATTTCCTGATGATGTGATTGCTTTTTTACCTTTTTTTTAATGTTATTCATCATCTCCTGTATTTTCTTGAAGTTCTGGGAAGTGACCTGGGCTTCGGGGTTAAAAAGGTGGCACAATCCCATTGTTACAAGCACAGAATTAACCAAACCGATCCCTGGCTGCTATCTTACTTTATCATGCCTACGGCTACAAGATTTTAGCCACTACCTTGCCTTGGCATGCCCATAGATAAGGCTCAAATTGGCCAAAAATTCAATCTCCCTCAGGGTTCAGGGGCCTGGAAGTTTGGGTTACCTCCTAAAGATTTTTTTTGATATTGTGTAAGGTGTGTTTGTCTTTTTTCCATCATTTCCACTTCCTTAAGGTCATCTAGGAGATTGAATCTCATATTAGTAGCCTCTTGTCGCATGTTTACCCCGGTTGGCCAGTTACTTGGGTAGATGTGGGAAGAGGGTGTTACACTGCCGGTTGATCCTGTACCTATTCTTCAACCTATATAGGTGTCATCTCTACTGATGTGGCACCTTTCCTCTCTTCCTCTCCTTTCTTCTATTTCTCCTCTTGTTCTCTCCTTCTAAGCTCTTTTTCTGCTTTCAAATCTTATTCTTCTCTCTGCACTGCTACTTTTAAGGATTGCTTCTCTCTCTTCCTCCGTTCTACTCTTCCGTGTCTTTTTTCCCTCTGAAATTTGATTTCCAAAGCTACCTTGTTGGTAAGAGGATATTATTTCATTTTATAACTTTGTTCCTCTTCTGTATGGTATGCTACCTTCCTCTTTCCTTTGTCACGTGCTAGACCGCTACCTGTTGATGTTGCTTCAAGAACTGTTGTTTCATGTAGGAGAACTTCAGAAGTCCTAACCGTATTGATTGGCTCAAGATGTTGGGAGGATTTATAACAATTCTTCTATGGTTCCTCCTTTGGCCACTAATATATCTTTCTAACCTAGTTGAAGTACAATCTCGCATAATTTTCTTTGCAAATTCCCCTCGGATCATACATATTGTAACTCTTGGTGCCGAACTCGGATTTTACCATGTTTTTGCTTTCAACATCTACAACCTTGAGATTCTTAATCTCGTATAATCTGACCTACAAAGGAAGAGCTAGACATGGTGTTGGGTGCAATATTTGAGGATATTTCAAGCATCCTTTTCTCCATTTTTGACCATTTCTTCCTTATCAAACCTACAATTTCCCTAGTAAAATGTCACTCCTTCTAATTAAGAAGCAAATTTTTTCTTTGACGTATTATTATGCTATTTTCTGTTAAGTATTGAATAAAACAATGCTTTCTTTGGGATGAATAACCAAGGTGCTGTTGGAAGAGTTCTTTTGAATTTTTTCTTTCAGGTGTTTCCACAATTACTGAGAACCATGGGTAAACAGTTGTTGTTACATGGTGCAAGTTGTTTTTACTCATTGTTACACCCCAGTTTTTCTATTTTCTACTGTTACACTGTGAATTTTCAAGACTAGAGTCATTTTCAAAGATAGCTATCAAGGAACGCATGAAGTATTTCTATGTAGACAGTTAAGAAGATCTGAGAAATTACAATTGCGTCTAAACGAGAGTGGTGTAACCACAATTTTTTTTTATTAAAATTATTTTGTAACAATTTCTATCTTTTTATTATTTTTGTTAGCTTAATCAAAATGAGAATCACCAAATTCTCATGAATTATTTGTTTCCCTAATTTTTGGGCTTTGTAAAGACTTTATAAAAAGAGATTAATCTCATGAGGAAATGAGGACAAACAAAAGAGATAATACCGAAATTCTGATCTTTTACTCTTCAATTTTTTTTAATACAAGCATATATTAGGTGATGTCACTTCAATTTTTGTGTTGAATTCTTAAGTAGTTTTCATTTTACTCCTACACCCTACTAGGGAGGAAGGACCCTCCTCTTAAGGAGGGATCAAAGTGATTGTAGGATATTTGTTCTTATGTGTGAGTGTGGATTTATTATTACTGTTGCACATGTTTCATTGTGGAATAGATACACTTTTGATTTCATATTTATTGCATGATGTTACACAGATTAATCAATTATATTGTTGTTACATATTTAACGAATAATATATGGTGCGTTTGTATTTATTCTGAAATGTGGATTCTTCCTTTTCGAATGTGTTTCATTCCTACAGTGTACCTTTTAATTCCTGCAAGTGTGTATTTCTATTCTACAAGATTTCTTTAATTTTTGCAAGTGTGTTCAACAACATCTTTATCTGTTTTACCTGGTTGTTACATGCATCATCAAAAATAGTGTATATGCCTTTGAAATAAAAATGCCTACCATGGTTGATAATTAATGATTGTGGTTTAGTTACTTTAGGAGTGATAAACCATACAAAAATTTTGGCGTCGTTGTCGAGGAAGGATGTTAATGATACAAACAACCAAATCTTTCTTTTGAATTTTCTTTTGATAGAGTGTCTCTAATTTTACAAATGTTGGGCAGTAAGACGAGAGATAAGAACCTATGCATCACTCTAAAACACCTAAGAAGGCTCGCCTCTGTAATAATAAGGATACTTAGAGTGTGGAAATAATTATACATTCGGTCCATGTATAGAATGTATGGGTAAAAAATAAGAAAAGCATAGAAGCCCTATTAAACCTACAAGTAATAGGGGTTGAGAAAGAAATAAGAAAAATATTGATCAAGGGAGAGTAACATTTATTATAGAGTTAATCTCAAAAGAAGAAAGGGAGTAGTCAACACCACATAGGGACGTGAGGAAAACAAGACAAAAAAAATTGTTTCCTCTACATCAAAATCAAGAGTACCTGGTTCTTCTATTTCAGGACCCCATTCTCCTTAAACTAGCCTAAAAACTCCCAATTCTGTAAAATGAACTTAGGAACAATAAGGAGATACTAGTGGCGAGGATTTTGGATTAGAAGGACAACGGGAAACCAGTGGAAAATATCAAGAACTAGAATCGGAAGAACATTCTTTTACTTTCCAATATCCAAACTTAGATAATGCAGTAAAAAAACCAACCCCGGAACAACATGATCAATCATCACAAGAATCCCTATCCACAGAACATTTGTTTGAAAAATATTCAAAAGAATATTTACCAGAACTAGAATCAGGATAAATTCCAATGAGGGATAACAAATGGGATAGATTCCACTAGTACCACTTTTGAATTCCCAATAGGTGAAATAAGGGGAGAAGCCCCCGTGAAAAATATCTCTCTATCAATTCTTCCATATTTTTCAGGGATTGAGTGTAGAAGATCCTGATACTTTTCTATTTGAGTTTTAAATTCTATGTAGGAGTTATGATTACACTTTAGATGCTAAAAAATTAAAACTATTTCCTGCCACTCTGAAAGGAGAAGCATTAAGATGGTTTATGGGGCTAGGGCTTGCCACTATCAATACATGGGGAGATATGAAGACTACGTTTCTGGAAAAATACCAAGACTAATATCGAACCAAAAATATAAGAGAGGAGATATTCATAATAATACAGAAGTAAGAAGAAATCTTGGAAGATTATATGGAACAATTCCATTCTAATCTACAAAGGTATGAACATGGTGATTTGGATTTAGAGAGTTTGAAAACAATATTTATTCAAGGAATGAGAGACGACCGCCTTGACATATTGAACCCTCTAGGGAAAGGAGATATATCTTAGGAGCCATACAAAGAAATAATAAAACTATGTTTAAGTTTTTTGCGAGGATTGTCACGAGTAAGAAGCACGACACAAGATGCCTCTATCAAAATACAGAAATCCTTAAGCAGAAGTGTGACCAAATATAATATTGGAAACTTGTTTGAAAATCTCAAGACCGATCTTCTCAGTATCTTATCTTCCCAATTGACGATGGAACAAGTGAAAAAGGCACAGGATGAAGCTGAAAAGGCCTTGGTCGTGTTCTGCTCAAAATCTAAATACAAACATTCCCTAAAGGATTGCAGAGTCAAAAACATTAGCTTGTTCAATATTTGTGACCTGGAGCATTCTACAGGCTACTATTTGGAGATCCCGAGACTGAAGGTGGTACTTAAAAAATTATGAAAGGAGGTTCTATCTTCTTACTTTATTGGGTCCAGGAAGCCTTGTAAACCATGACCATTAGGTATGTCTCAAGATTTTCTTCTTTTCTACGGAATAATATATATAATACTCAAACATTTCCATGGAAGTACCCACCCCTCCTCTAGCTCAATGCCCTTCACCATGGAATCAATGGTCTCCTTCTCCACCTTTTCAGTATCCTCCATATCAGCTATACTCTTGGCCTCAGAAATGGATGGGACACCTGCATATGCTACCAGTACAACAACAATTGCAACTTCCATCTCTCGCATCATCTGCTTCAACTCCTCAGATACATCCCTAACTATTTGTACAGTCTAACCCTAACCCAAATAATAAGTCAAACCAAAATATAGAAGCCCCCACTTCTTTCCATACTTACTAAATTACCCCTATTGAATGCAATGAGAGCCACCTTCGATTAGGAAAGGTAGTAAATTCAAAAACCTCCCTTGTCATTACTGAAGAGGAATGTGAATCACCTAGCGATGATCCTGTGGATTTTAATGAAAATACTACAATGGATAAAAATGACACTGATACACCTGTTGTTAGAGTCGGTCCTTACAGCCCTCCGTCAGAGATCATTTCTCTTATTGCATTTCATTATTTAGGTGTCTCATTCCGCTCATTCATCTGCATTCCATTAGGGGCATGCCATTGACTGACAGAAGGGTTTGGTTTTTTTCTTGTTTCCCTCATGTTTGTACCTACTGGGTTGGTCGAATTTTTTCCAAAATCATCAAAGTTCATTTCAAGTCATTTTCAGTAATAGATGCCATTTTGGTCAAAAAGAGTCATTTAGTTTCTGAGTCTAGGGTTTAGTCTTCTGAAATGTGAAATAATGCCCGCAGGCCATGAGGAGGCTTTTCATATGTTTTCAGTTCAAAATTTTTATTATCAAACATGCTCAAGGACATTTCTTTTTCAAAACTCTGTTTTGAATAAGAAATCGTCGAATTCATTTTTGTAATAAGATGTATTTTTCCACCATGATTGTATTTCACCATGCAAACTCTGGTCATCCTTTTCCAAGGATCAACGCTAACATCCCTGCAAGAAATCAACCAATTTCATCATTCAGAGCTCAGAAGGTTAGTGAGGAAACAAAGGACAGAGTTTTATTAAATGAAATGTGCCAAATCAAAAGAACATTACAAAATGGGTTTAGAAGAAGTAAAAATCAAAACCATCTCTTTTCAAGATATTTCTCAAGGTTATTTATTCATTTGCAACAAGTTTCATTCAAAAATCTCAGAGAGAAGTCGAGTTTTGGAGTGAAAGAGAAAATCTGCGTTTTGAGGAAGGCTGCCTGTGAGTTAAGTTTCGTGCGGCGCATTGGGCAGAGGCGCGACGCACCCACGAGCCGCGACGCATAGAGCCGGAATTCGCTGTGTTATTTCCTTCTAGCGCGGCGCACCCAAAGGCCGCGGCACATTGGGTCTGCGCGCGGCGCATTGAGCCCTAAGGCTGAAATTCATATCCGCCTCACAAAAATTCAATTTGTTTCAGTGCAATTTTCTCCAAGTAAGTTTGTCAAATCCTATTTAATGATTTTTGGCTATGGTACTGTGGTTTAGAAGTGAAGAAATCAAAGAATTGAGTGGTGAAACATAAACCCTACGCCTATTGAAATTTGCTCCATAGGGTTTTGGAAAGAAGTGTTGGATATTGTTTGGTGTTTAAACTCTCATTCCACAGACATCTGTGCTCTTGTTATCATTATCATTTTTGTCATTGTTATCATTATCATTGTTAGTATACCGCAGTCCCTTTCCCATTTCCACTGTCCTATATCCCTTTTACATCCTCAAAACCCTATCATCTGCCATGATTTCCCTCCTATTCTATCATTGCTGAAATCCTAATCTCCATAAAATTCAAGGGTTGTTTTTATGTCTTTGATTTCACTTATATATTTTCATTTCATCAACTCTTGTTCTTAAAACTACCCCCCATCACTATCACCTATTCCCGTATCATTTGTAAAGGTGCCTAATCTCAGAGTTTTCCAAAGCAGTGAGTAACTGTCTGTCCATCCCAAAGTCACTTGATAGTCCATTGTATTCACTTTGACACTTCCTTGCAGCCTCTCATTTCATATTTGGCACACTTGGCATTGAAAAACAAACATATATTTATCATCATAGACTTGTCAAACACCTTGTTTTCAGCACCATGTCAGAGACAGATTCACCATATGAGCAGGGATATGAGCAGGATAGTGATTCAACTGCAGAGCTAAATGTGCCAAGGAGATCTCATAAAAGTGGCAGGCATGTCAGGGAAGAGCCCACTTCTTTTACCCAATTGCAGGCTTTCCCGCTTGCAATGGATTTTTTTCAGCGTCAATCATGCTTCCAGTATTGTGAGATGATTGCCTGAACTCATCATCATCATGACTTAGCTTGCCTATTTGTCCTACATTTGCATAATGGTCATGTAAATCTTGCTGGAGTGAACTTCACTTTGACACCAGAGACTATTTCTGAGGTGACTGGGATACCGAACATTGGTGAGGAGTGGAATAAGCGACAGCAGCTGGATAGAGCATATTATGAGCCTTACATCAAACCTGGATATTTGAGGCAGTTGAGCAGGGTTTTTCCATTCCGGTTTCGGAAGGAAGAGTATGCACCATTGATGAAACTAATCATTAGATACTTCAGTTGTGAAGGTCGCTTTTCACGCTTGTATGCGTATCACATCCGGCTGTTGATGCATTTCACGAGAGTGCGGATGATGAGCATTCCATATTTCATGTACCATAACATAGAGCGAATGACGGTCCTTGTGCAGAAGAAGACTCTGGGGCAGCAGCATAACAATATCTATCATTATGCGCTCATCAAAATCATTGTAGTGCATCAGCTTGGATTACAGGGCATCGTGTGGGATGAGTTCATTTCCCGTGATTTCTTTGCAGCACCCCAGCCTCCTCCCGAGATGGTTCATGATGAGGCAGAGCCTTCACACCAGTTAGAGGTTCCTGAGACTAAGCCTATCAGTGCTCCAGTGTGTGTGACATACTAGAGAGGCCATAGAGCCTTATTTGCAGTAGCACGATGAGTACTATCTCCACCAGGGGTGGAAGGGGTCTCGTTATCTTCATCAGCAGCGCGAGCACTCTCTCCACATGGCGTGGAAGGGGTCTCGCCTTCTACATCAGCACAGGTATAGGACAGAGGCAAGAAGCCTATGCGCGATGAGGGCCCCTCACGAGGCCAAGATACTGATTTTACTTTGATCGATGTTGATGCGAGCTCTCCTAGCTCAAGGCTGAAAGAGATCATCCAGGAACAAAAGGCTGAGATTGATACTTTGATCGTGAAGTTGCAGAGATCTCAATGGGTTATAGATTACTTGGAGCAGCGTAATAAACAACTGGAGGATCATCACACACTTATAGAGTTGCGGCAAATCCGTGAAGACCGTGCATTGGCCCAGAAGAGACCAGGTGACATGACACCATTTGAGCGAGAGCCCTGCCTTACACATGTCAACATTCATCTGGAGAAGCTCTTGGCGAAGGCCAATAGGGACAAAGACATTCTCAGACATATGAAAAACTACTATTGGGCTCGCACACACGTTTGCAGAGAAAAAATGAAGATCCTGAAGGCAAGGCTGAGAAAGGCACTGAAACGTCGGAAAAGGCCGGATCCACTCCGAATCTTGGCTGAAGCTTCCTTGGCTGAGCATGAGACATGATGGGAGACATTCAGTCCAAATTTCAGCAAATTTGGAGAATATTTTGTCATTTTGAAATTTTTTGGTTGCAAAATAGGTTTTTCCGCCAGACGTGTCGCGCCACCAGCAGGAACCAGTTTTAGGAGATTGCAGTTTTGGAGGGGAAAATAGCATCAAAATTGAAAAATTCCACTTGGGTTGGATATCAGACATCCATGGCTTTCCAAAAAGCTATCATGAGCTCAATTTTGACTTCGGGAAGTGCCTCAAAATCACCTCCAAAGTGGCGCGACGCATAGAGAAATTGAGCGCGGCGCATAGAGAAATTTTGCCTCATTTTCACTCTTCAGTTCAGAAATTCGCCCAGTTTTGACTAGTTTTTCTTTTCCATGTAATGTTTGATCTACCATGATGTAATTTTGGCATGTTTTTACTTGTTCTAGATAATTCATTCACTAAAAAGTGAAAAATGAGTGAATGGATCAGTTTCCTAGTTTATAGAGGCAAGTTGTTTGGCTGCCTAGATTTTAGCTCCATGTTTAGAATTGGTTGAAACAACTCCTAGAAGGATGAGCTCGACCCCTAGAGGCATGGGATGGGGTTAGGATGGTCTATATATTTTATTTTCTAAGACATTTTTAGGGTTGAATACTTGGGAAAATTTTGGCACCTCATTGTACATTCATTTCAGATTTTTGGCAAAGAAAAGACCAGAGTTTTGCAGCACTTGTTGGGATCCTTGTGGCTTCTGAGTTTTGATGATGTTCTTCTCATGATATTGTAAGTTTCATTAATGTTATATGTATTCCATTTCCCTTCTCTATGCTTCTAAATTAAACAAATGAGTATTAGAGGTAGAATTCATTGATTTGCTGGTGCTCTGCCTTAAACTTTTGTTTAGTTTTACGTGTTTTTCGTCAATTTGAAGAGGATCCTTGCACTCTCTTTCCCTCTTCAGCTCCTCAGCAGTCTTTTCAATCCATTCATTTGATCTAAGACATCAAATTCATTACCTACCCTGCCCCAACTTGAACTCTGCAAGATTTGGCCTCATCCCCAAGCCCAAAAAATGTTTTTCCCTTTTTTCAACAAAAAGCCCCTAAAAATCAAAATAAAACCCTCCTATTTGTTTATATAGCCTAAGATCAGTTTTTTTTATCGTCATCTCAATCCCCTTTGAATATTTTCATTGAGATTGACCCGGAGAGAGCCCTCTGGTGTCCTTATTCTGCCTTATTTCAGCCTAAGGTGGATTTGGGAACTAACATAGTGGCGACCATACTGGGGAAGAAAATGGTTTGCTCGTTGATGTTATTTGTTTCATAAGTTATAGACAGAGTCTGAATTCACGCCAGGTAGCTTTCGAAACGCTTTTTATATGCATTAGCGGAAGTAGATAAACGCTGCTTCAATCGATCTCCGGTTTAGCTTGTGAACGTGACATTTGCCTTGTGGGTTACCCCAGTATATTACATCGTTCTGGACTTTTGGATGATTAAGTATAGAATTTGACAAGCTGAATAGATCGTTTTTTCCTTTGATTTTTGAATATATCAACACACTGGCTTCCAAAAGACATACTAGATCAAATCCCGATCTTGATCCGCCTCCAGTGTATGAGAATCCTAATCTGATTTCAAAAATCCTCCGTCGTGAAAGTCCCGTGATCCCTTTGTTGAAATATCATTCATGTGCGACTGTCTTTGAGTTCCTTGAAGATATTGAGTTTGATGATCAATTCGAGTTGTCCTTGTTTGAAACTAAATCTGAAAGTGCTTCTGGTTCTACCATCATAAATCCCAAGTTCATCAAGTACCTTAAGGTTGAACAAGCTAATAGATCTATTGATAATTACATTCTGAACCTTCAAAACTCTATTGTGGCAATGAATATTCCTAAGTTTATTGAATCTGCTTCTGAAACTCTTGGTCCATCAGTAGTTATTTCTAATTCACAAGTTCACGCTGAGCCTTCTTTTATTCCTACCATTCCAATGCAACCATCGATATCTGATCAGAAATTAGCAGTAGTTCCTCCTCCATCTCCTCCGCATACACCTCGCACACCTACTGCTCCTACTCCACCCGTTTCCCCAAGATAGATCATAAATCCACCAAGAGCCATGGCTGCTAGATTCGCACCTCTTGTTTTGCCAGCAAACTTGGATCCTATGCCCACAGATTATCAGAGTAAAATTTCTTTGTTTGATGGTACTCCTCAAAGTGTGCCTGCTCAGCAGCATATTGATAGAATGACATACTTTTTGGACCTGCATGAAATTGATGAAGAGAATGTCTCCATGAGATTGTTTGTCCAAACTTTTGGAGGTGAGGTACGTAAATGGTTCAGAGCTTTACAGCCCAGAAGTATTAATACATTAGAAAAGCTTCAGAGACAGTTTCTAGATCGGTGGGAGATGAAGAAAGATCCGTTGCAAATCACTTCTGAGTATACTAAGATCAAGCACAATCCTAGTGAGTCCGTCCAAGACTATATTATCAAATTTAATGCAGTTTATAATGCAATTCCTGATGACTTGAGGCCTTCTAAGAAATCAACTTTGTTAAAATTCCCGGATGGTTTTGATCCGGAGATGGCCTATTCATTACGAGATAGAGATCCGCCTACTTTAGAGGATATGTAGAAGATTGCCATGAGTGTTGAGGCAAACTTGAATGATAAGAGAGATAGACTGAAAGCTGAGAAGAAAGTTGTGATAAAATAAGAAGCTTCTACATCTACAGATCAGATACTTCGTGAAATGGGAAAGATGTTCGAAAGGCTCACACTTGATAAGCCAAAACCGCAGATTCGAAATCCCAACTTCCGTGGTCAACAACAGCCTCAATTCAGGATTAAGCAACGAGAACAGCGAGCACAAGAATCAACAGTCCAGTAGCAAGTAAAGACACCTCTTCAGCAGAATTTTGTTGGTCAGGATTCAGATGATGAAGATGATGTAGTGGGGGAGAAAAATCACTTCTTTACTCCTGATGATTTGCCCATTTATATCACCGAAGATGAAGAGTATGAAGAATGTTCAGCGGTACAAAAAGATGAGGATTTTATCCTCGCTAATGATGCAGCTCCTGAAGAGGAGTCAGATTAGTATCAGAGAGGATATATGAATGCATTGTCAGCTCAGCAGAAACAATACTCTCTTAGAAATAGAGATGTACCAGTCAATCCAATTCAGAAGAGGAAGGAAGTTTCAGCACCTAAAAATGATTCACTTGTTGCACAAAAGAAAGAAAAAGAGGTAGTTGATCCCGCTGCCACTAAGTCATCATCAGCAGAAAAATAAAATCAGTCGATTACATCGAGAGAGAAGGTTGAAAAGAAAGATGCTCTAGCCAAAGAGATCGAAAAGACTTCAACTTTTAGTTTGGAGAATGAAATTTCAAAATTGAAGGTATCCATCCCCTTGACTGAACTAATGAGAAACAGCACTTATAAAGGTCAAGTTTCTAGAATTTTGAATTTTGATCCCATGTCTGACATGGTGAATATTGAAGATGATCAACTGGAACTGATATTTGGACCAGCTTTAGATGGCAAGTCTCCGGACAGCGAAGTACCTCCATTTTATATCAGTCTTCGATTGCATGAGTTTGTATTGCATAATGCCATGTTCGATTTCGGTGCTTCCCATAATCTTATGCCAAAAGCAATCATGGAGAGGTTGGGTTTAGACATTACCAGGAAGTACCACGATATTTATTCATTTGATTCTAGCAGAGTGAGATGTATTGGGCTCATTAAAGACTTGGTTGTAAGTTTGGATCAGATTCCTACAAAGAATGTTTTGATGGACGTTGTTGTAGCAGACATTCCTCCGATATTTGGTATTTTGCTTTCCAGATCTTGGGGAGAAAAGTTGAAAGGGACATTACAATTAGATTTCTCCTATGTGAAGATTCCCGTGTTTGACCAAATGAGAAAGTTGTATCGGGAACAAAAAACGAAGTATATGATTACGACCAAGGAGAAACCAATTAATCATCTGATTAATTATGTACATACAGATCTAGAGTATTTTGTTTTGTTTTCCGATAGTTTTAATGATGTAGATAGTCAGTTGGTTCAAGCAGAAGATATCCCAGAGATTACCGAGAATTTCAGAGAAGTTTTGCAGAAAGAAAGGCAGCTACCGAAAAGCACAGTTGAGCAATCAGCTAAACATAGTGGACAACAAGTAGAAAAAATAGAGCTAGCACAATTTCAGCACTTAGAGGATGATGAAGAGGGTCTATGGACCATGGATTTCGATGCTGCAGTGGGCAATGATGGTGCTAGGATTGGTATTTGGGTACGCAGTCCTTTTTCCACTCCTAACAAGGTACCGAGCAATGTACGGGTATGTTCTTACAAATTAGCATTTGATTGTTCGAACAATGAGGCTGAGTATGAAGCTCTGATTGCTGGCCTAAAGATTCTTAGAAATTTGAATGCTAAGAGAATTGCGGTCTATGGCGACTCCGAATTGGTGATTAAGCAGGTAAAGGGTGAATATCAAACGAAACATCCCCAGATGCGGGCTTACCGAAACGTTGTCCTTGATATTTTGAAGCAGTTTTCAGATTATACCTTGACTTGTATTCCTCGCATTCAAAATGGAATTGCAGATGTGCTTGCCAAAGTAGCAAGTAACCTGAAGATCCCAATGAATTCAAGTAATAAGTTCGAAATCCATGTGAAGCACCGTCCTACCGTCCCGGATAATCAGAGATGTTGGCAAGTTTTCCAAGATGATGATGAGATCAATGATTTTCTGCAGAATAAAGTTAAGTTCAAAGATACCTCAATTGATGTAGAATTTGATGATGGTGATGATGTTCAAGTTAATCAAATGGAAGTGTTACAACTGAAAGATAACATTATTCCTAAAGGTTTGATACCTTTAGAAGAACTCTTTGATCAGGATGACGTGGCCAAGAAACCAACTTTACGACCGACTGAAAAAGGAGTAGAGGATGTAAATATTGGGACAGCTGAAAATCCCAAAATGGTAAAGTTATCCAAGTCATTGTCACCGGAGATAAGAGCTAAATATGTGAGTTTGTTGTCTTCATTTGCTGATGCTTTCACTTGGGATTACTCAAATTTAAAGACGTATGACACCAATATAATCCAGCATACTATCCCAATTAAGCCTAATCAAAAGCCTTTCAGACAAAAGCTAAGAAGAATCAATCCCAAATTGCTGCCATCGATTGAGAAGGAGGTCAACAGGCTGTACAAAGCAGGAATCATTGTTCCTATCAGATTTTCTGATTGGATTTCCAATTTAGTGCCAGCGCGAAAAAAGACAGGTGAGATCCGATTGTGTATTGATTTCAGAAATTTGAACAAGGTGTCATTGAAGGACAATTATCCATTGCCTAAGATGGATCATATATTGCAGCGAGTAGTGGGTGCATCTCGGATGTCACTACTTGACGGTTATTCTGGATATAACCAAATCTTGGTCCATGAGGACGACCGTAACAAAACAGCCTTCACCACTCCACGGGGGACATTTCACTATGCCAAGATGCCATTTGGTTTGAAGAATGCTGGTGCAACTTTCCAGCGGGCGATGGACATGGATTTTGAGAATGAAAAAGATGTTTTCCTTGTTATATACCTTGATGATTTGACGGTGTTTTCCAATTCAGATGAAGAGCATATGTATCACTTGAAAGTTGTTTTTCAGAAGTGCAGAAAATATGGTGTCTCGCTTAATCCTAAAAAGAGCTTATTTGCCATGGATGAAGGTAAATTACTTGGTCACATTATTTCCAAAGATGGTATTCGTATTGATTCGGCACGTGTTGAAGCAATCCAGCAAATTGACCCTCCTAGGAACAAGAAAGAGATTCAGTCTTTTAATGGTAAGATGAACTTTTTGCGTCGTTTTGTCCCTAACCTTGCTGAGCATTTGAGAGAAATAACAAATATGCTGAAAAAGGACATCCAAGTGAAGTGGACTGAAGATGCGGTAAACTCCTTTAATTTGGTGAAGTTGGCACTATCTTCAGCTCCGGTGTTAATCAGCCCAGATTACACCCAAGATTTCATTTTGTTTTCCTTTGCTTCAGAACATACCATGGAAGCCGTGTTAATGCAGAAAAGAGATGGACATGAGAAGCCTATAGCGTTTTTCAGTCGAACTATTAGAGACGCAGCCCTGAAATACAACATCATTGGGAAACAAGCTCTGGCACTGGTAAAGGCATTGAAGGATTTCGGGGTATACATTTTGCATTCCCATATTTTAGCTTATGTTCCTAATGCTGCCGTGAAAGATGTTTTAGTACAGACTGATCCGGAAGGAAGACGTGGTAAGTGGATCGCAGCTTTGCTGGAATATGATGTGGAAATAAGGCCCACGAAGCTTATCAAGGGACAGGGGCTGGCGAAACTTATGGCTGAATCCAATTTGCATGCATTAGACATAAATCTGATTGTTGTTATGTCTGATGAAGATGAGGAGAATTCGCCACTTCAGGTATCGGAAATGTTTTTTGATTCCCCATGGTATTCAGATATCGTCTATGTTCTTCAAAATTTGTCATCACCGCCCGGCATGACTAGAAACAAAGGTAGGACTTTGAAACTAAAGGCTGAAAAATTTTGTATTTTGAATTCTGCACTTTATTGGAAGGATCCAGGTGGTGTGTTATTGAATTGTTTGGTGGAGGAAGAAGCGAGGAAGGTAATGGAAGATTTCCACAAAGGTGATTGCGGCGGTCATCATTTTTGGAAGACAACCGCCAATAAGATTTTGAGAGCCAGGTACTATTGGCCGACATTGTTTGCTGATGTCTATAAAACAGTCAAAGGCTGCCATGAGTGCCAGATTTTCGAAGGAAGACAGAAATTAAAGCCATTTCCACTCAAGCCTATTGAGGTAAGCGCCCCTTTCCAGCAGTGGGGTTTGGATTTCATCGGGGAAATCCATCCTCCTTCCTTAGGACAGCATAGATGGATTCTAACAGCCACCGATTACTTTACGAAATGGATCGAAGCAGTGCCTACAAGACAAGCCACCGATTCGGTAATTATTTCTTTCCTTGAAAACAACATTTTGTCTCGTTTTGGTTGCCCGAGTAAATTGATCAGATAATGCAGCGGCTTTTAAATCAAGAAATATGATAGAGCTTTGTGCAAAGTATAAAATAATTTTTGGGCATTCAACCGCCTACCATCCGCAAGGTAATGGTTTGGCGGAATATTCTAATAAGTCTCTAGTCAATATCATTAAAAATTTTCTGGACATCAATAAGAAAAGTTGGCATAAGAAGTTGGTGAATGCATTATGGGCTGATCACGTAAGTCAAAAGAAGTCAATTGGTATGTCTCCTTTCGAGTTGGTTTATGGAGTAGATATAGTCTTTCCTACTTCACTTGTTGTTCCGGTGGTCAAGCTTCTTCAAGAGGCTGGTAGTGAAGAAAGCCATATGCAGAGAAGGATAAATCAGATGATTCATTTACAGCAAACAAGAGAAGAGGTCTTCTAGAACACATTTAAGTTGCAGGAAAGAATCAAAAAGATCTATGACAGGAAAGCGAAGGCAGATAAATTCCAGTTGGAGGAAGTGGTACTGAAGTGGGATGCTAGAAATGAAGACAAAGGTAAACACGGTAAGTTTGAAAACCTCCGGAAAGGTCCATTCAAGATTGCAGCATATCGAGGTCATAACGCCTTTCTGTTGAAAGAGATAAATGGTGAATACTGTCCAGGAGGGCCGGTCAATGGCCGGCTGCTCAAGCGGTACCATTTTTAAGATGTTTTCTGCTGATCATTGTCATTGTACATATCATGTATTTCAATTTCATTGTAAGTGTGCACTGTAGTCTTTTCTTCAGTATGGGGCCCGAAGTGAAGGCAATAATTCTGAAGAAGGATTTCAATTTTCATTTGAGTTTGTTTAGTCGGTTTGGTTCAGTCATTTCTGTTTTAAAGGTTGAGTCAGTTTAAGTTTAAGTTTCAGTCAAATAAATTCAGTCAATAAATTGAGTTATCAGTCTTTTGTCGATTTGTCAAATAATGGACTCCATAGCCCAATGGAACAAGGCACTGGTCTGCTCTCCCAAAGATCTGCTATTCTTGGCACCTCCAAGGAGCTACCATCCCCATTGGAGCCAATGTTAGAGTCGGTCCTTACAGCCCTCCGTCAGAGATCATTTCTCTTATTGCATTTAATTTTTTAGGTGTCTCATTCTGCTCATTCATCTGCATTCCGTTAGGGGCATGCCATTGACTGACGGAAGGGTTTGGTTTTTTTCTTGTTTCCCTCATGTTTGTACCTGCTGGGTTGGTCGAATTTTTTCCAAAATCATCAAAGTTCATTTCAATTCATTTGCAGTAATAGATGCCATTTTGGTCAAAAAGAGTCATTTAGTTTCTGAGTCTAGGGTTTAGTCTTCTGAAATGTGAAATAATTCCCGCAGTCCATGAGGAGGTTTTTCATATGTTTTCAGTTCAAAATTTTTATTATCAAACATGCTCAAGGACATTTCTTGTTCAAAACTCTGTTTTGAAAAAGAAATTGTCGAATTCATTTTTGTAATAAGATGTATTTTTCCACCATGATTGTATTTCACCATGCGAACTCTGGTAATCCTTTTCCAAGGATCAACGCCAACATCCCTACAAGAAATCAACCAATTTCATCATTCAGAGCTCAGAAGGTTAGTGAAGAAACAAAGAACAGAGTTTTATTAAATGAAAAGTGCCAAATCAAAAGAACATTACAAAATGGGTTTAGAAGAAGTAAAAATCAAAACCATCTCTTTTCAAGATATTTCTCAAGGTTATTTATTCATTTGCAACAAGTTTCATTCAAAAATATCAGAGAGAAGTAGAGTTTTGGAGTGAAAGAGAAAATCTGCGTTTTGAGGAAGGCTGACTGTGAGTCAATTTGTGCGTGGCACACTGGGCAGAGGCGCGACGCACCCACGGGCCGCAGCGCATAGAGCCAGAATTTGTTGTGTTATTTCCTTCTGGCGCGGTGCACCCAAAGGCCGCAGCGCATTGGGTCTGCTCGCGACGCATTGAGACCTAAGGCCGAAATTCATATCCGCCTCACAAAAATTCAATTTGTTTCAGTGCAATTTTCTCCAAGTAAGTTTTTCAAAGCCTATTTAATGATTTTTGGCTATGGCATTGTGGTTTAGAAGTGAAGAAATCAAAGAATTGAGTGGTGAAACATAAACCCTACGCCTATTGAAATTTTCTCCATAGGGTTTTGCAAAGAAGTGTTGGATATTGTTTGGTGTTTAAACTCTCATTCCACAGACATCTGTGCTCTTGTTATCATTATCATTTTTGTCATTGTTATCATTATCATTGTTATTATACCGTAGTCCCTTTCCCATTTCCACTGTCCTATATCCCTTTTACATCCTCAAAACCCTATCATCTGCCATGATTTCCCTCCTATTCTATCACTGCTGAAATCCTAATCTCCATAACATTCAAGGGTTGTTTCTATGTCTTTGATTTCACTTATATATTGTCATTTCATCAACTCTTGTTCTTAAAACTACCCCCCATCACTATCACCTATTCCCGTATCATTTGTAAAGGTGCCTAATCTCAAATTTTTCCAAAGCAGTAACTGTCTGTCCATCCCAAAGTCACCTGACAGTCCATTGTATTCACTTTGACACTTCCTTGCAGCCTCTCATTTCATATGTGGCACACTTGGCATTGAAAAACAAACATATATTTATCATCATAGACTTGTCAAACACCTTGTTTTCAGCACCATGTCAGAGACAGATTCACCATATGAGCAGGGATATGAGCAGGATAGTGATTCAACCGTAGAGCTAAATGTGCCAAGGAGATCTCATAAAAGTGGCAGGCATGTCAGGGAAGAGCCCACTTCTTTGACCCAATTGCAGGCTTTCCCGCTTGCAATGGATTTTTTTCAGCGTCAGTCATGCTTCCATTATTGTGAGATGATTGCCCGAACTCAGCATCATCATGACTTAGCTCACCTATTTGTCCTACATTTGCATAATGGTCATGTAAATCTTGCTGGAGTGAACTTCACTTTGACACCAGAGACTATTTCTAAGGCGACTGGGATACCGAACATTGGTGAGGAGTGGAATAAGCGACAGCAGCTGGATAGAGCATATTATGAGCCTTACATCAGACCTGGATATTTGAGGCAGTTGAGCAGGGTTTTTCCATTCCGGTTTCTGAAGGAAGAGTATGCACCATTGATGAAACTGATCATTAGATACTTCAGTTGTGAAGGTCACTTTTCATGCTTGTATGCGTATCACATCCAGCTGTTGATGCATTTCACGAGAGTGCGGATGATGAGCATTCCATATTTCATGTACTGTAACATAGATCGGATGACAGTCCTTGTGCAGAAGAAGACTCCGGAGCAGCAGCATAATAGTATCTATCATTATGCGCTCATCAAAATCATTGTATTGCATCAGCTTGGATTACAGGGCATCGCATGGGATGAGTTCATTTCCCGTGATTTCTTTGCAGCGCCCCAGCCTCCTCCCGAGATGGTTCATGATGAGGCAGAGCCTTCACACCAGTTCGAGGTTCTTGAGACTGAGCCTATCAGTGCTCCATTGTGTGTGACATATCAGAGAGGCCATAGAGCCTTATTTGCAGCAGCACGACGAGTACTATCTCCACCAGGGATGGAAGGGGCCTCGTTATCTTCATCAGCAGCGCGAGCACTATCTCCACATGGCGTGGAAGGGGTCTTGCCTTCTACATCAGCACAGGTACAGGATAGAGGCAAGAAGCCTATGTGCAATGAGGGCTCCTCGCGAGGCCAAGATACTGATTTTACTTTGATCGATGTTGATGTGAGCTCTCCTAGCTCAAGGCTGAAAGAGATCATCGAGGAACAAAAGGCTGAGATTGATAATTTTATCGTGAAGTTGCAGAGATCTCAATGGGTTATAGATTACTTGGAGCAGTGTAATAAACAACTAGAGGATCAGCACACACTTATAGAGTTGCGGCAAATCCGTGAAGACCGTGCATTGGCCCGGAAGAGACCAGGTGACATGACACCATTTGAGCGAGAGACCTGCCTTACGCATGTCAACATTCATCTGGAGAAGATATTGGCAAAGGAAAATAGGGACAAAGACATGCTCAGACATATGAAAAACCACTATTGGGCCCGCACACACATTTGCAGAGAAAAAATGAAGATCATGAAGGCAAGGCTGAGAAAGGCACTGAAACGTCGGAAAAGGCCGGATCCACTCCGAATCTTGGCCGAAGCTTCCTTGGCTAAGCATGAGACATGATGGGAGACCTTCAGTCCAAATTTCAGCAAATTTGGAGAATATTTTGTCATTTTGAAATTTTCTGGTTGCAAAACAGGTTTTTCCGCCCGACGCGTCGCGCCACCCGACGCGCGCTTACGTTTGGGACATCATCTGGAGGAAAAATTTGCATTTTTGGATTTTTTATGATAAATTATGTATTTCTAGGAATTTCCGAAGCATTTCATCAAATTCTGGGCTGCCTAAAGGGCTAAAAACACTCCAAAAATGGCCTTTCTGCCACTTTTTGCACCAGCAGGAACCAGTTTTGGGAGATTTCATTTTTGGAGGGGAACATGACATCCAAATTGAAAAATTCTACTTTGGTTGGATAGCAGACATCTAGGGCTTTCCAACGAGCTATCATGAGCTCAATTTGGACTTCGGGAAGTGCCTCAAAATCACCTCCAAAGTGGCACGATGCATAGAGAAATTGAGCGCGACGCATAGAGAAATTTTGCCTCATTTTCACTCTTCAGTTCAGAAATTCGCCCAGTTTTGACTATTTTTGCTTTTCCATGTAATGTTTGATATAACATGATGTAATTTGGTAACCATGATGTAATTTTTTCATGTTTTTACTTGTTCTAGAGAATTCATTCACTAAAAAGTGAAAATTGAGTGAATGGATCAGTTTCCTAGCTTATAGAGGCAAGTTGTTTGGCTGCCTAGATTTTAGCTTCATGTTTAGAATTGGTTGAAAAAGCTTTTAGAAGGATGAGTTCGGCCCCTAGATGCATGGGATGGGGTTAGGATGGTCTATATATTGTATTTTCTAAGACATTTTCAGGGTTGGATACTTGGGAAAAGTTTGGCACCTCATTGTACATTCATTTCAGATTTTTGGCAAAGGAAAGACCAGAGTTTTGCAGCAATTGTTGGGATCCTTGTGGCTTCTGAGTTTTGATGATGTTATTCTCATGCTATTTTAAGTTTCATTAATGTTATATGTATGCCATTTCCCTTCTCTATGCTTCTGAATTAAACAAATGAGTATTAGAGGTAGAATTCATTGATTTGTTGGTGCTCTGCCTTAAACTTTTGTTTAGTTTTATGTGTTTTTCGTCAGTTTGAAGAGGATCCTTGCACTCTCTTGCCCTCTTCATCTCCTCAGTAGTATTTTCAATCCATTCATTTGATCTAAGACATCAAAGTCATTTCCTACCCTGCCCCAACTTGAACTCTGCAAGATTTGGCCTCATCCCCAAGCCCAAAAATTGTTTTTCCCTTTTAAAAAAAAAAACCCCCTAAAAATCAAAATCAAACCCTCCTATTTGTTTATCTAGCCTAAGATCAGTTTTTTTTATCGTCATCTCAATCCCCTTTGAATATTTTCATTGAGATTGACCCGGAGAGAGCCCTCTCATGTCCTCGTAGGGCTAGCTACGAGGCTGAGCGTGGTTTGGTGTTGTCCTTATTCTGCCTTATTTCAGCCTAAGGTGGATTTGGGGACTAACACCTGTAACAACTGATTCAAATGATTTTGACACATTTGTAACAACCAATCCAACTGTTATAGTGACTAAGGACCCGCCATACCCACAAATATTAACTGAAACTAGGATGTGTTCACAACCCGAATCTGATTTTATCAGGGAGTTAAAGAATCTACACATAAGGATTCCCTTGCTACAAGCCATTAAGTATGTTCCAAACTATGTGAAAACAATGAGAGACCTATGTGTTAAAAAACTCGGAAGGAAGCCTAAATATCTTGTTACCATCCATGCGATGGGAAAATTGTCGGAGATAATGATTGATCAACCTATTATGAATAAATACAATGATCTAGGGAAATCCATAGTCACTGTTTATATTGATGAGATACCCTTTCCAAACACATTAATTGATTTAGTAAAAACAATCAAAGTAATGACTAAGTAAATATTTACCACTTTAGAACTACACGTACTGAGACAAACACCTATTATGTTACAAATAGCAGATAAGCTGTCACATGTTAAACCTGAAGGATCGGTAGAGGATGTATTCATCACTATAGATTCCTGGAGATATCCAAAAAACTTTCTTATTTTGAAAACCAAATCAAATTTGGGGGGACATCCCCTGATATTGGGAAGGCCTTGGTTGGCCACTACAAACACATTCATAGGTTGTAGGTTGGGCTTCATGATAATTTCAAATGGAAAAGCCACAAAGAACCTCAACCTTTACCCTCCTGCAAAACGGAGTAAGGATTTGGAAAATCCCTTATGGGATGAAATTTAACCTAAATCAAATCATTCCCAGCCACTCCTCACTCTTGGAAAATCCTAGTATTTCAAGGATGAAACATGGGATGAAATTTTCAATGGATTTGTTAGTAATTCCCTTGTTGTTGCTTCTATTAATGATATAGGGCTAGAAGATAATATGGAATATTTGAGTGTATAACATATGAGAACCACCCCTAATATCAAGAGAAGCTCAGTTGAAATAGAGCCAGAAAAAAATCTAAATATTAATCCTAATCTGACTCTTGAGCATAACAAGAGGTCGTTACAGCTGTTATAGAAACAAAAAAAAGGAATTTGCATGGTATTACATGGACATGAAATACATTCACCCCAGCCTGTGTACGCACCACATCTACTTGAAAGAGGATTGAAATCCAGTTAGGCAACCACATCAATGCATGAACCCAACAATTAAGGAAGTAGTAAAAGAAGAATTACAAAAGGTTCTAAATTCCAACTTCATTTATCCCATCTCTGATAGCCAATGAGTATCTCCACTTGTTATTGTTCCTAAAAAGAATGGAAAGTGGAGGGTCTGTGTAGATAATTTTTGTTGCCATTTATAGATCAGGTCCTTGACACCTTATCTGGAAATAAATTCTTTTCATTTCTAGATGGGTTTAGTGGTTATAATCAGATATGGATTTCCCTAGAGGATCAAGATAAAACCACCTTTACTTGCCCTTGGGTGAATTTTGCATACATAGTTCTCCCTTTTGGACTCTATAAAGTGCCAACAACCTTCCAAAGGGAAATACTGGGGATATTTTCAGATTTGATAAATGAATGTTTAGAAGTATTCTTGTATGACTTTACACCTTATGGTGACGGTTTTTAAACAACATTAACCAATCTCGAAAAAGTGATAAAACAATGTGAGAAAACTAATGTTGCTTTAAGCACTGAAAAATGTCACATGATGATGAATGAAATAATTGTGCTTGGACATTATATTTTTCCTACAGGAATAAAAGTAGACCCTGCTAAGATATAAGTAATTCTAAAAATTCTAGTTCCTAAAACACATAAGGAGGTACGTAGTTTTTTGGAAGGTGTAGGGTATTACAGGAGGTTTATAGAAAAAAATTCAAAAATTGAATCCGAATTATTTTCCTTTCTTACTAAATATGTGGAATTTGTTTGTACAGGGAAATTTGAACATCCCTTTACAAATTTAAAGCAGTGTGTATCAGCAATCACTGTTTTGCGAGGACCGAATTGGAATCTATCATTTCACATAGAAATAGATGTATTTGATATTGTTGTAGGAGTTGTATTAAGTAAAATAGAAGACAAGAAGCCATATGTCATATACTATATCAACAATAATATGACCCCAACAGAGTTAAACTATACAGTTACATAAAAAAAATTTATTGTAGTAGTGCATGGCATTAATAAATTTAGGCACTACATTACAGGTTATAAAATATTTTTGCACACTGACCACTCTGCTATTTGTTTCTTAATGAATAAAACTATCACTAATGGTAGGGTTACACATTGGTTGTTGTTGTTACAAGAGTTTGATATAACAATATGAGATAAACCTAGAAAAGATAAAGTAGTGGCCAATTTTATTTCTAAGTTAACAGTTGATAGTGAATGCATGCCTGTTGAGGATTCTTTTCCACATGAATTTATTTTTCATATTTCAACTCACTCACCATGGTATGCAGACATAGATAACCACCTTGCTGAAGGGATATTTCCCCAACAAATTTTCTCAAGAGAAAAGATCAAAAATTTTCAGCAGAGTGCAAGATACTCTTAGGTACAAGGATACCTCTACTACATAGGATCAGATCATAAGATCAGGTGATGTGTGGGAGAGGATGATATTTTTGACATCCTCAGAGCTTGCCATGAGGAACCTTACCTAGGAAACTTCACTGACAAAAGGAAAGGGTATAAAGTGCTTTCAAAAAGATATTATTAGCCTACCATATTCTAGAATGCAAAGAAATTTGTGAAGGGATGTGACAATTTTCAGAGAATAGGTCAACCACTACAGTAAGATGAAATGTTGTTACAACCTCAAATAGTATGGGAACCATTTGAGAAGTGGGCCTTAGAATTTGTAGGACCAATTAATACTTCATCTCATCAGAAGTCCTACATCCTACTTTGCACAAATTATGTCATGAAATGGGTTGAAGCAAAGGCACTAATCAGGGCCATTGAACAGGTTGTTTCAGATTTCTTATCTGAAGACATTTTTGTTCATTTTGGAGTGCCTCGAGAAATAGTGACATATGGAGGACCACTATTTACATCTCATTTAATCTAGAGGTTAGTTGAGAAATTCAATATCTATCACGGAATTACCTCATCATATAATCCACAGGAAAATGGTCAAGTGGAGAGCACTAACAAGCTTATTGAAGGAATTCTCACCAACATTGTAGCCAGCCACTAGAGGAACTGGGCTAGTAAAATTCCAGAGGCACTATGGTCATACATAATTACATAGATAAATACTACTAGAATTTCACCATACAAATTGGTGTATGGTAAAAACCCATTATTTCCATTGAGTTCGAAATAAAAACACTCAGAACAACATTGCAAGAGAACTTAGATTTGACTACAACTTAGAAACATCAGTTGAACCAATTAAATGAACTATATGAGAAGATATTGGCTGCCATCCAGCACACAAACATCATCCAACAACAAAGGGCTAAGTGGCATGACAAGTTTATCAGAAATAAGGTGTTTCAGAAAGGCGATTGGAATCTACTATATTATTCACGATTCAAAGACTTCAAGGGGGAGATATGCACCATATGGCTAGGTACTTATGAGGTAGATACAGTCTTTGACAATGGGACCATGAAATTAACTACCATAGATAGTGCCAAACTGCCATTGCTTTCTAATGGGCATAATCTTTGGTTATATCATAAACCAACCTCAAAGGATTCATTTTTCAATATTGTCTCATGATATGATATTCAAGTTATGAGAGTAGGGGAAAATTCTCATGTGTTGTCAAATTATTAAATTTCAGTAAGTGTAGCGGCTGAAAACTAACTTTTGTTGGCAGGATATACACCAAAAAGTAAAAAATAAAATAAAATAAAATAAAATAATAATAATAATAATAATGAAGATAATAATAACTGAAATATATATATATATATATATATATATATATATATATATATATATATACATCTACCTATGAAAAGATCTTGTGGGGCGCGGGTAGATAATTGTAACAGCTGAAAACCACTTTTTGGCGGCTATTACACATTTTCCTTTTTTAATAAATTCTATAACATCATGTTGTTACACAGATATCATAGATTTAATGTTGTTACAAGATGTTTTATTCATTATATAATTTTGAGGATTATTTTGTAGGCACAATTGTAATTCCCTCAAAAGAATACATTGTCGTAATAAAATACTACTGCAATTTATTCAACGATCATGAAGAAATACTTTTTCTGTTACATCTGTAATAGCCAATCTGATGGAGATAACTATAACATGGAACCAATTGCAGTTGTCCGCTTCAATAATCATCATCACCAGCACTCCACTATCAGTATCAATCAAATCACCATCCGGTAAGTCCTTCAAAAAGAATATTATTTTTTTCTTTATTTAACAATTATGGTAGTTAATAGGTCATTTCATTTTGACGACCGGGGACAACCTTTGAATTTAAGTTGGGGAGGTGGGGGTGGGGTGGGGGACGAATCATTTTGTGATTTGTGAAATTACCCAATTTGAAGTGACAATACCTGCTATTTATTACCACTTTTCATGGTTGATCATCTCATTAATTCCAACCATATCCAAGTTAGATTTTTCATACTTGTTAATTAATGATGAAATGATAACCTGTACCACACACTTTCCCAACTTGATATCCTTTCCTATCACCCTGATATCCACACTAATGTAGCTTTGCACCCTCATTGCACTGATTTTTGAAGAATTGTGACAGCATGCAGGCGGAAGTTCATAGCGACTGTTTCAAAAATCAGTGAAGGGTCTATAAAGAAAAGTATCAGAGGAGAAGCAGTAAGGTATGAACCAGATTCCATTGAGGCTTTTGAAAAATTCCCGAAAGCATATCAAATTTTTAGAGAAGTAGGATGGATTGAGTTTTTCGAGAAACTTAGTGGGTCGAATGAGGCTGTTTCTTGGGAATTTGCTCAAAATATGAAAAAGAATAAAATAGAGGCTAGAGGCCTAAGACTGGAGATTACAGAGGAAGTTATTTCCAGAGTGACAACACTTCGGCTCGAAGGGAAAAGGTGGTTCAATCAGAAATTTATTGACCCATCCTTTAAAGATAAATTTTTGCAAGGAGAAGAACAATTGGTCAATAAGGGAAGAGGAATTGATCATCTTTCCCTTCCTAAGTCATGGGATGACATCACCCTGTTCATTATCAAGTACATTACATGTGAGGGATGCTTGACAATAATTTTCAAATATCATTTCCCATTGTTGATCCATCATTGGAATGGGTAAGTGGTCAATCTTTCTCATTTTCTATTAGAAAATTTCAAACACATGTCTGCCTCGATAAAAGTAGCCTTACATCTAGAGAGATGAATTACCAATCATGGTCTCATAAAAATTATTGCAATGGAAGCTCTGGAGAAACAAGGAATAAATTGGGAATATTTTATCAGTGAAGGAACTTAAAACCACGACAAATACAAGCTAAGACTTCTACAGATGCCATTGAGGAAGATGATATAGCTAAAAAGTAGGGAAAGTCTTCAGGAATTAGAGTTAAAAAGAGGTCACTCGAGAAACCTATGGGTGGTAGAAAAATGAAGAAAAGGGTTAAGTTTGATACTCAACCAAAACCCTAGCCACCATCCAAGAAGAAACTAGGCAAGCAAAAAGAACAAAAGAGGAAGCAAGAAGAAACAAAGATTAAAAAGAAGAGGAAACAGGCTAAGAAGGAAAAAACTTATTCATCAGGTAAGAATGAAACCCGAACTGTGTTGCTTAAAATTAAGAAACTAGAAGCATAAAATAAGAAATTAAAGAAGCAATTAGAAGATAGAAAAATGAAAACAAATGTTCCGGGTCTCAATACATTGGCTGAGTTTGTTGATAAGCTTGGATCGAAAGCCACACAAGGGCATTTACATTCAACATGTGATAAGGATTTTGCAACAACATGATACAAAATTTGTAGTGTAGACACCATCTCAAGAGAAACCCAAACGAAATCATGGGAGTTTGGTACACAGGAACCTATTGATGATGTTGTTGATACATAAGAACCATCAATTGAAATAGAGAACCCCATGGATTTTAACCTAGAAACCAATACATAAGAACCTATCAACGATGTTGTCGATACACAAGAACCAACAGTTGATATATGGGTTTCTAAGGAAGAAAAATTGGAATTTTTTCCACAAGAACCTGTCAACAAAGTTGTTGATACACAAGAACTAGCAGTTGAGGAAGAGAGACTCGAAACACAAGATGATGTTACACCTTCAATTTCCATTTTACAGGAAACAACACAAGACCCTAAAGCAGGGTGGAATTTAGAAATATTTCTATTGATATTAGAATTGTAGAATTGGAAAAAAATGGCACTCTCCCTGAAAAATGGAGTGATTTATCTAGAAGAACATCAAAAGACTATTCGTACCCTTAAGGATCAATGGGCCAAATAATTGCTAATGGAAGAGATGATAAAATTGGAAACAAGGGAAGCTAAGAAGAAAAAGGAAAAAAAAAGACAATAACTACAACAAGAGGTCAAGGAGTTGACTGAAGAGAAGGGTAAAATGTATGAGTTAGCCCTAAACCTTTTAGGTTTTATACCACCATGTACATCCTACTCAATTTTCTTGTGGGATAAATTTTATCTTTTCCAGTTGAAATCTATCTATGAGAACATACCCTAAAAGAGTGTTTCCACTCAAAATATTTTGAATGTATTTTGCTTGTGCGATTTTGATGAGAAAAGTTTGTTATGCAAACTCTTCCTGCACAATATATTTGTTGAGCATGCTATTTTTCATATGATTGTAAATATTTTTTCCTGTGTTGGATATTTGTAGCTACGGGATTTTATATCTTTTACGAGAAATCAAGTTGATTGGCACCTTGCCATGAAATCATCTTCTATAACTGAAGATAAGGCAACCGTGATGGTAAGATCATAACCGGTTATGGTCAATGATATGAGGCGTGAATTCATAAAGTTTCTCAGTAGACCTAACATGGTATAAAATTCGTCCCTCTATAGGAGAAGAATTGTTGGGTTTTGTCTTAATATTTTTTCATAGTTAAAAAGTAAAAAATAAATTGGAAGTCATATATGATCAGAAGCTTGCAGTGAAAAACTACAAGCACGGGATCCCTTTGGGTTCCCTAATTTTGTGATAGTTGTACTCGAGTCCCTGAGTATGCACGAATTGTTAAAATGATGGGAGATATCTACATAGGGCTCAAATTCAACTTTCCTTTGATTTGGATCCTAGTTGAGAATACTAGCCTCATTTCCAACTAAAAAAAATATGAGGAAAGTTCTTGGACACATCAGCTCATGTCTACTAAGGGGTACAGGTCAGTGGATGAAGACACAGCTGGCACCTATGATCTTACAGAACTACATCAACAACATACCAATGTCACAATGAATAAGGACCCTGAACATTCTAAAGAATTAGCATGAGGACATGAAATGGCTTCATTTGGGGGGAGACTTGTTGGGTGCAATATTTGAGGATATTTCAAGCATCCTTTTCCCTATTTTTGGCCGTTTTTCCTGCTTAAAACCTATAATTTCTCTAGCACAATATCACTACCTCTAATTAAGAAGCACCTTTTTCTTTGACATATTATTATGCTATTTTTTGTTAAGTATTGAATGAAACAATTCTTTCTTTGTGATGACTAACCGGGGTATCGTTGGTAGAGTTATTTTGAATGTTTTTCTTTTATGTTTTCCCATAATTATTGAGAACCATGGGTAAAAAACTATTGTTGTTACTTGTTATTACATTGTACGAGTTATTGTTACTCATTTTTACACCCCAAGTTTGTTATTTTCTGTAGTTACATAATGAAGTTGTTGTTACATTGTGTATTGTCAAGACTGGAGTAAAAAAATTCAAAGATAGTTGTCAAGGACCACGTGAAGTATTTCCATGTGGAAATTTAAGAAGATATGAGAAGTTACAATTGCATCGAAACAAGAGTGGTGTAACCATAAAAAATATTTATTAAAATCATTTTGTAACACTTTCTATCTTTTTATTATTTCTATGAGGTTAATCAACATGAGGATCACCAGATTCTCATGATTGATTCCTTTCCCTAATTTTGGGGATTTATCAAGACTTTATAAAAAGAGCTTAGTCTCATGAGGGAATGAGGATAGACAACAGAGATAATATAGATATTATGATCTTCTACTATTCAACTATTTTTAATACAATCATATATCTGGTGATGTTACTGCAATTTTTGTGTTGCATTCTTAAGTAGTTTTTTTTTTACTCCTGCACCCTGCTAGGGAGGAAGGGCCCTCCTCTTTAGTAGGGATCACAATGCTAGTAGGATATTTTTTCTTATGTGTGAGTGTGTATTTCTTATTACTGTTTCACACATTTCATTGTGGAATAGATACACTTCTTCTTTCATATTTATTGCATGTTGTTACATAGATTAATCAGTTCTATTGTTGTTACGTATTTAACTAATAGTATATGGTGCACCTATCTTTATTTAGAAGTATTTATGAAGTGTGGATTCTTTGTTACCGAATGTCTTTCATTCTTGTTTTTAGCACTGCAATTTTTTCAAATATTTTTCGAAGTCTAGTCATCATTCTATAATGAATCAATCTGCCTTTTCAGTTCGGTTGTAAGATGAAAGTTTCGTTGTCAAAGTATAATGGTGAAAAATATTCATTTCTACCTTCATTCATTTCATTTCCCCTCTTTTACCTTTCATTTTTCCAAAAAACCCAAAGTCCAATGTTTCATTTCTTTTGAAACCCATTTTCAACCATTAAAATCCATTTTTTATAGTTGAAAAGAAGTTATACCCTCACCACAAAAAACCTTTTTAATATCATATATTATATGATATAACCTACCGCACTTAATCATTGTGGACCCCTTACCCTTTCATCACAATTGGCTTATCACAGTTTTAACTTTCATTCATGTTACAATTGTTGTCTCTAACAAAACCCCCAATTGTGATATTAAAGTGAGACCTTTCCCTGCCACGTCAACTCTTGTCTCATCGCACATTGCAATTCGTGAGTCTTAAGCTTTAACTCATGTTCCTCATAAAAAAACTTCCGATTTTTTATTTCCGGTATTAAATGGGCCCCACCTTCCATTCTCATTACACTTTGTGAGTCTTAAACTTTAACTCTCGTTCCTCACAATAACAAAACTCCCGATTCCCCGATTGCGATGTAAATGAGCCCCACCATCTGTCATGCCACGTCATCTTTTTTCTCATCGCACATCTCACTTCATGAATTTTAACCTTTAACTCCTGTTCCTCATAAAAAAAATTCTGATTTTCGATTTGCGGTATTAAATGGGCCCCACCTTCCATTCTCATCGCACATCAAACTTCGCGAGTCTTAAACTTTAAATCTTGTTCCTCATAATAACAAAGCTCCTAATTCCGCGGTTGTGATGTAAATGGGCCCCACCGTCTATCATGCCACGTCACCTTCATTCTCATCGCACATTTCACTTCAAGAATCTTAACCTTTAACTTCCGTTCCTCATAACCAAAACTTTCGATTTACGATTTTCAGTATTAAATGGACCCCACCTTCCATTCTCATCACACATCGCACTTTGTGAGTCTTAAAATTTAACTCACGTTCCTCATAACAAAACTACGATTCGCGATTTGTGTTATTATTTGGGCCCCACCTCCTTGCCATGTCATCACCCCCATCACAAATCACATTCCCTCCTAATTGTGTCTTATGTTTAAACATTCTGACCCTGAACTCTGATTGCGATATTTGTATAAAGGGTTTTCTCCTCCCGCTCATCATTTATTTAATAATCTCTCACTCTAATAAATTAAATTCTGCTATCTCTTTTAATTCGCCTCCATCCCTATCACGACACACAAGAAACCAAAGGAAAGGAACAATGACAGAGTTTTTCTAAACAAATTTATACCATTACTCTCAGCACCAACAAGTTTCCGCGAGGCACTAGGCAGCATTCAAGGAACAACCACACATCACTTTCATTATTGTTTCCACGTTTTGTGGAGGAGGAGTCTTCCTATAGACTGCCACATCATACAACCACTTCAAATTGTTAGCCTTGATGCTGTTTATTTTGATTATTTCATAGCACTTTGTATTAAATTTTTTGGATATGCCTCATCTCTTTCACGAGATGGTAATAACTTTCAGGAATAGATTTACTCCTTCTGTGGGGATGACAGTTTTATATTTTTGTATATATGTGACAAACTGCTATGAAGTAAGGGTTCGTGGCTTTAGAATCTTAACTCATATGATCATTACTCTTTTTAGTGAATGAAATAGACAAAAAATTCTGACTTATTACCATCTGGTGTGTGTATTGTCAATTTCCACTTGTGTTTCCATATCTTATTATCTTCAGTTGCAGTTTGCAATTCCTCATGTTGTTATGAGTTTTTATCAGTCTTTTGACATGTTCATGTGTTTTATCAATTTTTTTTAGTCTCACACAGTGAGCCTTCTTGGTAAAATATATATAATAACAATGAGAAGAGCATCACTTATGACAGTTATCTTTTATAATATTTCAATGAGAATATTGTAAGACTAGAAATAGCTTTCTCTTGATGAAATATTGTTAAACTTCTACTTGTGTTAATTTCTACCAAATTAAATTTCTATTTTTCATACCTATTGTTTCTTCTCTCATTTTACATTATCTTCTCCTCATAGGCTACAAACTCTCTCTTTTCTACCACATCATGATCCAATACCCTCATTAGTAGAACTGTGGATTTGACTGAAATGTCTTTTCAGTGAATAAGATTTTAAACCTCCTACCAATCTCATAAAACAAATCATTAAATTGCCTTAGAGTTTAGGATGTTTCTTTTTAGGTTCTTGATGAAGTCCAAGTGCTGATTCCAACGCTAACATCTTTTGGTGCATCTACCGGTTGATGAAGGCCTTGAAACGAAGTATTCTCCCAATGTCTCTTGTTTTGAATTGTTGAATGTCAATTCTTAATGGTGAATAAGAATTGATGACTTGAAGAAGACTAAAAATTAGTTCATCTAGAGACTCCACAAAGAGGAAAAGGGGTTTCAAAACCTCTAACTACAAGAAGAAATCAGAGATCACCTATTATGACCCCAGTTGCAAACCCATCTCAGTCAGTGAAGAAGGTACATAAAAAATACATTCCAAAGCAAAAGGTACGCTCATCTACTTTAGAATCAAAATAAGCTTCAGTTTCAAAATATCTTGCTAAAAAATCTAAAATCAAAACTGCTTCCCTAGAATATAAATTAGATGTTGTTAATCTAAGCTCAGCTGAAATTTTTTCTCATTCCTCAATTGGTAAATATGAAATTAGTAAATCTGAAGTAAGCACTATTTTAGTCAAAGAGGAAAAAACAGATTTATTAAGTATCAATAAGGAAATATAAGAGTTTGTGCTAACTGAAGGGAGTTAAAGAAAGTATTGGAAATTTCACCTTTTCTTGATAGGGATGTTTTTACTAAAGAAGATTTTAAGACCATTTTAAATTTCCTCTAAACTCATCCTGAATACCAGTCTTTCATCACTCCTCAGTAAGAATATTTTCCTTTATCTAAAAATCCAGTTGTTGGGTTATCCTCTTCTCATCCACTAGAAGAGAGTGTTCTTGAAGGCCTCTGATTCAACTTATCTGACTTCCTAGCTCAGCAAAATAAAGTTGAATTAAACTCATCCCCTCAAGAGAAAAATTTTGAATCTAATTCTTCTGGAGAAGGTGAAGTCAACACATATTATGTTCATCTCTTTGAGAATCCACTATTTTCAATCCCCAAGCCTGAAGAATGAGCTCAAGATTTTCAATTTTCTACTTTCCTAAATCAGATTCAGAATCCACAAATTGTAATTCCTATTTCCAAAATAGCTACATCAATCGGTCATCCATCAACTATACATCAGTAAAATATGGCTCATCCTACCCTTACAAGGATGTAGCATATAGTGGCTGCAATATATGCTCCACTTTCTCTTCCTCAACCTTTGCATCCAATCCCTCAAGGAGATTACTTGAAATATCTTCCAAAATACACCGGGGAGGGAAAAGGAGTTCTGCTGAGGAACATTTAGTGGCTTTCTATAGTTATGCTTACAACCAGAATGTCAAACATGAAGATGTATGGTCAAGACTCTTTTTTTAGAGGTTGGATGGTGAAGCTCGTAAATGGTTTAGAAGTCTGCCCCCAAACTCAATAACAAGAATTGATGAATTAGAGGAAATATTTGTGAAGCAATGGTGAGATAGGAAAGACTATGTGTACTAACTTACAGAATTTAGAACTCTGAAGAAGAAATTAGATGAGTCATTATTTGATTTTACCAAGAGGTTTAATAAGATTTATCAGAAAATTCCCAAAGAAATTAAGCCTCCTGAGACTACAACTATGATAACTTTTTTAAATGCTCTAGATTATGAGTTTGATTTATGGATAAGGGCTAAGAAAGCACAAACATTGATGGATATGCAAGAGGCTACAATTGGAGTGCAGTCTAATCTCATGGCTTTTAATAAATTGAAAATGGAGGAAGAAAAGGAAGCAAAGGAAAAAAAGAAGATGAAAGAAGAAAAACCTTCTTCTTCTAAGTTTCTTACAGCAGAAGAAAAGATCGATCAAATTTCCAGTTTGATCAAGGAACTTGCCTCTAAGACTACAAAATTAGAGCTAGAAAACAAACCTTCTTCCATAGCTAATCAAAATGAGGAAAATAGAAATCAGGCTCCCTTCAGGAGGCCTTTTCAACCTCAACAAATCCTACAACACCCAAGGAGGAATGTTGATGATCAAAATGTTCAGCCTCCTTTGAATAATTTTTTTGAAGAAGAGTAGCAATAACATGAGAAAGAAAATGAATAAATAAACCTTGTAGGAGAATCCTCACAGTCAACTTGTTTGACTTTGCAAGAATATGAAGACCAGTCAAGGATTTATTTGTTTTCAGATGATGAGAATGTTCAAATTTATGCACAAAATGATAAAAAAATAGCAAGAATCTCAAAACAAAAACTATCCATTGAGGTCTAAAGGATTTGTTCAGCAACCTCAACAAAAATCAGATTCAGAGAAACAAGCAGCCAAACAGAAGGCCAAAGTCAATGAGGTTCCTCCACTCCAAAATTTTACCCCAATTGTCAAAATCACTTTAGAAAATAAGGAATTAGTTCCAATTTATTTCAGTTTCAAATCTAAATTGAATAAAATAAAAATTCTGGTCCCAATTCTAGAATTTTTGAAAAATCCAGCATATAAAGAGTATTTTAAACGTCTTCTACAACCACCTCTCACTCCTGATTCAGTCAACCTTGAGGATGAACATCCCACTATTTATCTAGGTTGTCATGTCTAAGAAAAAAATTATGATAACTCACCGGCTTTCTACCTATCACTCAATATACATGAAAAATTTCCGCATAATTTTCTATTAGATTATGGGGCTTCTCACAATCTAATGCCAAAGAAAGTGATGGATGAATTGGGATTAGAGATCACCAAGCAATACCATGACCTCTACACCTTTGACTCCAAAAAATTCAAGTGACTTGGAGTAATTAAGGACTTGGTTTTTTCTCTTACCCAACTACCTATGAAAAGCTTAGTGGTGGAAATTGTAGCTGCGGACATTCCTTCTAGATTTGGGATGCTACTTTCCAGATCTTGGTCTAAAAAATTGGGAGGTACTCTTCAGATGGACATGTCATATGCCAACATCCCAGTGTTTGGAGGGGAATTCATAAAGTTGTATAGGGAAACCCAAATGACCTACATCATTAGTGATCAGCATAATCCTTTAAACCATCCCATATATGTTGAATAAAAGGAATTGGGGTCATCAATACTACACCTTGCTGCTGATAATAATAATTTCCAGCCTAAAATAAGTGAAAAAAAACACTTTAAAGGTACAAATGAGCAACATTTAGAGGGAGGATAGATCTGGAAATTGTACTTTGATGGAGCCTCATCAAGAGAAGGATCAGGAGCTGGTGTATTTCTCTTTTATTCTACTCAACAAAGGGTAACTATATCACATAAAATACAATTTGCTACCACTAACAACACTGTTGAATATGAGGTGCTTGTGCTGGGAATGAAGGAAACGAAATATTTGGGAGCAGAGCAGCTAATTTCTTTTGGTGATTCAGAGTTGGTGATAAAGCAAGTGAGAAACAACAACCAAGTGAAAAATTCAAAGTTGAAAAATTATAGGATTGAAGTCTAGGACTTGATTGAGCATTATTTTTCAACATTTAATATAAATTTTGTCACTAGAGAGGAAAATCAAATGGTTGATTCACTAGCTATTGCTGCTAGTAATTTCAAATTTACTCTGTATTTCAAGGCAACCTATGATGTTCAAATAAAAAACAGGCCTTCAATTCCTAATAACAACAAATACTGGTAAGTATTTGAGGATGACAAGGAAATTCATAAATTTTTAGAGTGTGTTGAAGAGTTTGCAGACATACAATTTGATGATGAGCAAGACGTTGATGAAAATAAAAATAGTAGGCCTTTTAAGAAAACCATGGTTGGGAAGAACATTATAGATCTAAAAACTAACTATATTCCTAAAGTCTTAGTTCCTTTAGAAAGATTGTTTGATAATAATGATGTTTTTCTCAAGCCTGAAAGTAAAGTTGATGGAGAGAGTACAATAGAATGTAACATTGGCACAGAAGATTAGCCAAAATTATTCAAAGTGTCAAAATTCCTTTCTCTTGAAACTAGAACAAAATATATCAACTGCTGAAAGAATTTGCTGATACTTTTGCATGGTCTTATAGTGAGCTAAAAAATTATGATAGAGGCATAATGGAGCACAAGATTTATTTGAAAAAATATGCAAAGCTTGTAGCACAAAAAATTAGACATATCAATCCCATGTTGTTCCCAATCATTGAGAAAGAAATCAGAAAATTTTGGGAAGCAAAAATTATTCTACCTTTGAGATTTTCTAACTGGGTAGCTAATATAGTCACGGTTCGGAAAAAGAATGGAGAGATAAGAATTTGTGTCAATTTTCGCAACCTGAACTAGTGTTCATTAAAATATAACTATCCACTACCCAAGATGGATTATATTTTGCAGAAGGTTGTAGGATCCAAAAGAATGTCAAAGATTGATGGCTTTTCAGGCTATAATCAGATTTCAGTTGACAGGAAGACAGAGAAAAGAAAATATTTACCACACCATGGGGTACATTCATGTACAACAAAATTCCATTTGGACTGATGAATGAAGGCACAACTTTTGAGTGGGAAATGGATATTTCCTTTGCAAGAGAAAAATATAGATTTGTAGTCATCTATTTGGATGACATCACATTCTATTTAAAATCTGATGAAGACCGCTTGAAACATTTGAAACAAGTTTTTGACAAATGCAGAAATTTTGGTTTGTCCTTGAACCCAAAAAATTCATCCTTTGTTGTCCAAGAAGGGAAATTATTGGGACATACTGTAACTGAAAGCGGCATTTGTATTGATCCAGAAAGAGTAGAAGTTATTCAAAAGATTGGTTTGCCAAGGAATAAAAAATAATTGCAGTCATTTTTAGGGAAAATCAATTTTCTGAGGTGTTTTGTTCCTAAATTTGTAGAGCTTATCAAACACATAAATTTCTTGTGGAAAAAAGATGCAAAATTTAAATGGCGAGATGAAGCAAAGAATTCATTTTCAAAAATCAAGTCTACCTTGACTAAAGCTCTAGTTTTGATTAGTCCTGATTTTGAAAAAAAAATTCTGATTTTTTCATATGCTTTAGAAGAAACAATTTCAGTTTTCTTGTTACAAAAGAAAAAATAAGGTTTATAGCAGCCAATTTCATTTTTCAGTCGTGCTTTAAGATATGTTGAATTAAATTACATCTTGGCTGAGAAACAAGCATATGCACTAGTTAAGGCTTTGAAGTCTTTTTGATTTTATGTGCTGCACTCAAAAATTGTTGCTTTTGTACCCAATATCACTATTAAAGATGTTTTGCTACAACTAGATACAGATGGCAAAAGGGGACAATGGCTGAGCAAAATTATGGAATTTGATATTGAGATTAGACCATCTAAATTGATGAAAGGTCAAGGCTTGGCTCGCTCGATGGATAAATCTAACTGCAAGGATTTAAATCTGAACGTAGAGGTAGCTGAAGGAGAGGATGGACTGAGGTATTTATAATTATCTTGAAATATTTCATTCAGATTAGTACAAGGATATAGTATACTTTTTGTTAAATTTCAACTGTCTCCCTGAAGTGGAGAAGTCAAAGAGGAGAGCTTTAAAATTGAGAGCTATTAATTATTGCATTTTGGAAGACCATCTTTATTGGAAGGACCCTGTTGGAGTCTTATTAAGATGTGTAGATAAAGTTGAATCCCAAGAGATTATGACAGAGATACATGCAGGAGTGTGTGGAGGGCATTTGTATTGGAAAGCCACTGCAAACAAAATCTTAAAAGCTGGCTATTATTGGCCAACTCTTTTCTATAATGTTTTTTCCAAAGTCATGAGTTGTGTCGAATGTCAGAAATTTGTTGGTAAAACGAAATTTCTACCATTACCTCTTATTCCTATTTCAGCAAATGTTCCTTTCCAGTAGTGGGGGTTAGACTTCATCGGTGAAATTCATCCAACTTCATCAGGACAACATAGATGGATTCTCACAACTACATACTATTTTACTAAATGGATTGAAGTTGTACCAACTAGGAATGCTAATGATATGGTAATTATCAAATTTCTGTTGGAAAATATTATGTCCAGATTTGGTTGTCCACATAAATTAGTAACTGATAATGCAATGGAATTTAAGTCCATTAAGATGCACACCTTCTGTCATCAATATGGAATTGAATTGACTCATTCCATGCCTTATTACCCTCAAGGTAATGGATTATCTGAGTCATCCAACAAAATTTTGGTGATGATCATTAAGAAAATTTTGCCTAAAAATAAGAGAAATTGGGACACTTAGTTGGTACATGCTCTTTGGGAAGATAGGGTAAGTGGTAAAAAATCAATTGGAATGTCTCCATTTCAACTTGTATATGGTACTAATTCTGTAATTCCTTCGTAATTAGCTCTTCCTGTGATGAAGTTCCTGCAAGATGAATTTGATGATGAAAATCCAATCCAAAGGAGAATGCTACAATTGATAGAGGCACACCAAATCATAGAATCGTTGATGGATAAAACACAGAAGTATCAAACTAAAGTCAAATCTGTTTTTGACAAAAGAGAAAATCAGCAGTTTTTTCAGGATAATGATTTGGTGTAGCGCTGGGATGCCAAAAGAGAAGACCATGGCAAGCCTGGTAAGTTTGAAAATTTTTGTTTTGGACCATTTAGAATTGTTGAAGTTTTGGAAAACAATAATTTTCTTCTCAAACATCTGGATGATGATCAACTGACTGGAGGCCCAGTCAATGGTCATTTTCTCAAGAATTTTTTTGTTTAGTAAGTCAGTTGAGTCATTCCATTGTAAATATCTGGTGTGATGCATCTGTAAAAATCCATGCCCAATGGTACTTGTGTTTGTATATATGGTTGGTCCTAGTAATAATTTACAAGTATTATTAGTTTAAAGAGTTTTTTAAGGCATTGACTCTACAGTCCTTGAAGCCTCACAGGGAGGACTTCATCCCCAATAGGAGCCACTGTTAGCACTACAATTTTTTCAAATATTTTTCAAACTCTGGTCATCATTCTCTAACGAATCAACCTGCCTTTTTAGTTTGGTTGTAAGATGAAAGTGTTGCTGTCAAAGTATAATGGTGAGAAATTTTCATTTCTACCTTCATTCATTTCATTTCCCCTCTTTTACCTTTCATTTTTCCAAAAAACCCAAAGTCCAACATTTCATTTATTTCGAAACCCCTTTTTAACTATTAAAATCCATTTTTTATAGTTAAAAAGAAACTCTACCTGCACCACAACAAACCTTTGTAATATCATATATTATATGATATAACTTACCGCACTTAATCATTGTGGACCCCTTACCCTTTCATTACAATCGGATTATTGCAGTTTTAACTTTCATTCATGTTACAATTGTTGTCTCCTACAAAACCCCCAATTGCGATATTAAAGTGAGACCTTTCCCTGCCACGTCAACTCTTGTCTCATCGCACATCGTAATTCGCGAGTCTTAACCTTTAGCTCCCATTCCTCATAACAAACTTCTAATTTGTGATTTGCGGAATTAAATGGGTCCCACCTTCCATTCTCATCACACATCACACTTCGTGAGTCTTAAACATTAACTCCTGTTCCTCACAATAACAAAAATCTCGATTCCCCGATTGTGATATAAATGGGCCCCACCATTTTGTAATACCACGCCACCTCTATTCTCATCGCACATCGCACTTCATGAATCTTAACCTTTAACTCCCATTCCTCATAACAAAACTTCTGATTTGCAATTTGCGGTATTAAATGGGCCCCACCTTCCATTCTCATCACACATCGCACTTTGCGAGTCTTAAATTGTAACTCACGTTCCTCATAATAAAAAAACTCCCGATTCCCCGATTGTGATGTAAATGGGTCCCATCGTCTTTCATGCCATGTCACCTCCGTTCTCATCGCACATCGCACTTCATGAATCTTAACCTTTAACTCCTATTCCTCATAATCAAAACTTCTGATTTGAGATTTGCAGTATTAAATGGGCCCCACCTTCCATTCTCGTCACACATTTCACGTCACGAGTCTTAAACTTTAATTCTCGTTCCTCCTAACAAAACTCCTGATTCGTTATTTGTGATATTTCCTGGGCCCCACCTCCTTGCTACATCATCACCCCATCAAAAATCACACCCCTCCCGATTGTGTCTTATGTTTAAACATTCTAACCCCGATTTGCGATTGCGATATATGTATAAATGGTTTTCTCCTCATGCTCATCATTTATTTAATATTATCTCTCTCTAATAAAATGAAATTCCGCTATCTCTTTTAATCCACCTCCATACCTACCACGAAAAAAAAGAAACCAAAGGAAAGGAACAACGACAGAGTTTCTCTGAAACAGATTTCTACCATTACTCTCAGCACCAAAATGTTTAAGCGAGGCACCAGGCAACATTCAAGGAACAACCACACGTCACTTTCACTATTGTTTACAATTTTTGTGGATTTGTTTGCACCAGAACAGAGGAGGAGTCTTCTTATATACTGCCACATCATACAACCACTTCGAATTGTTAGCCTAGATGTTGTTTATTTTGATTATGTTGTAGAACTTTGTATTAAATTTTTTGGATAAGTTTCATCTCTTTCACGAGATGGTAATAACTTTTAGGAGCATAATTACTACTTTTGTGGGGATGACAATTTTATATTTTTGTATATATGTGACAAATTGCTATGAGGTAAGGGTTCGTGGTTTTAGAATATTATCTTATATGATCAGTACTCTTTTTAGTGAATGAAATAGATAGAAACTTCTGAGGACTTATTACCATCTGGTGTGTGTATTGTCAATTTCCACTTGTGTTTCCATATCTTATTATCTTCAGTTGCAGTTTGCAATTCCTCATGTTATTATGAGTTTTTATCAGTATGTTTACATGTTCATGTGTTTTATCAATTTTTGTTAGTCTCACACAATGAGCCTTCTTGGTAAAATATATATAATAATAGTGGGAAGAGCATCACTCATGACAATTATCTTTTATAATATTTCAGTGAGAATATTGTAACACTAGAAATAGCTTTCTCTTGATGAAATATTGTTAAACTACTAATTGTGTTAATTTCTACCAAATTCAGTAGATTTCTGCTTTGCAAACCTACTGTTTCCTCTTTCATTTTACATTTTCTTCTCCTCATAGGCTACAAACTCACTCTTTGATACCACATCATGATCCAATTACCTCATTAGTAGAACTGTGGATTTGACTGAAATCTCTTTTCAGTGAATAAGAGTTTAAACCACCTACCAATCTCATAAAACAAATCATTAAATTACCTTAGAGTTTAGGATGTGTCTAGTCAGGTGCTTGATGTATTCCAAGTGCTGATTCCAGTGCTAACACCTGCAGTGTGCCTTGTAATTCCTGCAAGTGTGCATTTCCATTCTGCAAGAGTGTTTTAATTTCTGCAAGTGTGTTCAATGACATCTTTCTCCGTTTTACCTGGTTGCTACACGTATCGGAAAATATAGTGCAAAAAAATTTGAAATAAAAAGACCTACCCCAGGTGATAATTAATAATTGTGGTTTAGTTACTTTAGGAGTTATAAAATCACACAAACACATGGGTCCTTCTTTGTCCTATGTAGTGTTGTTGACAATTTTGTGGAGAAGTGATAAGCTTCCTCATGCATGACCAAATTGTCGGTGGCATATCTTAGTAGAAGATGTGACAACTTCTACCCGCCGAACACTCTGATCAATGTGTCATCCAATAAGGAAAACCAATAAACGATCTATGATATCGCCTCCATAGCTTCTCGGGACATGCAAGGTGGGTCCTCTTGAAAGATGAGCCTGTGGAGCAGGATAATGAAATGATCAGTAAGTTGCTCCATGACTTCACAATGACTAAAATCTGAGAGTAACTTGAAATATATATGTATGGAGGTGTTTCCTAATTTCCATGTCCAGTTCATGCCAGGGGATTGGTTCTGCACATTTATTGCATCTAGTAAGTATGCAAACATGTAGAAGCGTGCTTGCTCGCCCTTGGGTGGATTGCGATATTTTATCACATGGACTCTCAGCTGATGATCTAATAGGTTTGAATAGTTGAACGACTTCCCCTCATAACTACATGGTTCAACAAGATAACCCACCCCTCAGGAAAGGTTTCTATGTATGATTGGTCATATATTCAACAAGCTAGTATGACCAAAAGACGATATGGATTCTTGAGTGATTTTTTCTTATACATATGGGTGGATGTCTGTCTAAACTTTGTTGGCTCCTTCACCCAGATCTTGATGATATATCTCATGTTTGTATAGTTGTGAGTGGAATAGAACAGTGAGTCCATGCTATTCACTGGATCAGGAAGATGATACATCTGTTTGAAGTCTATTACCAGGAATGTAGCAAGCTTCTCACTGCTAGTGTTTTTCAGTGTCATGGTTGTCACATTGATGTTTGAAACAACCCAAATGATCACATCTGCACATGAGAATGTGGGATACATGCATGAAATCTTGTAAATCCCTGATTGCATAATGCTGAGATACACCTTCCAGTCCTCTAAGTCTGCCTGAAATTCCATTGTGAATTCATCCTTGATCTGTTTCCATGTCAATTTAGATCCTTTCTCTATTAACAACTAAGTGTGTGAGAAAACTGGAAAGTTAATTAGGACTTTCTCAATGGCTTCTCCAGTACTACTTTCAATGGTTTCCTTCGAGGAAACTCTCTTTGATTCCATTGTGAATGTTACTGCTGGAGAGATGCGCAACAACTGTTGATCCTGTGGGATGGAAAAGACATTGATGGCAAGAAAATGTCAAATATAAGCAAAAAAACTCTCAAGACCTATTTATGTAGCACACCAGGAAACTAAAAGGAAGGATTGCACAATTTTGGGTGAGAAGAGGGTCTGACTGGCTAGGGAAACTGCACATTGTACAGTCCTAGCAGTTAGTGACAAAGCCTGTGGCCTGAAACTGCAAAATGCGCAGTTCAGCCAGGGAAATGAGCCTAGAGAGACTACACATTGTGCAGTATCAATGGCCAAGGTGGTTGGATGAGGCTTGGCACTACTGTTGTAGCGGGGTCCCCTAGGATACATTTTTGAGTTAAGTTTTTTCTATGTTTTTTTGTACACGTTGCACGAAAGAGGAAAAGTGGCCTTGGGGTGGGTCAAAGTCCCTTATTCATTGTAATGGGTTAAAAGTGAAAACCATGAGTCCCAAACCATGGTTTGAGACCATGGTATGTGCTCATCTAGATAGTATAAATATGTAAGGATCGAGTCAAGGACAATGAATCATTCAGATATTAATTTTTTTTTAAGGTTTTTATCTAAAGTATGGGTTTTTGGGTAGAAAGGCTCCTGCTTGTTGTGTGCTCGGAGACCAAAGTCCTAGTTGTGTGTTGAATCTACTAGCTGTGTGTGCGAAAGAATAGATTGTATTGGATTGAAGTATTGAATGTACGATAATTGATATATCTCTTAATAAAGAAGATTGTTTTGGAAAACATGGACTTTTATGCGATTTTCTATATTGATTATCTGATAACTGCGTTAATATATGAATTTGTTATTTTAATGCTTATGTACTTATGTTAATGGGTAATTACATCCATGCGCAAATAACAGTTGATGTTAGATGAATAGATTTTATTGAAGTATATATGATTACTGTGCACAAATATATTGAATTATTCTATGATAATATGAAAAGGGTTTATCTATTGATGTGCACATCTGTTATATTATCTGTTATAAGTCTGTTCAGGGCCACTATGTCAAAAAATTCCTTGGGTTGTGAAAAACTGGTTCCAACACCCCCCCATACTGCTTTGGGTGAGACTTTGACCTGTGCAAGTAGGTCACTGCCTAAAGGGCCAATAGTTGGAGGGTTTTGTTGGTTGCGCGATAAATCTCAACCTGGGTCATGACCCCTCAAGCGAACAAATGGTTCTGTTTTCGGGACTGGGATTATTTTGAGGGATAATTGATGTTTTGGAATCCTACGTAGAATGAAATACAAGATTGGATTGATAATAATATACTTGAATTTGGGATCCATGAGAATAGAAGTTATAAATTTTCTGTTGAATATTGGGTACAAAAGTATATCTATACAAAGTTCCATGAGGTTTTATTTGCCTCCTTTGTGACTGAGTTGCATGAGTGGTTGTCTGAACTTACTAAATTAAAAAACTATGCATAAGACGATGCGATCACTTACTGGAAGAAAAGACTTGTAGCAAGATCACTCGCGCAGTAGATCATTGCATCGATCCTGTTTTGGGAGGATTTGTGACTAAGTTTTCTATTAATCAATTTGTATCTTCTTTTGAGGTTGAATGAAGATTCTTTAAGGGTCCTAGAGGAAAGTTCATATGCTCTCTGAACTTGTGTATTAAAATTTTATTGTGTAAACAAGGTACTATGTGTTGTTATATTGAGTGAATGTCATGAAGAGGCCCGACTACGCACAGTGGAAGAAATTACCACGTAGATATAGAAGAAGGGTTTATTTATAATCCTCTGAAGGGTATATATGATAGTGATGAAGAATCATAAACTACTAGCTCTAGTGAATTTTCACACTTTGAAGAAGAAGTATCGCAATATCATAATAATCTTGGGTCATTGGCCATAGTTCAGGTCCCATCCACTCCACTTCCAAACTCATCTCACAATTCATCTGCTCCACCTCCACCACCAGGTGCTGAGATGGCTGCCTCCATGAAGTTGCCTACTTTTTGTGGTATTGGGAATGAAGACACAAGCCAATTTTGGTTTGTCACTGATTTTGTGTGGACATCGCAACAGGTGAATAATGATTACGTTAAGAAAGTGAAGTTAGCCATTGATTTTCAAGATCACACGTTGGATTGGTATATAAGGTATGTAGCGACGAATCCTTATGCCACTATTGATAATTTGAAGGCTACTCTAAAAGACCAATGTAAGAGGCTGAAATCATTTGCAGAATGTATCACTGAGTTGATAGAGATTCATCAAGAATTGAATGAATCTGTATGGGATGTGGATCAAAGGTTGAAGTGCACTATCAGAGATGGAAGATTCACTATTGATGATACCCAACACAAGGAATGTTTTATTTCTATGTCACTCCTACTTTTTCTCTAGCCCTTGAGTCAACAAAAAATTTCCATAGGCTGAAGCAATAAAAATTGCAATGAAGTTAGAAGCTTTGCTGGTACCCGGTGTGCACATTGGGAAACAGCAGATCTAGAGTCAGTTGGAAGCGATAAATTTAGAAATATAAAGTCTATGCAAAGATAAGGGAAGGGAGGTATGAGCATATGTATGGTGCATACGATGCAAATTTTCTAGGCATCATAAGGATAAATTCCCTGTATTCAATGATTATCTGCAAGCTAGAGGACCTAACCCACTGAAAAGCACGATTGGACCAAGTGGAACACCTACATTATGGTGCACAATTTTTTAGGCTATGGGTATGCATGTGATAGATTACTATTCGAGGATTGGAAAATATGTGCCTGAGCTTGAATAGCCTTTTTTCAAATTTTTATCATCGATGGGACATGATGAACAACACTATCGCATATTTGATCTGATGATTAATTGAGCTTACCTATATAGAATTCATGTTGAACCTACCTCACCAACATCCCCATCTGGGCGTGGTGGATTCTAGACTAGAGAATGAGGAGATGGTCAAGGAAGGGGACAACTGTGGAGATTTTCGTCATTATGCGCGTGAGTTTCCAAATCCAGCACAAAAATCTTGCAAGTACTGTAGGAAATTTGATCACGTTATTGAAGATTGTCCTATTTTCATTTCCAATATGTAGGAAAAGAAAAATCAGACTCCTACGCAAAACATTCATATGGTAAGGGTGGAGCTATGCGAATGGGAACCTAGCGTGAATGTTATCACTAGGAGTGGTGCAGCCATTGGTGAGGACAAAGGGTAGAAGTTTGATGTTGACCTATGGACCCGAAAAGAGCCTAAGAGAAAGGATGGATTTACCTTAAAACACAAAAAAGAAACCTTTTTTGAGGTGAAAAATCGGTTCACAGAAGCAATCGCATAAACATCAAGTAAACCTATGGACGTGGCTGGAGTAGACAAAGAAATAAAGCCCTTCTTACAAGCTTGTATCAAATCGTTGTGTAATAAGAAGGCAATTGAGAACCTCCAAGCATTTATAGACAACTGCTCAGAGAAAGAAAAACCCTGGATGGAGAAAAAAGCTATCAATAAGATCTATAAGTAAAAAAGAAGCATTGGACGAGAGATGTGCTTGACTTCTTAGATTGGTGCCTATGAGATGGATTAGGTCATTCTGGATATAGGATCTGATGTGAATGTCTTACCGAAGCAGACTTGGCAGCACATGGGAGAACCTAAGTTGGAATGGTCTACTATTCAGTTGTGCATGGAAAATCAACAGAATATCATTCCATTAGGAAGACTCTCACACGTTGTAGTAGATATTTAAGGAGTAAAGGTGCTCACATATTTTAAAGGCATACAGATTGTGGATGGTAATGATCCCTATCCTGTGTTTTTGGGTTTATATTGGGCTATTGATATGGATGGAATCATTAATATTAAGTGAAGAAGTATGGTATTTGAGAATAATGGAACCAGAGTTGTGTTTCCCTTAGATCCTAGAGAAGGTGCAAGATATACAGAACCGATGTGTTTAGACGATGATGTCGATCATATCTACAAGTTGACTGTGCGAGACGATGATTAGATCAATCTGATAGCTGATGGAAGACTTAACTAGGAAAAATATAGTTCTTTCTTCTAAGATTCACATGAAGAACTGGAGAAGTGGAAGAACTGGCTACATGAAGTATCTGCAAGATATACAAAGCCGATGTGCACAGACGATGATGTCGATTACATCTTCAAGTTGATTGCTTGAGATGATGATTGGATCAACTCGACAACTGATGGAAGAATTAACTGGGAAAAATATAGTTCCCGCTTCTCAGATTTAGATGAAGAACTAGAGAACTAGCAGAACCAGCTACATGAAGTATCTGTGTTGCGTTACAATCGAGTGACAAGAGCTCTTCGATGCATATCATCAGAGGTATGGGAATTGCTTTATTATGATGGTCTGACTAATGTTAACATTTTTTTAGGAGAACTCGAAAAGACTGGTATAGAAGCACAGAGATTCCATGCACTGGATATAGCACTGTGCTCTACCCTAGCACTTAGGTGGGAGACTCACAAAGGAAACTTGGGTAACTGGGAAGAATGCACCCGTATGATGAGACTGCGATTTGAATGTCAAAATACCATGATGGAAGACACTTATTCCAAAAAAGGTTATCCACACATAAATCTGGCCAAATGAACTAAAAAATGGGGTGCAAAATCGAGACCATAATGGGTGCACATGTTCATCCACACTATGGGGAAGATGCCTACGGATTGGTACCTAGAAACTGAATTGGGACGAGGAACCAATGAATGGATTGCTCTAACAGATATTTTTATTTTAATCTTTAGCTTTGAAAGTGGGTTTGAATGCTTTGGTAAAGCACTATAGGGTATTCAGGAGGTCATCTTTGACACCTTAAAACTGAAGGTAGAGTGTGACTCTTCAACATGGGATTCACAGATGATGGACATTGTGAATTTTCAAAATTTGATAGTTGAAGAAAATGAGGAAAATCAAAGGAATATTACAATCCATGAATCTAAAGGAAAACGTGCAGTTTCTGGGCCTTCAATTGAATCACTGGATGTCACTAAGCCTCTGAAGATTCAGCAAGTGAAAATTGGCTCTGAGGAACAGCCAAAATTAGTGAAGATTGGGAACTACTTAGATGATGATACAGTGGGAAAGGTCGTTGAGTTGTTGAATGAATATCAGGACCTGTTCCCTCCAAATTTTTTTGAGATGAAGGGGATAATAGGATATTTGGGGGTTATGAAGATCACTTTAAAACTGTATGTGCGACCTGTGAAGCAGTGCCCATATAGATTCAATCCCAAATATAAGCATAAATTCAAGGAAGAATTGGAGAAAATTATTTTTGCGGGAATTATAGAACTAGTAGAGGAGTCATATTGGGTGAGTCCTATGGTGGTACAGGATAAGAAAACAAAAGGATAAATAAGGATCGTGGACCTGTGAAAATTGAATGATGCTTGATTACATGACCCATTCCTGACTCCATTTTATTATGAGATCCTATACAATTTAGGAGGACAAGAGGCCTTTTCATTTACAAATGGGTTCTTAGGATATCACTAGACCGGAATTGCACCGAAAGATAGAAGTAAGACAAGTTTTGCAATAGAATGGGGATCCTTTCAATACACAATCATGCCATCCAATCTAAAGAATGCACCATATATCTTCTTGCGCATGGTATTAGCTGCATTCAAGGAATACATCTATAAGTTCTTAGAAGCCTACTTTGATTATTGGATTGTCTTTGGGTTTTTGAAAAAGCATGTGTCGAATGTGTGCCTGATGTTGGATACTTGTCAGAAATATCAGATCTCACTTAATCTAAAAAAGTGCATATTTTGTGTGCCATTCGAGATCTTTCTTGGTCATATTGTTTGTTAGCAAAGAATGATGGTGGACCTAGCCAAGATTGCAGTTATTGTTAACCTGGAAGTTCTTGCAAATGTGAAACAATTGCGCTCAATTTTGGGGCACATAGGGTATTACCGGAAGTTCATCCATGGTTATGCACTGATCACTACACCCATGGAGAAATTTATAAAGAAGGATGCCTCATTTTTCTGGTATGAAGAATTTCAAAAGAGTTTTGAATTGCTAAAGGAGAAGATGGTCACTGCACCCATATTGGGATTTCCAGACTAGTCAAAGGTATTTCATGTGTATGTTGATGCCTACTGCATTGTGCTGGGAGATATTTTAGTGCAACTAGGAACTAGGGAGCCTTGACCACCCTATTGCATCTGCAAGTATGAAGCTATCAAGCACGAAGTGTAATTATTCAACTACGGAAAGGGAAGGATTGGATATGGTCTACGCACTGTAGAAATTCCACCACTATCTATTGGGAGGCCATTTTAAGATGTCTATTGACCACTCTGCTCTCAATTACCTGGTCAATAATCCTATGTTGGGGGGGGGAGATATGCATATGGTTGTTTTTGTTTCAGGAGCATGAATTTGAAGTAATTGTGAAACTTAGGAGACTGAATTTTGGGCCAGACCATTTGTCGTGTATTGAAAATGGAGACGAGTCGACTAGCTTGGAAGATGGGTTACCTGATGCACAACTATTTTATATAAAGGTAGTTGATGATAATTTTGCAGACATTATTCATTTATTGACTACTGCAAGTGCGCCCATGAAGTATACATTGCAACAGAAGAAATAGTTGGTCACACGCATAGCTGACTTTACTCTAATTTCCGATCAGTTGTACAAGATGAGTGTAGAAAAGGTCTTGCAGAGGTATGTATTGGAATTTGAGAGACAAGATATCCTAGTTTAGGATCATGGCGGGGTTCTTAGAGGTCACTATGTAGGGAAATCCACTACACAGAAGATCCTACAAGATGGTTTATGGTGGCCCACGCTACATAGTGATGCACATGCGCATTGTCACGCTTGTGATGTATGCCAAAGAATAGGGAAATCGTCGCACAGATATGAGATGTCATTACACCCACATATGGCATTACAAGCCTTTGAAAAATGGGCCATTGATTTTTTTGGACCTATTTACCCTCCAATAAAGAAGACATGTGCACGTTACATAATCACTCTGACAAATTATGTGACCAGATGAGCTGAAGCTGTGCCTGTGAAGGATTGTATTACAGACACAACTGCACACTTCATTTTTTAGAATACTTTGACTCGGTTTTGGTTCCCTAATATTTTGATGAGTGATTGAGGCACACATTTTGTAAATGAAACTATTGAAGCTATGACAAAATAATTCCATATTCATCATTAAAAGAGTACTCCATATCTCCCTCAGGAAAATGGTGCATTAGAAGCTTTTAATAATATATTGGAGACTGCGCTGACTAAGGTTTGCAATTATAATTGAAATGATTGGGATGTGTGCATACCTAAGGTTCTTTTGGCATATAGAACCACATGCAAAAATCCAACAGGAAAGACACCATTCAGGATGGTGTATGGGCAAGAATTTATTATGCCAATGGAGTATATCTAAAATTTTTACATTACAGCGTTCACTAATATGTCAGAAAAATACATTATGGAAGAACGATTGTCGCAGTTGGTCACGCTAGAAGAGGATCGATTTATTTTAGGTTTCCATCAGCAGGTGCAGAAGGCGCGTGGAAAGGCTTGGCATGAGAGGCATATTATACATAAGGTATTTAAGGAAGAAGATTTGGTTTTTTTGTATGACAGCAAGTTTGTGCACCACCTAGTAAAATTCAAGATGCATTGGCAAGGACCATAAGTTGTCAAAGAAATCACAAATGGAGGTGTGGTGTGCCTGACCACATTGAGCAGAGAAAACCTTCCCGGGTATGTTTATGCAATTTGATTAAAACCTTACAGGGATGACTCTCTCCCTTCATGCATCAAATGACTATATGGACATAAATATGGATCTACGCAGCAAGGATGGCCGCAAACAGGTGCGATGAGTGTGCAGTAGGTGCGCACGGAGGTTAAATAGGTTGCAGAGGCACCAAAATATAAACGTTGGAATAGTAAATCTGGATAAGGTAACATTCTTATCGTTTGGAGGAGAATATAAATTGCATTTAATGAGGAGATTATGCCAAATTTGGAGTCATTTTATCATTTATGGGGCTACATTAATGCACAGAAGATATTTTAAGGCATGCCTATGCTATAAATATGACCGAAGTGGTTGCATTAGTTCCCTTTGCTTTCTGTGCTATTTTTGTGAGTTGTGCTCTCTAATTTCTAAAGTATTTTTGAAGCCTATGCATGGTCTTGATACACTCTTTGAGGATGAGTTGCATTGCCAAGGGTTGATCCCGCCAAGCATGACTGCCACCAAGACTACCCCTTCTTCCACGTTAGGAAAAAAAAATATTGCGTGGGCTGCTAAGACCCCTGTGCCGGTGCAAACAAATAAGGGACAGTCATCAGGGTCCTGAACGTCACCCGGTCAGAATAATCCTAAGCCGCACTCCACTGTTGCAAAGTGCTAGAAGAAGCCAATTGAAAAGTTTTCGAAAACCATAATGGAGGAATATGTTTTAGAAATTAATGACCCTATCTTGCATTTGCCTACATATGCCACATCGTGTAAAGCTTCTGTGAATATTCCGAAGGATATTGATAAAGTTCATTCATACATTAATATGCCGCTACTTCCAGAGAATGTACCAGTTGAAGGTGATATATTCGCCAAAATTTTGTTGCTGAAAGTGGAGGATTGGGACCTGACATATCAAGAAAATTTTTTGAAGCTCGCACCTAGTATGTACTTAGAGAAGGTTCCTTACGATGGTAGAGGGATGCGCGTAGAGCCAAATTCCTGAGCGTTGGGTTTTCAAAAATATGTCTTGTTGAACCTATTGCAAATCCCACACTTTGGGAACAACCCCATTAATGATATTTGTGTGCGAAAGCTGCTCGCACACATCCATGATTATTTTGATGGCTCAGAGAGCGCATTCCGATAGATTCCACACTGATCCATCGGATAATCGGCTTGCCTGACCAGGGTGAAAACCTTGTGGTGGCCTTTGGAGGAAAATGCCAGGACAAGAAGGTTGCAGAGAAAGTAAATAAATACTATAAGGTGTCGCACAACACTCTAGTATTTCTTGTCAGTGTAATCACTAACCCCATAGTGCAATTTGGCATGATCATCCTCACTTGCAAGATGATGAGGAAGTGAAAACCAAAGGAATTCCCAACCCATGTAATTGCTTTGGCTGGGTAATGCGAGAAGGGTGTGCAATACAACTGGGCTCAGTACCTATGTAAAAAATTCCTAGAGAATGTGTGTGAGGCGTAGGAGGAGGGTAAACACTTTTATTATGCATGGATATTACTCCTGATCACACTCATTGGATGGAAGACACCGCAAGACACACAATTCCTATATATAGAACCAGACATGTGCAAAGCCGCGCACTATGAAACCTTGTGGTATTCAAAGATCCCAACTAGAGTCACGAAAAACAAAATTTTCTGGGTGTTTCTTGACTCTGCATTATTCCAAGCCATCCAGTCAAAGAAAAGGTTGTCCCCTACCTTATATGATAAGTAAAAAATAATTGTATATTTCAAAGAAATGTTTCATAATGTGTAGATATATGTGAAGGGCACTGTGGAAGGTGTCTGGTATGAGTTTTTCGTATTTGGTCATAGAGGATGCCCTGGTGTGTGTCACAACAAAGTGGTCACCTGCCTAGTTAGATTCGTGCACTTTTGGGGGTGCCTCTTCATCTATTATAAAGAATCCAACCAAGCCAAGAACCAAAAAAGTTAAGCAGCAGAAGGAAAAGATGTCGAAGCCGAGCCTGAGGCTACCAAAATAGGAAAAACCATAGATTTGGAAAAGGATGAAAAATAAAAATATAGTGAAGGCACTGAGAGACTTAAGACTCAAACTGCTAAGGGCACTAATCATTGTTCTCAGACCGTGAAGGGTCCACGCAAGAAGAGAAAAAGGGTCCAAATTGGTCGGAAATGAGGACCTCACCCTCACGAAGGATGACTTTACTGAGATTGAAAATACAGTAAATTCAGTCACTAAGGATATGTGGAAAGATATGGAAGCACATTAAAAAGTTGTGCTCAAGGGAGTATAGTCGTGTATACAATAAGTCAAAGTGTAAGAAAGCAAAATTCAAGAGTGCGTGAAGTAAGCAAACCAACTTCAAGTGAGCATGACCACTTTCAACACACAGCCCATCAGCACAGTGCTTTCATCTTCCGGGGATATTTGCTTGATTCAGATCCCTGTGCTAGTCATCTGAGTGGATTTACCTACTTTAAGCGCAACCCTAAGAGCCTGTGGAGAAATTAGCATCAATTGGCAATGATACCAGCCGAAGAGATGTGTATGATCCACAACATGATTTTTGATGAATTACAATACCGAGAGGATCATGCCTTCTTGCACTATAAATGAGTCTCAATAGAAAGAAACAATGATATAGCAAAAGAGTCATGTCATGCAATTGAGATTCACCTCACTGCTTTGGAGGCCATGATTGATCGAGTGTGTGGTGACCTAGCAAAGGTCACTATCCCTGCATCAGCCGCACCAACAAAAAAATTAGAGAGCTTGGTCATTGTGCTAAAGGTGTCACGCATAGATGTACATACCATCTAGGCTAAGTTTGAGCAACAAATTGTTGAGATGCAGATGAAGCTCTAGCCTGAAACAGCATCGGAGGTCAGAGCACAACGCACAATAGAAATTAAGGCAACTATGAATAGTATAGCAGCCACAATGATAGATTGTGGCATATTATTGGATGAAGCCGTGGGTGTCTAGACTTCTGTTCAGAACCACCCAATGGTACATCAGTTGAGAAATGAATTGCGGATCAAGGAACAAAAATTCACTAAAATTAGGATGGCGGCGCCCACATTAGTCACTGCGCAAAGACTTGCCCGCTTGCATGAAGGCAAGGCTATTTAGACAGAAATAGAAGAGCTGCACCGCTGGGAGAAATTTTTGGAAACAAGGATGTAGCCTTGGGATGAGGAAGCCCTACCGTTGTCACAGAGACTTGATGGTGCCCTGAAAATCCTCCAGAAAACACAACGAAGAATTAATTTGGGAGTTGAGGGGCCGACAACAACAAAGTTAGTTGATGAAGCGCAGAGTGTTGCTGTGTAGAGTGTCAAAGTTATATTGCCACTTAAGAGCTTTATCGAAGAACTAAAATAAAATATTAAGGAGACCACCCTGAAGTGACTCAGGGTGAGTCACGAGTTTGTGTTGGGGGCCTGTTGGAGCAAGGTCCCCTAGGGTACATTTTTGGGTTAAGTTTTTTCTATGTTTTGTTGGGCACATTGTGCGAAAGAGGCAAAGGGGTTTTGGGGTGGGTCAAAGTCCCTTAGTCATTTTAATGCGTTAAAAGTGAAAACCATGAGTCTCAAACCATGGTTTGATGCCATCATATGTGGGTGTCTAGATAGTATAAATATGTAAGGATCGATTCGAGTAAGGAAAATGATTTTATCAGATATGAATGTTTGTTAAGGTTTTGATCTAAAGTCTGGATTTTTGGGTAGAAATGCTCCAGTTGGTTATGTGCATAGAGACCTAAGTCTTGGATGTATGCAGACTCCACTGTTTGTGTGCACGATAGAATATATTGTATTGGATTGAAGGATTGAATTTACGAGAATTGAGAGACCTCATATTAAAGAAGACTGTTTTGGCGAACCTGGAATTTTATGCGATTTTCTATATTGATTATCTGATAATTGCATTTAGATATGAATTTGTTTTTTTAGTGATTATTTACTTATGTTAATGGGTAATTACATCTGTGCACAAATATCAGTTGATTTTAGATGAATATATTTGATTGAAGTATATATGATTATTGTGCACAAATATATTGAATTATTCTTTGATAATATGAAAAGGGTTTATCTGTTGATGCATGCATATGTTATAAGTATTTTTAGGGCCACTACATCAAAAACATCCTCAGGTTTGCACAGATCAAAGTCTCACCCAAAGCAGTATGGGGGGGTGCTGGAACTAGGTGCGATAACTCCAAACTTGGATCAGGACCCCTCAAGCCAACAACTATGCACCGTGTAGTGAGGGCATATAGTACTATGCATTGCGCAGTTCCAAAAGCCAAGATTGAATCTTGAGCTTCCAGATTGTGCAATGCACAGTTGGTAAAAGTAAGTTTTGGCCAAGGGAAAGGTAGATCCGCCCAAGGGAAGTATGAAAAATGAGTATATGTAAGATATGGTGAAAGCATGAGTGAAAATATGACTAAGTGTTGATGAAAAAAAGTAAATCGAGTGAAAAAATTGAACAAACAAGAAGTAAAAAAAATCAGTGAGGAGAGTTGCCACAATGTCGACCATCGATGCAAAAATGAAAAAACCAATGCGGCACTTGTGAAAGGAAAAAAAAAACTTTAAAAAACACTTATATAGGCTAAATCATGTTAAAAATCCAACATGCATGCAAAGAAACAAGAAAAACAACACTCATGCAAGCCAAATGGACAAAGGCAACAGAAAAAGTGATAAATGCAAAACTCACTCGGAAAAGTGACGACGATCACACCAAAGGTTCCTTGATCTCCTCAGGAATGCTAGATATCCAATTTTGAATGCATGAATGAGCTCTAGGGTCATTGATTAAATAGTTTTTATAAATTAGGGTTTATGACGTGCATGCCACAAATAAGGGAAAAGCGACACTTGGCGGCAGTTTCCAAAAATAACAAGTGTGCTTCCTTTAGGCTTGTAAAAATAGATCCCTAAATTTTAGGGATGAATTTTTGCTTTATTTCTTTTCTAATTTTTCTGGTGTCGTGCACCTCATGGGAAGGATTGCACAGTTCTGAGGAACTGGCATCTCTCGGCTCAATGCACAACGCATATTTCGAGCTTAATGTATGATTGCGTAGTTTCTAAGCTTAGTGTTGGGGTGTTTGTCATGACTGCACAGTTCCTGAGCTCAAGGCTAGGATGCTAGTCATGACTACTAAATTCTGATTAAAAAGGACAAGACTGGATTCAAGAATTTCACATTTTTTGGAGGCAAGCCTAGAACTATTGTGCAAGACTTAGGAAAGTGGCCAACTTTTGACTTAGAGAAATTTTCTAAGTGGAAAATAAAATGATCACAAGAAAAAATGAAATATAAACATCTATAAAAGAAAACATACTTGATAACAGTGAAAGGTATGATCCTGTGAAGGGAAGTTAGGCTCCAAAAACTAAGCAATGGAAAAATTTTGGAGTGTGGTTGTAGCTGCTACAACAAGTTCGTATGACTCTTAGAGGCTTGATATATTATATGAATTTCTCACTCTTTTTTTTATCAAAAATACCTAAGATTGAGTCTTTGTGTGGGTCGTGGTTAGTATTTATAGTGGCCTGAATACTTTGCAATGAACCACAAAAGGTTCACAATTCACTTTATATGATGCCCTATAACATCACTTTATTTTTGTATTTCTATTTTTTCAATACTTCATGGCATCAATATTATCTGTGATGACTCATGACTTGCATTGATAATGAGCCTTTCACATTAGTTCATTAACATATACTGTAACACACACACAAACTATATTTTTGTGGTTTTATTTGGTTTATGGTAGCACAAGTAACATCCCACTATTGTGACATCGTGAAACTCACACTATTTATTAGACTCATATCTATTCTATCCCTATGACACAATCCTATTGACTATACAACAGAGGCATCACACTTAGCATTGCATTAGAATAGAGGCATTTTTGTGAAATGGCTTCACCCTTGAATACTCAATCATTATAGTGGTCAAGCCTGTTCAGTAACATCATTATATATTATGACTCACTCACTAGCATAACTGTTGGAGCAAGGTCCCTTAGGACCACAATTTTGGGAAAAATATCAGTATTTTTGTTATTTTTTATTCGTGCGCGCTACACAAATAAGATTCAAGGGGATTTGGGGAAATTCAAAGTCCCTTCATGGGTTTTAATGGGTTAATGGGTAAACTAGGGGTCTCAAACCACAATTTGAGGACCATAGTATGTGCGTAAGCGAAGGTATAAATAGAAGTCTAGGTTGAGCCGGATAGATAAGAATAGATCAATGATGAGATATTTTGATATGATAGAGCTAAGAAGTTGAATATGTAGTAAGAATTTGTGTTTGAAAGGTTCTTGTTAGCTATGTGCAAGGATAACTTAGTCCGGCTGCATGAAGACCCCGTTGGCTATGTGCATGGGTAGATCTGGTGAATTGCAAGGGCTTCTGTGAAGACTGATTAATAAAGAACTGTTTTTGAAATTATGTGTACCTAATGCATCTGTGATTCACTTATGCATATGATTTCTGCTTTCTTTGTATGATTTATGTTATCTGTAATCGAGATAAGTTTGCATGCATGTTTATATTGTTGATGTGAAAGATATTTGCATGGATTTGTTACTTTTGAATACTATATCACATAGATCCGTTAGAGTGGTTAAAGGGATTTTAGACCTTCTGTCTATGTGTGCACACAGAGGGTTAACCTGTGTTAGTCGGCCTAGTGTTTCTAGTGTGCAAGGCAGTTTGTCTGATAAGATAAATTTTTGGAAGCCCACTTCATTTAATTCTCTCTCAGGGTGTGAAAACCTGGTTCCAACACCACCCCATACTACTTCAAGTGAGACTTCGGCCTTTGCAAGCAGATCATTGCTGAAAGGGCCAGTAGTAAGAGAGTTTTTTCGGTTGCGCGCTAACTCTAAACCTGGGTTAGGACCCCTCAAGCCAACAAATGGTTTCATTTCCAGGGTCAAGATCATTTTGAGAGAGATTAGATGCTCTTGTAGCCATCAAAGACTGAATTAGAAGACTTGTTTGAGAAAAATATACACTAATTTTCCATCAAGGAGAATAGAAGTGATAAATTGTCTACTAAAGAGTGGGAACAAAGGTATATTTTCATAGAGGTCCATAAAATATTCTTTGTGACTGTTGCGCGTGAATTAAAAGAGTGGTTATTCAGGTTAGAGGAGTTTCAAAGCTGTTGGAAGGAAGATAAAATCACTCAGTGGATGCCTGATTTGATCCAACAATTAGAAAAGGTTGATAACACCATCACTCACATGGTAGACCATTGGGTTGACAAAATTCTGGGTGGATTTGTGACAGAGTTTGCAGCTGATCAGTTTGTGTCATATTCTGAAGTGGAAAGGAGGTTCTTCAAAGGACCAAGATGTAAGTTCATACACTCTCTGCCTTTGTCGATTAAGATGTTATTGTGAGAAAAGGGTGTTCTGTGCAGTCACACCGAGTGAATGTCCCCAAAGGAGCTTGAAATCACTATGCGTAGTAGAAATTACTTTCGGGTTAACCAAAGAGGTGATAGATCGCTATAAAACCCTCTAAGAAGCTCACATAATAGTAATAAAGAGAGTGGTGAAGTTGCGCGCGCGAGAGGTAAACCTCCATCCACCCCACAGTCGAACTCGTGCAGGAGTAGGTCATCTCCTACTCCACCTCCACCACTGCCAGGGAGCGATATGGCTGCACATATGAAGCTACCAACCTTCAAGGGTGCGGGAGATGAAGACAGGGATAGATTATGGCTTGTTGCAGATGCAGTATGGACTGCGCAAAATGTCAACACTGATGTTGTCAAGAGGGCATAGATGGCTATGTAATTTGAGGGTCATGCACTAGATTGGTTTATGGGATATCTGGCTCATAACATTGACCCTACTATCGCTGAGATCGAGAAATATTTAAAGAAACAATTTAGAAAATGAAAGTCCTACTCACAATGTGTAATAGAGCTAAAAGAAATCTGACAAGAGCCAAACGATTCTATCTGGGAGGCAAATCAACAATTTAAGCACACTATCAATGAAGGAGGATTTTTCTATGATTATAAGCAGTATAAATAATGATTTACTGTCATGATCCTGCTGCATCTACGTGGCCCCCTGAATCAGCAGAAAATTGATTCTCATGCTGAAGCTCTTGAAGTTGCCATGAAGCTGGAAGTCGTGCCCAGAAATGATGACCAATTTGGTACTCTACAAATCTAGAATCAGTTAGAAGCGATGCATTTATAAATTTAGAACCTGTGCAAGGATAGGGGGGAAGAGGCTTGCGCAGAAGTATGGTTTATATGTTGTAAAGGCTCTGGTCATACAAAATATTAGTGTCTCATGCTTCAATATTACATGTAAGCAGGCGGGCCAAATCCGTTACGACCCAAGGACGCTGCAAGATCGAGTGGTACTCCCATGATGTGGTGCTCTGGTTTTCAATTGGTTGGTCAACACGAAATAAACCTTTTCCCTCAATTAGGAAGTTATCTACCAGAATTGAAGTAGAAATGGTGTAGGTTTTTCTCTTCGGTTGGCCACGATGAGAACCACTACCGCACATTTGATTTGATGATATACAATGAAAACCTCTATAGATTGCAAGCTGACCCATCCTCACTAGGATCCCCCTCTAGGTGTGGCGGATCCCCAGCCAGAGGAAGGGCAGGAGGGAGAGGTGGAGGTGTAGGTCGTGGAAGAGGATAACTAATCTGCTACAACTGTGGAGATGTTGGGTACTTTGTGCATGATTGTCCAAACCATGCGTGATAGATTTGCAGATATTGTAGACAATTTAATCATGTTATTGAAGATTGTCCTGTTTTGATTTCTAGAATACATGAGAAGAAACCATAGATTCCTACATAGAATATACAGATGGTTAGATCTGAATCATAGGCATTTGATCTGCGTGTAAACATAGTTACACGAAGTGGTGCTGCCACTGGAGAAGATGAAACAAAGAAGGTTGATGTAGAACCCTAGATTAGGAAGGCTTCTAAAAAGAAGGAAGGATTCAACCTATAGAGGGAGAAGGAGACTTTTGTAGAAGCTAGAAAGGATTTTGTTGTTTCAGGTGCTTCCACATCCAATTCAATCTCAGAAGCAAGGATCGATGAAGAAGTCAAACCCTTCTTGCAAGCATGAATCAAGCTATTGCATAACCATAAATCAATAGACAACCTTCAAGCTTTGATATATAGTTGTGTGGATAAAGAGTTTCCTCGAACCGAGAACAAGGTTGTAAACAAGATCTACAAGAATAAGAAGAGAACTGGTCGAGAGATGTGCATGACCGTGCAGATTGGGGAATATGATATGGATCGTGTCATTGATACTTGGGATCCAATGCATATGTTCTACCTAAGCAGACCTGGCAGAAGATGGGCGAACCAAAGCTGGAATGGTCCAACATTTAGCTGTGCATGGCCAATAACCAGAATATTATTTCATTGGCAAGACTCCCACAGGTAATGGTAGATATTGCTGGAGTCAAGGTACATGTATACTTTAAAGTAATACAAATTGTTGATGATACAAACCCCTACCCTATGCTGCTAGGACTATATTTTGCTATCGATATGGGGAGCATCGTCAACTTGAAGCATAGGAGTATGATCTTTGAAAATAATGGTACTCGGGTTGTAGTACCTTTGGATCCCGCAGAAGGGGAGAGATACACAAAACCAATGTGCATAGAAGATGATGAAAACCACATCTACAAATTGACTGCACAAGATGAGGATTGGATCAACCCAATTGTTGATGGGATGTTGAATTGGGAAAAGTATAGCTCATGCTTCTCTGATTCGGATGAGGAAATGGAAAACTGGCAGGATCGCATGCATGATGTTTCTATGTTGCATTGCCTCAGAGTCTCTGAACATTTATATTGCGTCTCCTCAGAGTTATGATAATTGCCCTATTTTGATGGTTCTGGTAATTTTGTTTTATTTGTGGAATAAATGGAAAAGGTTGTCCCCAAAGATCAAAGGTTCTAGCCACTCGATCTTGCCATGCGTGCAACTCCATCACATTGGTGGGATATGCACAAAGGGAACTTTGAAACTTAGGAGGAATGCACCTGTATGATGTGTTTGTGTTTCACTAGTCCAGTAAAAAAATTGGATGAAGTATACACAGGAAAACATGACCTACACTCACACTTGGATAAATGGACAGCTTCTTGGGGTGATGAACCTCAGCCGGAATGGGTGAATATTTTTTTTTCATACTTTAGGAAAGATACCCACTGATTGATACTTAGAAATAGAGTTGCGCTGAGGGACTACTGATTGTACCTCCTTAAAGGAAAATTTTCCCCTCACTTTCAGCTTTTCTAGTGGGTTTTAATGCATTAGCCAGGTATTGCATGGAATCCAAGGAGATATCTTGGACATGACCAAACCTGCAATAGAGGTTCCACCACCTACATGGGATGCGCAGAAGCAGGATATTTCCAACTGTAGAAATCTGTCAGTGGAAGATAATAATGAAGACCCAAGAAATATAAATATCCTAGATTTTGAGGGGGGGCGCGCAGTTGAAGGTCCCTTGTTAGGAATGATGGATGTGACTAAGCCCTTAAAACTTAAGCAAGTTAACAATGGGATGGAGGAACAACCCAAGTTGACCAAAATCAAAGATTATTGGGATGATGACACAATGGGAAATATTGCGGAGCTGTTGATAGAATATCAGGACCTATTCCCCACAAATTTTTTTGAGTGAAAAGGAATTGTAGGAGACTTGGGAGTTATTAAAATCACTTTGAAACCAGATCTGTGGCCCGTCAAGCAACGACCATACCGATTAAATCCAAAATATAAGCAGAAAGTGAAGGAATAATTGTTGAAAATGGTTGTTGCAGGAATCAATGAGCCCATGGAAGAGTCTGATTGGGTAGGCCCAATGGTTGTTTAGGAAAATAAGACTAAGGGAGAAATAACGATTTGTGTGGAACTGTGTAAACTGAATGATGCATGCATACATGATCCCTTCCCTACCCCATTTTTAGATGATATATTGGACAATGTTGGAGGACAAGAAGCCTACTCTTTCACTGATGGATTTTTAGGGTATTATCATCTCAAGATTGTGCCAGAAGACCAAAGTAAGACCACTTTTGAAACAGAATGGGGATCCTTCCAATACACAGTCATGCCCTTTGGATTGAAGAATTCACCTACTATATTCTCACGCGTAGTAGTAGTTGTATTCAAGGAGTTCATGCACAAGTTTTTGGAGGTGTAATTTGATGATTGGACTGTGTTTGGACTGCTGAAGAAGCATGTTTCCAACCTGTGCATGATGCTCGACACTTGCAAAAAGCATTAGATCTCCCTTAACTTGAAAACGTGTATATTTTTTTTTCCTTTTGGGATCTTGTTGGGGCATATTGTTTGTCAACAAGGTTTGATGGTAGACCCATCCAAGGTTGCAGTTATTGTCAATTTAGAGGTTCCTGCCAATTTCAAATAGTTGCGCTCTATTATGGTACACACAAGATATTATTGAAATTCATTCAAGGCTACGCGCTGATCACAAGACCCATGGAAAAATTGTTGAAGAAAGATGTGTCCTTTTGTTGGGATGAGGACTGCCAAAGGAGCTTTGAGTTACTCAAGGAAAATATGGTTACTGCGCCTATTTTCATATATCTTTATTGGTCCAAGCTCTTCCATGTGCATGATGATGCATCCAAAATTGCACTTGGAGTTGTCTTAGCACAACCAGGAGGAGGATATATTGATCAACCCATTTCCTTTTCAAGTAGAAATCTCTCTAGTGCAGAGCACAACTATTTGACCACTAAGAGGGAAGATTTTTCTATGGTCTACGCTCTGCAAAAATATAGGCATTTTCTGCTAGGAGGGCACTTCAAGATGTTCACTGACCACTCTGCTTTGAAGTACCCAGTCAAAAAGCCTGTGTTGGGGGGGAATATTTGCAGATGGTTACTGTTATTTCAAGAATATGATTTTGAAATCATTGTTAAGCCTAGTAGATTGAATGCTAGACCTTATCACTTATCACACATTGAGAATGGGGAAGAACCGACCAATCTGAAGGATGGATTACCTTATGCGCATCTCTTTTCCATTAAAGTGATCAATGAACACTTTGCAGATATCATTCACTTTCTAACTACCAGTATTGCACCTACTGAATATTCGGTGCAAAAAAAGAAGGAGTTGGTTAGACACGTAGCTAAATTTACATTGATTGCTGGTCAACAGTACAAATTGGGTGTGGATGAAGTTTTAAGAAGGTATGTCTTAGAGCATGAAAGACAAGACATCTTGGCTGAAGCTCATGGGGTCGTGGCAGGAGGCCACTATGCAAGGAAATCCACTACGCAAAAGGTTTTTCATGCTGGATTACGGTGACCCACACTGCACAACAATGCACTTGCATATTGTCGAGCTTGTGATGCATGCCAAAGAACATGGAAGCCATCACGTAGAGATGAGATTCCATTGCAGTCGTAGATGGCTCTGCAAGCTTTTGATAAGTGGGCCATAGACTTTGTTGGACCTATTAATCCTCTTGGAAAAAAGACTAGCACGCACTACATCATCTCTACAACAGACTATGTAACCAGATGGGCAAAAGTTAAGCTAGAAAAATATTGTACAATAGACACTGCTGTGCAATTTATTTTTGAAAATATCTTAACTAGATTTGGGTGCCCAAATATTTTGATGAGTGATCGGGGTACACACTTTGTTAATGATACTATTGAAGCTCTAACAGAAGAATTCAAGGTGCATCACCAGAAGACTACTCCCTATCACGCTCAGGAAAATGGTGCAGTGGAAGCCTTTAATAATATCATGGAGAATGCACTTATAAAGATCTGTAATGCAAACCAAAATGATTGGGATGTGCACATACATGTTATCTTATGGGCTTATCGAACCACATGCAAGAAGTTGACTGGTCAAACACCATTCAGGATGGTTTATGGCTACGAAGCTCTCATGCCGATGGAATACAACGTTCCAAGCCTGCACATTACAACACTAAATAATATGGTTGAACCAGACATCATGGAGTAACATTTTTCACAATTGGTTGTATTAGAGGAGGATCGGTTTATTGCCAACTTTCATCAGCAGTTCTAGAAGGCACATGAGAAGGCATGGCATGATAAGCACATCTAAAAGAAGGCATTCAAGGAAGAATATCTAGTTTTATCGTACAACAGTCAATTTGTGCACCACCCAGGGAAGTTCAGAATGCATTGGTTGCGGCCATATATTGTGAAGGAGATCACTAATGGACGTGCGGTGTGCTTTGCCACATTGTGCGGTGAGAGTCTCCGAGGGTACGTCAATGGAAGCCGACTAAAGCCATATAGGGATAAGTCTGTGCCTACCAAATGACTATATGGCCAGGGAAAAGGAATCCACTTGTATGCACGTTGCATGGAGGGCATGCACAAGAAAGTGAGACACAAGTGCAAAGGTTGTGTGCAATGGAAAAAAATAGCCATTGGAATAGTAACTCTGGGTGAAAAATTGATTTTACCGTTGGATGGAGTGGACTTTCTAAAATTAATGATAATATCTTACAATATTTTTTACCATTTTTACAGGGAAGGTTCCATTAATGAAGTTCTTATGGTTTTTACCATGGATTTCCTATAAAAATGAGGAAGTGGGTCGCATTCTGTTCTTTTGTTGTTCGAGTGAATTGTGCCTTGAGATTATTAGTGTGCAATGTATGTATGACTGTGAGACTCCCATGCCTGAAGCAAGTAATCTTGAGTTTATATTCAAGCCAAGGATGATGGCCACCAACCCCGATGCCAAGAGTGGGCAATCTGAAGAACTATTTATGCCAATTATGACTTCTACTGAGCAAGGCTCTGAAGATGTTCATGAAGTTGTCCCTAATATCCAGGAATTCATATCCACACCTTCCAAGGGGAAGGCTAAGGTTACTGAGGGATTTTCATCAAATTTGTGGACATCCCTTAGACAGATCACATCCTCATGCAAGGTGCCAAAGGAAAAATCTCCTACGGGTGATCCAATGAAGAGATCTATGACTGCAACCAAGGATGTTGTGCTCTTTGTCGAGCCCATCTCGTGGCTCCCAAAGTATCTGAAGCCACAAAAAACCTCTGTTAAAGCCCTGAAGGAATTGGATACGGTGCACGCCTACCTAAATATGCCATTGATCCCTGAGGCGGTCATGTTGGATGTGGATATGTTTGGGAAGCTCCCATATGTAAAATTTGATGATTGGGATCTGGCCAATGAGAATACCTTCCCAGAATTGGTGCCAGAATATACCTCAAACATGTTCTGTGCACTGGAGTGGTAAAAATAGAGCTTATGAATTGGGCGTGCAAGTTAAGCAATGCCATAATTCTCAACTTGTTAAGGATTCCTCACTTTGGAAGATATCCCATCACGGATACATGTGTGTGCCAGCTGCTGGTATTGGTGCACGATGGGTGTCTCTAGATTAAAAATCAAATTACCATCAATGCCAAACTAATCCACCGGATCACCTACTTACCAAAGAAGGGACCTAACCCTATGGAAAATTACAGAAAGAGTGAGGAGCAGAAAGTCGCTACGAAGGTGAAGAAAGACTATAAGGTGGGACGCGATACTAGGGGCTTCCTGGTTCAGAAGATTGCAGATCCAACGGTACCCATTGGAACATTAATTTTGGCTCGCAAGATGATACACAAATGCAGGCCTAAGTTGGTCCCTATGCATATCATCGCACTGTCAGGGTAGTGCGAGAAGGGCATGAGTTTCAACTGGTCCCATTTACTCTGCACTAAATTCCTGGAAAATGTGAGCGAGGCACATGAGGAGGGTAAGAAATTTTGTTTTATGATTTCTCCTTCTCATTACTTTGGTTGTGTGGGAAACACCAAAGAATGAAGTCCTCCCAGACGTATATCCTGGCATGTTTGAAGGGGCACACTACACCAACTAGTAGGATTCCACAAGCCCTAAGCACGTAATGGAAAATAAGATCTTTTGGGTCTTATTTGAAGGAGGGTGGCCACAAAAATAAACTCACGCCCTTGATTTTCCCCACCTGCATATGAAAATTATAAGGCCATTGCAGACTTCCAAGTGTCTATGCATCACATACATATTTGTGCGTGCAAGGATAGGGTATCGTACAATCTTCCCTACATGGTGACAGAGGCCGAAATTAACCAGGTCATTGTGACTTGGCCAGCATCATGGAAAATTGGGCTCGGCCCCGCAAAGCTTGTCACAATGTTGAAATTAGGAAAAGAGACACTGGATGCTGCAAAAGTGACAAGTCAAGGTGTAGAACCTGGAAAAGAAGTTGAGAAGGACACAGAAATGGAAGCGGAGAAGGAATCTGAGATGGAGACTAAAGTTGATCTTGGTGGTGGATATGGAAAGAATCACATCGAAGAAGAGTCCCCAAGAGGCACCAAGCAAAGAGCTGAAACTCCCAAGGGTGTACACAATAAGAGAAAAGGATCTAAGTCAGGAAGCGCGGATTATTTCACCCTCACGAAGGATGATCTGGAAAAAATTGCATATGTTATCACATCTGCCTCTAAAGATCGATGGGTTGCACTGGAGGAGCAGTATAAAGTTGCGGTGGATGCAATGCAGGCCAGTCTACAGGTACTTTATCTCAAAACAAACAACATTCAAGCAAGCATTGCTCAGGTGAGGCAGGATCAAGTGAGTGTGCGTACCAACATCGTCACCAGCACAACAGATAGTCGAATCTTCCCCTTTCCTGGAGTTGTGGTCACCTTGGAATAGACTAACTTGCGGACACAGGGGTAGACATGATCCGAGGTCGGTATTGACTTGTCCATGCTTCCCAGCAGCAAGTTGCACATGATCTAGTCCATTATCACAGATGAGATACAATGTCAAGAGGCACACATGTACCAGTATCTTACAAAGGTAGAGCAGACAATTGTAGCACGTACATAAGAGTATATGCAGGCTCAAACAACCCAGAAACTAGTAGTGGCCTAGCATGCAAAGTTATAGAGTCTAATTGATCGCCTTTGTGGTGACCTTCCTGAGGTTTCCATCCCTACCTCTGTCATGCCTCAAGACAAGGTCTAAGGATTAGTGGCAGCCGTAAAGGCCTCCTGCTCAGAATTCCAAGCAGTCAAGGTAGATTTTGAACAACAAATTACGGAGTTACAAGCCAAGCTCCAACCAGACACTCTGCTTGAAGTATGAGCCCATCGTTGTGCCCTCGTAAAGGAGGCTTCATCCAGCATTGTAGCAATATTTGACAAGGGAACTAAACTCCTGAACTCAGCCATGGGATAGTGGACTTCAGTGCAGACAGACGCCCTCGTCCGAAACATATCACAAGATCTACACGCAAAGTAAAAAACTTTTGATGAGCTCCAGGAGGCACTACCAACACTTGTTCCTACTCAGATAATGGCTAACTTATAGAAAAGTTGAGTGTTGTGAGACGAAATTGAAGATCTGCGTCGCAATAAGCATATCCTCACCACCCATATGAAGTAGGGGGATGAAGAGGCCATGAAGTTGTCTCAAGACATAGACGTTGTTGTGAAGATCCTGGGCTAGACCCAGCAAAGCATCAATCTTGTAGTAGAAGGACCTACATCGCAGAAGTTGGTGAAGGAGACTCAGAGCGCTGATGTGCAAAACGCGGACATCCTTACGCCCTTCACCACATTCATCAAAAATCTAAAGAACAAGATGAAGACCCAACCTCCTCTATGACTCGAGATGATTCACAAGATTTTGTTGGGGGAATATTGGAGTAGGGTCCCTTAGGACCACAATTTTGGGACAAATATCAGTATTTTTGCTAGTTTTGATTCATGTGCGCTACACAAAGAAGATTCAAGGGCATTTGGGGTGGGTCAAAGTCCCTTCATGAGTTGTAATGGGTTATTGGGTAAAATAGGGGCCTCAAAACATGGTTTGAGGACCATAGTATGTGCATAAGAGAAGGTATAAATAGAATTATAGATTGATTCAGAGAGATAAGAATATATCAATGATGAGATATTTTGATATAATAGAGTTGAGAAGTTGAATATTTAGTAAGTGTTTGTGTTTGAAAGGCTCATGCTGGATGTGCGCACGGAGACCTTAGTCTGGTTGTGTGGGGACCCTGTTGGCTGTGTGTGTGGGTAGTTCTGGTGAATTTTAAGGGTTTTTGTGAATACTAATTAATAAATAACTTTTTTGGCAATTTTTTATACCTAATGCATCTGTGTTTCACTTCTGCGTACAATTTTTTCTTTTTGTGTATGATTTATGTTATCTGTAATTGGGATCAGTTTGGATGCATGTTTATATTATTTATCAATAAGATATTTGCATGGATCTGTTACTTTAAAGTTTGAATACTATATCACATAGATCTGCTAGAGCAGTTAAAGGTATTTCAGACATTCTATCTATGCGTGCGTGCACAAGGTTAACCTGTGCCAGTTAGCCTAAGGTTTCTAGTGCGCAAGGCAGTCTGTCTAATAAGATAGATCAATGGACACCCACATCTTTTAATTCTCTTTCAGGGTGTGGAAAATTGTTTCCAACACGCCCCCATACTGCTTCGGGTGAGACTTTGATCTACACAAGCAGATCACTGCCAAAAGGGCCAATAGTAAGAGGGTTTTTGCTGGTTGCGCGCTGACTTCGAACCTGGGTCAGGACCCCTCAAGCCAAAAATAACCTATGGCTCAAATTATGATATGCTTGTATCCCAATGGCTTAGAATTTAAAGTTGGAAGATGAACTATGATCCTTTATGGGCTACAATAGTAACATGTTGGATATAAATGACAACCTAAAGTGACCTTTTCGAAAGTTCAATAATCTGTATATGACAGTAACATGATGTGGAGGTGGCGTTCATGTGAGATTAAAGTGATGCTTGACTATTTTTAATGAGGCATGGAAGTAACATGATACTTAGTGGAAAGTATATGGATAATCTTTGAAAACTAAAAATACTGAGGAACACGGAAGGACCTATCCATCGATAAAAGAAGTTTTAGTTACCTTGTTGTGACATAAGGAAGGGACTGAAACTATGATCTTGTGAACTTCATGAATAAAGAACGACTTTACATAATATCTCTATGGATTGTACCCTAGTGTAAAGGATAAGTGACATGTAAAGACTAGGTATTGGATAAAAGGTGTTGGGTTTTTTATGTATGTTAGATTGCATTGATTTGATAAGAAGTCTTAATGATGATGAAGTTTATAGTGTTTTTATATTGTGAATATATTAAGGATCTAGGGTGTGCATAGAATCTGCATAACAGATCTTGAAGAACTTGAAATCTAGGGTTTTTATACCCTTTGGTTTTTTAAGTGACAAGTCTTGGCATATAGGGTTTTCAAACCATATCAAAGTGTGGAATAAAAGGAGAAACCATAAAGAAGGAAACCCTAACTAGTTTTTTCCATTGTGAAAGGAAAAAGGATCTATTTATTTAGCATGGCTTGTACTACGTCATGTTGATGTGAAGATGAGGAATGATGAAAAATGGTCCAAGTATTTATTTGAATGTGAAGATTATATCCTAATATCTATAAATGAAATGCATCAATGTTTTGTAGCATAATTGTAGAAAATTTTCATGGTAGACCCTAATATATGGTTTGTAATTTTTTATAGCTTTTGGTATCTACGGTTTGTAGACCCTAGATAAGACTTAAATTGGAAAACCCTAGTAAAGGAAACCCTAACTATTGTTCCCTCTTTAAAATTCCTAGTTTTTGTGAAATGGTATCTAGTGTTTGAAGGTTGAGTATTCTTTGATATTAAAATATATCAAAACAATAGCATAAAATAGGTTATGAATATAGGGTGTGTATTAAACACTAGGTCATAGAAAACAAAACTGTCGAAATGGGTGTTTTTTCATTAAAAGTAAAGACCCTAATAAGGGTTAGGTCAAGAAGTTTATAAGGTCTATATCTAAAACCCTAGAAATACACTTTTGAGAAAACATAGAAACCCTAGATTAACCAAATTGAAATTATACTTTTGTCTTTGTATATCTTGCTTGGTTGTACTTGTTGGTGAAAATTGTAGGCACATAATGAAGGTTGTCAAAATTATGAAATCAAGATGAGAAGGATGGAAAAGTCAAGACTTGTTCTTGATGATGACTCCTTGATAATGTTGACATTATGAAAAGAGGAATCTATAAGGACCCTGATGATATTGAAGCTTCCAGTTGATGATTTAATTCCAAGAACACATCGAAAGTTGTAACAAAACCTTGTTGCAATATGGAGATAGAACATGCAAAGGAATGCTAACTTTAGATGGATATTAAAAATTTGGCACAATTCCCTGACTGAGAGGTTACTATGATCTGGTAACTTTGATATTGATGATATTATTAAGATATGACTTGGCTCCCTAGTAAGGAATATTGAAAAATCATGTTAAGAGGCTGGAAGGAAAGTTCGCTTGATGATTTTGTACCTACAATTGTGTAGTTTGATCATGGAACACATGGACTACATTCGAGTGAGTTTCAGAAGAATGCATCCTAGTGAGGCGCGATGGATTGAAAAGGAGAAATTGAGAGAACAATTCTCTTACTTATATGTTGATTGATAAGGATCTTGGAGTTCCCAAATATTCTTAGTGGGGAGATATAGGGTAGTCCCAAAATGGCTAAAATTTTAATTCCTCGAATCTTAGTGAAACTAGGATCAGGTCAAAGATATTTTCAAGATGATTCCAACGATGCAAAAGACACCTCAATATGAGTTCATATGAAAAAATTATACCCGATCAATGTTCTAGTAAAACTTGGAATTAGACAACTTTTAGTTGTGCTCCAAACATATTTGGACCATAGCCAAAGTTGGTGGTTTGACCAAAATAGTATTTAAATTTAGTGATACATGGATAAATTTGGCAAAAAAAATAGTCGTGGTTAAATATGGTCGAGCCACCAAAGTTGGCAGTTTTTCCAACCCCACCACTAACTCAATATTGGTATAATGTAATACCAAAATGGGGAGTGTCATGGGCTCGAACTTGAGACCTCTTAATCACTAACACACTAAATAACATCCACCAACAAACAAGCCATCCAGAAAACTTTGCTAACTATGTTGGTATAATATATTTAAACCCTCAAACATATGGTGTTAGGGAGCAAAAAAACGATGGTGAGATGCAGAACTTTGACGGGGTTTGGAACTCAGTGTAAGGTGGAACCATACCTATGGAATCATGCTCAGGCACAGATCCCAAGGTGGGAATATTCTATCTTATATTCTAGGGAATATTATTAAGGAATAATCTTAGCATATTATGTCTGTTGTGGAATCTTGGAGATTCTCCGGGGGTCCAAAATTTACAATGTCAAAACTTTCACAAATAATTAATTCGTGTAGTTAGATTGAGGATTTGAGTAGCCCATTTTCAGGTCACTTCCATAAGTGAGGTAAAAACATGTATTTTACAATGTGCTTGCCTTTCATTTTGTTGGGATAATATAGAGGCCTCTCCACTTTGAAGCTTGCCTCAAAGACCTGGCTCACACATTGTGAGTGAACTTCGTTATCAAATATTGGTGCATTTTCTTTATTGTATCCTTTTTATGTTTCTTATTCATGAATGTTGCATTATTGGTCTTACATTCTCTTTAGGCAATTATGTTAAAAATCACTGAATTAAAGATCTATCCAAAGGCAAGGAAAAACAAGAGAAGGTATGGCGCACTATATCTAGAAAAGAAGGCCACCATACAAATGAGTGTCAAAATGTGATAGAGTATATGCCTACAGGGACCACAAACATATTGGCATGGGGTAGGGGCCCGTGGTATGATATTTGTAGAGTATGGGATCAATTATTGATAACCTATCCCATGATGCAAAAATACTAAATATTAGTCATGACTATGTTTTGTGATTTTTGTAAGTCAGTGGTACAAGATATCCATATATGTCATGCATTGTAACTAATGAGGGGGCGCAATTTTGATGCATATACGATACAATAGATTGATGGGAATAAAGGAGGAGCGCAAAATTTAAACCAACCAAGAAGTTACAACTAGCTAGGTAGATGCCAAGGAATTCGAGGAAGAGGACCATGTTTCCAAGGTAGAGGATGGAGAGGATTTGGAAGAGATAGGGGCCTTAATATTTTCTCTAATTGTGCACATCCAGGACATATTACATTTGATTACCCCAATCATTGGATAACTTGTGCATATCATAGAAAATTGGATCATGCTACTAAGGATTGTACTCAATTTATTGCAAAGTGGTAAGAGAAGAGGGGTTAGAATGTGTGGATGATAACTACTGAAGTGTTCAGGGACCATCCACAAGTAGGATCAGCTACATGAGGAGGGACAAAACTAGGAACAAAAATAGTTAGAGAATAATTCAACCTCATCAGTGGGAAAGAAAAGTTGTAAAATCACCCCTAAAGTTTGATCTGATAAAATAAAAGGACACATACAAGGAATTTAGAATGGATTTTATTGCTACAGAATAGGGCCCATCAAGCTCGAGTATATGATGTGCCCCTAATATATGAAAAATCCACACCTAGAGAAGTTGTTGAAGAGGTTAGTCCTATTGGGAATTTCCTGAAAAGTTTCTTGGAGTTAATGAAGGAGGAATTGGCCTTAAAATACATGAAATTATTGATCAATGCACATAAGAATGGGAAGTACCTACCATGCAGACCCCCAACACATAGTTAAGCAAGTTGTGCACAAAATAAGGGCAAACAAAGAATTCAAATTTAGTGTGAATATAGGGAACTATGGCACAGATAATATCATTCTAGATCTAGTCTCAAATGTGAATATTATTCCTAAAAAACACAGGAGATGATGGGGAGGCCAACTTTGACTTGGTCAACCATCAAACTAATACTATCAAATCAATACAAGATTTTCCCTATTGGTAGGCTATCATATATAGAAGTAAATATTGATGGGGTAAGAAGCATTATCGATTTTGAGGTGATAGAGATTTTAGATGATACATATCCACATTCTACTTTATCAGGAATTGATTGATCCTTTTTATAACCAGGTTGTTATCAACCTTAACATGAAGTCTCTACTAGGAGGTGCACACATATTACTTTCATAGTACGATGGATTGGAAAAAAGGTACGAAATCCCCTGAAATTTGATGGAGCATTAGATGTTTATTACTTTGTAAAAGAGTTTGAGTTACAAGTACCTAAACAAAAAATAATTCAAGCTTTAGATGTAGCTTTGAAATAAACTCCTAAACATTGGTGGGTCGTGCACAAGGACAAGATGGAAATTTGGAAAACATGTAGACATTTGTTGCAAATCAGGTTCAAGTTGGATGCATGAGACACTAAACGAAGGTATATTGGGTTGATTTTATCTACCACTCATATTAAAGGATGCATTGCAACATGGAATAAGAAGAAGACACCATAGGAGGAATGGATACATTATTTTGTGCATATGGTTGATATTATCCCAATGAACTAGCATACTGAGTTAGATGTCTGAAGAGGACTAACTGAATGGGGAGAAATGACTCGGAATTTTAATTTTTCATTTAACTTTGAATTATGGGATCCTTTAGTTGATAAAGCTCTATAGAATTCCAAATAGAAGTTCTTTGCGCCAAAGGGAAAAATTGTGTAGGAGTTGATACCCTTGTGCTTCACACATAAGCATCCTCAAATAAATAAAGAACTCATGGAATGTTATAATGTCATAGAACGCATTGAGGATGAGGATTTGGAGTCATAAACAAATCCAAGCACTCCACCAGAAGAAAGAGAGTGTGGGGAGAAGGAACACACAACAATACTAACCTTTGATAAAATCAAGTTATTAGAAGTATAATGCAAGATGATCTATGAAGAAGGCATTCATATTTGAATGTAAGGTTGTTGGAAAGTGGATAATTAAAGGAATTTGTGCAAAATATTCAAACAAGAGAGGAGAAGGAACACAACCTCAAGGATAACATAAATGTATTACCAATGAATAAGTGCAAGATGTAATGTTAGAAAATGTGAAACTGAACAAGCAAATAAATGAAACTAGAGCATATCAACAACAATTAGTGAAAAGGATCAAGGCATTGTAGGATGAAGCATTTAAGGTCACGGATGATATTGATACAACACATCAAATAGTTAAAAAAAGTAGTCTAGGAAGGGAATAAAATTTGAAAACCCATATTACAGTGGAGTTGGATGAACAAATACAAGAGAAAGCAGATGAAGTCAAGGCCAAGGTGGATATTGTGAAATATACCTTAGAAAACTTTGTCATGAAAACAAAGGAGATAGTTCAATCATTGGAGCACTAGAAATACTGAATGGCTTCAGGACGAGCCACAAGTGAGTGTTGGGACTCGTTGGAGCAGATTTTTCAAGTAAATTTTTTTGGGATCTACGCATAGGATCATCACTCAAGAAGACCAGCGAAGGGGTAGCAAACAAAAATCACAAAGAGAAGGAACTGCGCGAAGTGCAATGAACAAGGAAAGTCATTGGGATCATTTTGTCTTAGTTAAATCCATTCCTAGTTTACTAGTTTACTAGTTTGTAGTAATATTTTACTACTAAGGGGTTTTTGGTCGGCTTGGGTCCAAATGTAAACCATTAAATAGATTTAGGTCAAGGATAATTATCAAAATCCTTAGAGAAACATATAAGGGGATATAGATATATATATATGTGTATCGGGGATATGGTGAATATTTTTGTGCTATAATGATGAATGGTCTACTAATTCCAGTGAGTTGATATGGGTATGATTGTAATGGAAGATCCATAGTGATAAAAAAATATTTGTTTTATGTCTTATTCTATTTTTTTGTGTAATGTTTAATTCCTTCTCTATTTTTCATGGTTACTGTAGCTTGGAATTTTATGCATGATGATATTAATGGACAATTTTTAAGAATTAGGGTACAATTAATTTCTTTTTATTTAATAGTAATATGATATGTTGAATATGGGAAAACTTGATAACTATAAGTTAAGGTCCCCCTCTCCCTCATCATTGTATAATTGTTTAGGTCCCTGCAATCCCCCCCTAGAAGCCTCGAGTGATACTTCACCTACTTGCAGATGTTTCCAAAAAGGTGTATGTAGGGGTTTTGTTAGAAAATTCTCTTAAACCCCAGATCAACCCTGTATTTGCCAACAAAACCCATGGAGGAACAAAACTGACTACCAACAACAATGGCCAATGGTTGAAGACCATAGGTCTTCGACTGATAATGTGTTTGACCAAAGAAAACACATATTTCTATTGCCAAAGGTGATGGAACTTAACCTCAACTACTGACACCTATGACACCTTTATTTTGGAGGGCACAAATAGTCAAGGATACAATGTGAATTAATTCGTAAATTTAACCCCCAAAATAAAATAAAACAATATAAAAAATCAACAAAGTTTAATAACACTTAAAAAGCCAACCTATAAAAAAAAACACAAGCTTGAAAAATGGTTAAAAAACCAACACTTGAAAAAAATTTCGATACTTTATTCATAAAAATATTTAAAAATTTTAAAAATCGCTCCCTAAAACAAAGGGTGATGTTGCATCACCAGTTTTCAAAATAAACTTAAAAATTAGCACTAAAAGCGACCTCTAAAAAATCGAGAGCTCAGTCAAGTTCTCATTAAGTTAGTAACCTTTTTTTTATTAGTGGTTTCCAAAACTATCCTTCATTTCACCTTTCATCCAACCCCTAATGTTCATCAATCATTGGAAAAACCCATGGAGGAATGACATTGACTGCTTGCAATGATGTTTGATGGTTGAAGGCCATAAGTGTTCGACTGATAATGTGGCCCACCAAAGAAAACACTTATTTACAAGTGCCAAAGAAAATGGACCATATCCTCAATTGTTGACGCTAATGACACCTTTCTATGAAGTGCCTCTAGAATGACACATGAATTATCCTTGTCATCGTCCATATTCCCACATCACCACTACAACCTTGTCATGTGGCTATCCCACATCATGGATATATTTCAATCTCATCACCCTTTGTATTATGATGTGTACTTTTACATTTAATCATTTGTATGGCTAGAAACCAACCATGTTGAGAATTTAAAAGGAGAGTCCATTCATTGTTGGCATGATCCTTAATCAACCTCATCGAGGATTTGGCCTGAAGGTACTCGTTGGCCCATTGATAATTTTGTTGAAGGTATTAATCAACCCATCAACAATTTCACCAAAGGTGTTTCATTGGCCCATTCATGATTTCACTAAAGTTATTCAGAGGCCCATCAATTATTTCACAAAAGGTATTCATCATCCCTTAATGATTTCACCAAAGTTATTCATTGGCCCATTGATGGTTTCAATTAATGTAATCAACAATGATTTTATAAAAGGTATCCAATTTCTCCTTCATTTAAATTCAAATTTCTTCTTTGACGATTAACCCATTTATTCAAATGATAATTTGAGAATTCATCCTTTTCGGTCAATCCCTAAAAAAAATTTAGATTAATCTTGTCTATTCGATTAAAACTTTGAACTAATATGAGTTTTCCAATCTTAAAACTTCATAGTTTCCATGAACTGGCAAAATTTGTACTTCTAGACTGATTTTGACTCTGCATCTTGCAGATTGATGACATTAATTGTCTTCTCAACAATTTTAGGGAAAATTTTATCATGGGTTTTCTCATAAATTAGGGGTTCTTAATCCTTTTGCACATATTCAACATAGAACAAAATTTGTAGTATTGAACTTTTGAAATTCACAATAGCAAAATTATTATTGAATTTTTCAAATGCACAATTGTCTCTAGCCCATACAGGTTCAATGTTTAACCACATCTTTTGATACCACCCTATAACACATCTGACTCCCTTGCGGGGCCACCTTGATACTAAAAATGACCTCTTATACCAATTTTAACATGAAAGTATTCTCAACATGGCATTCATGTGCATGTGCATCCAACATTAATTTCTAAATTTTTGAATGCAATTGATTAAACATGCACACCTAAATTAAATGCATGAAATAAAAGTCAAACATATTATTCAACTTATCATTTACACAATAAGCATGTCATAGTATAGATCACTTATCTGTTAAATTATGCACATAGTTGATTGCAGACATAAGACATTCCACTAAACCATAGACTGTGTTGCTCCAATTCTCTTAACAACAAGTCACCCTCAAGCTAAGGCTATGCGTCCATAAGGATGAGAAATCTCCAATTTGTGTATATAGTCCACTTGTATAAACTAATACCTAGTAGAAACACAATGGCCTAAGTTCTACAACAAATCCAACTGCTTATGTATTTTACCCACTTTTTTGCACAATCAAACGGATGAGATTTCCTTATTTGCACCATAGCCATGTTGATCAACATTCTTTGACAAAATTGAAATTCAAGATTTTTTAATTTTTAATGTGATATATGACTCTCATGAAGACCCTAAATTAAAATCTTAAAAGTCTAAAATTAGTTTCAAGACATGATGCTTCCATATAGAAGGTTTCCCTATATGGTTTCTCCCTCAAAATATTAATGAATTACTAGAAAGAAAAATTCATATATATTCATCTTTCATTTGATAATCCCATGTCTTATCTACATCCAACACTTTACAAAATCTCAAACGGATTTTGAGGTCTTTAAAATTTAGTTTGAGAACTCAATGAATTAAATTTCTCACATCCCTTTCATTATATCTTCCTTAATTTTATCGATTTTCATCCTTATTCCATTTTCTTTATTTTATTTTCTAGGTTATTTGATTGCTAAGATGACTGACATTCATATCCCATGGCTTGAAAAGCTACGATGTAGGATCATATAAGATATCAAAATCACCCAGGAATTACACCCTATTAGGTTATTTATATGTATAATTTCCATACATTGAATCATCAATCTAGGGCTCGTAATATTTGTGGGGAAAGAACGAGAAATATAGGATCAAAGCTTATGCCAACATATAAAGGAAATATTGATAAATAAAACTAATTTATAGAAAAATTTCATCATTGGATGAAAGTTACTTGAATGATTTCTTGGCACCAACCACAATATTTGCCGAAGGTTCATGTGATCACTTATCAAGCTTATTTGGTCCTTTAATCTTCAATGGTCAAGATCCTATGGATAACTCAACATGTAATAAAAAACTTACAAATAGAAAGGATAAACTATAACTGAAATTTAGACAAGGAAATCAAATCCATCGATGAAATAGCTAACTAGTATTAAATGAACACATTTCACACCATGGGATGGGGGCCCTGCCAATCCTAGAATGCATTATGGAGAAAGAGCTTACATTGCTAAGAAATGATCCACATAATATAAAAGAACATATATGGAATTATTTCATTGCAAAAGAAATATTTAACATTATATAATGCAGATCACCAACAATTCATCATCCAATTCTCTTCCCTAAATCTCTAATCATTGCCTCCCACCCCCCCCCCACCCCCTGCGTCCATAATAGGATTACATCATAGCTTAGGTATACATATAAAATAAAATTGTAGAGGTGGATCAACGAATTGCTAAAAATTCCCTCTATTTTGGAAACCATAAGACAATCATGGCCAAGTATCTATTTTAGGGAAGACAATGATCACAATGAGATTGATCCATGATCAATATAGAAGGTGAATTTGATCTCAAACATATAAAAAAAGATTGATTTGTCTTCCTTGCTAGTTGGGCACATCCATTTGACTAGAACATTGGAGAAGACAACCGTAAAAATGAATTTGAGCAAACTCACCTTAGATATTTTCCCTTTTCTCCCATATCCTTTGCTATTTTTGAAAGAATACTTACAAGACAACTAAATGAGTGTGTTTTTCACAAACCCTGTGTCTTATATTTTCTATATTCATCTCCATTAGTTCAGAAATCACACAGGAAGATCATTGATGTTATTCTAACATGTATTTGACTAAGAACATTTTACCATGGATTTGAAGTTTCCTTGTTGGACATAGGTGTTATTTAATGCATATTATACCATGTTGAGTGTCCTAGTGACAAATCCTGCATTCTAAATTATTCCCTAGAAATGTGTTGATATGTGAATAATGGAGAGGGAGGCAAGGGAAACCCTAGCTATGGAAGTGGAGGTTTATCTCTGGTTCTCGCGGGTTGTTTGGACAACATCAAATGGATAATATTAATATCAAATACACCCTTGGGCTTGGCAGTGGTCTGAGCACTCATTGGATGTAAACTATTTTTTTCACTGGAGGTTTGCTCCAATCGAATTTCCCGCGGCACTGCACTCTATACCGACAACGGTCTGACCAACTATTTTCACGGGTTCAATGCTTTGTTAATACTGTGCACCTTATGGATGTGGCTACCGGAGAACACTGCGGACTAAGTTATTTACTGAAGGAGCACAGGTCCCTTGCTCAGTCTCAGGAGGGCCCATTTGGTGGGGTTGGAATCTTTGTTGTCGGTTTCTCCTGGGGACTCCACAGACCTGCTACCACAACTGCTATTTCCCGCTAATGTCAGTATGAGCGCATACGACGAGGAGGTTGACTATACTTACGACCCTTTGGAGGGCATGGACATATGGGGGCTAAAGAATAAGGAGGTGGTTGCAGATATGATTGACATGGTCCCTACACCGGAAGATCCGGAACCTTTATGGACCCATCTGGTCACCTCGGCGAGCTGATATTCATCTTTTGGAGAGGGTTTGGATCCTTTAAAATTCACAGCTCCATCTCCTACGGTCAACCATTTATGGGGGTTTCAGTCGCCAGATGCTCCTAACATCCCAGTGGTTGATTTAGTGACTTCAGCACCCTATGAGGAGGATTTTTTGACTTATATAAGAGCCGCAACTCAAACCTTTGAGCACCTCAACATTGGTGATGCCGCACCTCCCTCTTCTGCTGCTAGGGATGTATCGGTATCGGCATCCAGATTATTTGTAAACATCCTTGAGGATGATTAGGCAGTAGAATCATTACTAACATTGTCCGATTCGGAGGGATCCGGTGACCTTGACCCAGCCCTGAGCAATACACACAAGGGGAAGAAGCACACTACAATAAAGAAAAAATATAGCAGGAAATCAAATTTTGGGCGAGATAGAGGTATGGATGACCTAGAAAGAACTACAACCACAATGCTTGTTGGGAAAGTCTGTGCACAAAAATATACAACTTCTCGACTCAAGCTTTGGACAAAGGAGATTTGGGGTGGGATTCTAGAGATGCTCTTGGATGTCTCACTACTTACCAGGGGATGGTTCACCCTCACCTTTGCACTACTGACCCAAGTGGATTGGGTTCTCAACTAATATTGGCACATAGAAATTCACCTGGATCTCCTGAAGAGATGGTTTCCACTTTTTTATCCGAACAAAGAAAATGTGGGGGCTAGACGAATCTGGATGCACCTCCCTGGTTTACCTGTTCAATTCTGGAATGATACAGCCCTATGGAATTTTGGGGAGGATTTTGGTCACTACCTGGATCATGATAAATCCTATCTTGTCACTGGAAATAGGCCTGTGGCTCGCATTCTAATTTTTTTAGACACTCAGGATGGGTTGCATGATAACTATAATATGTTTTTTGAGGGCATAGTGTGGCAACAAGTGCTGGACTATGAGGGAGTCTCGTTCAGATGTAGAAGATGCCATGAGGTGGGGCATCTGTTTAAATATTTCCCACTTATGGGAGCTGCTATGTTGAGCCACAAGAAGACTTCTAATGTTGCTACACAGATGCAACCTATTACCTGCCACAGTTTGCAACCCGAGGAGGTACATTGTGTTGTGGAGGTGCAAACCGATTCGTTGTTTCCTACCTGGCCGATTACACAGGCTAGAACTGATGTCTCGACGACTCCTTCACCTCAACTCCACTCTACCACTATACTGGGTACCTCTCTTTCCCCTATCTCCTTGCATTTATTATTTACTCCTAATTCGTCTACTACTACACACCAATCTGAGTATATGTATCCCTCACTTAGCTGCTCCATTACGCCAGCTCCTCCATCCATTATGCCCACCATCACCCATACCTCTACAGAACAACCTAGTCACATCTCCTCTCATAGTACTAACTCATCCTCTTTGGGGCACCCATACTTCCTTAGATATATCTCCCATTCGATCCCATTATCTGCGCTCGGAATTGGCTCAGGTCAGAGCAGCATCCCAACAAAAACACGAGGCAGACCTTCGGAGATGGCTAAGGATATTAAAAGGGAAAATTTTTAGGTTGAAGCTGGCACCCAATCCTCTATCATTAGGGTTCTTAGAGCAAGAAAACCCAAGGGCGGGGTACCCCCATGATTTTTCTAACTTTCAATTGCAAGGGACTAGCCAACCCCGTTAAAATATTGGCTCTAAAGGATCTACTGTCTAAAACACCCATTGATGCACTCTTCCTCCAAGAGACTCTGGGGGATGGCACATCTATTAACACCATTCTTGATTTGATTCTACCTAACTGGACATTCGTAACTTTGGATGCTCGGGGTAGATCTGGTGGCTGTGCGCTAGGCATAAACAATAATACTACCCGATTAAACAATTTCTAGGGTAGAGATGGCATTATTGGTATGGAGATCAGTTTTTGGGATATGGAGTTCCCTATTACTTTGATCAATGTTTATGGGCCTTGCACAAATAGAGAATTGTTCTGGCATTCTTTTCTATTTTTTTTGCTTCTAAATGACCCTCATATTATCATGGGAGGAGACCTTAACTTCTCGTTGGGCATTTCAGAATCTTGGGGTACTCATGAAGTCCCAGACCCACTTGTCGATTACATCATCTCTCACTTGGAATCAGCAGAACTTATCGACATTCATATGCCAAAGCTACAACCCACTTGGAGGAATAAACGATCTAGTGATGTGGCTTTGGTTCACAGGCTTGATAGATTCCTCATTAAACAGAAATTAGATCTACTACTAAATAAAACCAGGCAATGGGTTGGCAAGGGTGGTATATCAGATCACTCACCTGTTTATTTTGAATTTGGGGTCGGCCCATTGAGAGCACACCCACCCTTCAAATTCAACTCCATATGGCTCCAAGATCCGTAATACCACAATCTGGTGGTACAGGAGTGGAAACATTGTTATCAACAGCCTGACCGTGAACCTTCTCGAGTCATAAACGACAATCTCAATCGGATCAAGGCCATGACAATCAAATGGGAAAAAGGAAAAAAAAAGGTTGGAGGAAGAGGATCTGAGAAGGTTGAAGTGGATAATTCTCAACTAAATGATTCTGATCTACTGGAGTATCGCTCTTCTGATACCAAGGAGCATCTCATCTCCCTGGAAGCCACCAGAACTAAGCTCCTTCATCAAAAAGAAGAGGATTGGAGACTACGAAGTCGGGCTATATGGATTCAAGCAGGTGATGATAACACTAAATTATTTCAACAGCATGCAATTGGACAATGAAATAGCAACACCATTTGGGAACTATTTGATCTTAATGGATTTGTGGCTCGAACTCACCCACAACTCCTGGATATGGGCATTCAACACTTTTCCAAACAATACAGAGCCCCACTCCATTTCAATTTCCCAGAGATCATGAACATCGCCAGATCCTTTAACAGGTATGTGGATCGAGAATAGGAGGAGGTAATCAATGCACCGGTCACCATGGGTGAGATTGAAGGAGTACTCAAATGGTTCAAAAAAGATAAAATTACTGGACCGGATGGATGGCCTATTGAATTCTACCTCCAATTTTTCAAGTTACTAGGTTGGGATCTCCTCATTACCATCGAGGATAGTAGAAAACTTGGAAAGATCTATGACGACTTCAATTCTACATTTATTGCGCTCATCCCCAAGATTGATCACCCTACCACTTTTCATGACTACAAACCTATTTCTCTATGCAACTGTATCTACAAGGTTATCTCCAAAATCATTGCAAATCGCATCAAGCCCATCTTATCTTCTCATGTTTCCAAAGAACAATTTTATTTTCTCCATCATAGGTAGATTCATGTAGCCATTGGCACAACTCAAGAGGCCCTACATTCTATCAAATCCAAAAACCTCAAGTGCACCATCCTAAAAATAGATCTTGCAGAGGCTTTCGATCAGGTCAATTGGAATTTTCTCCGTATCATTCTTATCCAAACTGGTTTTCCCCCTCATTTCATTGACTGGATTATGGGGTGTATCAGCCATGCATCATTCAACATTCTCTTGAATGGCACTGCATCAGACTTTTTTCATGTGGGGAGGGGTTTGAGGCAAGGGTGTCCTCTTTCTCCCCTGCTATTTGTACCTATTATGGAGGGTCTATCAGTACTTATCTAAAAGGAAAAGGAGGCAAGGGAGCTTCATGGCCTACACATTAATGAGATTATGAATTTGACTCACCTATTATTTGTGGATGATGTACTTATTTTCCTAGATGGCTCCTGTCAGGACTCAACACAATTTGAACGAATTATTAAAAGCTTCTACAGAGCAACGAGAATGATTCCTAATAACAACAAATCCACCATTATCATGACAAGATGTTTTGCACAGGAACAAGGCATTGCATCTGCTCTTTTTTATTATGTGCATAATGATACTGGGGATGGACTGAAATATCTGGGTTTCTACGTAAAGCCAAACGATTATCAAATTAAAGGCTGGAACTGGTTGATTACCAAAGTGGATCATCGCATCAACCTTTGGCACCATCGATGGCTCTCCAGGGCTGGTTGTTTGGTATTAATTAAATCTATACTTGATTCCATTACAGTATACTAGATCTGTCTTTCTTGGCTCCCAAAAGGTGTCACAATCCGTATTCAAAAAATTTGCAGAATTTTCTTGTGGAGAAATCCAAAAAAGGACTGTAATTTTGCTTGGATTGCTTGGGATCAAATCAGCAGGCCGAAACAGTGGGGTGGTTGGGGTATAAAGGATCTTCACCTATTTTCTACTTCCCTAGCAGCAAAAATGTGTTGACACCTGATCTCTAGACATAGTCTTTGGAAGGATGTTACTACCCCTAAATACATTGCTCCTAGAAACTCTCTTGATTGGATCTGTGACAACATTCTACCCTGTCCCAGATCCTCTATTATCTGGAAGGCCATCACTAAGGCCTCTCACCTCGTTCAAAAAGGGCTCACATGGCATATTGAATCGGGTTTATCAGTTTTTTTGGGAACTGATTCGTAGTCGGGAAGTGGTGAAAACTACAAACTACCTGATTGGATCATCAAGCTATTGGCAAACACGGGCTATCGCCATCTAGCGCAGGTATCTGACTAGGCTCAAACCAATTGGCATTCTCAGAAATGGTTATCGACTCAAGAACTGGGTATTCCTCGAGCTGGATATCTGGACTGGGCTAAATATATCAGAGCCCTCCAAGCATCACATATCCGACTTACCGATCAAGAAGACCAGTTAATCTGGGCTATCTCACCTAAAGGCATATACTCACAAAAAATTGGCTACACAACACTTTTCCAACTCAAGGAACCACAAGAGAAACTTTGGTGGTGGCAGTCGATTTGGAAATTGAAGGCACCACAAAAGAACAAACTTCTGTTATGGTGAATACTACACAATTATATACCCACCATGGACAACCTTCATAGACGAGCCATTCATGGACCATCAAGGTGCTATTTCTGTCTTGCCCATGAGGAAAATTCCCAGCACCTATTCCTGAATTGCTCTGCTATTCAACTTATATGGAATTCGGTTACTCATGGGCTTGGATGTCCTGACATCTGGCGGGGAATTACAATCACAGAAGCCTAGAATACTTGGTCGCAGTTGACTGCAAACACTATGAAGCTGCGAAATCTTCCATTACTCGTTGCATGGGGTATATGGACTAACCACAACAGGAATATATTTGAGAACCATCAGGTGAACAGGGAGCGCATTTGTTCCTCTATCACTACTACCTACAACCTAATACCAGACGATGGCCCACAGACTCCTGTGAAGCATATCACCCCAGAGATCATAGACCAGACACGACCATGGGCATATTTTGATGGCGCAACTAACCAGCACGGGTGTGGGGGGAGGGGGGGGGGGTTGTACTATATTTATCAGACCAGCATTATTATCATCTCAAAATTGGATTAGGCTTGGGTTCAAATAATTTCGCTGAGTTACTATGTCTTTGAATCCTTCTCCTATTTGCACGTGAAAAAAACTGCAACATCATTCAGATATTTGGAGATTCACTTGTTGTTATTAACTGGTTCAACTCTCTTGCACAGTGTTACTCACACACACACACACTTACTGCATTACTGCGGGAAGTACTCCACCTCAAAACTCAATTTGATACAATATCTGTCACTCATATTTACAGGCAAAGGAACAGAGTGGCAGATAAATTATCCAAAGAAGCCACGAAGCTAGAATGTGGCAGATGGTTCATCACTGAACATGATGGCGCACAGGTGTAGAGATATTTTCACAGACAGTTCATTGATGACCTCCAGAATATGGGTGCAGTTGATCCATGACTACAATTTTGACAGTACCACTCATGGGAGATTTTTATTTTTATTTTTATATGATTACCTATGATAGAAAATATCGGCAGCTATTTATCTTACTTGTTTGTATATATTATGTTTTATTTTCATATGTAAGTTATGCACCAAACTTACAACAGTTAGAGCATCACAGCATGCACCAATTTATGTAATGCCTCTGTGTTACATGAGGACAATATTATATTTTGCACCATACTAGACAGTATACTCAGTAAAATGTAATGTGTAATTTTTCAATATTAATGAAAGATTACGAATTTTTCCCTGTGAAAAAAAATGTGAATAATGGAGATTGGGTGTTGAAAGTGAATTTAACTAAGAACATTTGTCATAAAAAAGATTAGTATAAACCCTTTCTAATTCATTAAAAATAAAGTAAATTATGAATATTGATGACATTTTACTCATTAATCTTGTGAAGCACATAAGTCATGGGTGAATGTGGTAATAGGAGTGGTAAAATCTAAGGATACGATAAAGGAGAGCAACTGGCAGTGTGAAAGATGTTAATTTCATGATCCAACATCTTTCACATGCTTGAGGGTTGGAATGTCCTCAGCCAAATGAAGTAAGAAACTTCTCAAATCCACAATACAAATATATTTTATGCCATATTTTCTTGTGAAAATAGATCTACTAATGACTGAGGTAATTCCATATGCTTCTAATAGAGCCCAAATGCATTAATCAAGATGCCAAGGAAATGATATGAATCATACTCAACCTGTTTAGAATTCTAAGGACCTAAATTTTCTTAGAAACTCTAAATATATTAGAATTAACTCTAAGGAATATGAACTAAAAAATTATCACTCACAAAGTTTCCAAGAATTAAGAAATTTCCTATATCACCTTGTTGCTTAAACAATACTCCTCAATAGTTATATTAGAGGTTGGCATTATTAAGTTAGGTGAAGAAAAATAGTTGTAGAGAGTAACTCCTCAAGAGGCTTTTAAATTATCCAATCCAATACTTTGTATAACTTATTTTTTTAAGGAAGAACTGGAAATGATGTGCAAAAATAATTTCCATGTTCCATGTAAATACATTTTCCTTCCAGGCCACATTGAAACTTATGCTTGCATCCCACCCGTGTTATTTCATTAATGCTTCCATTAGCACATGAAATTCCCATGAAACTGAGTTTCCATACCCCTTCCATTCCCTTGAAAATCGGTACAAGGCTTCTTGTTGATTGAGAAAGGAATCCAGAACTAGGTCCCTTTGTCTATATTTTCCCACTTTGGCATAAGACAAACTAAATCCTATATATCCTATGACACTTACTTTGTAAACTCTGATAAATTTCTGCAACAATTAAATACATTTACATTTCATCAATCACTCTATTGAAATAAAAAACTACAGAGGACAAGGTAACCATTTTGATTGAGAGAAAGTAGGCTTTTTGGTCAATTTTGTTGAGTTGAACCTTTCTAATATTGTTGTTCTTGATTGATGGGTATCTCTTCATTTTGAGGATGCGTGTTACTACGATTATTGGAGCCATAGTTCTCTGAAAATTTATTTTCAACCATTTCATGCAATGAATATAAGGATTGCTTGATATGGGAGCACCGCTTGCAAATATTGTTGAGTGATTCTTTAAGCAAGGCTAATTGGTAGTATAGGAATCCCATCCCTAATGAGCATCTTTCAGTCCAGTGTTTCTATAATGATTTGAATTGATCCAATTCTGATTTGAAAGATTTACAGTGAAGACAATTTGGGTTCGATTTCATATATTGAGGGATTTGAGAATGGGAAGAGTTGAAGAGAAGGAATAGATCACCATGGGATGGAGGGGATGCGCAGTGGAGGGAGAAAGGGATAACGTTGGGAGGAATGGGAGAAGCTACACTGCACTTAGAAAGTCACTATGAAGAGTTGAAAATAAGGAATATATCACCACGAGATAGAGGATATGCATAGTGGAGGGAGGAATGAATAGTTCTGGGAGAAGAGGGAGTGAAAAAATGCACTTAGCAATTCATTATGAAGATAGGGGATGTTGTGGAGTCTATTTGAAGAGTTTTGAGCACAAGGGGAGAGGGCCTCAAACATGTGATCTCTAAGGATGATCATAAGAATCATTTCTCTGTATACAATTTGCTAAACATGGAATCTTAATTGGATGTGTTGATCCACATGGGGTTAGGAAATTTTTACTTTGGAGATTTGTTGATGATCTATAAAGTGATGCTTGTCGTCGATTTGGAATAAAAACTTCTAATGTCCTTTCTTGCATGTGATCTAGTAACATTTCATGTAATATGCTTGACAAGGAACACTTCATTGAACTTAGCTTGTCCTTCGGGTCTACGCCATGCCTTGTTTGCCAAATAGTCAACCTTGTCATTGTTTTCTATAAGGAAGTGAAATAATGAGGCCTCTCCCAGATGCTTCATATGTTGTAGAATTATAATCATAATTTTCCCAAGATTTTCATTAGTGGGGCTTGTCCTCTTGACCATATATTGAATGAGAATGGCTAATTCTCTTATTACTATTGGATTTTTATAGTTGAAATCAGAGAGAATTTGTGTTCCCAAAAGGAAACTATAAGCCCCTTCCATGTTATTTGTTTCATTTCCAAATCCCCATTCATAATACATTTCTTACGATCCTTCATGATCGAGGATTAATCTTCCTACTCTAGCTCGTCTAGGATTAAATTTGGATGCCTCATCAAAGAAAAGGCAAGGTCAATTATATGATTTTAGCCAGTACCTGAATTCCTTATATTTCAATCTCACCTTCCAATTGAGTATGATGAGTCAATTTCCCAAGGGGAAGAATACATTGAGTGGTATTTTGTCCAGAAGGAAATTGAACCATAGTCTTTCTTCAATTTGCAAGGATTGAATGTAAATTTTATTTTTTCCTTTTGAATGGATGACTTTTGTGGAGAAAATCCAAATCTTAGCCATTACTTTCTTGCTTTTTGGCTTTTTATTTTGGAAAATACGTTTGTTCCTAGCTAACCAAAGTTTCCAGAATAAGAGCATTGGGAGACTAGTCCAAAATCACATAAGAAAATTTTTGTTTTTGAAAGAACGAGGATAACTAGATTTCCATTTGGCAAATAATTCAGAGATGTTGTGATATGGATTTATGCAAGAACACAACAGAATACACATATAGCCATAGACACAGAGATGCAGCGGAAAGAATGCTTCCTTTTATTAAAATCAAATTACTAAAATATTCTTACAGATAGGGCACTGGTAGCTTGTCTCTGAGAAGAGATGTGGCAGCTACAGCCCTCTGAACTTTGTTACAATACAGCCATAATAGAAATAAACAGCTAGGGAATTGGTGGGCTTATCTCTAAGAAGAGATGTGGTGCCTATAGGTCTCTGAACTGTGTTACAATGAGACATAATGGAAATGAGTGACGAGGGCACTGGTAGCATATCTCTGAGAAGAGATGTGTCGGCTATAGGCCCCTTCACCGTGTTACAATGAGGCTTGAAGGCATATTTATTGTTGATAAACAATGTAAGACCTGAAACGTCCAAAAACCTAACCCTAGGAGATGAAGCACCAAAATTGTGGGTCTCATTTGGGTAAATTCGTGTTTCAACTTCTCGGGGAGGTAACTTTGGCATCCGATCTTCGTTTGACACACTCAATAGATCGTTAGAAATATCTATCCAAGGAATAAAACTTTTGAGTGATCAACATTGGTCTACGACCCATGTTTCTCCTAGTTTCCCCAAAAAAAGTCGTTTAGGGCCTCAAAACAACTCGAGAAATTTAGGACCCGAAAAACTGTTAAAAATAGTAAGTTGTGCTGCAACTTAAAAACTGAAAGAACTGATAGTGGGGGTTCAAATGGAATAGGTGTTTGGTGACCAATATCCACCTAGATCATTAAGTCCCAAAAACGGCTCAGGGAGTGCAGGACCTGAAAACCTGCTAAAAATAGTAAGTTGTTCTGACAGTGAAGACTAAAGGAATTGATGGTGCGGGTCCAAATGGAATATATGGGTGGCCACCGATATCCACCTGGATCATGTTGAGATCAAACTTTACTTGAACTTGAAGAGGATTAACCAAGGCTTGCCAATATTTTTTTGAGAATTCACATGAGAGAAATAGGTGTTGAATGGTTTCCTCAGCTCTCGAACACAAAGGACATATTAAAGGGTCTTGGATGCCTTTTTTTCTAAGATTATCAGCTATAAGGATCTTCCCCTTAAGTAGTGTCCATGTAAATACTTTGATTTTTGGGAAAAATTCAGTTTTCCACACGATTTTCTAGAGAGGCCAATTGAATTGTTTCTCATGTTCTCTTTGTAGCATTTCATACCACTTTTAACTGTATAGTCCCTTCATTTTGTGCTCCATTGAAATTTTTCTTACTACCTGTAGCAGATTGGTGTTGTCCCCTTGAGATGGTGGAGGATTATTGAAAAAGTTTTGATGGAATTTTAGGTGCTTTACATCCTACACATGAGTTGTCTTACTCATTCCAAAATAATATTTGACCCAAATTTACAATACCTTTTCCTTGGAACCAATTCTTAAGATGTTAGAGATCTATAATGGATGTGAGTTTGGGATTTCCCGTTATGCTAAGTCCCCTGGTGTTTTGGAAGAAGTGCCCTGAAATTATTTTGATTAAATGGGTTATCTAATGCCTTTGGATGCAAGCTTTAACGAGGTCAATGAAATCCCTTGTGAAGCCGAATTTTTCTAGTAAAAAAAAAAAGGAAAGAGTTTCTAACCCTATCGAAATAATTTGCCATGTCTAACTTTATGATGAATCCTTGATCTTCTCTGGATAGGCTAGAGTTTATGGCTTCTTGGACAAAAAGAATATTATCTACAATCTATCTATTAGGAACAAAACCACCTTGGTTTTCATATATCAATTGAGGGAGGATGGTTTTGAGACGATTAGTCGGGAACTTGGTTATGATTTTGTAAGAGGAATTGCAAAAATAGATAGGTCTAAAATGATTAAAGTAGGTTGGTATTTTTTTCTTTTGGAATAAGAGTAAGAAAGGTAGAGTTCTTGTTACCTCCTATTTTGTGGTTGCGCTAAACCCATCGTATCATATTGAGAAGATATTTCTTGATTAGCTAACAGAATGTGTGATAGAAGGCTGTGGTGAATCCATGTGGCATTGGTGCTTTTTCAGTCTGCAAGTTCCATATCGCTCTTTGAAACTCTTCTTCCTCCAATTGTTTGGTTAATGCTGCATTGGCCTCCTCTGAAACCAATTTTGGATTGTTCTTAAAAAATCCTCAAAACCGTTTGGCTCTGGATCTGTTGTTAGCAACATTTTGAAATGTTGATGTGCCTCCTCTTTTATCTCATCCTTCCCTTTAAAAAATACGTTTCCTTCTCCACTTATCACTTTTATACAATCATTTGTTATTTTTTCTTTATTTTTATTTTTAAATAAGGTTGTATTCATGTCTCTAGCTTGTATCCATAAGCTTCGGGATTTGTGTAATATCCCCAAAAGGGATTGCTCAGCAAGACATGCCTGAAAAATGAATTTTTTAGGAATGTGTGCTTCAGCTATAATAAAATGTGTTTAAAAACACTTAGAAACCAATTCCAAGTACTGCATCAACCTTTACTCAGCTTTTATTCTCAAAAAGGTGAGGAAAAGCAGCTTTTCATGCCATAAAATGACTGTATTAAAAAATATACGTAAAAATAAGGGTCTTGGGTCTGGGATATGTTAGATTAAGTCAAGAGGGATTCACATGCCCAATTTCAGCAAAAAAAATGCGTTTTTCTATGTTAAACAAATCCTCCATTACCAACTAGGCTTAAAATTGTTGATTTCCCATGACTTGGAGTATGCAGAATTTTACTGAAGCATAGGGAGCATATTTTCTGAAGGGTTTGGTGATTTTATGTAGAGATAATAGTATGAAAATATAAAAATATGATTCAAATACTTTAAATTAGAAAATACAGATCTATACTTAAAGAAAAGGCCTCAAAACCAAGCTTTATAACACAGGAAGTAGAGGATAAGCCAGACAATGTTATTTTCAGAAGTATGAAGTAGTGTTTCATTAATTTTAAGATATATAACAGATCATAGGACAAAAGGATAGAACTAAATGGGATCTATATGCAAAAATGACTTTTAAGTACATTCCCCTTGGGGATCTCAGTTGAAAGTGGACACTGAATATATCTGAGATCTACACATTGGATCTACAGTAAACTTCAAAAATTTCTGAATAATATATCACACATCATATCAGATCTGAAAATAGGACATGGATTGGTTGGCCAATCCACGGATCACCTCAATGAAGGAAAGGAGCCCTTTCACTGGAGATCTCTCCTCCAAACTGCTAGCAAATAAACACTGCCACTCAGACTACAAAATGACACATTTTTTGAAGCTAACTGCACTAATGAAGTGATGCACACTTTGGCCTCATGCCAAGATAAGAATCTGAAGTTCAAAACAGCTATTGCACTTGTTGAGCCTCAAAATTATGCTTTCTTTCATTCCATTTTACCTCATTTTCCTTTTTCCATTGCTATCCTAGACCCAATTGAACAATGAATATAGTTAAAATTACTTCTAGAATGATTTACATGACTGACTTGCTAAGCTTTTTGATTTTTGCCATTGTAAAGCATTTTGACCGGAACTAGCTGCAGAATGCAGACATTCCGTAGCTAACCGGCGATTATGTAGCTGTCTTCACGTTTGGGTTTGTTCCAGGTGGCCTCTCAAGAAAAACCGCATATGGGCATAATCCACGTCATGTCTACATGGTTCGTTGCTCATCATGGAGGAAGAAACGAATTCTGGGTACGGTTTTGGAACGTGGGAACACATTTAGGAAAGCAGACTTCTATTAGGACTATCTCAGTCCAGATGTCTTTTTCCTCTTCACGCAGCCACTTCAAGAGTCCTAATGTGATTCCGATAAAGATAGTGTTCCTGAAATTGTTGCAAGTCTTGTTATTTACATTTGTTATATAAACACTTGGGAAACCGAGAGCTAGGCTAGATTTTATGCTAGATTTCATTCTAGATTTTGCTTAGATTCTGTGCTACATTTCTGAAGACGCAGAGTGCTATGTTCAAGTTATTTCATCTTTAATGAAGCAGACAATGTTGTTTTGAAAGCGTTGATTTAAATTGGAGTTGAATTCCGTCAGGTGGTAGAGGGCCCCTGCCTCTTGCACGGATTTATTTGCGTAAGTTAGATAAGTATTCTAGCTGCCTTTACATTTTTGAATTTGAATTAGTAGTTGTTTTAATTAGCTACTGTAGTTGCACTCATTCTAACTCTTCCACAAGAAGAAGCTCTTCCAAAAGATTATAATGATGAATGGGAAATAGCTATATTATTGTAGGATTTGAAGTTGAATTCATAGTTGTTTTAATTAGCTACTGTAGTTGTACTCATTCTAACTCTTCCACAAGAAGAAGCTCTTCCAAAATATTATAATGATGAATGGGAAAAGGCTATAGTATTGTAGGATTTAGTTGTATTTTTTGTTGTTCACTATCACAGTTACACTTGTTCTAATCACTCTTCCACAAGAAGAAACTCTTCCAAGAAACTATTAAGATGTTCAAGACATGACCGTGATAATGAATGATTTAGTTGTGTGTTTGCACTAAGTACCATCTCTGTTCTTGCTCTTAAACGCTTGTCCAAAAAATCATAATGACGAGTAGGATATGGATATGATATCTTAGTTTTTCATTGCTTTCAGTCCTTTATGTTTGCATTTGCACTCAATTACACAGTCAGAATTGTTCTAGCTCTTCCAAAAGAAGGAATTCTTCCAAAATATCAATAATGATGGACAAACAGACTGTATAATTTCATAGAATAATGCATGATAGAATAGTTAGGATGCTCCGGAGTTTAATTGCACTTAACTCATGTTCAGTTACTTTGTTTTGAGTTTGATGATGACTTGTAGTTCAACATTGTTCTAGATTAGTGGCATCTTAAGTTCATTCTTAGATTAACTCATTGCACTTGCACTTCACATTTAGATTGTCATCCACTGCACAATAGATTACTTCAGTTGTTAAGATTAAAAAAACAGCCTTCATTATTCACAAACATCTTCTTGTTCTAAAATCTACAATTGATCCATAACCATATGAACAGAAGACAACATCATTTTAAGGCCTGAAGTATCTCTGCAATTTCCTTATCATTTCATAAACAGAGTCCTCCCTCAAAAGATTACTTTGAAAAGAAATCAATAACTCTTGAGTAAGGTCTTGTGACATTCAATTAAATTGCATAATAGAGTTAGGAACTAGTCCTAGAATAGAAGATCTTAGGATGGTATCAATGTTTTTCCTCCAAATCTGTTTCAAATCTCTAGTCAAGGACAAAATGTTGCATCATTGTAAGATTAGTTTTTTAACTGTTTAGTTAGAGGATTTGCATACTTAGTGATCATTTCTCAATTTTAGTTTGTGTTTTGAATCATTTGCTTAAAAGTCATTATCAAGCTTTGCTTTTACTTAGTCATAGTTTAGATTTGATTCTGCTTCAGTGTTTCAAATTGCATTTACCATTTGACATCAACCAATTATTTAACTCATGGATCCATCGTCTTCTTTCCACTAGCTTTCTAGTCATTTTCCTTGTGAACATAAAAACCACCAAAAGACCAAAAACATCATAAATCATCACAAAAGACCAAAAAAATCATAAAACACTAAACACAACGCATTAAGAGACAAACACCTAGGCACATACAGTGCACTTCACTTCAGCAGTTTATCAACCCTGGTTGACAATTAAATGAACTCAATTTAGGAGACTAGGTTGAGACCAAACATTTTGGCGCCATTGCCAGGGAAGTGAAAACTAGGTAACCTTTGTTTCTTAACTCCCAAAAACAATTATATGCGTAGAGAGAGAGATTCAAGGGGTAGATTCATAAGCAGCAGAAACAGAAATTTGATTCCTAGAACACCACTTGTTTCACCTAGACCAAGAGCTAGTACACCTTCAAATCAGACCCATATTCCATCCTTTACTGATCCTGGACTTCTAGAATACCTATGATCAGATATCCCATTAGAGAAACCTTCCACATCATCCACTGAACCTCGCCATGTAATAGAAGATCTAAAGACTGCAGTAGGGAGGCATAATACTTTCCACTTCCAAGGTGAGCGTTCAGCCAACCATGGTAGAAGAAGGAGGAGGAGGAGTTTTTAATGGAGAAAACACACTGTTTGGAGGTAGAGGTAGAGGTAGAGGAGAAGGAGGTAGAGGTGTAAATGGAGGAAGAGGTAGAATAGGAAGCTCTTTTGGGTTCCCTATACTTGATGAAGAAACCAATACAACCATGAAAAACATTTCACCCTCTGTCCTTCCAAACTTCTATGGACTTAAAACCGAAGATCCTTCCAACCTTTCTATTCAAATTTAAGTGTCAGTGTAGAACTTATGATCACTTCCACAAGATGCTCAAAATCAGTCTCCATTTCTTTCAACTTAGAAGGAGCAGCATTGAAGTGGTCATATCTAACCAGAAGAGTTCTATTAGAACATGGGAAGACATGAACAAGCATTTCCAGAGAGATACTTGATTATATTGTGATGCTCTATGAATCATAAGGAAGAAGTGTTCAAGAGATTTTACAAAAGAAGATGAAACTAGAAGATTGAGCTAGATTTAATTACAACATCAAAAGGGCAAAAATGGAAAACCCAGATCAAGACACCTTAAAAGCTCTTTTGTTGAAAACAATTAGGGATGAATGGTTGGATATCCTTAACATGATGGGAAAAGGGGATATATCACAGCTCACATTACCTGAAATATCTGAGTTATGTATCAACCTTTCTAGAGGGAAATCTAAAACTGCCAAAGGTCCAAGAGATCCTGCTCTTGCAAGGGCAAGTAAATCTGCTTCTGGGATAGTAAGTAGATCAGAAATAGGACATATGCTTGATGATTTTAAATCTGACATCTTAGGGAGTCTTAGTGAACAAATAGACACCCTCAAGATACAAAACAAGCAAAAGGTTGAATCTGATGCCTTGGCAATCTTTTGTCCCAAATGTAGAAAGAAACATGCCTTAAGAGAGTGTCCTTTGGATGTAAAAGTTGTAGAAACCTGTGTCATTTGTTCTGAAAAACATGAAACCAAGAATTGTCCTTCTCTTCCTGGTCTCAAGGCTGTCTTTCAGGAGGAAACTCCTACAGATTCCACAGAGTCTCTCAATTTTGTATCTAGAAGACCTTGGCAGGGACCTCAGACACAAGGATTCCATGATCAAATGTATAATCAACCTCCACCTTGGAATTCTTGGCAGCAACCTTGGCTCCAATTTCAAAATCAATCTCAATCTTGGGCACAAGGAACACAAAGTCCCTATGGAAGATACTCTCCATACTATCAGTATCCACCATCCTATCCACCATATCCACATTTTTATCCTCAAAATCCTCAACAAAATTTTTCTCAAAATCTTCAACAAAATCCTTAACAACATCATCAGAACCAACCACATCAAAATCAACCACTTCCATTACCATTCCCTCAAAAATCCAATCAATTTCCAGCTCAACCCATACCAAACCCCAATAATAAAAACCCTCAGAATACATACATGATAGAAGGTCAACAGTTTCCAACTTATTTTATTACTCCTCTAGACCTTAGTGATGTTCAACTTAGGTCTGGAAAGATACTTGAAAGGAGGAAACCTTCTGTGATCATACAAGAACAAGATAATTATGAGGAAGACTCTCTACGGGTGAATAAAAGTCTTGAGGAAGACACATCCTGTCAAGACCCAAACACTGAAAAACTAAAACAAAAAGATCCAATAAATCCAACTCCTGTATTAGAGCAACCATCCACATCTACTTCTATACCTCCCTTTCCGGAAAGATTACAAATTGATAGAGGTGTAGAAAAAAAAATCATGGTGCCTAATTATGATTTCTTAGATGAATGAGAAATGTTTGCATTAAAATTCCATTACTGCAAGCCATCAAGGAAATCCCAATTTTAGCCAAAACAATAAAGGAGTTGAGTATGAAAACAACAAGAAAAAGAATAAGAGAAACCAAGAAAATTCAACTGGTAGGAAAAATAGCAGACATTATGATGGGCAAGATTACTATTCCAAAGTACCTTGACCCAGGAAATCCAGTTGTCAAAATTCACATCAATGGAATTGAAATTCAAAACACACTCATTGACTTAGGAGCAGCAATAATTATCATGAGTAGACAAATCATGGACAAACTGAAACTTCCTAATCTTCTCTTTACACCCACACTATTACAATTAGCAGATAGATCTGTGATCAGACCAGATGGGGTAATAGAAGACATTCCAATGTCCCTAGACTCTTGGGAGTACCCTGTGGATTTCATGATCCTGACACCCAAGAATAATCTAGGAGGCCATCCTGTTATACTAGGAAGACCTTGGTTGGCTACAGCTGATGCCTTTATTAGTTGTAGGTCCGGTGATATGTATATTTCTGATGGTAGTTCAACAAAGAAATTCACTTTATATCCTCTAGCTAGGACAATTACAGATCTAGATGACACTCAATGGATAGAGGATGAAGAAGATTTACAACCACTCTTCACAATTTCAGAAATTAGTGAAGATAATCAAATTCTGAATACTCTAGAAAACTTTAAATCCTCTCCAGAACACAAACATGAATCATTTCAGGAGGGATCCAATATTGAATTTTTGTCATCTAGGCAGATGTCTCTTCATTCTATGGACAAATTTGGCAGCTCTACAAGTGAAATTTTTCCAAGCAAAACTTTGAACATAAACAAGAACCTAGAAAAATCTCAACAAGAAGAGTTAGTCAAAGTATTACAGAGACATTCTTCTGCATATGCATGGGAATACACTGACATGAAAGGGATAACTCCCAAGACTTGTACTCATCACATCTATATAGAGGCAAATTGCAAACCAATCAGACAGCCTCAAAGACGGATGAATCCAAATCTTAGGGAAATTGTCAAGGAAGAATTGCAAAAATTGTTAAATGTTAATTTCATCTATCCTATTTCAGATAGTCAGTGGGTTTCTCCTTTGGTGATTGTGCTTAAGAAAAATGGAAAATGGAGGGTGTGTGTTGACTACCGAGAACTGAATAAAGCTACTCTTAAAGACCATTTTCCTTTACCTTTCATAGATCAAGTATTAGATACATTAGCTAGCAAAAAGTACTTTTCATTCCTAGATGGGTTTAGTGGTTACAATCAAATCCAAGTAGCACTTGAAGACCAAGATAAAACCACATTTACTTGTCCTTGGGGTACCTATGCCTACCGAGTATTGCCATTTGGGTTATGCAATGCACCTGCAACATTCCAAAGGGCAGTATTAGGAATTTTTTTCTGATCTAATACATGACTGTGTAGAGGTGTACATGGATGATTTCACAGTTTATGGGGACACATTTGAAGAGGCTTTAGAAAACTTGGAAAAAGTCTTAAAAAGATGTCAAAAAGCAAACCTTTCACTTAGTCATGAAAAATGTTTTATGATGTTTACTGAAGGTATTGTTTTAGGGCACCACATTTCAAGGGATGGGATTAGAGTTGATGAGGCAAAATTTGAAGTCATTTCTAACCTATCCATTCCTAGTTGTCAAAGAGATGTTAGAAGTTTTCTAGGATTCACAGGATATTATCGAAGATTTATAGAAAACTTCACCAAAATAGCATCTCCACTCTTCAAATTACTCACCAAAGATTGTGAATTTAAGTGGACTTCTGATTTCCAGTTAGCTTTTGAAACCCTGAAAAACAAAATTTCTGAAGCACCTATATTAAAGGGACCTAACTGGAAGTTACTTTTTCATATCTCAATAGATGCTTCCGATACAGCTTTAGGAGCAGTATTGGGACAGAAAGATTTGATTCCCTATGCCATCTATTATACCAGTAAAAATTTGACTCCTGCAGAGTTAAACTATATTGTAACTGAAAAAGAGTTTTTAGTTGTTGTTCATGCCATAAACAAATTTAGACACTATATAACAGGCTATGAAACTTTTGTTCACACTGATCATTCTGCAATTAGATATTTAATGAACAAATCAATCACTAATGGCAGATTTATAAGATGGTTGTTACTCTTACAATAATTCAACATTACTATTCTAGATAGGCCTGGAAAACAAAACACAGTGGCTGATTTCCTATCTAGACTCCAAAATATCAAAGATGACACTCCGGTTGAAGATCAATTTCCTGATGAATATCTTTTTGCAATCTCTACTCAAACTCCATGGTTTGCTGATATTGTTAATTATTTAGTTTCAGGAAAATTTCCTTCAATTATGAATGCAAGGGATAAAAGAAAAATCATTAATGATAGTGCAAATTATTCATGGGTTGCTAATGAGTTGTACAAGACAGGTCCAGATTTGATCATTAGAAGGTGTGTTCGTGAAGATGAGATGCCTGAGATTCTCAAGGCATGTCATGACGAACCTTGTGGCGGACACTTTGCAGATAAGAGGACAGCCTATAAGATCCTTAACTTAGGATATTATTGGCCATCCTTGTTTAAAGATGCTAAGGAGTATGTCAGGAGGTGTGACAGTTGCCAAAGGGTAGGGAAACCTTCTCCTTCAGGTGAGATGCCATTACAACCTCAGGTACACATTGAACCTTTTGAAAAATGGGCTTTGGATTTTGTAGGACCTATTAGTCCTCCATCAAGACAAAAGAAATATATATTAGTTTGCACTGATTATGTTACTAAGTGGGTAGAAGCCAAACCATTACTTGTTGCTAATGAATCATCTGTAGTTACTTTTCTTTTTGAGGATATTTTTACTCGTTTTGGTGTCCCAAGGGAAATTGTTGCAGATCAAGGAGCTCAATTTACATCAAGGCTAGTGGAGCAAATGATGGAGAAGTACAAAATCAGACATAGAAAAACTACTCCTTATCATCCACAAGCAAATGGTCAAGTGGAATCTACTAATAAAGTCATTGAAGGAATCCTAACAAAGACTATTCATTTACATAGAAGAGATTGGGTAGATAGGCTTCCTGAAGCCTTGTGGGCCTATAGAACTACATGGAGAAAAACAACAGGCCATACTCCTTATGAACTTGTTTATGGAAAGCAAGTTTTGTTTCCCATAGAGTTCCAGATTCAAACTTTCAAAATGGCAGTTCAGCTAGGACTTGATTTAACGGAGGCACAAAAGCATAGACTGGAGAAAATTAATGAATTGGATGAGATCAGACAAGATGCAGTTCAAAAAACAAGTCTAGTCCAACAGCAAAGGGCTAGATGGCATGAAAAGTACATCAAAGAGAAGAAATTCAAAGAGGGTGACTGGGCTCTCTTGTTTGATTCAAAATTCAAGGATTTTCAAGGGAAATTTCAGACACATTGGCTTGGGCCATATGAAATTATTCGAATTTTTGATAATGGGGTAGTAAAAATCAGAACTATAGATGAAGAAGAGGTCACTTTTCTTGTGAATGGTCATAGACTGAAGCTATACCACAAGCCACTCTCAAGAGAAGAGTTTGTCAAGAAGTTCCAAGAAAGCAATGATGTGAAGTTAATGAAGAAGAGTCTCTCTTCTTCATCAACTTGATTAAATTTTCTGAAGCATTTCTTTTTGAAAAAAAAAATAAAGGTATAAACATGAAAACCAATCATTGATTGGCATGTTTATACAGAAAAGATAGGGTGAAAATCAGAGTCTCTCTGACACTCTAACTTTTCCCATTTTTGTTTTTACAAGCAGTTGTTACAAAAATCATAAGTTCAGATCCATAGTGCTTATGATTCATTTCATTTCATTTCACTCCATTCACTTATCCATCCATACTCCATTTCATTCCATCATTCATATTTCACTCCATTCCACATTTCATTCATCTCATTCCATCCTCCATCCATCTCATTTTCATGTCAAATTACAAAATTTGATGTCTTGCTGTAAGTGAATAAAACATGTCATGAATTGTAGTACAGTTCTTATGTTCTTTCACTCCATTTCATAAACTGAATCCATTCCATTTCATCATCCACTTCGTACATATCATAATCCATCATCCATCGTCATTCATACCATAAAACATTTCACCTATATTCCAAAAATATTCCATTCCATGATTAAAATGCTCTACAAGAACATTCTGCAGCTCAACAGACATTCTGCAGCTGATCAGCCTTTCTGCAGCCAGACAGTCTTTCCGTAGCTACAAATCCTGAAGGCATCAATCAGCAGACATTAGAATTGCAACAAAATGACCTAGTGTATCCATGAATCAAAAGCATCAAGAAAATTATGAAGACTCTTCCAAAGGTGAAAAAAGAAGACAAAGACTACAAAAATCAAATGAAAGGCAGAGGTAACAAGTTTAAATTATAATGGCATTTCATTAAATTTTAGCATAGTTTTAGTTATGGATTGTTCGAAAAGGTTGTTTTAATTATTTTTATTGATCAAGACCAATAAACCCTCCACAGACTTTGGATTAAAATCTCTCAATTCAAATTCCATATCCGACATCATTTAAGCGGTTAAAATGGTCGAGGTATTTGAATTCTTCACGTCTCTTAACCAAATCATTCAATGATGATTCTCTTTGCCGTCGTAAAAATCTCTGCCGTCTCTTCAATCATTAATTCATTCCCTCCACCTCACTCCACTACTTCATTCCGTGACCACTGCCATCATTCCATTCTGTAGCCAGCATTTCATTCCGTAGACAGAGATATTCTTATCACCGAGAGAAGAGAAAAAGGATATCAGTTTGAATAGCATTGAGCATTATCATTGTAAACGCAGAGCAGAGCAAAAGGGTAAATTCAGAGGTATAGCAGCGTGAGAGTTTGAAGCCATTTGATTCCGTGGGCAGACAAAGTATCACTGTGGGCAGAGATTGAGCATTATCACTATAAACACAAAAGTATAGCAGAGAAGAATTTGAAGTCATTTGTCACCGGGAGACAGAGGTGTAGCATTGAAGAATTTGAAGCCATTTGTTACCAAGAGATAGAGATATAGAAGTATGGGAATTTGAAGCTATTTGCCACCGGGAAACACAGGTATAGTAGTGTGGGAAATTTGAAGCCATTTGTCACTGTCAAACAGAGACATATCAGTCCAAAGTTCAATTGTCAACAGAGGCATATCAGCCCAAAGTTTTGAAGCTGTTTTCATTATCAAACAGAGGTATATCAGCTCGAAATTTGAAGCTGTTGCCACTATCAATCAGAGGTATGTCATTCCGAAGTTTGAAGCCATTTTCATTCAGAACTTGAAGCCATTTCAATTCGAAGGTGAAAGTCATTGTTTTTGTGGGTAGAAGAGTGTTAATTTGAACATTGAAGAAGCAATCATGGGTTTCATTGTAAGGACTGAACCAGTGGGTTCAAAATATTTAGAAGGCTACCCACAATGCAAAGAAATGTTACAACAAATAGGATGGCTTCAATTTTTGGAGAAATTTAATGGCTTCCACAAGGAAGTCACTAAAACATTTGCGAGATCATTTCAAGGAACCGAAGTTGAAGTGGGAGATGTCAAATTTACTGTCACTGAAGTTTTCATTGCAGAGGCTACAGGGTTGCTCAGAACTGGAGAGAGATGGTTCAAAAATAGAGAATTCCACAATGAATCCTGGAAACAAATTTTAAAATCACCAGGTATGGATGTCACTGTATTTAAGAAAGGAATTCCCAGTTCAGCATTGAAAAATAAATGGAGAAACATACTACTTCTTCTGCAAAAATTTATTACATGTGAGGGTAGATATGGGACATTTTATGTCTACCACATTAGACTGATAATGCATTTTCTAGGGGAAGACTTAAACCTACCATATTTCTTGCTTCAGAGTCTGAAGAAGATGGTTTCCTGTGTTCAAAGAAGGGTTCAATTTTTAGAGACAACTTTATATCATCATGGGTTGGTTAAAATTTTGATTGAACATCATTTAACCAAAAAAAATGATACATGGGACGATTTCTTGATAAGAAATCATTTTGAAGATCCAAAAGAACCCTCACCGGAACCACAGCCTACAAGGAGAAGTAGAAAATGGATGGCTTCAAAAGTTGAAATTGACAAAACAATCCAAGAGAGCAGTGAGGAAATCATTTTAGATAAGTTGACCCAAATCAAGAGGCAACTTAAGAAAGAGAAGGTAATCAAGAAATCTGCCACAGAGAAAGGAGAGGGATCCTCTCAGCCAAGGAGAAGCCACAGACTAAAGGGAAAACTAAAGAAAACTCAAATAAAAAAAACAGGGGCGATTGATATAGAAGATGAGGAAACATCCCTGGAAGAATATGTTGAAGAGGATTTTTATGAAGGAACCCCTGAAATTGACCCTGCTCAACAAGAAATTTATGACTATGTGGAAACTTTGGAAAGGAGAGCTTCAGAAAGCAAGGAGAGAACCCCCAGTCCTCCACTGTCTGAAATAGATATATTAAGAAGGGATAGGTATGAGTTGGAATTACTGAATAGACACATCAAAAATGAGAATGAAATTTTCAAGGATCAAGTCAAGCTCAAAACTGATATGAACTCAACCTTATCCCTCCATATAAACAAAGTGGAAAAGACCAATGAGAAGTTGAAGAAAAGGAACAAGAAGCTAATCAAGGCACTCACCAACCTAAGGTTCAAACTTGTTATCAGAAAACCCAGAAGATCTCTAGCTTCCAGACAAAGGAGAAGGAGAGGTTTAGATGTCCTTGCAGAAGTCTCTGAGTTCATAGGATAATTTTCATGAGGACATGCAAAGAGACAAAAGTGGGGGTATGTTGAGCCTCAAAATTGTGCTTTCTTTCATTCCATTTTACCTCATTTTCCTTTGTCCATTGCTATCCTAGACCCAATTGATCAATGAATATAGTTAAAATTACTTCTAGAATGATTTACATGACTGACTTGCTAAGTTTTGTGATTTTTGCCATTGTAAAGCATTTTGGCCGGAACTAGCTGCAGAATGCAAACATTCCGTAGATAACCGGCGATTCTGCAGTTGTCTTCACGTTTGAGTATGTTCCAGGTGGCCTCTCAAGAAAAACCGCATATGGGCATAATCCACGTCATGTCTACATGGTTTGTTGCTCATCATGGAGGAAGAAACGAATTCTGGGTATGGTTTTGGAACGTGGGAACACATTTAGGAAAGCAGACTTCTATTAGGACTGTCTCAGTCCAGATGTCTTTTTCCTTTTCACGCAGCCACTTCAAGAGTCCTAATGTGATTCCGATAAGGAAAGACAGTGTTCCTGAAATTGTTGCAAGTCTTGTTATGTGCATTTTCTATATAAACACTTGGGAAACCGAGAGCTATGTTAGATTTTATGCTATATTTCATTCCAGATTTTGCTTAGATTCTGTGCTACATTTCTGAAGACGCAGAGTGCTATGTTCAAGTTATTTCATCTTTAATGAAGTAGACAGTGTTGTTTTGAAAGCGTTGATTTAAATTGGAGTTGAATTCCGTCAGGTGGTAGAGGGTCCCTGCCTCTTGCACGGATTTATTTGCGTAAATTAGATAAGTATTCTAGCTGCCTTTACGTTTTTGAATTTGAATTAGTAGTTGTTTTAATTAGCTACTGTAGTTGTACTCATTCTAACTCTTCCACAAGAAGAAGCTCTTCCAAAAGATTATAATGATGAATGGGAAATAGCTATAGTATTGTAGGATTTGAAGTTGAATACATAGTTGTTTTAATTAGCTATTGTAGTTGTACTCATTCTAACTCTTCCACAAGAAGAAGCTCTTCCAAAATATTATAATGATGAATGGGAAAAGGCTATAGTATTGTAGGATTTAGTTGTAGTTTTTGTTGTTCACTATCACAGTTACACTTGTTCTAATCACTCTTCCACAAGAAGAAACTCTTCCAAGAAACTATTAAGATGTTCAAGACATGACCGTGATAATGAATGATTTAGTTGTGTGTTTGCACTAAGTACCATCTCTGTTCTTGCTCTTAAATGCTTGTCCAAAACATCATAATGACGAGTAGGATATGGATATGATATCTTAGTTTTTCATTGCTTTCCGTCCTTTATGTTTGCATTTGCACTCAATTACACAGTCGGAATTGTTCTAACTCTTCCAAAAGAAGGAACTCTCCCAAAATATCAACAATGATGGACAAATAGACTGTATAATTTCATAGAATAATGCATGATAGTATAGTTAGGATACTCTGGAGTTTAATTGCACTTAACTCATATTCAATTACTTTGTTTTGAGTTTGATGATGACTTGTAGTTCAGCATTGTTCTAGATTAGTGGCATCTTAAGTTCATTCTTAGATTAACTCATTGCACTTGCACTTCACATTCATATTGTCATCCACTGCACAATAGATTACTTCAGTTGTTAAGATTAACAAGACAACCTTCATTATTTACAAACATCTTCTTGTTCTAAAATCTACAATTGATCCATAACCATATGAATAGAAGACAACATCACTATAAGGCCTGAAGTATCTCTGCAATTTCCTTATCATTTCATAAACAGAGCCCTCCCTCAAAAGATTACCTTGAAAAGAAATCAATAACTCTTGAGTAAGGTCTTGTGACATTCAATTAAATTGCAGAATAGAGTTAGGAACTAGTCCTAGAACAGAAGATCTTAGGAGGTATCAATGTTTTTCCTCCAAATCTGTTTCAAATCTCTAGTCAAGGACAAAATGTTGTATCATTGTAAGATTAGTTGTTTAACTGTTTAGTTAGAGGATTTGCATAGTTAGTGATCATTTCTCAAGTTTAGTTTGTGTTTTGAATCATTTTCTTAAAAGTCATTATCAAGCTTTGCTTTTACTTAGTCATAGTTTAGATTTGATTCTGCCTCAGTGTTTCAAATTGCATTTACCATTTGACATCAACCAATTAGGCTTAACTCTGTTTTTAATCACCAGCTCCTTTCCATTAGCTTTCTAGGCATTTTCCTTGTGAACATAAAACCACCAAAAGACCAAAAACATCATAAATCATCACAAAAGACCAAAAACATCACAAAACACTACACACAACGCATTAGGAAACAAGCACCTAGGTACATACAGTACACTTCACTTCAGCAGTTTACCAACCCTGGTTGACAATTAAGTGAGCTCAGTTTAGTAGACTAGATTGAGACCAAACAGCACTCCTGCCAATGATTTAGATGACTTCCCCACTGAGAAGATGCAATAGAACTCTTCAGATCTAAATAGATCTGATTCCACTTGCTGCAGCTCTCTAAATAGTGAAGCCCTAATCAGGATTTATGCTATCAAGGGAGGTGAAGCTTGGCCAATGCCAGATAGTGGACCAATGCAGCACAATCTCCTCCAAGAGACCCTCATGGAAGGAGGAGGAATTACTAAATAGGAAATTCCTCTCTCTCTATCTAAACAACCAAGAGAGTTTGAGTTGCTCAAGAAATCTCAAAATTGAATTACCATCAACAACCTTTTCCTTGAGCATTCTCCCTCCTTTTATAAGATGAGGATGTGCCAAACCCTAAACCACCTTGAATCACTAAACCCTTTTCACATTTGGTCCTCCTTCTATAACTGTGTTGTCCCTTCAGGAAATACATTGAACCTAGACAGCGTTGTAGCTTTGGTCCTGTTGACCCAATCAAATAGCTCAAACCTATTTCACACACAAGTGGATTTTATGTAACTGGCTCAGATTTAGCTTTGTTCACATTAAGCATTGATTTATTCATTTATCTAAGGAGTTTTACATGTCCTCCATTAGTCATTTATTCACAAATGGAAAATAAAACAAAATTTAAATATTCCTATTAGCTTGGGCTAATTAGGAATATTACAGTCCTCCCCTCCCAAATGTTTCTTGTCCTTAAGAAACTGAAGGATAGAACTGAAGGATTTCCCCTCCTCCTACTGTAGCTTCCACATATGATGATCTCTCCCAAATAATGAGATGTTGTTTCAACAATGAATCTCCATATTGCCTCTCCTAAGCATGCAAATTAGCTGAATAGCTATCATCATGTAAGTAGAGTACTCAAGAAGGCAATAAGGTGCTGCCTAGAGGCTCCCTTGAGGCATGGGATCTGAAATGTATTGGGAAACAACATTCCCATGTGGATCCTTCATCCCCAAGCAATCATCCACACAAAATGAGTCACCTCCCAACATGGCAACTCCTGAAAATGTTCCTCCACCTTGAGCTCCCACAAAATAGGTGGGCTGAAAATCTGCACATGGTAGACAAGATAGCCTACCCCACATTTTCCTCCTCTCCACTTAAGATAAGTGTAGAGCGCAAACTGATATTGGGATACAAAGATATTGCCCTCAAGTGGCATCATGAAGATTAGATCTGCAAAGATCCTCCCTCCAACGCTGTAAAACCAGTTAGCCCAAAATGTTCCATATGTGATGGACAGAAGGGTATCATCATAAGGTATTCCATCACACACATGACCCACCTCCAAGAGAAACATGTGTTTGGTCATGGTGGCAAAAACTCTTCCCATGTTCTAATTAGAACATTTAATACATATAATGTGGGAACCTACTTCCCAAAAGGACACATCCAAACCATGTGCCTCACTCAACATCATGTCTCCCATCAAGATAAAAGTAATATCATCAATTGAGAACATGATCACCATCATCACGAAGGAAATATTGAAGGTTCTATGTGATGCAAGAGAGTACCAACATTTCCCCAAGTCTGCATAGCATAGTTTTACAAACTGCTGCTTCAGAAGAATACATGGCAAATTGTCTCCTGTTACATGGTTAATCATTTGAATCAAATGAACATACGAACATACATGTAAGAGAAACATCTTTTCCCAAAGCCACATAAGAGATGGTTGTCTCCATCATATAATTTGGCCCAATGGAGATCATGGAGCTCAATGAATAGCTTGCCCTCTTGTGGATCAATGCACTACCAAAAGATGGTAAGGGGATGTAAGAAAAAACTCTCACCATATGTTGGAAGCAATAAGATACATGGTTTCATGAATGAATCCTCAATAATAGTTTGGCACACTTCCATGAAGGGGGATGAACCAAGTGCTGCATGAAATTCCTTCTCCTCATGCTTGGAAACCCAAGTCAAGAAAAGCACACCATATTAATAGATGTCTCCATCTACCACTCCATCTCCTTCACCTCCTCTTTGCTCACCAAGTGCATCAAATGAGAAGTGATCCTGGGAATAATCCTTCAATAAATCCCAGCTCCACAGTGACAACGTTGTTGGCCTACGCAAATAGGCTCCCATCAACACATAGGTCCAATATTTGACATGCAGAATGTCAAAGGCATCTCCCATAATGCTGCTATATATGAGAATTCCTTCCCATGAAGAAAGTCCTTCTTGAACATCTAAGGCCAAGGAGTAACCCCTTTGCACTATGATAGTGCCATCTTCTACTCCTGTAACATCATGAAAACTGTGAGAGAAAATCTGCCCTTGCTCTCTTGAGAACATGCAAAGCAACAAAAGATTTTGTTGCCTCCTCATACTTCCATCATACAAGTCATGTGATGGAAACATAATGACTGACATGAATATCATATCAACACCATGCATACATACTCTCTACTGCTCAAAGATGCAAGTATCCTGCCACATACCCTTAGAAAGAGGGTGATGACCAAACTCTTTCAAGAGCAACCAGTACAGCCAAGCCTCCTGCTACCCAATATCATAAATCTGCAAGTAGCTCTCCAACTTCTTGCTCTCCATCCACACCCACTCAACCAATTATGGATGTCTCCTTCCATCCTTCATCTTGGTACTCCTCCCATGAGGGCTACCATCATCCCAAATCAGATTCCTACACTTCATGGGATTTTGAAATGAAATATTCTCAAGGATTAATTTGATCCCATAAGGAATCAAATAGGTGGTAGGCAAAAACCTCCCATCATGATGTGCATGGCTCAAGAAATGTCCAATACAGTCATGAGAGATGTTATCCATTCGAAAATGTCCTCCATCTACTATCTTCTCTTGTGAGAAGGGAAGATCCTCCTCAAACTGTTGAAGAAATTTGCACTCCATGATGTGTTGAATTGCACCTCCAATGAATTCTTCCCATGAGGTCTTCTCCTCATGCATGGCCTTCCAAAACAAAAGGGGCCTTGGATTTGCTGTACGTAGAAGTTTCTCTTTGAGCAGGGGCGTGCTCATTGAGAAAGGGTCATCTAGAAGGGATAAAGGGTTATCAATTCAAGATGTCTACCATCCATCATTCCACCCTCTATTGCTTCATGAATGAAGCTTCCATCTGAATGCTCCAATGAGGAATGGTTCCTCTCTTCTTCCTCACTGCCTTGGCACAGCGCGATGCAACTCTGTTGCTCTAAATCAACATCATTCAAAGATGTAGATCTCTTCATACAATGTGTTGAAATGACAATAGATGGATTTTTAATCATACCTTGGTGAGATGTAGAAGCAATAGCCTCTTCTGCAACTATTTAGTCTTCCTATATTACTGAAGGCTGCTCTTCCAAGGTTGTGCCAGCACTGCTATAAGTCTCCACCCTCTCAATCTCCTTGAGATCTTGTTCAATACCCTACATGGTTTGGAAAAGGAGCAGGGAGGTCTCCTCTTGTGTCATTATTCCAAGTGGTGGAGCCATGCTCTTGTTTTTTTAGTACAATTCATCTTCTTTGCGAGGGTATGAAGTGCAAGGGCCTTCCTCTCCTTCTTGAAACCTTCTCGGAGTCTCGATGCATCTTCTTTATCTCTTCTAATTTACCTCTTTGGAGAGGCCCTTCTTGGATCTGAACACTGATGAGAGTAATCTCATCCTCTCCATAATTCTGATCTCTATTTCTTCTCTTCACTTCTCTGATATCTTTATCTCACAGGCTGTGCCAGAAATCATGCTCTAATACCACTGTAATATCCCCAAAAGGGATTGCTCAGCAAGACATGCCTAAAAAACGCATTTTTTAGGAATGTGTGATTCATATATCATAAATATGTTTAAAAACACTCAGCAACCAATTCCAATTACTACAACAACCGTTACTCAGCTTTTATTCTCAAAAAGGTGAGGAAAAGCAGCTTTTCATGCCCTAAAATGACTGTATTCAGAAATATGCGTAAAAATAATGGTCATGGCTCTAGGATATGTTATATTAAGTCAATATGGATTCACATGCCGAATTTCAGTAAAAAAAAATGTGTTTTTCTATGCTAAACATATCCTCCATTCCTGATTAGGCTTAAAATTGTTGATTTCCCATGACTTGGAGTATGTAGAAATTTACTAAAGCATAGGGAGCATATTTTTTGAAGGTTTTGGTGCTTTATGTAGATATAATAGTATGAAAAGCTGAGAATATGATTCAAATACTTTACATTAGAAAATACAGATCTATCCTTAAAGAAAAGGCCTCAAAACCAAGCTTTATAACACAAGAAGTAGAGGATGAGCCAAACAACGTTATTTTCAGAAATATGAAGCAGTGTTTCATTAATTTTCATATCTATAACAGATCTGAGGACAAAAGGATAGATCTAAATGGGATATATATGCAAAAATTACTCTTATGTACATTCCCCTTGGGGATCTCAGCTGAAAGTGAAGGACACTAAATAGATCTGAGATTTACACCATGGATCTACAGTAAAATTCAGAAATTTTTGAAGAATATATCACACAGTAGATCAGATCTGAAATAGGACATGGATTGGTTGGCCAATCCACGGATCACCTCAGTGAAGGAAAGGAGCCCTTTCACCGGAGATCTCTCCTCCAAACTGCTAGCAAATAAACACTGCCACTATGACAAAAAAATGATGCAGTTTCTGAAGCTAAATGTGCTAATGAAGTGATGCACACTTTGGCCTCATGCCAAGATAAGAATCTGAAGTTCAAAACAGCTATTGCACTCCTGTCAGTGATTTATATGACTTCCCCACTGAGAAGGTGCAATAGAACTCTTCATATCTGAATAGATCTGATTCCACTTGCTGTAGCTCTCTAAACAGTGAAGCCCTAGTTAGGATTTACGCTTTCAAGGGAGGTGAAGCTTGGCCAATGCCAGATAGTGGACCAATGCAGCACAATCTCCTCCAAGAGACCCTCAAGGAAGGAGGAGGAATTCCTAAACAGGAAATTCCTCTCTCTCTAGCTAAACAGCCAAGAGAGTTTGATTTGCTCAAGCAATCTCAAAATCGAATTACTATCAACAACCTTTTCCTTGAGCCTTCTCCCTCCTTTTATAAGATGAGGATGTGCCAAACCCTAAACCACCTTGAATCACTTAACCCTTTTCACATGTGGTCCTCCTTATAGAACTGCGATGTCCCTTTAGGAGATACATTGAACCTATACAGTGTTGTAGATTTGGTCCTGTTGACCCAGTCAAATAGCTCAAACCTATTTCACACACAAGTGGATTTTATGTAACTGGCTCAAATTTAGATTTGTTCACATTGAGCATTGATTTATTCATTGATCTAAGGAGTTTTACATGTCCTCCATTAGTCATTTATTCACAAATGGAAAATAAAACAAAATTTAAATATTCCTATTAGCTTGGGCTAATTAGGAATATTACAATTTGATCCTCCAACTTTCCTCTTCTTTCCTATTTTTTTGGTAAATCTCCCAATATCACTCTTTTTATTTGGTTTTCAATTCTTTAGTGTCTTCTTCATTTTCCAATTTCACCTACACATGGTCCAGTTCTATTTGTAGCTTGATTTTATTCTACTTTGGTTCCTTGGATTGAGTTCTGGCCCATTCTTTAAGTGAAATTTTGACCATCTTTAACTTGGATCCACATGCATACCCCGAAGATCAATTGATTCTCACTTTCCACATGGACTGCACCAATTTCCTGGCCTCTTCGAGGGTGGACCACTAAGGATTGTAGAAGAAGGGAAGAGGTCCCAAATTTGTGCTTTCACCAAAAGTAAATGTTATAGGCTTGTTATCTGAAGCTACTGTTGAAATATTTTTTTATGAGAAAATTTATGCTCCTGTAATGAGACTTGCATGAATTAAAAAGAAGTCTAATATTTCTTTTATATTCCCTAGACCTGTTCTTATATTGCTCCATGTTAATCTCTTGTTCTTTGGAGTAATATCCAATAGAATTTTGTTCCTTTATTACATTTTCAAGTTTGTATCTGCTTGGGTCAGGGAGGAGAGAACCTCCTTGTTTTTCTCCAAAATTCATTACCAAGTTGAATTCTCCTCCAACTATGACACTTTGGCTACCTTCTATTGCTATATGGTCTGCTAAGGATTTCTAGCAGATTTACATCTCTCGATAATGTACTAGGGCATATAAATTGAATATTGTAATGCCTTGTATATTTATGTTTAAAATATGTTTAGATACAATTATTATATTTGTGAAATCCATTGAGTTCCATTATTTTTTGATTCCACATAGTGAACATTCCTCCCGATGCTCCTCTTACACTTATTGCTACACCTTCAAAATTTTATATTCTTCTGATTACTGGCACCATTTCTTCCTCACTTAGCTTGTTCTCCTGAAGTAGAAATATTTCTAGGATTTATGATCTGATGGGATATTTAACTGTGTTTGTTTTGGAGATATTCCCGAGACCCCTGTAATTCAAGGATACCAGGTTCATTATTTACTCTGTGATGTAGCATCAAGGCCCTTACCTCTCCCTTCTTGGGTTTGCGTGTCCTTGATTCCTTATCCTCTATCTATGTATGTACCCATTGGTTGTTGGGTTCCCATTGGCATATCCTTTTGTGTTTCTTTGTCTCAAATATCCTTGTTTGATTTCCTTCTGGATTTTTTTGGATTATCTAGAGGGGCTAACGTTAATTTGGATTTATTTCTGGTTATGATCCCTTCATAAGATGTGGCTCGGGGGGTCAAATATGGGTAAGGATATGAAGGGAGAGGGAGGTGGTGGTTGTAGGGAGGAATATCAAGTGGAGGGAGATTAGGAGATGGGGGGGGAGATAACATTGCGCTACTCCAGATCATCCTATTGGATCCCACCATCTTCACAAGTTGTGAGGGGATAAAGATCGAGTGTTGCAAAAGGTGAGAAAGGTTTGTTAAGGAGAGATTAAGGGGATCCATATTGCAGAGGGATAGTGAATTTAGAGGGGTGGAATTCATATGGGATGGATCCTAATTGAGAAGGCCCTATATGCTTAGATGATTTATTAGCAGTCTCGATATTTTTGTGTTTGACTATTTCCCATTGCGCTTCTTGGGTATATGATGGTTCCTCTGCTACTCTTTTAGAACATATATTTGAAAAGTGACCATATTCATGACATAACTTTCATTTGAACGATATTTTTTCATAATCCAATAGTTGAATGTGTGTCCATTTATTTACCTTTATCTTCATTGCCTCGAGTAGCTCCTTACCTAGATCAATTTCCATGCATATTTGAGCGCATGCATGCATATTTTCTCTTGGCTCACTTCTATATATATATTTTCCTAATGCATTACCGATTAATTTGACCAAATAATATCCCAGAAAATGGAGAGGGAGGTGAGGAAAACGAACCCATACCAGAACAAAACTAGGTATGTCGAGTTTAGGATCAAAATCGACATCCATCTATTTAAGTATAAGCCTCTTAAATCCATAAAATATGACATGTTTCTGAAGATCAGGTATCGATCTTCCTTGGATTCAAATTATAAGGTGAATTAATCCATCAGTCCCCATTATTATGATGCATTCCTTTCAACTGTTAAAATAACAAGGCTATTGTCGACCTAATTCTTAAGCCTACTGAAGAAGATTTCAAAAGTTCTCCCCACAATTTTGAATTTCTGCTTACAGTTGCAATGGCTCATGGTGGTGATATTACTTTGATATCTCACATCAATAATACAAACAAAAATCCATTTACTTTCTCTTTTTCTTATCACACTTGCTTTTATGTCTATGATATCAACGAAGTGCAGATAAAGGGGTTGGAAACATTGGATTATCTAGAGTAGTTACAAAATAAATAATGATTTACTGAAAAAAGTGATGTTATAAATTCTGAATCTAAGGTGGATAGTGATTATCTTAGCACTGCAAAAAATATTGCAATAATTGACCATGAGAAGAATAGGACATTTACTTTGACAAAGGACTACCTTGCTAATGTAGTTGCATGGAATCCTTGGGAAAATAAAGCTAAATATATAGTGGATTTTTTGGATGAGGAATATAAGCATATGTTGTGCGTTGATGGTGCAATAATAGAAATGTTGAGAAATATAGGGGCAACAACATAGAATGATTTATCTTTCTTTGATAATAGCTTGTGATATATTTTTACTTCACCTTGTTAGCTTATTATTTCTCTTGTTTATTATTAGTATTTTATTCATAAAACAATTACCAAACCATAAATAACAAAAAGACAAATGAAACAAGATATAGGTGATCATCCAGGGCTGAAACCTCTCTAACTTTAAGAGGAAAACACACAATATTTCTTCTTCTTATAGAATATTTAATTCACGAATTCCAAGACCTAGACCCTTGAAAAAAAACTCCTCCAAGAACAAGTCAAAGTCAACTTCTTCTTGATGCTGCTCCAATATTTCTTTCATCCTTAACCTTCAGCCCTACAACACTAGTCTAAAATTTTCAGCCTCTCTTCCTGTAATTTTTGGCCTCTTGCAGTTGATTGTGCCTTTTTCACGTGTAACAGGATTAAGGAAATTTTATACCTTCTTCTCCTTTGCTTGACTTGAGTTAGTCTCTTTGTGATTTTGGCTTGCAAGATAGATCATTTCTTTGCCTTGATTCAGCCTTCTTGAGTTAATTGTACTTATGATTTGTTGCAATAGGATGTGCCCTAGTTTCCTCGCACATTGTTGAAGTCTGAAATTGTTTCATTTTTTACTACCATTTTTCTATCTCCTTCACCTTTTTGTTATCATTTTTGTAGCAATTTTAGCATACTTCAAGTCAATTCAACCCATAGAAAGGAATTTATCATCCATGTTTAGAATCCATATTTCTTTACGAATTATAATGAAAATATTCCTATAGTAACATAAATGTGAACATTCTGTAGCTAATTTCGAATTATGTTGTTGTATCCATGGTTAGACAGGTTGCAGTGCTTCAGCAAAAGGATGAAGAGTATATGGAGATGGAAAATTTTCACCACATGGATGACCAACTATTGGCATTACTTGGTAGTCTATGAAGATTAAGAGGCCTAAGATTCAAACTCTAAGTAAAACTCCAAGAATGACAGTGAAGTGGTCAAGGAGAATATAACGACATCAAATGAGTGTGTTGAAGGCTTGTTCAATCATTAGGATATGGTTTGAGGAGAATCTCTTATGACTTGCTATTTCAGTAGAAATTCATAAAGAGATTGAGTTTTAAACTGAATACACTTCATAGATGTCGAATTATCTCATTTCTTATCAGTATAGAACTCTTTAAGTTGTTTAATGAAATTTGTATAAAGGCCGAAAGGTGAGAACTAAAACAAAGTTTGATCATTAAGTTTACATTGGTTATTTTCAAGACTTGTGATACTCTGTTATGTATTAATACAATTACTTTGTTCTCAATGTGTGCTTAATAATTCCTTTGATTGATAGCAGACCTACGCTCATGGGAGGGCCACCTGTCGAGTTGTGAGGTTATTTTGTTTTGCATTTCCAATTTTCTTATGGAATTGTAGTTTCTTTAGAGAATTTTCTTAATTAGTTTCATCACAACCATATTTTGATAATTTTTGTTTTGATTTCAGAGTATTCATAAAAGGGAAAATACCAAAAAGATATGATTCTTAAATGCATTTTCTTTCTAGCACTTAAATATTTCATAGCTAAAGTTAATTTCTTAGATAATAACAGAATTATTCTTTAGGGTTAATTCCACACACAAGTAATCATTTTAGAGTTACAAGTTTTCCATGTGATCTTTCTTATACAATTAGAAATTAGGTTATTTTTATGCAATTTCCTTTCATGTAATCAATATAGAAATTCCTTCTTGCAAATCAATGTTTAAGTTCCTTTTTGCAAAACAGTGTTGGAATGTTTTCAATTTTGTAAAGTAGCATTAGATCATTTTTCTTACAATTTAGTTTTTTGTATTTCCTTTTAGTGCAAAGAGAAGTAAGTTTAAATTTTGCAACTAATATAGGTTTTCAATTATGCAAAGTAGTGGATTTCAAATCAATTAAGTAATTTGGATTCGATGTAACTTTAAATTGAAAGAAAATGTGCGTAATTATTCTCTAAATCTCATTAAAAATTTGTCCATACTTGGATCAATTTCATATTTATAATAAATCAATCCATAGAGATAATCCTATCATATATGATGCACATACACTTCATCAATACACGAATCTTTATTGATAATTAATAAATAATTTAAGAAAAAATAAATTACCCAAAATTTTGGTGTCGTTGTCAGGGAAGTGTATATAGGATTCCATTCTTGGTCTGCATATAATCTTAGGTGCATTCAAACTTGATAATTGAAAAATTATAAAAATCATTTATGCATAGAGAAAGGGATTCTAGGGGTAGATTTGTAAGTAGAGGTAGGAGTTCAATTCCAACATCACCACTCACTCTCACTAGAACTCGTAATGCCACACCATTCATTGACACTCACATCCCATCATTTTCAGGTAGACATAGACTCCCTAAAGTTCATAGGTCTAAAATCCAACCAAGAGATTCACCAACTTCTACTACTGAAGTTGTAGTTGAAAAAACTACATCCCCAACATAAGGAGTAATATTTTTTTCTTCTACTGGAGAACAACTTCTAAGAAAAGAACCAGAAGTTCCTAGTGAAGAAGAATAAGGAATTTATTTTAATATTCTATTAGTATAAGAACCAAAACAAGAGCTATACAATCCAATTAAAGAACCTTATATTATCTCTTGGGAATTTATAATGTTGGAGAAGGAGAAATACATAATGTAAATGGTGAACTTAGATTTTGAGGTGGAAGTGGTTGAGGAGGAAATAGAGGAGGGGGTGGAGGTATAGGTGGTAGATGTGGTAGATGAGAACCAAATCCTTGAGGATTTCCAATCTTTAATAAAGATACCACAACCACAATGAAAAACATATCACCTTCCATTCTCCCTAATTTCCATGGTTGAAGACATGAGGAGCCCGAAATATTTCTTTTTGAGTTTGAAGTTATATGTAGATATTATGCCTACTTACTTGATCCTAAAATATTAAAAAAATTTCCAACTACTCTTAAAGATAGAGCACTTAAATGGTTTGTGGGATTAGCAACACATACCATTCGAACATGGGAATAAATGAAAAATGTGTTCTTTGAAAAATATTAGGATTATTGTATGCCCCTGAATATTAAGGATGAAGTCCTTAAGATGATGCAAAAAGAGGATGAAAGCCTTGAGTGACTTAGTTGAAATATTTTCTTACAACATTTAAAGGGCTAGTGTATAATTTGGATGGTGAAATACTAAAAGCTCTTTTTCTAAAATCTATTAGAGATGAGTGAATTGGCCTTCTCAAATTAATGGGCAAAGGATACTTTTCTCGACTTTAATTTGGAGGAGTTTGTGATCTATGTAAACATATTTCAAGTGGTAAGTCTAGAGCTAGTAAAAATCCAAGAGATCCTGTTATGTCTAGAATTAACAAATATGCAGCCGGAACAACAAGTAGAGCTGAAATAGGAAATATACTTGATAATTTCAAAACATATATTCTTGGGAATCTTAGTTAACAACTAGATAGTCTTAATATACAAAAAATAAAAAAGACGAGAATGGTGCATTACCTATTTTTTGTCCCAGATGTATGAAGAAACATGCATTGAGATAATTCCCCCTTGATAGTATAGAAATTTGTGCCATATGTGTTGAAAATCATAATACAAAGGAAATTCCTTCAATGCTTTGTATTAAAGTTGTCTTTCAAGGTGAAGTCAGAACAAGCCAGGTTTAATCCCTTTATTTATTGCTAAAAGACCATGGAAAAATCAACAATAAAAAATGACTCAAGGTTTCTGTTGGAGTCCCGTGATTTGGAAGATTGGTATACCAAATGACAAGGCAACATGGAACTAGTCTTTGGAGCCCTAGGACCTAGCCTTCCTGGACTCAGAGAGGGATCTCTCTATTTGTTTGCAAAGGATATGAACTTCTTTTCTTTATATGGTTGATTTTAGGTAGTTATTAAGTACAAGGTTTGTTTGATTGTTTTGGTTGGGTATAATGATCAATAAGCATAGGCATAATGAGGAAATATCTAAGTCATTGGGAAATGGAGTCTAATGGAAGTCATGATAAGTGCATCAATAGATCGGGGAGCATCATAGGGAAAATATAACTTGGCTAGTGGATCTTCAAGTTTTTAGGGGTTATGAGATGGACATCAATTGTAAGAATGAAAAGTAGGGTAAAGGGAAATTAAGAATCCTTTGTCATATGTACTTCTCAACAAAGGGACTTAAATATCACAAAACATGAAGAGGCAATCAATAGACAGGGCAAACCATAAATTCTACAATCCACACTTCAGCAAATAATAATTCAAGACAAACTTATCCAATGAAATATATAAGGCAAAAAACTCATTTAACTTCTAGTGATTTCACCTTCAAGGATAGAAAACACTTAAGATACACATATAACTATAATCAGAGAAGAGGGAACTCCTAAAAATCCTTGATTATAGTTATGAAGATCTCTAAAACAATTATTTAAGCAAGTACAAAGGGTATGATCAAAACAAAACCTCTTTGGCAGACTTTAAATAATGGTACTTTAGAGAGAGACTTCAAAAACAGTGTTTAAGTGGCAGCAAGTAAGCAGGGAAAACCATAAATCATGCTTGAAACCAACTATATTCAACTATTTATGAAATAAACAAGCTTAGGTGCTCTGGAGAGAAATTAATAATTCTCTAAAATGTCCTAGCAGAAGAAAACATTAAGGCAATGAAGAATAAATAGAACTAAGGTGCTTTTAGAAGAAATTTCTTAGCCTAAAAATTTTATTCTACTGCAACATAGAAGGGTGTAACATAATGAAATAGGAAATAGAAATAACAGATTAGAAGCACTTCACCAACAACGAAACTCAGGGATCTAGTGATCTAGCCTCCTCCATCAACAAACAAATCAGGGCATCCACAAGTTCCAAGACTTCAATTTCTTTTCAACTTCCAAGAGACTATGTATTACTTCAAAGAGTCATCAAATGCCAACAACATAATGAGTTCAGATGTAGTATTTATGCTGCAAATGAGGAGGTGAGTTAATCTATGGTTTGAGTGTCATTTATTACAGAGTAAATGAATTCCTAAACTTGAAAACCATGCAAGGCTTTAAGGTAGGAATATCTACTGATATTTCTCTGAATAATAACTTCCATCTTAACTCCTAAGGAAAAATAGGTGAAATTATTTTAAGGCCTTTTCATAACTGTTACAATAACTGTCTGGCATATATAAATATCTCTGACTCAGCCTAGTAACTGCTAAATGCTTTATTGAAGGAAACAAAGCATTAGGTGGCACATATATCTTTTGAGGGAAGAAAATGCCATAGGCTGAGTCATTTGAATTTGTTTGAGTAAATCTTCCCTTTGTTTCATCTTTAATCTATGTTATTTAGGCTTTTAAAAACTATTTCTTTATCTTTTACAGTCTGCTTTTTATCATTTTTTCTTCAATCTGTTTGATCTTTCAGTTCTTTTCCTTTAATCTTTGACTTGTTTCTTTTGATCCTTTGCCTTTATTCTTTTTGTCTTTCCACTGTCTGATTTTTTTCTTTAACCTTCATCAATCTGCCTTTTCTTTAATCTTCTGTTTTAATTAGCTGACCCTTTTGTTTTGTATTTTAATTAGTATTCGCCCTTTAACTCTTCTAATTTCTTCCTTTTTTGTTTCTCTGACTGTTTGTGTCTTCTGTGTGTAGGGGGTGGCACTATTTGTAGCTGGAGGTTCATTCGATCCAACGATGATCATGTTTCATCGATGATCGATCTTGATGCAGGGCCTCTGTCCCTTTTATTTTGAATAAAACAACTGGATCGTCACCCATCATCTAACCCAACTTTTTGGACTGTGGGAGGGTATGGTGGTCCTTTCCGCCATTAAAACCTGCACAAAACACAAACCTTTATTTAAAACCATGCGGGAGCGGGCTTGACTGCATTTTCAAGGGTTTCAGGTGGTTGAAAGGTGTTTACAGAGGGAGAAATGGAGCAGAGGCAAGGCTCTGGAGGTGGAACTAGGAGGAATTCAAACGGAGGCGCGAAGAACTTTGACTTTGGCGTCGAGGTGAAAGGTGGTTTTGATAAACCAAGGTGGTTTATCACATGGATTGGAGGCGGTAAGTGGTTTAGGGTGGTGGGCATGCGATACCATTGGGTGATCGACGTGTGGTAGGCAGAAAAATGCCTATTTCGTGTGGGTCATGAATCATTAAACCCATCGCAACTAAAAATGCGATATGGGATCTGGGGCGTCGGATCTCAAGGAGTGAGATCGACGGTTGACGCATGGCGGAGGGGTGAAGGGCAGGTTTAGAGAGTGGAGCCCAGGGATGGGCGACATGGCATGTTCCAATTGGATGGAGGGGTTAGTGGAGAGTGTGGCCCATGTTTTTAATTAACCCAAAGTTTATGGGTTTTTATAATAAAGTTCAAGGTTAAAATAAAATAAAGGGGCAGAGTTTCGTTCGAATGGGGAACAAGGCTGGGAATAAGCAGAAGGTCAAGGTCTCATGGGGAAAAGGGCTGGGGGTTTTTAAGAAAAGGGCTTAAGCCCTGTATTTTGAAAAGGGGTGGGTTTTAACATAAAAACATGGTTTTTTTATGTAAAAGAGGGATACCCGAAAGGCTATAGTTTTGGTTTAAACAATTTAAAAAAGGGAATTTTTTACATTGTTTAATATTTATAGAAGGAAGATGATGAATGAAGGGGTTTATGAGGGTTTTGAGGAATGGAAAAAGTGGGCCTCTCAGAGGAAAAAAGGTTATGAATGAGAGTGAAAGTGAGGTGATGAAATGAGGCAAACACGCCCAATGAGAAAAATCCCTTTTGGTAGCAGAGCGGTAGACTTTTTAGGAGGCAAAGAGGGGAAAATATTAGTGAAGCATTTTGATTTAGGATAATGAAGGTAGTGAGATTTCTAGAAATCACAATATTTCTCAAATTTTGTTTCTAGAAATCTAAGATCATAAATTAGTCATCTTTTGATATCAAAAAAAGTTACTAATGACTAACAGTGGCTCCACTTGGGGAGGAAAGCTCCCTATTTGGAGGTGTTCAAAACTTTCAGTTTATCAAATCCCTGAGTTTTTGTAGACCAGTGCTTTTCCATTGGGAATATTTTTCCCTCCTTTTTCTCTTGCTAATATTTCTTTTGAAGTTATGATCTTTATCAATCTGCTACACATGATTCTTTCAAAAACATTCAACCTACCCAATCCTACTTGTCCTAACATTTTTTCTGCCTTGAGTGCACTTGAACTGGCAAACTCTTGAAATTTTATTTTTGAAAATAGAAATAAACTATCTACTTCTATCCTTATTGCTTCCAAGAGTTCATATTAAACTAGTGAACTCTTTTATTCTCTACCTGAACTATTTGACTGCCAATATTAAGCTTTTTGGTAGTCTTGATTCTCTAAACTATTGACATGAAATTAAATCATGGTTCAAATCAGGATTAGGCAGTTTGACTCACCATGGTTGTGGCATTGGAACAAGTTGCACACAAACATTATTTTTGAATAAAAATTAACTTAGAAATATAAGGTTGTGATCTATCATTTGTAATGCATCCTTATCCCCCTCTTTGGTTCTGTTTTGAGCATGTGGAACCAATATATGATAATTCCCTAACCTATCTTTCTTGACAAGTAAAGTTTGAAATAATCTTGACAATCATTGTTTTCACTAACTTATCAACATAAATTTAAAGCATGTTCAACCATTATTAGGCTAGATGACTGAGCAAGATATTGTTTTTAAATCAGTAGTGGCATTTAGACTTGCACACTTTCAGAAATACTATTTTTTGGGTATAGGGTTGTACCTCTTTTGAATCTTCCCTCTTTTTCCTTTCTTTCATTGTTTTTGTCTTTTCATTTTGGATCAGAATTCTAAAATTGAAATTTAGAAAGATGCTCATAGCGCTGAGCTTATTTTCATTCCTATTTATCCTAATCTAACCTATGCATGATATTCAATCAGCTAGTGAACTCTTTTTTCCAATACAACCAATCAAGCAGGTGATTCCATGATGGATCTTGGTTTAGCTCTTTGAGTGTTTTGAAAAAATAAAAACACCATTCCCACCTCACTTGTGTTTGAATAGTAGTGCCTAAACTTTTCTTTAAATCTTGAATTGAACTACTCTTATGTGATTACTAAGTTCTATGCCTTTATCTACAATTTGTAATTCAACAGAACTTGGTGGTTGTAAATATAGATATAAGGAGTACTCCATGTTCCAACTGATTTCCTGAACCCTTTCATAAGAAGGCTTCTTATTGAAAACTTGCTCAAGAAATTCCTCTTTCTCCTCATTCTTATCATCAAAGCTGAAAGACTATTGATTTCTAATTATGTGAAAGTTATTTTGGATGGAATAAAGTGAAGTAGAGCAAAGAGTCAGTGACTCTTCTCTTACTTTTAAACTTTCAAGGCTTCCCTCATCAGTGTCATAGGTGATCTGTCTTGGCTAATTACTGCCTTTAATCTAATGATAGTGAACTTCATCCCACAAATCAAATGTTGGTTGCTCTGCAACATTAGCTTCTGTTTGGAGGACATTATCATCAAATGATTATGTATAAATTTGAATAATAGCTGAATTATTCACCGAGATTATCCTGATTACACACTATTTAAGCTTCAAGCATAATACATAACCTCTTCTACAATTGATCATCAATATGCGGAAATAGAAGCAGTCACATGCGCACATTAAAACATACATCAAGCACACATATAACACAGTATGTAATGGGGAAAGCCTACAGCTGAAAACCCCCAGCTATCTGTATAATATAATGAATGAGAACATGTAACAATACATAGCACAATACTCCTCACAAGTACTTAGTACTATCTCCAAAAGTTACACACAAACTAGCTCAGTTTTGAACAAGTCACGGGATCAAAACTCCTCTACTGTTTCCCTGCCTCTACTGTGCAATCCAAGATGAGAAAAGAATTTTGATCCAAGTTCAAATTCCCTTGGCTTTAACTACGCAATCCTCATTGGCAATCTCACTCAATGCTTGTGCAAATCTCATGCACAACTAATAGCAAACCGACTCTTTCACCTATCTCTTCCACTGGTCTTCACTGAACTGTCCATGCACTGCTGTTAACTGATGTGTTCTTTAGTTGAATTATGAGTTAATAATTAGTGAATTAATTAATAATTAATTCACACAACTCATCTCTAGTGTATTAGCCAGTTAAACTAAATACAACTAGTTCAACTAAGTTAAACCGAACACAACTCCACCAAACTCTGCCACATGAGTTGTAACTGAAGTCAACCATGCATTAGCTCAACCAAACCCTAGGAATAGCGTAATTCCTTTGTCAGATGTATGGGCCACATCCGTAGCTCGAACTGAAGTGCTACAAGAGGATAAGATAATATTTATAGTCCAAATATTATTAAGAGCTAATAATATTCGACTGTTCTATTTTTAGCCTGGCAGTCTAAAAATAGATTCCGCCTAATGTCTAAAAATATAGGTCCATCTGTTTTTACCAACTTGACCAATCATCCATAAATATCATCCCGCAACTCATAGACCATGATCGACATGTCTAAAAATAGACATAGTGTAAAAATAGACTTTGCGACAAAAATCACTTGTGTGGCCCCCACCTAGTTTAAGTGATCACTTTCCAACTAGGATCAGGAAAGATGTTTCAGGATGCCTCCTTCACTATTTCTTGTTGCCATATTCAACACTCCCTCTCAACAAGAAAGGACTTTCATTGCATGCGACATGCAACTCCATGCATTCGCCCTGCAACCTTCACAAGCGCCATGCAACTCCATGCATCTGCTCTGCAACTCCTCTGAAACTGAATAGGCTCCAAACAACTCAATCAATCTGATGCATCTATCATCAAAGTCTTCGACTTCTGCTTGGCCAATTTCACATTTCATCAGGAACCACTGCGTTGTTGATCTCTTGCACCCATGCACTCTACACTTGCTGTCAACTCTGATCCGCGCTCCAGTATCTGACACTGTCACTTTGATCTGCCTGCATCAATCCAACTGATCATGCTACTGTTGCGCTGTGGGCAACTTGTAGCCAGGTTCAACTCATGAGATCCACACCATCTCATGAATCCTGCCCAGAAATATCCTCTTGGGATTAATCATGCATGTTGCCCCACCTCTCACCTGGTGGTATAGCTGCATGCACTCCCTCTGCCCATCTGGCACGAAATTTCTCTGCATGAGTGGTTTCTTCCACTCCATGATCCTCATCTTGTGGCTACTCCACATCCCGAGGTTCACTATTACCTGCATGAAAAACTTGCTCCCTCTCAAGCATCAATTGCATGTCTTTCTTGCACTTCCCAACAGTAGGAAGCTCCGTAGACATCCCATCTACTTCAAGTCCATAGATATTCTTTGCTCGAATCCCAACCTTCTTGACTTGTCCTGTTGCCTTGTGCCGAAGGAAAAATTTTCCTTCACTGAAGACAACTTCATACCCTTTATCCTCTGACATTGCGACTGAGATCAAATTCTTCTTTAAAATTGGAACATGTACTACATCTTGTAAAAGAATGAGTTTACCTGACTCCCTCTGAAAGGTTATGGTACCAATTCTGGTCACATTGTATCATCCATTGTCGCCCAACTCAACATGCAACTGGAGATCTTTCTCCACCAAGTCGCTGAAAAGATTCACATCTCCCGTCATGTGAAAGGAAGCGCCACTATCAAAATACCACCCCGATCCCAATGCACTAGACACCATGCATGCAATCAATGAGAAGTCCAGCTCAAATTGTGAGGCAAGAGCCTCACCAGCTACAGCTCCAGCAGCCTGCTTGTTCTTCTTCTTCGGTGGACAATTTGTGGCGTAATGTCCATGATCGTGACAGTGAAAACACTTCACTTTGGACATGTCATGCTCTTTACCATCTGCACCGGATTAAGAAGCATTCTTCTTGCCCTTCCCCTTCCTTTCTTTGGTAGCCAAAGCGCAATATTCTTCATCAGATGCCTTTGATGAAGATCCATCTCTGGTACTCCGCCTTATCTCCTCTTGCACAAGATCCGACCAAAGTCGCTCCCATCCTGGCAATTTCTCCCGACCATTGACAGAATCCTGATAGGCATGCCAACTCTTCGGAAGCCCAAGGAGAGCCAAGCTCACCAATTCTTCTTCATCCACACTAACTCCTACACTCCCAAGCTCATCCCTACAGTGGAAAAACTTTGTCAAGTATACCAGAATAGTGTCATTCTTCTCCATATTTATTTTCCTGAGTTTATCCTTGAGCGCCAACTTCCTCTGGTCGCTCTTGCTTTGGAATAAATCTGTCAACGATTTCCACATCAAGTATGGAGAAGCTTTACCATGCAGGTTGGATACTATGTGATCCTTCACGCCCTCCAACAGAATCCTTCGACACCTTGCTGTCTTCTTTTTCCAAGCCTCAACTTGAGCAGCATCAGTAGGCTTTGGGATCTCAGGAACTCCTTCAGCCCGTTATCATCTAATACCGCCTCCATCCAGTCCTTCCATGCAACATAATTCGAACTGCCCTCAAGGGCATATTCCAGTCGCAATCCGTTGAAAGACATTTCAACTTTGGCACCAAGAAAACTACTGCAATTTGAATTCCAAATTCTGCTGCAAATTCGAATTCCAAGCTCAAAACTCAGCTGCTTCTGGATCTGTGAGAACAAATTATTTCTAGCACAGAGATCGACTGTAGGGGAATTTACTGGATATATCACCTTTCAAAGAAAGGATGGATCCAAAGGCTACCTGGCCCGCTTACAGACTCTGTCTACCGAAATAAATTGTAATCACTATAATAGATCCGATGATCAATTCTCGCTCCGATACAATGTAGAAATTTGAATAATAGCTGAATTATTCACCGAGATTATCCTGATTACACACTATTTAAGCTTCATTCATAATACATAACCTCTTCTACAATTGATCATCAATATGCGGAAATAGAAGCAGCTGCATGCGCACATTAAAACATACATCAAGCACACATATAACACAGTATGTAATGGGGAAAGCCTACAGCTGAAAAACCCCAGATATCTGTATAATATAATGAATGAGAACATGTAACAATACATAGCACAATACTCCTCACAATTACTTAGTACTATCTCCAAAAGTTACACACAAACTAGCTCAGTTTTGAACAAGTCATGGGTTCAAAACTCCTCCACTGTTTGCCTGCCTCTACTGCACAATCCAAGATGAGAAAAGAATTTTTATCCAAGTTCTAATTCCCTTGGCTTTAACTGCGCAATCATCATTGGCAATCTCACTCAATTCTTGTGCAAATCTCATGCACAACTATAGTCACAACTAATAGCAAACCGGCTCTTTCACCTATCTCTTCCACTGGTCTTCACTGAACTGTCCATGCACTGCTGTTAACTGATGTGTTCTTTAGTTGAATTATGAGTTAATAATTAGTGAATTAATTAATAATTAATTCACACAACTCATCTCTATTGTATTAGCCAGTTAAACTAAATACAACTAGTTCAACTAAGTTAAACTGAACACAACTCCATCAACTGCCTCATCAACTCCACCAAACTCTGCCACATGAGTTGTAACTGAAGTCAACCATGCATTAGCTCAACCAAACCCTAGGAATAGCGTAATTCCTTTGTCAAATGCATGGGCCACATTCGTAGCTCGAACTGAAGTGCTGCAAGAGGATAAGATAATGTTTATAGTCCAAATATTATTAAGAGCTAATAATATTCGACTGTTCTATTTTTAGCCTGGCAGTCTAAAAATAGATTCCGCCCAATGTCTAAAAATAGAGGTCCATCTATTTTTACCAACTTGACCAATCATCCATAAATATCATCCCACAACTCATAGACCATGATCGACATGTCTAAAAATAGACTTTGTGACAAAAATCACTTGTGTGGCCCCCACCTAGTTTAGGTGATCACTTTCTAACTAGGATCAGGAAAGATGTTTCAGGATGCCTCCTTCACTGTTTCTTGTTGCCATATTCAATAGATTAAACTTTGGAAAATTATCAGCATAAGTAACATGACCAATCAAACATATTGGATTATTAGTTTGTTCTTCTTTGAATTGAGCTACAAGTTTACTTTCTGACTTATGGTAGAGGGGATTAGCAGGAGAAAGAACATAAATTTTTTGTTCACATGAAGGTTTAGAGGTTGGCTGCATGTTTAGCATCTGATTTATTTCCTCCTCAGTTAAAAGAGGAGGCATTTTTCTCTTTTTTGAATAGAAGTACAACAATTCTCTTTCTCTTGTAAAGAATGATTCTGAGGCTGGATGTGTTCTTGAGCCTCACCTAGAAGAGATGATGAATCATCACTTGTACCTTTAAAGAGATCCCGAGGGTTCTTTTTCATTCCCTGATTGATTTCATCCTCAACCATTTTTTCTTTATTTTTTTTATAGTTGACTTGAGTATGAGATTCATGAATAGCTACTAAGAGATCTTCAGGATGCAAATTTTCTTTCATAATCTGAAATGAATTAAAGCATAAGGGTAGAAACCCTAAAAGTTTTGATTCCTCCTCCATTTCGGATTTTGTGATTTCAAGATGGCTTGAGGGAAAACTTATAGATATGCAAAAGAATTTGCATCATCCATCTTGTCCCTGATTGATTCTTTAGAGCATTCCACCATGTTTCCATTTGCAATTTTTTTGTAGTTTTCTCTTAGTAGTGACTGAGTTTGTTTTTCCCAAGGAAAAAGTATAGGTTGTTTTGAATAAGTAGCACCAACCTCAACCTTGTATTTTTCCTCTTTCTTGTCAAGTATATGCATCATTTTGTTGAATGTATCTATCAATATCTCTAGCTTTTCCTCTCTACTTATACTTGGATCCATGTTGTAAATCAGAAAGAGGTCACTGTATCTCTTCAACCAGTCTAGAGTTCTATATCAGTGGAGTCTTTAGGTCTATTGAAAGTTATGGAGTCGCTAGCTGGATGATTTCAACTTTGCTATCCACCATCATCATGATTGGGATTGCTTAATGCATTCCTAGGGAGGCTTATGAGAACTAGTGGGGTAGTAGGCCTACTGGAGGCTAGTGGAGTCACCAGGTGGATGTTTTTAGCTGTTTTGAGGATATGTATGTTATGGTCCACCACCAATAACTAAAAAAAACAATCTAGGGATGTTTTTTTTTGCGGGGGGGAGTTTTATAAGTTTCTTTTCTGTAGTCCTGAGGCTTGTAAGAGTATTATATGATTGATGATGGTTTCTGGAGTCTTAAGGTGTACTTAGATTGTCACTGAATCAGAAGGTCCCACCTTGATCACTAGAATGTTGGAGTCCCGTGATTTGGAAAATTGGTATACCAAATGACAAGGCAACATGGAACCAGACTTTGGAGCCCTAGGACCTAGCCTTCCTAGACTCGGAGAGGGATATCTCTATTTTTTTGTAAAGGATATGAACTTGTTTGCTTTATATGGTTGATTTTAGGCTAGTTATTAAGTACAAGGTTTGTTTGATTGTTTTGGTTGGGTATAATGATCAAGAAGCATAGGTAGAATGAGGAAATATCTAAGTCATTGGGAAATGGAGTCTAATGGAAGTCATGATAAGTTCATCAATATATCGGGGAGCATCATAGGGAAAATCTAACTTGGCCAGTGGATCTTCAAGTTTTTAGGGGTTATGAGATGGACATCAATAGTAAGAATGAAAAGTAGGGTAAAGGGAAATTAAGAATCCTTTATCATATGTACTTCTCAACAAAGGGACTTAAATATCACAAAACATGAAGAGGAAATCAATAGACAGGCAAACCATAAATTCTACAATCCACACTTCAGCAAATAATAATTCAAGACAAACTTATCCAATGAAATATAGAAGGCGAAAAACTCATTTAACTTCTAGTGATTTCACCTTCAAGGACAGAAAACACTTAAGATACGCATATAACTATAATCAGAGAAGAGGGAACTCCTAAAAATCCTTGATTATAGTTATGAAGATCTCTAAAACAATTAGTTAAGCAAGTACAAAGGGTATGATCGAAACAAAACCTCTTTGGCAGACTTTAAAGAATGGTACTTTAGAGAGAGACTTCAAAAACAGTGTTTAAGTGGCAGCAAGTAAGCAGGGAAAACCATAAATCATGCTTGAAACCAACTGTATTCAACTATTTATGAAATAAACAAGCTTAGGTGCTCTAGAGAGAAATTAATAATTCTCTAAAATGTCCTAGCAGAAGAAAACATTAAGGCAGTGAAGAATAAATAGAACTATGGTGATTTTAGAAGACATTTCTTAGCCTAAAACTTTTATTCTACTGCAAAATAGAAAGGTGTAACATAGTGAAACAGGAAATAACAATAACAGATTAGAAGCACTTCACCAAAAACCAAGCTCAGGGATCCAGTGATCTAGCCTCCTCCATCAACAAACAAATCAAGGCATCCATAAGTTCCAAGACTTCAATTTCTTTTCAAATTCCAAGAGACTATGTATTACTTCAAAGAGTCATCAAATGCCAACAAGATAATGAGTTCAGATGCAGTATTTATGCTGCAAATGAGGAGGTGAAGTTAATCTAGGGTTTGAGTGTCATTTATTTCAGAGTTAATGAATTCCTAACCTTGAAGACCATGGAAGGCTCAAGGCAGGAATATCTGCAGATATTTATCTGAATAATAACTTTTATCTTAACTTCTAAGGAAAATAGGTGAAATATTTTACTTTAAGGCCTTTTAATAACAATTAAAATAACTTTTTGATAGATAAAAATATCTTTGACTCAGCCTAATAACTGCTTAGTGCTTTATTGAAGGAAACAAAGCACTAAGTGGCAAAAATATCTTTTGAGGAGAGTAACTGCCACAGGCTGAGTCATTTGAATTTGTCTTGGGTTAATCTGTCTTTTGTTTTATCTTTAATCTCTATCTTTCATCCTTAAACTCTATCTTTATGATTTTTATGATTTTTTCTTCAATCTGTTTGATCTTTCTGTTATGTTCCTTTGATCTTTGATTTGTTTCTTTTGATCCTTTGCCTTTATTCTTTTTGTCTTTCCACTGTATGCTTTCTTTCTTTGACCTTCATCAATCTGCCTTTCCTTTAATCTTACATTTTAGTCTTCTTTCTTTGTTTATTTTTAGGCTAGGATTAGCCCTTTAACTCTTCTGCTTTCTTCCTTTTTTGTTTCTCTGACTATTTGTGTCTTCTGTGTGCAGGGGGGTCCACTCTTTGTAGCTGGAGGTTCATTCGATCCAGTGATGATCATGTTTCATCGATGATCGATCTTGATGTAGGGCCTCTGTCCCTTTTATTTTGAATAAAATATCTGGATCGTCACCCATCGTCTAACCCAACTTTTTGGATTGTGGGAGGGTATCGTGGCCCTTTCCGCCATTAAAACCTGTACAAAACACAAACTTTTATTTAAAACCATGCGGGTGTGGGCTTGACTGCATTTTCAAGGGTTTCGGGTGGTCAGAAGTTGTTTACAGAGGGAGAAATGGAGCAAAGGCAAGGTTCTGGAGGCAGAACTGGGAGGAATTCAAACGGAGACGGGAAGAACTTTGACATTGGCATGGAGGTGAAAGGTGGTTTTGATAAACTGAGGTGGTTTATCGCGTGGATTGGAGGCGGTAAGTGGTTTAGGGCGGCGGGCACACGATACCATTTGGCGATCGATGTGTGGTAGGCGGAAAATCGCCTATTTCGCGTAGGTCATGAATCATTAAAACCATCGCAACTAAAAATGTGATATGGGATCTGGGGCTTCAAATCTCAAGCAGTGAGATCGACGGTTGATGCACGGCGGAGGGGTGAAAGGTAGGATTGGAGAGTGGTTTCTAACCACAGGGATGGCGCGAAATATTCAGATGTTCAATTGGATAGTGAGTGGAACACCATTTTTGGTCATCTAACCTACTATCATTAGATGGACCCAAGTACACCATGTAAGACCAATTTTACCTAAGTAAAATTTCCTTCACTATGTAAAATAACTTAATAAAACACATTTATTAGGTTGTTTATGGTCTAAATAGGAAACCCCAAAGGAAATATTAAACAAACCTATATTTGTTTGATTTTCTGGTCATATTTAACTCAAAACAGGAAAATTAATTAGATAAATTATTATTTATCTTATTATTTTCTAGGAATAATTATTTAAACCTTATTTAAATAGTATTCCTTGTTAAATATGACTAAATCACCCATAAATAATTAAATAAATCACTATTTATTTGATTATCATCCAACCACTTCCTTAAAATGATAAATAACTCAGTTATTTATTTATTACTTACAAATAAAGGGATTTGACCCAAGTCAAATACCTTTTCCCTCCAACAAATATAATAAAATATTCCATAAAAGGTGGATCTAGATTTGGTTAATGTTATTTTAATCATGCACCAAGATCTAGAATGACCCAATATTTCGTTATAAATAGGAGGGTTTTTCCTACCATTCTTCACCTTTTGTTGCCTATTAGATCACTCTGGATCTAAACTCTTGGTCTGACTTTGAGCCATTATCATTGTCATATTTTCCATTATTTGTTGTGTGAGCTCCCTTTGAGTTCTATCTTTGTCTCAGTTTTCTACACCAACAGGAGAGACAAATGCTAGATCTGAAGTGCTGAGGACTTCCAAGAACCCATCCCATTGAGGAGAATTGGAAACATCTTCTTGTTTTCCTCCCAGGTGCCCTTAATACAAAAAATTCTTTCAAAAATTGTTCTTGTCTTGTCTATTGGATATATGGACTAAAACCTTCTTTTTACTGCTTAATGTCTTTCTATGCATAGATCTGGTTTTTGCAGCTCTTGTCTTGATCAACTAACTGCAGATCTGAAGATATTGGTAGCCATATTTGATGTTAGGGCTATTAGTTATGCGTAGCTAAAGTGGTCTTTTTTCGTACACTTCGACAAAAGATTCATACTAACAATTGGCGACTCCACACGGGTTTTCAATTACGACCGCTGTCGTTTTTCATATTCCTGCATATCCAGCTACTTTAGACCCTAGGGTTTCTTTTCAGCTTTTTTTTTTCCTATTTTCATGTTGTTTTTCACCTATAAAACCCTAAAACATTAAAATTTCTAACTTCCGCGTGTTTCTGGCCCTATTGCGCAGGTGACAGACATCAGCCGCAACTGAGATGGCAACTTTTCCGCAAATCTGCCGCCGGGACAACCGGAGTTGGAGGTCACACTTTTCAGCCCCTTTTCGTGACTCAACAGGAAAACAGGTCGAACCTCGAACTCGTGCTTTTTTTTCGTTGTTGTTCTCGCAATTTTTTCGGTTATGTTTGTTTCGTCGTGCTCTCTCTGTCTCTCCCCGTTCCCCCGCCCCCCCCCCCCGTTTGGACCGCCCCGCCGCCTCGATCCGTTTCTACCATCTATGGAGGAAACTAGCCCCCTCTAATGCGGCGGCATCTCCACTTTTGGTGGAAGAGTTTCTTAGCCGTTTTCTGTGTGTCCATTTTTCAGAGTCGCCTTCCCTTTTTCGGTATCCTTCCACTGGCTCCTCGATCCCTTTAAATTTTCCCCCCCCAAAACCACCTCTTGTAGTTTTTTTTGGACCTCCCTTTAGGACCTCCTCCCTGTCCTTTCTGATTTTTGTTGATTTCCTCCTTTTTTCCAGCCACCTTGCCTCTGCCTCTTGGCTATGATCTACACCTCTTTTCAACAGCTTTCTCCTTTAGATCCCTGTCCCTTTCGACCCTAGATCTATTGGCCTCTTTTTAGTGTGTTTTGACTAGATTTTTTCCCTCTTTTAGATTAGTTTTGAGAGACCCGCCTTTTTGGGTTGAATCGATGCACTAGTAGCTGTTAATTTTCTGTTATTTCAGCATTATATACTGTTTTTGCAGCATTATTTTCAGTTACGCAGCACACTTTTTCTCTTGCTCTCAAAACGAAAAAGGTTTAAAAATTAAAATTAAAGCACGCCACACACTCACCCTAAGCGAAGAAGAGCCTGGTTTACACCGCCAGGCAAAGACTTTAAGATCAATTGACACTGCACCTTTTTGCCCTTGTTTCGACATTGTAATCACTTGATTCTGCACCTCCCTGCCCTTGTCGGTCATTCTTCTTCCCCTCGTGCCGTGTTTGTGTTGTCACCATTGCGCCCCCAAGGCGCGCCTCCTAGAGACTTCTTGGCCTTCACCCTCAGTTTCCGGTCGGTCGACCTGCTCCGTCTCGCCGTCGTCGAGCCAGTCCTCCTCCGAGTCCACATTCCGACTCCTCTTCTGATTCATTGGGTTCTCCTTTTACTTCTGGTTCTCCCCCTGTCACCTTCACTATGTCTGGTCTAGGGCCTAATGCTAGCGGTAATCCCGGCCCTAATTCTGGAACTACTACTAGCAGAACCGCCACAGTAACTACCTCGGCCGCACCCTTGCTACCGTACATCGCAGGCCTCAGCCTCCCCGATTTCAATCAGTTGATCAATGACCCTATCCGCCACAATTTTGGTTGGCCTGATATGCCAACCAAGCTCCCCTCCGACATCCCTAAGTTCGAAGGCCTTGCTGGAGAAGATCCAACCAACCATGTCTAATCTTTCCACATGTGGTGTTCCTCCAATTCCATTACCGATGATTCCATCCGTCTTCGGTTGTTCCAACACACGCTTACCGGTGAAGCTTCTAAATGGTATGTTGACCAAGCCACCTCTTCCCATACCACCTTTGCGACCATTGCCCAAGCCTTTTTATCTTATTTCCATCTCCCTCTCTGATACGATACTGGTACAGAGCTTTTGACCTATTTCAAGCAAACCTCTTTGACCCGCCTCTCCACTCATGTCTAGGAATTCATACTAACAGCAGGGTTAGTGGAGAACGGGGCCCGTGTTTTTAATTAACCCAAAGTTTATGGGTTTTTATAATAAAGTTCAGGGTTCAAATAAAATAAAGGGGAGGAGTTTTATTCGAATGGGGAATGGAGCTGGGAATAAGCGGAAGGTCAAGGTCTCATGGGTAAAAGAGCTGGGGGTTTATAAGAAAAGGGCTTAAGGCTTGTATTTTGAAAAGGGGTGGGTTTTAACATAAAAACATGGTTTTTTTATGTAAAAGAGGGATACTCGAAAGGCTATAGTTTTGGTTTAAACAATGTAAAAAAGGGAATTTTTTACATTGTTTAATATTTATAGAAGGAAGATGATGAATGAAGGCGTTTATGAGGGTTTTGAGGAATGGAAAAAGTGGGTTTCTCAGAGGAAAAAAGGTTATGAATGAGAGTGAAAGTGAGGTGATGAAATGAGGCAAACAGACCTAATGATAAAAATCCCTTTTGGTAGAAAAGTGGTAGAATTTTTAGGAGGCAGAGAGGGGAAAATATTAGTGAAGCATTTTGATTTAGGATAATGAAGGCAATGAGATTTCTAGAACTCAAAATATTTCTCAAATTTTGTTTCTAGAAATCTAGGATCATAATTTAGTTATCTTTTGATATCAACAAAAATTACTGATGACTAACAGTGGCTCCACTTAGGGAGGGCAGCTCCCTATTTGGAGGTGTCCAGAACTTTCAGTTTATCAAATCTTTGAGTTTTTGTAGACCAGTGCCTTTCCACTGGGCAAATTTTTCCCTCCTTTTTCACTTGTTGATATTTCTTTTGAAGTGATGATCTTTATCAATCTGCAACACATGATTCTTTCAAAAACATTCAACCTACCCAATCCTACTTGTCCTAACATTTTTTCTTCTTTGAGTGGACTTGAACTAGCAAAATATTGACATTTTATTTTTGAAAACAGAAATAAACTATCTACTTCTATCCTTATTGCTTCCAAGAGTTCAGATTAAACTAGTGAACTCTTTTATTCTCTACCTGAACTATTTGACTGCCAAGATTAAGCTGTTTGGAAGTCTTGATTCTCTAAAATATTGACATGAAATTTGAAGCATGGTTCAAATCAGGATTAGGCATCTGACTCACCATGGTTGTGGAATTGGAACAAGCTGCACACAAACATTTTTTTTGCATAAAAAGTAACTTAGAAAGATAAGGCTGTGATCTATCATTTGTAATGCATCCTTATCTCCATATTTGGTTCTATTTTGAACATGTGGAACCAGTATCTGATAATTCCCTAATCTATATTTCTTGATAAGTCAAGTTTGCAATAATCTTGATAATCATTGTTTTCACTAACTTATCAACATAAATTTAAAGCATGTTCAGCCATGATTTGGCTAGATGACTAAACAAGATATTGTTTTTGAATCAGTAGTGGCATTTAGACTTGCACACTTTCAGAAATACTATTTTTTGGGTATGGGGTTGTACCTCTTTTGAATCTTCCCTCTTTTTCCTTTCTTTCATTGTTTTTGTATTTTAATTTTGGATAAGCACTCTAAAATTAAAATTTAGAAAGATGTTCATAGTGTTGAGCTTATTTGCATTCCTATCTATCCAAATCTAACCTATACATGATATTCAATCAGCTGGTGAACTCTTTTTTCCAATACAACCAATCAAGCAGGTGATTCCATGATGGATCTTGGTTTAGCTCTTTGATTGTTTTGAAAAAATCAAAAGACCATTCCCACCTCACTTGTGTTTGAATAGTAGTGCCTAAACTTTTCTTTAAATCTTGCATTGAATTTCTCTTGACATATTTTACTCCCTTTCCAACTGCCTCTAAGAAAACAACATAGGGATCTTGAAATAACACCTAGCTTGGGGGATTTAATAAATAAGCTCGATCCAGGGTTACATTTTTCTCCATTTTGCTGAATTTGGGACTTTTTTGGGAAAGAAGCTCCACCTCTTCCTCATGATCATCATCTGTACATTCAGAATCATCATATACTGCAATTTTATCTTCTATAAAGTTTTACATGCCTTGATAGAGTGGGCTAAAATACGTGTGAAGTTCATTTTATTGATAAGCAAGAGCACTTTTGAATAATAAATCTTCCCAAGAAGGTAGTGCAACAACCCTTATGTGATTACCAACTTCTATGCCTTCATCTACAATTTGTAATTCAACGGAACTTGGTGGTTGTAAATCTGGATATAAGGAGTACTCCATGTTCCAACTGATTTCCTCAACCCTTTCAAAAGAAGGCTTCTTATTGACAACTTGCTCAAGAAATTCCTCTTTCTCCTCATTCTTATCATCAAAGTTGAAAGACTATTGATTTCCAATTATGTGAAAGTTATTTTGGATGGACTTAAGTGAAGTAGAGCAAAGAGTCAGAGACTCTTCTCTTGCTTTTAAACTTTCAAGGCTTCCCTCATTAGTGTTATAGGTGACCTTTCTTGGCTAATTACTGCCTTTAATCTGATGATAGTGAACTTCATCCCACAAATAAACTGCTGGTTGTTCTACAATATTAGCTTATGTTTGGAGGACATTATCATCAAAATGATTAAACTTTGGAAAATTATCAACATAAGTAACATCACCAATCAAACATATTGGATTATCAATTTTTTCTTCTTTGAATTGAGCTACAAGTTTACTTTCTGACTTATGGTAGAGAGGATTATCAGGAGAAAGAATAGAAATTTTTTGTTCACATGAAGGTTTAGAGTTTGGCTGCATGTTTAGCATCTACTTTATTTCCTCTTCAGTTAAAAGAGGAGGCATTTTTCTCTTTTTTTGGATAGAAGCACAACAGTTCTCTCTCTCTTGTAAAGAATGATTTTGAGGCTAGATGTGTTCTTGAGCCTCACCTAGAAGAGATGATGAATCATCACTTGTACCTTTAAAGAGATCCCGGGGGTTCTTTTTCATTCCCTGATTGATTTCATCCTCAACCAATTTTTTATTTTATTTTTGTGATAGTTGACTTGAGTATGAGATTCATGAATAGTTGCTAAGAGATCTTCAGGATGCAAATTTTCTTTCATAATCTGAAATGAATTAAAGCATAAGGGTAGAGACCCTAAAAGTTTTAATTCCTCCTCCATTTTGGATTTTTTGATTTCAAGATGGCTTGAGGGAAAAACTTCTGGATATGCAAAAGGGTTTGCATCATCCATATTGTCCCTGATTGATTCTTTAGAGCATTCCACCTTGTTTCCATTTGCAATTTGTTTGTAGTGTTCTCTTAGTAGTGACTAAGTTTTTCTTTCCCAAGGAAAAAGTATAGGTTGTTTTGAATAAGCAGCACCAACCTCAACCTTGTATTTTTCCTCTTTCTTGTCAAGTATATGCATCAGTTTTCTAAATGTATCTATCAATATATCTAGCTTTGCCTCTCTGCTTATACTTCGATCCATGTTTGTAAATTAGAAATAGGTCACTGTATCTCTTCAACCAGTCTAGATTTCTCTATCAGTGGAGTCTTTAGGTCTATTGAAAGTTATGGAGTCACCAACTGGATGATTTCAACTTTGATGTCCACCATCAGCATGATTGGGATTGCTTAATGCATTCTTAGGGAGGTTTATGAGAACTAGTGGGGTAGTAGGCCTACTGGAGGCTAGTGGAGTCACCAGGTGGATGTTTTTAGCTATTTTGAGGATATATATGTTATGTTCCACCACTAATAATTGACAAAAAATAATCTAGGGATGTTTTTTTTTGGGGGGGGGGGGGGGGGGTGGGGGGTGCGGGGGGGCGTTTCTGAGTTTTTTTTCTGTACTCCTAAGGCTTGTAAGAGTATTCTATGATTGATAATGGTTTTTGGAGTCTTAAGGTGTACTGACTCAGAAGGTCCTACCATGATCACCAGAATGTTGGAGTCCCCTGATTTGGCAGATTTCTATACCAAATGACAAGGCAACATGGAACTAGTCTTTGGAGCCCTAGGACCTAGCCTTCCTAGACTCAGAGAGAGATCTCTCTATTTTTTTGCAAAGGATATGAACATGTTTGCTTTATATGGTTGATTTTAGGCTAGTTATTAAGTACAAGGTTTGTTTGATTGTTTTGGTTGGGTATAATGATCAACAAGCATAGGTAGAATGAGGAAATATCTAAGTCATTGGGCAATGGATTCTAATGGAAGTCATGATAAGTTCATCAATATATCAGGGAGCATCATAGGGCAAATCTAACTTGGCCAATGGATCTTCAAGTTTTTAGGGGTTATGAGATGGACATCAATTGTAAGAATGAAAAGTAGGGTAAAGGGCAATTAAGAATCCTTTATCATATGTAATTCTTAACAAAGGGACTTAAATATCACAAAACATGAAGAGGAAATCAATAGATAGGGAAAACCATAAATTCTACAATCCACACTTCAACAAATAATAATTCAAGACAAACTTTTCCAATGAAATATAGAGGGCGAGAAAATCATTTAACTTCTAGTGATTTCACCTTCAAGGACAGAAAACACTTAAGATACACATATAATTGTAATCAGAGAAGAGGGAACTCCTAAACATCCTTGATTATAGTTATGAAGATCTCTAAAACAATTATTTAAGCAATTACAAAGGGTATGATCGAAACAAAACCTCTTTGGCAGACTTTAAAGAATGGTACTTTAGAGAGAGACTTCAAAAATAGTGTTTAAGAGGCAGCAAGTAAGCAGGGAAAACCATAAATCATGCTTGAAACCAACTATATTCAACTATTTATGAAATAAAAAAGCTTAGGGGGGTCTAGAGAGCAATTAAGAATTCTCTAAAATTTCCTAGCAGAAGAAAACATTAAGGCAGTGAAGAATAAACATAACTAAGGTGCTTTTAGAAGACATTTCTTAGCCTAAAACTTTTATTCTACTGCAACATAGAAAGGTGTAACATAATGAAATAGGAAATAACAATAATAGATTAGAATCACTTCACCAACAACCAAGCTCAGGGATCTAGTGATCTAGCCTCCTCCATCAACAAAAAAATCAGGGCATCCACAAGTTCCAAGACTTCAATTTATTTTCAACTTCCAAGAGACTATGTATTACTTCAAAGAGTCATCAAATGCTAAAAATATAATGAGTTTAGATGAAATATTTATGTTGGAAATGAGGAGATGATGTTAATCTAGGGTTTGAGTGTCATTTATTACAGAGTGAATGAATTCCTAACTTTGAAAACCATGCAAGGCTTTAAGGTAGGAATATATGCAGATATTTCTCTGAATAATAACTTCCATCTTAACTTCTAAGGAAAAATAGGTGAAATGTTTGACTTTAAGGCCTTTTCATAACTGTTACAATAATTTTCTAGCAGATATAAATATCTCTGACTCAACCTAATAACTGCTAAATTCTTTATTGAAGGAAACAAAGCATTAGGTGGCGCAAATATCTTTTGAGGGAAGCAACTGCCATAGGCTGAGTCATTCAAATTTTTTTGAGTAAATCTTCCCTTTTTTTCATCTTTAATATTTGTTATTTAGGATTTTAAAAACTCTGTATTTATCTTTTACAGTCTTCTTTTTATCATTTTTTCGTCAATCTGTTTGATCTTTCTATTATGTTCCTTTGATATTTGACTTGTTTATTTTGATCCTTTGCCTTTATTATTTTTGTCTTTCCACTGTCTGCTTTCTTTCTTTGACCTTCATCAATCTGCCTTTTCTTTAATCTTCTATTTTAGTTAGCTAACCCTTTTGTTTTGTCTTTTATTTAGGATTAGCCCTTTAACTCTTCTGATTTCTTCCTTCATTGTTTCTATGACTGTTTGTGTCTTCTGTGTGTAGGGGGGTCCACTCTTTGTAGATGGAGGTTCATTTAATCCAACGATGATTATGTTTCATCGATGATCAATCTTTATGCAGGGCCTCTGTCCCTTTTATTTTGAATAAAACAATTGGATCGTCACCCATCATCTAACCCAACTTTTTGGACTGTGGGAGGGTATGGTGGCCCTTTTCGCCATTAAAACCTGTACAAAACACAAACCTTTATTTAAAACCATGTGGAAGCAGGCTTGACTAAATTTTCAAGGGTTTCGGGTGGTCGGAAGGTGTTTACAGAGGGAGAAATGGAGTGGAGGCAAGGTTCCAGAGGTGGAACTGGGAGGAATTCAAATGGAGGCGGGAAGAAATTTGACTGTTGTGTGGAGGTGAAGGGTGGTTTTGATAAACTGAGGTGGTTTATTGTGTGGATTGGAGGTGATAAGTGGTTTAGGGTGGTGGGCACGCGATACCGTTGGGCGATCGACACGTGGCAGGTGAAAAACTGCCTATTTCGCGTTGGTCATCAATCATTAAACCCATCACAACTAAAAATATGATATGGGATCTGGGGCGTCAGATCTCGATGAGTGAGATTGACGGTTGACACACGACAAAGGGGTGAAGGGAAAGTTTGGAGAGTGGAGCCCAGGGATGGGCGATGTGGCGGGTTCCAATTGGATGGCAAGGTTAGTGGAGAGCAAGGCCCGTGTTTTTAATTAACCCAAAGTTTATGGGTTTTTATAATAAAGTTCAGGGTTAAAATAAAATAAAGGGGCGGAGTTTCATTTGAATGGGGAACGGGGCTGGGAATAAGAGGAAGGTTGAGGTCTCATGGGGAAAAGGGTTGGGGGTTTATATGAAAATGGCTTAAGGCCTATATTTTGAACAGGGGCGGGTTTTAACATAAAAACAAGGTTTTTTTAATGTAAAATAAGGATACCCGAAATGCTATAGTTTTATTTTAAACAATGTGAAAAATGGATTTTTTTACATTGTTTAATATTTATAGAAGGAAGATGATGAATGAAGGTGTTTATGAGGGTTTTGAGGAATGGAAAAAGTGGGCTTCTCAGAGGAAAAAAGGTTATGAATGAAAGTGAAAGTGAGGTGATGAAATGAGGCAAATAGGCCTAATGAGAAAAATCCCTTTTGGTAGCAGAGAGGTAGAATTTTTAGGAGGCAGAGAGGGGAAAATATTAGTGAATCATTTTGATCTAGGATAATGAAGGCAGTGAGATTTCTAGAACTCACAATATTTCTCAAATTTGTTTCTAGAAATCTATGATCATAATTTAGTCATCTTTTGATATCAACAAAAATTACTGATGACTAACAGTTTCAATAATCAATCATATGCACAACCAAAAAAAGATTGGAGTGCACCCATGTCTTGGAAACCTTGGCCTCCACAATCTCAAAATATGTCTTGGGAACATGGTTGGAAAAATACTTATGGAAAGTATCCTCAATGTCCTCAATTCCAACAACCTTATCCTTATTTTCCACCAAAATATTATCCTCCTCAGCCAACTCAACCTTCTCAATTCAAAAATCAAAATCAAAAACTTTCATTACCATTTCCTCAAAAATCAAATCAACTCCCTACTCAACCACTTCCTAATCCAAATAATAAAAATCAATAAGTAGTTTATAATGTTGATGGACAAAATTTTCAAGCCTGTATAATAACCCCATTAGGTCTAAATGATGTTCAAATTAGATCTGGTAGGGTTTTGTAAAATAATTCATGAACAATTGCCATCCAAAAATCTAAAGATATTGAGGTTCATGAAAAATATACAAATATTGATCCAAAAAATATTCCTTTAAAGGAATATTTTCCTATACAATCAAAGGATGAGTAAAATAAACAATATCCTGCAATTACTCTAGTAGAACAACCTTCTATTTATTTATAGAATCCACCTTTTCCTAAAATACTTAAAATTGTTAAAGGAATAGAAATTGTTTTACCAAAATATGATATGCTAGATGAACTTAATAATATTTGCACCAAAACTCCTTTACTCCAAGCCATAAAGGAAATACCAATATTTGCAAAAACTATAAAGGAGCTATGTATTAGGAAACCATGAAGAAAAATAAAGGATATTAAAAATATTTAATTGGTAGGAAAAATTGTTGATATTATGATGGGGAAACCTATTGTTAAAAAATATCTAGATCCTGGAAGCCCCATTGTAAAAATACACATCAATGGTATTGAGATTCCAAACACACTAATTTATCTAGGAGTAGCCATTAAAATTATGAGTAAATATAAAATGGAGAAATTAAAGCTTCCCAATCTTCAATATACTCCAACATTATTGCAATTAGAAGATAGATATGTTATCAAACCAGGTGGTATATTGGAATATGTGTCTGCCTCTCTAGATTCCTAGGAATATCCTGTGGATTTTATGATTTTAACTCCCAAGAATAATTTAGGAGGTCATCTTTTTATCCTTGATAGACCTTGGCTAGCTACAACTGATGCATTCATAAGTTTTAGATCTAGTGATATGTATATATCTGATGGAAATTCCACTAAGAAATCCACATTGTATCCTCCTACAAAGACAATAACTGATGGAGAAAGTGAAATTTGGATAGATGGTGATGATAATGAAGACTTTGATAATATGCAACCAGTATATACTTTTTGACAATTGGGTGAGGAAGATCAATTAATAAACTTAATGAATAATAATTATTCTTCTTACCGTGAGCAAGATCAAAATTTTCAAGAACAATGTAATATTTAATATATATCATCTCACCAAATGGATTTGCATTCTATGGAAAAGTTTGGAAATTCTCAAGTAGAAAATTTTTGAGGCAAAACATTGAATATTAATAATAACTTGGAAGAATTCCAAAAGTGAAAATTGATAAAGATGCTTCAAAAACATTCCTCTGCTTATGTATGGTAATATATTGATATGAAATGGATTGACCCTAAAACTTGTAAGCTTCATACTTATATCCAGGAAAATGTAAAACTAGTTAGACAACCTCAAAGGAGAATGAAACCAATTCTGAGAGAAATTTTTAAAGTGGAATTACAAAAACTTTTGAATGTCAATTTCATTTATTCGACATCAGATAGTCAATGGGTGTCACCTTTAGTCATTGTTCCAAAGAAGAATGGAAAATGGAGAGTATGTATTGATTACAGATTATTAAACAAATCCACCTTGAAAGATCATTTTCCACTACCCTTTATAGATTAAGTATTAGATATCTTGGCAGGAAAGAAGTATTTTTCAATTTTATATGGTTTTAGTGGATATAATCAAATCCAACTAGTACCAGAAGATCAAGATAAATCTAGTTTTACATGTCGTTGGGGGAAATATGCCTATAGGGTACTTTCCTTTGGATTATGTAATGCACCTACCACATTTTAGAGAGCATTTTTAGGTATATTTTCTTATCTAATTCATGATTGTGTGGAAATATACATGGATGACTTTACTATGTATGGAGATACTTTTGAGGAATTTGTTATCACATGCTTTTTTATAAAAATTTGGCAAAAAAATGAATTTTCAAAAAATGAAATTAATTTAAAGGGTCATTTTTCTCTCAAAATTATGGAAGGGTTATCATCATGATATAAGTCCCGGGTTTCTTTCATCAAATGGAAAAAAAATAACAAATTTTGGTTTTTTATAGCCAAATTTGGCTTTCAGGCTAATGCAATTTGTTTTATTATTTTTTATCAAAAAATATTGAACCCCAAGCATCAATCTCCAAGTATTAAAACAAAGGCCCAATCTATCATCCAATGCATCAAATGATTCATTCAACCACAAGTCAAAACCAAGGTCAATGACCAAGTGCCAAGCACCAAACCACAAAGGACGATCTCATTGCACAACGCGTCGAAAGGAAATGTAAGCCTCCGCAAATATAGACACTAAGTATTTCTTTATCTTTTTACATGTGGGATATATATGTCGCATGGCCAAATAAGAAACATTGTGCTTCTCAGTTTCGAGACCCAAATTTACACTTCAAGGCAATGGAACAGAATGTCACATATCCCATTTCAAACGTGAAATTTCCAAATGGATGCCCATCACGGATTTCACAATTGTCAAGAGAAGATCGCTCATATACTAGGATTAAACTAAGTGCAATTTATGCTAACAAGTTTTAAGTATAAATTTCATATGTCAGGGTTTCTTTGTGCACAGGTGTTGGAGGCGAAAGCTTACAAAGATATCAATAGTAAATATTTGACTATTAACATGAAGTGTTTCTTCTCCCCAAAGCTTAGCTCCTCCATCAATGCCAATAAAACAAGCATGAAGATTCATACCAGTTTAAACATAAATGTGACTGGTGGAAACAACAGTGGCACGAATAACCAAGACCAAATTGGGGTTGACATAAGGAAAAAGAGTGAAAAAATGGATGGTGGTACCATGTTGTTATTGCCTTATCTTCATTTTTAGTTGTGGTAATATGTCATGGAGCAGTTTATTTCATGATTTTAAAATGTAGGAACCAAAGAAGGCTAACTCCATCTATTGTGCCCACATTTACCTCATCATTAAAAAAAAATCAAGTGGTGGTTTCATCCTCTCAAGTAGCATAACAAGCTCAATGTTACTTTCATTTATTTCAAGTATGGCTACCTATAAAGGATCTATAAAAGCATTCACACTAGTTGAGCTTGAAAAGGCCACAAAAAATTTATGTTATCGAAACATACTTGGAGAGGGAGGCTCTGGACCTGTTTCTCATGAAGTAATAGAAGATGGAACAAAGTTATTCATGAAATTTCTTAGAAGGGATAACCATCAAGGAGGGCTTGGAGATGTGATAGACCCTGCTTTAAATGGCTCTTTTTAATTTGACAACAAGGCAAGAGTTTCAGCTATTACTTCAATGTGTGTCCAGACTGAGATCTCTCACAGGCCATTTATGGGTGAAGTTATGCAAGCCTTGAAACTCATTTATAATTATTCTGACACAAGTAATGGAGAAGTTATGGAAATTTTTTCATCTACACATTTCCTCTTTTCTCTTGGTTTTGAGAAGTGCAACATGGTGCTCTTCCACGTGAAATCTGGAACTATGGTGCAATAAAGCCAATGGATCTTCTTACTATGCTCGGTTGTGAATTAGTGGAGATATATTTTGCTATGGATTTCCTTGATACAAATACCAAGATTTTATTCCATGTAAATGTGTTGATTTTTATCTTCAACATAAAGTTGTCCTGATTGTGCTAGACGTGGCATCTAATTGCACATTGAAGGGAGTATTACACATCATGAATATGTTTCCAAAGTATTTTTGAGAAAACATCTGAATGGGCCAGGTCTTCCAATTTTATCATGGAAACAAAGGCTTTATATATGCTTAGGGGTTCCTCGATATCTCCGGTATATTCATATTGATATAGTAGAAAACGTAGTATATGTTTTTAATGTGGAGACTGAACATGTGTTTACATTTTTTATGGATGCATTCCAAAATTGTCCATTTGGTTTCATGGAATGCAACTGGTGATTCCTTAACATTTATTAGCGAGGATTTTGTAAGATTTTTGTCATTGGATACTGGAGAATGCATCCATGAAGTCAATAGTAAGGTATGGAGGTGAAAATATCCTAGTTTCTAAGCTTGTAGGCAAGACGATTTCTCTGTATTTTTATGCTCATTGGTGCCCTCCATACCAAGTTCCACTAGAAATCTAATACAGGTACAAAATAAACTTGGGGAAAGAGGAGAGGTGTTTGAAGTGATTTTCATTCCCAGTGACCAAAAAGAGGATTTAGAAGACTACTGAGATTAAGTAATTAAAAAGGAGAAGAAAATCATAGGACTATCTCAAATTATGATTCTTCCCGTGTTGCCAAGTGAACATTATGGTTTATTTCTTAAAATGCTTAAACCAAAAAACTGATTGTTACTCAAAGAAATTTGTATCGAAACTGTAACTCTGTTGCTAAGGATTTTCCTTTCAACATTTTTTGCGCCCAATTACTTGTGATTTTAAAGTAGCCTTGAATCATTTGGGGTTGGGATATAATTTTGAAAAAAATGTTTAAAGAGGGATAAACTTGTTCCAGAGATCAGCATCATCATTTTGAAGGAAAATATGGCAATAAGTGACCTTCTAACACTTTGATCATACAACAGATTAATGGCACTCATTACACAAGTATGCTACACAAGTTTTGAAACTTTCAGTTGCGCAACAAAATTCCATATTCACACTGTGCAACTGTGACAGAGGACTTATAGGCATAGAGAACCTAGAATGCCTCCAAAACAATGAGAACATGTCATGAGGTGTGCTAGATCATATACATCGAATTCAGGAATCAGTAATAATCATGATAGGAATTCAAAGACTTTTTTATCAAGTTGTCATGTTGCATTTAATTAGTCAAACTTGACTCTTGTGTTCTAGCAGATAATTCATAATTTGTTGCTATATTATTATAACTAAAATATATTATGGGGAAGTTGGATGAATTCAAATCCATGAGCCTAGGGACGAGTCTTTACTATATATATTGTAAAATTTTATAGATAAAAGGGGGGTTGTTGAGGGTTTAGAAGAAGAGACATTGTGAATGAAAAAGACAGAGGTGTGACTTTATTGGGATTCCTATGTCAGCTCCCAATGGTGATGTGCATTAAGTTTTCCTCTTGTCATTTCCATACTATGAATGTATGTCTTCTTGTTTGGTTAAAACAGTTTTATCTCATAATTCACTGTTAAATGTACTATGGTATAGTTTGATAAACAGTCAATGTTTTCCTCTTTTATGACACTTAAAATTAATCCTTGTAGTTATATTTTTATATGTATTTGTTCGCATTTCCTCTACTCACCCTTCTGCAATGAATTTGATTGAAAAATCCAGAAATAATGCCTACCTTGCCCCTGTCGAAGATCCCTCATCTCTTCATCCTATCACTGGAAAATGATCAACTTGACATGACTCCATGCCTAATGGATATTTCTTCTCCCCTTCCAGTAAACCGTTTACAACCTATACCCCCCTTAGCACCATACCTAGCCTAAGATCCAAGTCACTGAAAATTTTGGACAGAGAGAGCCCTATCTGTTGGAATCATGATTATCATTATACCAAAACCCATAGGCATTAGTCTCTGCTACAATCACCAGAGTTAGGATCCACGAGAGGAAGTGAGTCCATGTCATGAAACACACGGGGAGCGTTGAACCCAATGTCCAACAATCTCCCCCCCAACGCGAGCTAGGTGAGTTTCGAACTCGAGACCTATCACTCTGATACCATTTTTTGGAATCACGATTGCCGTTAGACCAGAAACCGCAGGCGTTATTCTCCGCTACAATCGCCAGAGTTAGGATCCACGAGAGGCAGTTAGTCCATGTCGCGAAACACACTGGGAGCATTTAACCCAATGTCCAACACTCTCTAAATTTAGAAGGGCTAGATTCTAGCTTCTAAGTGGTTTGTGGTTACCTTTGGGTTCCTCTCCTCAGCTTGGAGGAATTACAGAGTGCTAACAGAAGCTATGGAAAATCTAGAAAAAATTCTTATTGGATGCAAGGAAGCAAATATATATTTCATTAAGCCATGAGAAATTTTTTATGATGTTCAATGAAGGGATCGTTTTAGGCCACCATATTTCAAGTGATGGAATTAAAGTGGATACATCTAAAGTAGAAGTTATTTATAAATTTCAATTCTTGTTTTTCAAAGAGATGTTATAATTTTTGTCTGATTTACTGGATATTATAGGATATTCATAGAAAATTTCACAAAAATAGATTCTCCACTTTTCAAAATTATTATGAAAGACTGTGAATTTGCATGGAACTCCGATAGTCAAAAAGAATTTGAAATATTGAAACAAATAATTACTGAAGCACCAATTCTAAAAGAACCTAATTGGTATCTCCCTTTTCATGATGCTTCAGATACAAAGTTAGGAGCTATATTGGGACAAAAATATTCAACTCCTTATGCTATCTATTAAACGAGTAAAAATTTGACATCAACAGAGTTAAATTATACTGTGAATGAAAAGGATTTTTCAGTTGTCGTACATGCCATTAATAAGTTTTGCCATTACATCACTGGTTATGAAACTTTTATTCATACAAATCATCCTGCCATTAGATATTTAATGAAAAAACCAATTACTAATGGAAGAATTACAAGATGGTTATTATTATTACAAAAATTCAACATTAATTTTCTTGATAGACCGAGAAAAAAAATATAGTTGTTGATTTTCTTTCTATAATGAAAAATAATAATCATGATGTTATTGTAAAAGATAATTTCCTTGATGAGTATATTTTTTCAGTATATATTAATTTAGATTGGTTTATAGATATATCCAATTATTCAACTACAAGAAAATTACCACCACAATTGCCTGCTAGAGAAAAGTAAAAAATTATCAAAACCAATGCACCTTATTCTTGGATCGATGGAGAATTATAAAAAAATGAACATGATCTAATAATTCGAAGATGTGTTAGAGAAGTTGAAGTACCAAAAATTCTAAAATCTTGTCATGATGAGCCATGTGGAGGACAATTTTGTGACAAAATAACTAGTTACAAAATCCTTCTTTCTTTTGGGATATTATTGACCATCTATTTTCAAATATGCTAGAGAATATGTCAAAAGATGTGATAGTTGTCAAAGAATGGGAAAACATGTAACATAAGATAAATTCCTCTACAACCACAGGTACTTGTGGAGCCTTTTTTAAAATGGGCTTTAGATTTTTTTGGACCAATAAATCCTCCATATAAACAGAAAAGGTACATACTTGTTTGCATAGATTATGTCACAAAATGGATAGAAGCTAAACTTCTTTTATTTGCAACTGAAAATGTTGTAGTTTCATTTCTTTTTTAGGATATATTTACTCATTTTTGTATTCCAAGATAAATTGTAATAGATCAAGGTACCCAATTCGCATCCAAGTTGGTGAGAAATATCATGGAGAAATATAAAATAAAGCACCAAAAGTCTACTCCATATCATCCACAAGCCAATGGACAAGTGGAATTCACCAAAAAATCACTTGAAGCCATTATTACCAAGACTGTGCATTTGCATAGAAAGGATTGTGCAGAAAATATTACAAAAGCACTAGAGGCATATCAAACCACATGGAGAAACACAACTAGACATACTCCTTATGAGCTTGTTTATGGGAAGCAAGTTTTTATTCCAAATGTGTTCGAAGTGGAGACTTACAGAACAACTGCTAAATTTGGATTTGACCTATTAGAAACTACAAAGCAAAGACTAGCACAATTGAATGAGCTAGATTAAATCCGAAAAAAAATTGGTTCAAAGAACTAGCACACTGAAACAACAAAGATCAAAGTGGCATGACAAATTTATCAAAGCCAAGAAGTTAAAGCAAGGTGACTGGGCTCTTATTTTTTACTCCAAATCCAAATATTTTCAAGGAAATTTTCAAAACTTATTGGCTTGGTCCTTATGAGATTGATAATATTTTTTATAATGGAGTAGTCAAAATCAAAACTATTGATGACGAAAAATTTGCTTTCCATGTTAATGGTCATAGATTAAGATTAGGAAATAAGGTTTTCAAGCACCTTATTTATTTTTCATTTACAATCTATTTCATATTCATTCTTCTCACTTCTAAAACCTCTATCATTCACACTTTTCTCGTTCCATTTCTCAAACTTCCATTATCCCTATCAAAAGTAAATAGTCAAGGATCAAAAATTGCTCTTACCATGGGGATTATTGTTTGCACTGAACCAAATGGAATTAAGTTTCTTCGGGCATATCTGAGGGTTAAATATCAATTACAACAAGTAGGATGACTTCATTTCTTTGAAAAAATGGATGGACATGAGACAAAGATTACCAAACACTTTGCTTGAGCTTTCGATGAGGTAAAAGGAGAGATAGGATATATCAAGCTTATCCTAACATATTCTATCATGGAAGAAGCTAATGTATTGCCTAGAAATGGGGAGGGATGGTTCAAGAACAGGAAAATAAAAGAGAATGATTGGGTACATTTCCTCAAAGAGCTAGGTATGGAATTCCATTTCTACATTGAAATGGAAATGGAGAAATTTGTTGTTAGTTATCCAAAGTTTTTTAACCTGTGAGGGTGGATTTAGAACTATGTTTTTCTACCATGCCTAAATCACGATGCATTTTGTCGATGGGAATGAAATTAATTTTCCTTATTTTCTGCTTCAAAGTCTCAATAAAATGGCATCCAACATACAGAGAGAGTCTATATCCATTGATAATGCCCTGTACCGTCATAGACTCATCAAAATACTTATAGAAGCGCATATAAAAACAAAGGGAGACAATTGGATAAATTTCTTAGTCTGAAATTTTTTTGTAGAAGTCCAAGAAGAAGAAACAAGAATTAGGGTCAGACGAAGCCGATGAAAGTCAAACCCTAACCCTAAAAAAAGAGAAATTCAAGAACAGAATGAGTCAGAGGAACTAAAAGAAAATTTTGAATATGATACCCCACTTTCCCAGTATTTTGAAAAATTTAAACAGAGAAATGAAAAACAAAGTCTTAGAAGAAAAAAAGTCGGCTCAAGCTCAAAGTTAACTAAGGAAAGTGAGAAAACAGAGAAAATAAAACAAGAGGTTAGTAAAACAAAAATACAAGACATTGAAGGATCAAGAGTAAAATTGAGAAGAAGCAATAGAATTTCAAAATTTTCAGGTACAAAGTCTCCATAAATGATTTATATTTAAGAATAAGGGTACAAAACACCACCTCATACAATCAACCCAACAAGAAAAACTCCAGATATTGACCTAGTCCAGCAAAAAATTTATGATTATATCGAATATATGGAATAAGGAGCACAACAGAAGGTGAAAGTTTCTCAACATGAAATTGGTGAAACTTCCAAAACAAAACAAATTCCATAATAGGAACACAAGGTTGAAGAATCTTTGAAACAAGACATAAATGAACTGGAGGCTCTTAAAAAACACCTGACACAAGAAAGGGAAGTAACACAAATACAAAATGAGATATTAAGAACTCAGAATGATAACATACTCCTACATTTATGTCATTGGTATAAGAAAAATAGGAAACTTAAGGTTCACAACAAGTTTCTTAAGAACAAAATCACAGGATTACAAAGCAAAATATTGATGAAAATACCAAGGGTCGCCTTCAACATTAAAAAGGAAAGGGAAAGCACTAGTTTGTATGTGCTTGCACACACTTCAAAAATCATACATTAAAGGAGAAAATAAGAACCAATTTTGAATTTTTGGTGCATGAGAACATGCAAGACCTTTGGTGTGGGAGAATGTTGAAGTCTAAAATTGTTTCCTTTTTTACTACCCTTTTTCTATCCCCTTCACATTTTTGTCATCATTTTTGTAGCAGTTTCAACATAGTATAGGTCAATTCAACCCATAGAAAGACATTTATCATCCATGTTTAGAATCTATGTTTCTTTATGAATTATAATGAAAATATTCCTACAGTAACAGAATTGTGAACATTACGCAGCTAATGTCGAACTCTGCAACACTATGCATGGTTAGACAGATTACAGTCCTTCAGCAAAAGGATGAAGACTACATGGAGATGAAAAATTTTCACCACATGGATGACCACCTATCATAATGACTTGGAATGCTATGAAGATTAATAGATCTAAGAGTCAAACTCAAAGTCAAAATGTGAGAATGGCGGTGCAACAATCAAGAAGAATAGAATGACATCAAGCGAGCGTGTTGAAGACATGTTCAATCATTAGGATATGGTTTGAGAAGAATCTCTTATTACTTTCTCTTTCAGGAGAAATCATAAAAAGATTGAGTTTTACACTGAATCTGTTTCATAGATGTCGAATTATCTCATTTTGTATCATCATAGAACTCTTTAAGTTGTTTAATGAAATTTTTATAAAGGTCGAAAGGCGAGAACCTAAACACAGTTCGATCACTAAGTTTACATTGTTTATTTTCAATAATCGTGATACTCTATTCTAGATTAATACAATTACTCTATTCTCAATGCATGCTTAAGAGTTCCTTTGATTGATAGCATACCTCACGGGAGGGCCCCTTGTCAAGTTGTGAGGTTATTTCAATACAAGTAAAATACCCTCTAGCAGAGGTTATAAAGGAGGTTTTTAGTGTTATAAAATTGGCCAAAATTGTCAAAAAAAAACATTTTCTACAACATTTGTTTTCAGTAATGGAGGTTTTGGTGGAGCTTCTAATGGAATTTCAACACAACTAAAAAAAATGGGCGGCCTAAGGTTGTTACGGATGTTTATCTCATCAGTTCACACATCAGGAGTCAACTCACCATTGCATTGTACCGTGAACCCACCAGTACTCTAAACCTACCAAGCACTGGGATGGAAAACAAATTTCGAACGCCCCGGGGCGTTTAGCAACGACCCAGTGCATGTCAACTAGTCAGTTGCATTAGGCCGATGGAAGGTGCATGCACCAGTCCATTAAGGTGTAAAAATTCACTGGCTTTTATAGGTGATAAAATGCACTAGGATGTTAAGTTATAAAAATGCACTGACACGTTAAAGGAAAATCACATTGGTGCATGCAACGCCTATCGAACCACCTGGGTGGTAGTCATCGATAAAGCACACTGGGTGTTCTAATTGGTATTGGTATTTGTGTGGTGCCCATAGGTCGTAGAAATGCACCGGTGCATATTATCATACAAATGCACCAGTGCAAAGTAACTAACATTCACCATTGTTCATTTTGGTATTTTTTAGAAACATCGACCTATGACAGTGCAATTATTTTGATTTTTTTAAATTCATTATTCATCAAAAATCGACATATATCTTATAACAGAATTCATATAAATTAAATTTTTATTAGTGCATTTGAATTTGATGTTTGGATTAATATGTTATATCATATCATCATATTTTGCATCTCTTCGTTATAATATTTAATCATCTGTATATTTAATCAGTGGTGTAACATTTCAAAGCGACAATGGAGAACGCAATAGAATAAATTAAAACATATTTTCTTATATATATATATATATATATATGAATAAGCTACTCTTTGTTATACAAAATGGGACAGTTATTGGTAACCCTCTGTCTTTCAATTGGGACACTATGTCCATTACATTAAACAAAATGTCTGATTTCAGAGACAAATATTTCAAAAAATGTGATACCTTGCTTTGATATCCAAACATATTGATCATCATTCTTTGTTAGAACTGTTATCAATGCTCAAGATACTTCCATGACTTGGGTTATTTTAAGAATGTTTTTTTCATTGTGTTGATTGTTTTCTTTTCTTCAAGTTCCATCTACAAACATAAAAATAAATTGTAATGAGTGTATATGCATTAGCGAGAATAATGAAAATTGAAATATATACATCAATGTAAATCGAAAATAAATGTACCGTGGCAAGAATTGACTCATGAACTATACACATAATTTCAAAACCAAATTTCATGCCATTTTTCAACAATTCATTTGTTGGTGCAGTTCCACGCTTTGTTTCTTGCAAGTTTTATACCCCATAACAAATCATATATTTAATATAAAAGATTTTTTTATTCTATTAATTATAGACAGAGCTAAGTAAAGCAAGATAGATGCTTACAAATTCCACAATTAATTTTTGATATGGCAACATATACTAACAACCTATATTTAATCCAATGTCAATCAAATCGTCTAATGGTTCTTCTTTGTATGTTAGCACCTGTTTGAAGACACTCTATGATGATTGTTGTAAAACAACTTAAAATATACAAAAATGAAGTCTAGTTAAGTTGTTACAAGGAAGTAACAATTACTCACAAACATAGATATCAACTTTATTATTCCTTGTCGTCATGTTTTATGTGTTGAATGGATTCCATTTTATTTTCTTTTCTACAAGAAAATACTTGAAAAATAATATTTAATGCTAAATTTTTTATTTATTGTACCTAATCGAAAAATTCAATGATTACATAATACATTTGAAGCACATTGTTGTTGAGATGGCTACTTGTGCGATGCAATTATGTCCATTCTTTGAACATCTCCTTGTACACCTTTTTAGACATTCGTACAAGCATATTTCTGATATCAGCTTGTTCATCCTTTAAGATTTTCATAATCTTCCTAAAAATGTAAACATGACAATAAACTATTTAATTTTTATATTGAGATATGAAAAGTAAATATAACAAAAGTGATATTTATAAATGATTTCTTTTTAGTAATATATATATATATATATATAATTCTAGAAAAACATTTAAAGCAATATTACTTTTTCATTCCCTTTTTTTGTACGTTTTTTCTATTAAAAGTCTGACATGTCTCACAGACCAATTCTCTGGAAACTCATCCTTTAGTTTAAATAAAATTGGTTCTTGGAATCATTGGATTTATTTTTGTATTGTAAGTGGAAAAAATTTCTATACATTCATTCCACTAAAACCCTCAAAGTTTTGTAATAGTTTTTCCCTCTTTCATTAACCTCCAACGCCACTCCAAATGGGCTAAGGATAAATTCATTTTCATTTGCATGTTCTATTTTTTTTCTTTTCTTAGAACAACATTTTTTTCTTTGTTTTTGGTCCCTGTAGAACATTAAACATATGTGAATTAATAGATGGTTTAAAACATATTATCTAGTATTTTTAAGTATATTATTAATGAAAAATTAAAAAAAAAAAGAAACTCATAATGTCAATAGTATTTTTTCATTCCCTTGATTCATCCTTCTGCAATTTTTCCATCAAGTTTTTACACTCTTTTAGTCTTAGATCAAAAATCATTTTATCCAGTTTCATCATTTTGTGGCTCTTCATGATACACAGTAAACAATACATATTAGTTAAACTTACATATAGTTAAAAAATAATAATTTTTGTGAATAATTTACAAAGAACTTGCCTTTTTTGCTTTTTTTGATGTGCTATCAGTATTTTTGTTAATTGATCTCTTGTCATTCATTTATTTATCAATATGAAACTTGTACCATATCATTCATTAATATATTTTATAAATAAATCACAAACTTTTCAGGTAAAAAACAAATAATCAAGAAAACAGTGTGCCTTTCAAATAGTACACACCGAAGGCAATGTGACATGTTCTTATAAATGCACCGCCAAAATAGTAGAAACATCGTACGGTGTTTTCTATAAACAAGGGGACCCGATGTTTTACATGTTAACCAGTGCACCGATTAACACAAACATAGATTAATTAAAAAAAAAAATAGCATTGCTTGAAAAACTCCTTTTCGTCCTGTTTTATGTGTTGAATGGGTTCCATTTTATTTTATTTTCTACAAGAAAATACTTGAAAATTAATATTTAATGCTAAATTGTTTATTTATTGTACCTAATCAAAAAATTCAATGATTACATAATACATTTGAAGCACATTGTTGTTAAGATGGCTCCTTGTGTGATGCAATTATGTCCATTCTTTGACCATCTATTTGTACACCTTTTTGGACATTCCTACTAGCATATTTCTAAAATGAGCTTGTTCATCTTTTAAGATTTTCATAATCTTCCTGAAAATGTAACATGAAGATAAACAATTTAATTTTTTTATTGATATATGAAAAGTATATATAACAAAAGTGATATTTATAAATGATTTCTTTCTAGTAATATATACATATAATTCTAGAAAAACATTTAAAGCAATATTACTTTTTCATTCCTTCTTTTTTTTTGTATGTTTTTGCTATTAAAATTTTGACATGTCTCATTGACTAATTCTCTAGAAACTCATCCTTTAGTTTAAATAAAATTGGTTCTTGGAATCTTTGGATTGATTTTTGTAAAGTAAGTGGAAAGAACGTCTATACATTCATTCCACTAGATCCTTCAAAGTTTTGTAACATTTTTTCCCCATTTCGTTAATCTCCAACACCACTCCAAATGGGCTAAGGAGAAATTCATTTTCATTTACATGTTCTATTTTTTTTCTTCTCTTAGAACAACATTTTTTTTCTTCGTTGTTGGCCCTTGTAGAAAATTAAACATATGTGAATTAATAGATTGTTTGAAACATATTATCTAATATTTTTAAGTATATTATTAATGAAAATTAAAAAAAGAAACTCATAATGTCAATAGTATTTTTTCATTCACTTGATTCATCCTTCTGCAATTTTTCCATCAAGTTTTTACATTCTTCTGGTCTTAGATAAAAAATAATATTATCGAGCTTCATCATTTTGCGGCTCTGCATGATACACAGTATAAAATACATTGTAGTTAAACTTACATATAGTTAAAAAATAATAATTTTTGTGAATAATTTACAAAGAACTTGTCTTTTTTGCTTTTCTCGATGTGCTATCAGTATTTTTGTTACTTGATCTCTTGTCATTCATTTTTTTAACAATATGAAACTTGTACCATATCATTCATTAATATATTTTATAAATAAATCACAAACTTTTAAGGTAAAAAAAAATAATCAAGAAAATGGTGTGCCTTTCAAACAGTACACACCGAAGGCGGTGCGGCATGTTCTTATAAATGCACCGCCAAAACAGTAGAAACATCGTACGGTGTTTTCTATCAACAAGAAGACTCAATGCGTTATATGTTAACCAATGCACTGATTAACACAGACATAAATTAATTTAAAAAAAAGAATAGCATTACTTGAAAAATTCCTTTTCATCCTGTTTTATGTGCTAAATGAGTTCCATTTTATTTTTTTTCTACAAGAAAATACTTGAAAATTAATATTTAATGCTAAATTTTTTTTTTATTGTACCTAATCGAAAAATTCAATGATTTCATAATACATTTGAAGCACATTGCTGTTGAGATGGCTCCTCGTGCGATGCAATTATGTCCATTCTTTGACCATCTCCTTGTACATTTTTTTGGACTTTCCTACTAGCATATTTCTGATATCAGCTCGTTCATCCTTTAATATTTTCATAATCTTCCTGAATATGTAACATGATAAGAAATTATTTAATTTTTATATTGATATATGAAAAGTAAATATAACAAAAGTGATATTTATAAATGATTTTTTTCTAGTAATATATACATATAATTCTAGAAAAATATTTAAAGCAATATTACTTTTTCATTCTTTCTTCTTCTTTTTTTGTACGTTTTTGTTATTAAAAGTTTGATATGTCTCATTGACCAATTCTCTAGAAACTCATCCTTTAGTTTAAATAAAATTGGTTCTTGGAATCATTGGATTAATTTTTGTATTGTAAGTGGAAAAAACGTCTATACATTCATTCATCTAGATCCCTCAAAGTTTTGTAACAGTTTTTCCCCCTTTCGTTAACCTCCAGCACCACTCCAAATGGGCTAAGAAGCAATTCATTTTCATTCGCATATTCTATTTTTTTCTTTTTTAGAACAACATTTTTTTCTTCGTTGTTGGTCCCCGTAGAACATTGAACATATGTAAATTAATAGATTGTTTGAAACATATTATCTAATATTTTTAAGTATATTATTAATGAAAATTAACAAAAAAAGAAACTCATAATGTTGATAGTATTTTTTCATTCAGTCGATTCATCCTTCTACAATTTTTCCATCAAGTTTTTACAGTCTTCTAGTCTTAGATTAGAAATAATCTTATCGAGCTTCATCATTTTGTGACTCTGCATGATACACAGTAAACAATATATATTATTTAAGCTTACATATAGTTAAAAAATAATAATTTTTGTGAATAATCTACAAAGAACTTGCCTTTTTTCTTTTCTTGATGTGCTATCAATTTTTTTGTTACTTGATCTCTTATCGGTCGTTTCTTTATCAATATGAAACTTGTACCATATCATTCATTAATATATTTTATAAATAAATCACAAAATTTTCAAGTAAAAAAAATGATCAAGAAAACGGTGTTCCTTTCAAACAATACACATCGAAAGCGATGCGACATGTTCTTATAAATGCACTGCCAAAACAGTAGAAACATCGTACGGTGTTTTCTATCAATAAGGAGACCCAATGCATTATATGTTAACCAGTGCACCGATTAACACAGACATAAATTAATTAAAAAAATTAGCATTACTTGAAAAATTCCTTGTCGTCCTATTTTATGTGTTGAATGGGTTCCATTTTATTTTCTTTTCTACAAGAAAATACTTGAAAATTAATATTTAATGCTAAATTGTTTATTTATTGTACCTAGTCGAAAAATTCAATGATTACATAATACATTTGAAGCAAATTGTTGTTGAGATAGCTTCTCGCGTGATGCAATTATGTCCATTCTTTGACCATCTCCTTGTACACCTTTTTGGACATTCCTACTCGCATATTTCTGATATCAGCTTGTTCATCCTTTAAGATTTTCATAATCTTCCTGAAAATGTAACATGACAATAACTATTTAATTTTTATATTGACATATGAAAAGTAAATATAACAAAAGTGATATTTATAAATGATTTCTTTCTAGTCATATATACATATAATTCTAGAAAAACATTTAAAGCAATATTACTTTTTCATTCCTTCTTTTTTTTCATTTTTGCTATTAAAAGTCTGACATGTCTCATTGACCAATTCTTTGGAAACTCATCCTTTAGTTTAAATAAAATTGTTTCTTAGAATCATTGGATTGATTTTTGTATTGTAAGTGGAAATAACGTCTATACATTAATTCCACTAGATCCCTCAAAGTTTTGTAACATTTTTTCCTCCTTTCGTTAACCTCCAGCACCACTCCAAATGGGCTAAGGAGCAATTCATTTTCATTTGCATGTTCTATTTTTTTCTTTTCTTAGAACAACATTTTTTTTCTTCGTTGTTGGTCCCTGTAGAACATTAAAAATATGTGAATTAATAGATTGTTTGAAACATATTATCTAATATTTTTAAGTATATTGTTAATGAAAATTTTAAAAAATAATCTCATAATGTCGATAGTATTTTTTCATTCACCTTATTCATCCTTCTGCAATTTTTCCATCAAGTTTTTACACTCTTCTAGTCTTAGATCAGAAATAATCTTATCGAGCTTCATCATTTTGTGGTTCTGCATGATACACAGTAAACAATACATATTATTTAAACTTACATATAGTAAAAAAAAAATAATTTTTGTGAATAATTTACAAAGAACTTGTCTTTTTTTCTTTTCTCGATGTTCTATCGGTATTTTTGTTACTTGATCTCTTGTTAGTCATTTCTTTATCAATATGAAACTTGTACCATATCATTCATTAATATATTTATAAATAAATCACAAACTTTTCAGGTTAAAAAAAAAATTTTAAAATCAAGAAAACGGTGTGCCTTTCAAATAGTACACAAAGAAGGCGGTGCGACACGTTCTTATAAATGCACCGCCAAAACAGTAGAAACATCGTACGGTGTTTTCTATTAACAAGGATGCCCGATGCGTTATATGTTAACCAATGCACCGATTAACATAGACATAAATTAACAGAAAAATATGTGCATTACTTGAAAAATTCCTTGTCGTCCTGTTTTATGTGCTGAATGGGTTCCATTTTATTTTATTTTCTACAAGAAAATACTTGAAAATTAATATTTAATTCTAAGTTGTTTATTTGTTGTACCTAATCAAAAAATTCAATGATTACATAATACATTTGAAGCACATTGTTATTGAGATGGCTCCTCGTGCGATGCAATTATGTCCATTCTTTGACCATCTCCTTGTACACCTTTTTGGACATTCCTACTAGCATATTTCTGATATCAACTCATTCATATTTTAAGATTTTCATAATATTCCTGAAAATGTAACATGATAGTAAAAAATTTAATTTTTATATTGAAATATGAAAATTAAATATAAAAAAAGTGATATTTACAAATGATTTCTTTCTAGTAATATATACATATAATTCTAGAAAAAAAATTTAAAGCAATATTACTATTTCATTACTTATTTTCTTTTTATACGTTTTTGCTATTAAAAGTCTGACATGTCTCATTGACCAATTCTACAGAAACTCATCCTTTACTTTAAATAAAAATGGTTTTGGAATCATTGGGTTGATTTTTGTATTGTAAGTGGAAAGGACGTCTATACATTCATTACTCTAATTCCCTCAAAGTTTTGTAACAGTTTTTCCCCCTTTCATCAACCTCCAGCACCACTCCAAATGGGCTAAGGAGCAATTCATTTTCATTTGCATGTTCTATTTTTTTCCTTTTCTTAGAACAAAAAATTTTTCTTCGTTGTTGGTCCCTGTAGAACATTAAATATATGTGAATTAATAGATTTTTTGAAACATATTATCTAATATTTTTAACTATATTTTTAATGAAAATTAAAAAAAAAGAAACTCATAATGTCGATGGTATTTTTTCATTCACCTGATTGATCCTTCTGTAATTTTTCCATCAAGTTGTTATACTCTTCTGGTCTTAGATCAAAAATAATCTTATCGAGCTTCATCATTTTGTGGCTTTGCATGATACATAGTAAACAATACATATTAGTTAAACTTACATATAGTTAAAAAATAATAATTTTTGTGAATAATCTACAAATAACTTGTCTTTTTCTCTTTTCTCGATGTGCTATCAGTATTTTTGTTACTTGATCTCTTGTCGTTTCTTTATAAATATGAAACTTGTACCATATCATTCATTAATATATTTTATAAATAAATCACAAAATTTTCATGTAAAAAAATAATAATCAAGAAAATGGTGCGCCTTTTAAACAGTACACACCGCAAGCGGTGCGACATGTTCTTATAAATGCACCACCAAAACAGTAGAAACACCATTCAGTGTTTTCTATCAACAAGGAGGCCTGATGCATTATATGTTAACCAGTACACTGATTAACATAAACATAAATTAAAAAAAAATATTAGCACTACTAGAAAAATTACTTGTCGTCCTGTTTTATGTGTTGAATGTGTTCCATTTTATTTTCTTTTCTACAAGAAAATACTTGAAAATTAATAGCTATTGCTAAATTGTTTATTTATTGTACCTAATCAAAAAATTCAATGATTACATAATACATTTGAAGCACATTGTTGTTGAAATGGCTCCTTGTGCGATGCAATTTTGTCCATTCTTTGACCATCTCCTTGTACACATTTTTGGACATTTCTACTAGCATATTTTTGATATCAGCTCGTTCATCCTTTAAGATTTTCATAATCTTCCTGAAAATGTAACATGACAATAAACTATTTAATTTTTATAATGATATATGAAAATTAAATATTACAAAAGTGATATTTATAAATGATTTCTTTCTAGTAGTATATACATATACTTCTAGAAAAACATTTAAAGCAATATTACTTTTTCATTCCTTCTTTTTTTTTGTATGTTTTTACTATTAAAATTCTGACATGTCTCATTGACCAATTCTCTGGAAACTAATCATTTAGTTTAAATAAAATAGATTCTTGGAATCATTGGATTGATTTTTGTATTGTAAGTGAAAAGAACGTCTATACATTCATTCCACTAGATCCCTCAAAGTTTTGTAACAATTTTTCCTCCTTTCGTTAACCTCCAGCACCACTCCAAATGGGCTAAGGAGCAATTCATTTTCATTTGCATGTTCTATTTTTTTATTTTCTTAGAACTACATTTTTTTCTTCGTTGTTGGTCCCTGTAGAACATTAAACATATGTGAATTAATAGATTGTTTGAAACATATTATCTAATATTCTATATTATTAATGAAAAATAAAAAATAAATTCATAATGTCAATAAAAAAATTTTCATTCACTTGATTCATCATTCTGCAACTTTTCCATCAAATTTTTACACTCTTCTAGTCTTAAATCAGAAATAATCTTATCAAGCTTCATCATTTTGTGGCTCTGCATGATACACAGTAAACAATACATATTAGTTAAACTTACATATAGTTAAAAAATAATAATTTTTATGAATAATTTACAATGAAATTGTCTTTTTTTCTTTTCTCGATGTGATATCAGTATTTTTGTTACTTGATCTCTTGTCAGTCGTTTCTTTATCAATATGAAAATTTTACCATATCATTCATTAATATATTTTATAAATAAATCACAAACTTTTTGGGTTAAAAAAAAAATCAAGAAAATGGTGCGTCTTTCAAACAGTACACACTGAAGGCGGTGCGACATATTCTTATAAATGCACCACCAAAACAATAGAAACAACGTACAGTGTTTTCAATCAACAAGGAGACCCGATATGTTATATGTTAGCCAGTGCACCGATTAACACAGACATAAATTAACAAAAAAAAATTAGCATTACTTGAAAAAAATCTTGTTGTCATGTTTTATGTGCTGAATGGTTTCCATTTTATTTTCTTTTCTACAAGAAAATACTTGAAAGTTAATATTTAATGCTAAATTGTTTATTTATTGTACCTAATCGAAAAATTCAATGATTGCATAATACATTTGAAGCACATTTTTGTTGAGATGGCTCCTTGTGCGATGCAATTATGTCAATTCTTTGACCATCTCCTTATATGCCTTTTTAGACATTCCTACTAGCATATTTCTGATATCAGCTTGTTCATCTTTTAATATTTTCATAATCTTCCTGAAAATGTAACATGACAATAAACTATTCAATTTTTATATTGATATATGAAAAGTAAATATAACAAAAGTGATATTTATAAATGATTTCTTTCTAGTAATATATACATATAATTCTAGAAAACATTTAAAGCAATATTACTTTTTCATTCCTTCTTTTTTTTTGTACGTTTTTGCTATTAAAAGTCTGACATGTCTCATTGACCAATCCTCTCGAAACTTATCTTTTAATTTAAATAAAATTGGTTCTTGGAATCATTGGATTGATTTTTGTATTGTAAGTGGAAAGAACATCTATACATTTATTCCACTAAATCCCTTAAAGTTTTGTAACAATTTTTTTGTCTTTCATTAACCTCCAGCACCACTCCAAATGCGCTAAGGAGCAATTCATTTTCATTTGCATGTTCTCTTTTTTTTCTTTTCAGAGAAAAACATTTTTTTTCTTCGTTATTGGTCCCTGTAGAACATTAAACATATGTGAATTTATATATTTTTTGAAACATATTATCTAATATTTTTGAGTATATTACTAATGAAAATTTTAAAAAATAAACTCATAATGTCGATAGTATTTTTTCATTCACCTGATTCATCCTTCTGCAAATTTTCCATCATGTTTTTACACTCTTCTGGTCTTAAATCAGAAATAATCTTATAGAGCTTCATCATTTTGTGGCTCTGCTTGATAAATAGTAAATAATACATATTAGTTAAACTTACATATAGTTAAAAAATAATAATTTTTGTGAATAATTTACAAAGAACTTGTCTTTTTTTCTTTACTCGATGTGCTATCAGTATTTTTATTACTTGATCTCTTGTTAGTCGTTTCTTTATCAATATGAAACTTGTACCATATCATTCATTAATATATTTTATTAATAAATCACAACTTTTAAGGTAAAAAAATAATAATAATAAAAACGGTGCGCCTTTCAAATAGTAACACCGAAGGCGGTGCGACATGTTCTTATAAATGCACTGCCAAAACAGTAGAAACACCGTATGGTGTTTTCTATCAACAAGGAGACTCGATGCATTATATGTCAACTAGTGCACCAATTAACACAGACATAAATTAATAAAAAAAATATTAGCACTACTTGAAAAATTACTTGTCGTCATGTTTTAGGTGTTGAATGTGTTCCATTTTATTTTCTTTTCTACAAGAAAATACTTGAAAATTAATATCTATTGCTAAATTGTTTATTTACTGTACCTAATCGAAAAATTCAATCATTACATAATACATTAGAAGCACATTGTTGTTGAAATGGCTCTTCGTGCGATGCAATTATGTCCATTCTTTGACCATCTGCTTGTACACCTTTTTGGACATTCCTACTAGCATATTTCTGATATCAACTCATTCATCTTTTAAGATTTTCATAATCTTCCTGAAAATGTAACATGACAATAAACTATCTAATTTTTATAATGAAATATGAAAAATAAATATAACAAAAGTGATATTTATAAATGATTTCTTTCTAATAATATATACATATAATTCTAGAATAACATTTAAAGCAATATTACTTTTTCATTCCTTCTTCTTTTTTTGTACATTTTTGCTATTAAAAGCCTGACATGTCTCATTGACCAATTCTCTGGAAACTAATCATTTAGCTTAAATAAAATAGGTTCTTGGAATCATTGGATTGATTTTTGTATTGTAAGTGAAAAGAACGTCTATACATTCATTCCACTAGATCCCTCAAAGTTTTGTAACAGTTTTTCCCCCTTTCGTTAACCTCCAGCACCACTCCAAATGGGCTAAGGAGCAATTCATTTTCATTTGCATGTTCTATTTTTTTATTTTCTTATAACAAAATTTTTTTTCTTCGTTGTTGGTCCCTGTAGAACATTAAATATATATGAAATAATAGATTTTTTGAAATATATTATCTAATATTTTTAAGTATATTATTAATGAAAATTAAAAAAAGAAACTCATAATGTTGATAGTATTTTTTCATTCACTTGATTCATCCTTCTGCAATTTTTCCATCAAATTTTTACACTCTTCTGGTCTTAGATCAGAAAGAATCTTATCGAGCTTCATCATTTTGTGGCTCTGCATGATACACAGTAAACAATACATATTAGTTAAACTTACATATAGTTAAAAAATAATAATTTTTGTGAATAATTTACAATGAACTTGTCTTTTTTGCTTTTCTCGATGTGATATCAGTATTTTTGTTACTTGATCTCTTGTCAGTCGTTTCTTTATCAGTATGAAACTTGTACCATATTATTCATTAATATATTTTATAAACAAATCACAAAATTTTCAGGTAAAAAAAAATAATTAAGAAAATTGTGCGCCTTTCAAACAGTACACATTGAAAGCGGTGCGACATATTCTTATAAATGCACCACTAAAACAATAGAAACACTGTACGATGTTTTCTTTCAACAAGGAGACCCCATGCGTTATATGTTAACCAGTGCACCGATTAACATAGACATAAATTAACCAAAAAAAAAGTAGCATTACTTGAAAAATTCCTTGTTGTCATGTTTTATGTGCTGAATGGGTTTCATTTTATTTTCTTTTTTGCAAGAAAATACTTGAAAATTAATATTTAATGCTAAATTGTTTATTTATTGTACCTAATCGAAAAATTCAATGATTACATAATACATTTGAAGCACATTGTTGTTGAGATAGCTCCTCGTGTGATGCAATTATGTCCATTCTTTGACCATCTCCTTGTACACCTTTTTGGACATTCCTACTAGCATATTTCTAATATCAGCTTGTTTATCCTTTAAGATTTTCATAATCTTCCTAAAAATGTCACATGACAAGAAACTATTTAATTTTTATATTGATATACAAAAAATAAATATAACAAAAGTGATATTTATAACTGATTTCTTTCTAGTAATATATACATATAATTCTAGAAAATTATTTAAAGCAATATTACTTTTTCATTCCTTCTTTTTTTGTACGTTTCTGCTATTAAAAGTCTGACATGTCTCATTGACCAATTCTCTAGAAAATCATCCTTTAATTTAAATAAAATTGGTTTTTGAAATCATTGGATTGATTTTTGTATTGTAAGTGGAAAAAACGTCTATACATTCATTTCACTAGATCCCTCAAAGTTTTGTAATAGTTTTTTCCCCTTTTGTTAACCTCCAGCACCACTCTAAATGCGCTGAGGATCAATTCATTTTCATTTTCATGTTCTATTTTTTTTCTTTTCTGAGAACAACATTTTTTTTCTTCGTTGTTGGTACCTGTAGAACATTAAACATATGTGAATTAATAGATTGTTTGAAACATATTATATAATATTTTTAAGTATATTATTAATGAAAATTAAAAAAAAGAAACTCATAATGTCGATAGTATTTTTTCATTCACCTAATTCATCCTTCTGCAATTTTTCCATCATATTTTTACACTCTTCTGGTCTTAGATCAGAAATAATCTTATAGAGCTTCATCATTTTGTGGCTCTGCATGATACACAGTAAACAATACATATTAGTTAAACTTACATATAGTTAAAAAATAATAATTTTTGTAAATAATTTACAAAGAACTTATCTTTTTTTGCTTTTCTCGATGTGCTATCAGTGTTTTTGTTACTTGATCTCTTGTTAGTCGTTTCTTTATCAATATGAAACTTGTACCATATCATTCGTTAATATATTTATAACTAAATCACAAACTTTTCAGGTAAAAAATAATAATCAAAAAAACGATGCGCCTTTCGAACAGTACACGCCGAAGGCGGTGCGACATGTTTTTATAAATGTACCACCCAAACAGTAGAAACAATGTACAATGTTTTCTATCAACAAGGAGACCCGATGCGTTATATGTTAACCAGTGCACCGATTAACATAGACATAAATTAATAAAAAAAAATTAGCATTACTTGAAAAATTCTTTGTCATCTTGTTTTATGTGTTGAATGGGTTCCATTTTATTTTCTTTTCTATAAGAAAATACTTGAAATTTAATATTTAAAGCTAAATTTTTTATTTATTGTACCTAATTGAAAAATTCAATGACTACATAATACATTTGAAGCACATTGTTGTTGAGATGACTCCTCGTGCAATGAAATTATATCCATTCTTTTACCATCTCCTTGTACACTTTTTTGGACATTCCAACTTGCATATTTCTGATATCAGCTCGTTCATCCTTTAATATTTTCATAATTTTCCTAAAAATGTAACATGATAATAAACTATTTAATTTTTATATTGATATATGAAAAGTAAATATAACAAAAATTATATTTATAAATTATTTCTTTCTAGTAATATATACATATAGTTCTAGAAAAACATTTAAAGCAATATTACTTTTTCATTCCTTCTTCTTCTTTTTGTACGTTTTCGCTATTAAAAGTCTAACATGTCTCACTAACCAATTCTCTGGAAACTCATCCTTTAGTTTAAATAAAATTGGTTCTTGGAATCATTGGATTGATTTTTGTATTGTAAGTGGAAAGAACGTCTATACATTCATTGCACTAGATCCCTCAAAATTTTGTAACAGTTTTTCCCCCTTTCGTTAACCTCCAGCACCACTCCAAATGGGCCAAGGAGCAATTCATTTTCATTTGCATGTTCTATTTTTTCTTTTCTTAGAACAACATTTTTCTTCATTGTTGGTCCTGTATAACATTAAACATATGTGAATTGATATATTGTTTGAAACATATTATCTAATATTTTTAAGCATATTATTAATGAAAATTTAAAAAAAAAAAAAAACTCATAATGTCGATAGTATTTTTTGATTCACCTAATTCATCCTTCTGCAATTTTTCCATCAAGTTTTTACACTCTTATGGTCTTAGATCAGAAATAATCTTATCGAGCTTCATCATTTTGTGGCTCTGCATGATACAAAGTAAATAATACATATTAGTTAAACTTACATATAGTTAAAAAATAATATTTTTTGTGAATAATTTACAAATAACTTGTCTTTTTTGTTTTTCTCTATGTGCTATCAGTATTTTTGTTACTTAATCTCTTGTTATTCGTTTCTTTAACGATATGAAACTTGTACCATATCATTCATTAATATATTTTATTAATAAATCACAAACTTTTCAGGTAAGAAAAAAATAATCAAGAAAACGGTGCGCCTTTCAAACAGTAACACTGAAGGCGGTGTGACATGTTCTCATAAATGCACAGCCAAAACAGTAGAAACACTGTACGGTGTTTTCTATCAACAAGGAGACCTGATACGTTATATGTTAACCAGTGCACCGATTAACACAAACATAAATTAATAAAAAAAAAATAACATTACTTGAAAAATTCCTTGTCGTCCTATTTTATGTGATGAATGGGTTCCATTTTATTTTCTTTTCTATAAGAAAATACTTGAAAACTAATATTTAATGCTAAATTGTTTATTTATTGTACAGGCTAATCAAAAATTTCAATGATGACATAATACATTTGATGCACATTGTTGTTGAGATGGCTCCTCGTGTGATGCAATTATGTCCATTCTTTGACCATCTCCTTGTACACCTTTTTGGACATTCCTACTAGCATATTTTTGATATCAACTCGTTCATCCTTTAAGATTTTCATAATCTTCCTGAAAATGTAACATGACAATAAATTATTTAATTTTTGTATTGATATATGAAAAGTAAATATAACAAAAGTGATATTTATAAATGATTTCTTTCTAGTAATATATACATATAATTCTAGAAAAACATTTAAAGCAATATTACTTTTCATTCCTTCTTTTTTTTTTGTACGTTTTTGCTATTAAAATTCTGACATGTCTCATTGACTAATTCTCTGGAAACTCATCATTTAGTTTAATAAAATTGGCTCTTGGAATCATTGGATTGATTTTTGTATTGTAAGTGGAAATAAAGTTTATACATTCATTCCACTAAATCCTTCAAAGTTTTGTAACAGTTTTTCCCCCTTTATTTAACCTCCAGCACCACTCCAAATGCGCTAAGGAGCAATTCATTTTCATTTGCATGTTCCACTTTTTTTTCTTTTCTTAGAACAACGTTTTTTTTCTTCTTTGTTGGTACCTGTAGAACATTAAACATATGTGAATTAATAGATTGTTTGAAACATATTATCTAATATTTTTAAGTATATTAGTAATGAAAATTAATAAAAAGAAACTCATAATATCGATAGTATTTTTTCATTCACTTGATTCATCCTTCTACAATTTTTCCATTAAGTTTTTACACTCTTTTGGTCTTAGATCAGAAATAATCTTATCAAGCTTTATCATTTTGTGGCTCTGCATGATACACAGTAAACAATTCATATTAGTTAAACTTACATATAGTTAAAAAAATAATAATTTTTGTGAATAATTTACAAATAACTTGTCTTTTTTTCTTTTCTTGATGTGCTATCAGTATTTTTGTTACTTGATGTCTTGTCAGTCGTTTCTTTATAAACATGAAACTTGTACCATATCATTCATTAATATATTTTATAAATAAATCACAAACTTTTCAGGAAAAAATAATAATAAAGAAAATGGTGTGTCTTTCAAACAGTACACACCGAAGGTGGTGCGATATGTTCTTATAAATGCACCGCCAAAACAGTGGAAACATCGTACGGTGTTTTCTATCAATAAGGAGACCCAATGTGTTATATGTTAACCACTGCACTAATTAACACGGACATAAATTAATAAAAAAAAAATTAGCAAACAGTACATGCCCAATGCATTATAATAAAATAGCACACTGGTGCGTTATTTTACACAGGGCACACCGATTAAAAAAATCTGTTTTTTTTAATCATGCAAGGGCCGACATGGATTGGGATCTGACTCTACAAGTGGTCTTGTGGGTTAGATGTCATACACCTATATATATAGCAATAAAAACCCTATAAATATAAAATGAAAATCCCTTTTTTTTTCTTTTTTCTTTTTTCTTTTTTTTTTGTTGAAAATACACAGTAAAATTTGAAATTTTTACTATGCTTGTATTAAATCCAATAGAAACTGTAAAAAAAACAATTATTACAATAAAATTTAACATTTTTACTATACCACAAGGTTTTTGTTCGAATCACCAAATGTTTTAAATTATGATTCTCTGAATAGTGTTGTTGTTTGAAAGTATTTTGCTGCTCCACAATGCTCTCGTGCTCCCTTCCAGGTATGTCTCTCATGCAAATTTCTCTCTAAAAAAATTTGCAAAATTAATGAAATAATGAATAGCTTTTACTATTTAAAGAATTTTTTTATGATTTTAGATTTCTGAAAATAATTTTTCACCCATTTTTCAATTCACTGTTTTTTTCACTTAAAAAAAAAAATTGCGCTTTTTTATTTCCAAATATTGGGTGTGTTTGTTAACTAACCGCACTAGTGCGACAGTTAATTACACAACACCGGTGTGCAATAACTAAAATGCACCAGTGTGGTTAACTATACATTATCACCGATAACAATAAGTCCATTTTTAAGGCACCGAAATTACTTTTAGGTATGTGGACCAAAATTTATTCTTAATTTTGCTCAAATTCAGGGAGAAAATATCATAATTATATCAAATGGACAATTCCTCAAAACCCAACGCATTCCATAATATTTCTTAAAGTCCATCACGAAGCTCTCCCTATCCATCTCCAAACGTAATATTTACTTCAAATTTTATTTATAATTTCATTATATAATTGAATTTTTTTTTGTTATCCATGTGAATCAACTGAATAAATTTAATGTATACAAATTTGCAAGTTCATGCAGATTCATAATCGAGTTTAGATGCACAAAATATTCAAACAGCTCCAAAACATCGAAAGCTCTTATCAGGAGCAGCATACCGCAAGGCGCATTTGGTAGATGAAAATGAACAGCCGCTTCACCCTGCCAATTGTAACATTGCATCTTCTAGCCACAATCCTAGGACAATTATGGTATTAATAATTTTTTGGTGTATTAATGTAATTATTTCAACGTCAAATCAATTAATCATGCATTGTCGGCGTGCTTACTAATTGATATCATCGATTTTGTACTAATCATGTTCAAATATATTTTTTGAAATTATTAGGATTCTAGTGATGATGAGTGACCTACCTACCATCTTCTGTTGCACCCCATGACAATGTAAAATCGAGAGAATGTTGAATTAAGAGAAAAAATCGAAGAGGAACGATACCAAGAATGGTTGAATCAACCACTACGTCCAGATTCACCAATTAGGAATGACTACATCAATAGTAGTTCTTCACAAGCTGGAAATGGAGGCAATCAAATAGAGGTTGGTATGGATGATTACTTATGGCATACGACTACCATGGAGACACTGTTGTTAAATGCATTCTAGAACGATGATCAGCTAGGGGATGATGCTCATATCGCTGATACCTTTTTCGAAAGCCTTAAATTTTCTTCCACCACCCTTCTCTTTGGACCTGGTGGTCACTCAAATTCTCCCTAGTTGGGGACAACGATATTACTATACAACTTGAAAGAAAATTTTGGCTTTTCAAATGCATGTTTGTCAGAAATTTTGAGGTAATTGACCATCAAGTCCTCCCTTATATTTTGAGAAATATAATCACACAATGAACATTACAAATGACAAATTCTATGAATGTTAATAGTTATATCAGCATTAATGTACATTTAATAGTTTCTATGGCCAACTACAGGTTATTCAAAGATAATCTTCTTCCGAGTGATAATTTCTTACCCAGTAGTTACGAAGAGGCAAAGAAATTGTTGAAAATGTTGGGTGTTGAGTACCATGCATGTCCAAATCATTGTATTCTATATAGAGGAGAATATGTAAACAAATATATATGTCTGAAATGTGGGCATGACAGGTATGATAAATCAAAAAAGAAGGGTAAATCATGTGGTCCTCATTTTAAGATATTGAGGCATATGCCTATAATCCCAAGGATTCAAAGGCTCTTTCATTGTAAATAATTAGCTATGTTGCAGGTGTTGGTGTCCCTTGTTTTGATAGTCTGGCAAATCAAAAAACAAGGCAACATCAGAACCAATCTTTAGAGTTACATGATCTAGTCCTCCTATTCTCAGAGAGGGATCTCTCAAATGTTTGTTTGTGAAGGTTTATCTTGTGTGCTTTGAGTATTGGTTTTAGACTAGTTATTAAGTGCAGGTGTTTATTTGTTTGTTTGATTGGGTTGGAAAGATACAGCAGAACATGAAAGGCCTAGGAAAGATATATAGAATAGAGAAATATCTGGTTCATTGGGCAATGGAGTCAAAAAGAGGTCATAACATATTCATCAATGGATATGGGATATCAAAGGGCAAATATAACTTGGCCACAGGATCCTTTTGTTTTTGGAATGAGATGAACATTAATGATTTGGAAAGAGAGGTCTAATTCTCAACAAAGGGAATTCGAAAGCATAATTTGAACAATAAAGAGCTCTTTGATAAACAGGGCTAACCATAAATTCTACAAATCACACCTTTAAGCAAATAATGATTTCAAAACAAATTTTAAAATGAAATCTAAGATTCGGGGAACACCCTATTTCCTCAAAGATTTTATTTTAAATGACTTAGAAAACATAAAAGATTCACTGATAATTACAGTCATAGAATATGGAACACCTAAAAACATCTATGATCATAATTGTAATGACCTTTAAGACAATTGTTTAAGTGAGGACAAAGGGCAAGATCAAAACAAACCTCTTTGACTCATTGTAAGCAAATAACTTCAAAGGGAGACTTCAATAACAGTTTTTAAGTGGTAGCAGACAAGAAGGGAGAACCATAAATCATGTTAAAACCAACTGTTCGAACTATTAAAAAAAAAAATAAGCATGAAGATTAAAGAGAGAGATTAAAGACTCTAAAATACTTCAGCAGAAGAAAACATGAAACAGTGAAGGATGAACAGGCCTAAGGTGCTTCCAAGAGTCATTTCTTTACCTAATACTTTCTATCCTACTGTAGTAAGAAATTATGGAACATAATGAAAACAGGGGAAGACATAAAACAGTTCAGAATACTTCACCAACAGCCAAGCTCATAGATCCAATGATAGAGCCTTCTCAGGAACAAACATGCAACAACATCATCAAGGTTTCCAAGACTTAAATTTCTTCTTCAACTTCAACGGACTATGTATTTATTTCAGAGAGTTTCAGTATTACAACTGGTGATCAAACAACAACCAACAACCAACCCCTCACTCATCTTCTACAAAAGTATATATAGAAGAAAGAGGAGGTGAGATCTGATGAAAGATCTCTAATTACAATTAACACATACTTAATGGCTTCTTGGCCTTTGGGGTGCTCAATCAAGAAACTTACATGGGTGTACTCTGTATTAAATGTTTTACATAAAGATTTAAGCTCAGTGGGAGCTTTTTTTGACCTTTGAGGCTCTATGTGGCGTCGAAGTAACTCTGCAGATGTTTTGTCATTAAGTTCCTTGGCAGAATATACTCTTTGGCTGCGTTTTGAGACAAATATCTGATCTTGATCAATAAATTCGGCTTCTGATTGAATACTTTGAGGCACAAGTGGCATTTCAGCAGCTGGGAGGAATCAATTTGCCTCAGACGTGGCAGTGGAGGCTTTACTGTTGATAAAAACCCTTAAGATTGTCTTTAAACTGTATTTTAATTGGGGATTAGGCTTTTGATAATCATTTTTAGCCGTGATCCCCGCAAAATCTGTGTTTAATCCCCTGTTCTGATAAATTTTGGTCTCCGTCACTGATACTCTCTGACTGTGCCCGATCCATGGTTTTTGTTGGTATATAGGGCTACGCAGTGTTATATGGCATCAATGTTTCATGGATGGTTGATGAAACGTAGACTTAACACCTGCAAATGTTTTTCTTTGACAAATCTAAGGTGGAAGGATCGTCATCCTCTGCCTTCGAATTTTCTTCAGACATAGTGAAAAAAAACTTTAAACCCTGCAAAATACGAACAAAAATTATAAAATCCATGCATTTATAGGTTACTGCTTCAGAAGGCACGTGGAGAGAGCGTGGCTGTTGGATGGCACCATCCAACGGTCATGATTCAATGGGAAGGTGGAAGAATTGTTTAAAACAGAGCCGTTGATCGCGCAAAGATTAACGGTCGGGAGCGGAGAAAGGAAAGTCAAACGGAACATGTTGACTTGGCGATGAATCAGGGCGATGGAATATGGGTCGTTGATCTACAGATCAGATCGACGGTGGAGATGCTCTAATGACCGCGTCGTAGCCCGGTTAACCATCGGGCATCTTTGGTGAGCGATAGTCGTCGGATGGGCGGCCTCAGATCGGACGGCACGCATCAATATCGCGTGGGGTCCACGTCCAAACGTTAACGCGCGATGGACGGCGGTTTTATGAACAGTGCCCAGGACGTGTGTCAACCGATGAGTGGAATTGTTGGCAATCGGGAAAAAACAGCCCTCACCCAAAGGCAGTGCAATGAATACCGCGCTGTTTTTTGGAATGGGTTAGTGCATGGCAGGGACCACCGGGGGGACGGACTCCGCTCTGTCGATCTGTAGATTAAATCGACGGTGGAGATTGATTTGAATTTGAACTGGCGGAAATTTAATAAAATAATAAAACGGACGATTTTTAATATAAACCAAGGTTTAAAATATTATTTACGAAACGGCTTGGCGCCCGACTACGGGACCGAAGGTTATATGAAGGGTGAAATGACCGGGGGCTTATGGAGGAAGGGGTTTAAGACTTAGCCTAAGGGGGCTTAAGTCCATAATACATAAAAAAAAATGATTTTTATGAATTTTCAATGGTTTTCGAGGGAATCTGAGAGTTCCGATAAGGTAAAGAAGGAGTCTTTAAACCTTAAAAAAGAGATGGAATGGGAAAAACATGAAAATGAGGGATTTTCTTGGGAAATAGAGGGATAGAAAATGATATTAGCTTTGGAAAAAGGGGAAAATGGAAATGGTGCTTGCAGCAGTATTATTTCTTGGGAAACAACAATATTCTGAGTTTAAAAAAGGGAAAAAGAAGTGACGATTATTCAAAGGATAGGATATTATCAAAAGACTTTAAGTATCAACAATTTTAGCAATGAAATTGTTTCTTGAAGGCTATCCAACATCATTTAGCCACCACCTGATATGACAGAATTTATGGGTGGCTAACAGTGGCTCCACTTGGAGATGGTGCCTTTTTTAAGGCATCAAGAATTTCAGACTTGCATTCTCTGGGAAGCTGATCAGTCGCCTCCTCCATTGGGTTGCCTTCCTTTATGTTGATGATCTTCTTTTGCTCTAAAACATATTAGCATTCATGGATCAACAATGGAACTTCATCAATACAACCTGTCTACCCACCCAATCCTACTGATCTAACATTTTTTCTTCTTTGGAGTGCACTTGGATTGGAAAACTCTTTTACAACATTTTATTCTTTTGAAAGCAGGAAAACTAATCTACTTCTACTCCTTATTTCCCCATGGACTCGGATTAAACAGTTGAGTCCATATGATTCTCTACCTAATCTACTCTCTGTTGGGATTAAACTGTCTAACAGACTTTATTCTCTAATTTCTACAACAGAAATTGAAAAAGCATTCAAGTTAGGATTGGACAGTCTAACTTGATGCTGGTCTATGGCATAAAAGACAAGATGCACATAGACATTTATTTTGCACAAAATTTAAAACAAAAATGGAAGGCTTGAGATCTGAAATTTGAAAACATTTCCTTCCTCTTTTCTACAGCTCTGTTTTGATCTTTGTTTTGAGCTATCTTTGTTTTTCTTCTGGTTCAGGTTTTAATCTGATTAGAACCATTTTTTTACATCTTTTGACTCAGAATTTGGAACAGATTTGAGTCATTTTCTCTTTGAAACTTTACGTTCAGATTTTGAGCATGTTTGAACCTTTAATTTCTATTCTAAACTATCTACTGATAAGCCAAGATTAAACAGTTTGGCAAATCGAATTCACTATCCTATCAGCAGAAAATTTAAAGCCAATTAGTCAAGATTAAACTGTTTGACTAACTAGAAGTGTGTTTTTCAGGAGTGGCATTTGAGCTTGCACACTTTCAGAACTTATTTCTCTCTTTTTTGGTATGGAGCTATACCTTTCTTGTTTTCACCATCTGCCCTCTTTTCTTTCTTTCTCTGTTTTTGTATTTTTGATTTTCATAACTTTGAATGTAATGTTTCAAACTATGATATTTACAATGAAAAATAAAATGCTTTGAAACTTAAGATTCTTGGCAGAAGTAATGCTTGAGCATCCTGCCATTGACAGGACCTCCATATAGGTCTTCTCCATTCAATTCTTTCAAGAAAAATGCATTGTGACCCCTCTCAACATGAATAATATAGGGCCCTTTCCACAAGTTCTCAAATTTGCCATGTTTTCCCTTCTCGTCTTTTCTTGAATCCCACTTAAGAACAACATTTCCAACTTGGAAATTGTTTGCCTTAGTCCTCTTATCAAATAGCTTCTTCATATTTTCTTGGACTAACTGTGTTCTTTCATAGAATTCCTCTCTGGTCTGCTGTAAATGGATTGTTTGGTTGATTCTTCTCTGCATATCGTTCTCTTCAATCTGCACTTCTTAAAGGAGCTTCATGACTGGCACTCCCAATGAGCTGGGAAAGACTAAATCCATGCCATAAACTAACTGATAGGGGGATATATTTATCGATTTCTTTGTAGTTAACCTATCAGCCCATAAGGCATGAACCAGTTTACTGTGCCATGATTTTTTATTTTGTTCCAACAGCTTTTTAATGATATTGATGAGGCTCTTGTTGGAAGATTCAGCTAATCCATTTCCTTGGGGATAGTAAACAGTGGAATGGCCCAAGGTTATGTGGTATTTGTAACAGAAATTAACCATCTTCTTAGATTTAAAAGCAGCAGCACTGTCTGTTATGATTTTTCTGGGACAACCAAATCTGGATAGGATATTTGTTTCAAGGAACTTGATAATGACAGAGTCATTGGCATTTCTGGAAGGTATAGCTTCTATCCATTTGGTAAAGAAATCAGTGGCTGTGAGGATCCATTTATGTTGAGCTGAGGAGGATGGGTGAATTTCCCCAATGAAGTCTAAACCCCGTTGTTGAAAAGGTGCCTCAACTCTGATAGGATGTAAGGGTAAGGGAAGAATTTTTCTTTTGCCATCAAAGATTTGACACTTATGGCAAGACATGACCAACTTTTGAGTGTCTGGGAAAAGGGTAGGCCAATAGTAACTGGATCTAAGAATTTTGTTTGTTGTGGCCTTCCAGTAGAGGTGTCCTCCACATTCTCCGTCATGCAATTCATGCATGATTTTTCCTGCATCATCTTCAAGTAAACAATTAAGAAAAATCCCAACATCATTTTTCCAATATAATACTCCATCTAATATGCAAAAAATCAAAGCTTTTTGTTTCAAAAATCTAGCTTTATTTTTAGACAGAGAAGGAGGGGAGTTTAAATATAAAAGCACATAAATAATTTCAGCATACCAAGGAGAATTCAGAAATGTTTCTTCAATAAAAGGAGCAGTAGATTCTTCTATTTCCTCCAACACATCTACCATATTTATGTCTAGTGCTTGAAACTTAGACTCAGCCATAAGTTTTGCTAATCCTTTCCCTTTAACTAGTTTGGTGGGCCTAATTTCTAAGTCATATTCGAGAATAGTTTCAATCCATTTTCCCCTTTTACCATCAGGGTCTTGACTTAGAATGTCCTTGACAACAGTATGTGGAAAAAAAGAAATTATGTGAGAGTGTAAAATATAGACCCTAAAGTCTTTTAATGCTTTCACTAATGCTAAGGCTTGCTTCTCCATGATGTTATATTTGAGAGAGCATCTCTTAAGGCCCTACTAAAGAAAAATATTGGTTTCTCTTGCCCCAAATCATTCTTTTGAAGTAAAACTACAACTATTGTATGCTCAGATGCAAAAGAAAAGATATAAAAGTCTTTGGTGAAATCTGGACTAATGAGGACTGGTGTTTGAGTAAGAGCTTGTTTGACCAGTTCGAATGATTGTTTAGCTGGTAAAGTCCATTTTACACCGACATCTTTCTTAAGCATGTTTGTAATTTTTTTTAATAGCTCAGCAAGATTAGGAATAAACCTCCTCAGAAAATTAATCTTTCCGTTGAAAGATTGCAATTCTTTGAGGCTCCTTGGATGGCTGATCTGTAATATGCCATCTATCCTTGTAGGATCTATTTTGATTCCCTCTTCTGAAATTATATGGCCAATAATTTTACCTTCTTGGAGACCAAAGAGTGTCTTCTTGGGATTCAATGATAAGCCAAATTTCCTACACTTCTCAAAAACTTTTCTCAGGTGAATCAAATGTTCTTCATCAGTTTTTGAGAAAACGGTTATGTCATCAAGGTAAATGATTATGAAATAGCCAATGTCTTCAAGAAAGGCTATGTCCATGGCCCTTTGGAAAGTGGCCCCTGCATTCATTAATCTGAAAGGCATTTTGACATACATAAAGGTGCCCCAAGGTGTGATAAAAGCAGTTTTGATTTGATCACTTGGGAGCACTAACACCTGGTTGTAACCTGAGAACCCATATAAGAGGGATATCCTTTTTGACCCTACTATCCTTTGAAGTATATGGTCCATTTTGGGTAAGGGGTAGTTGTCTTTTAAAGAAGCTCTGTTTAAATTTCTACAATCAATACAGAGCCTGATTTCCCATGTTTTCTTTCTAACAGAAACTAAGTTTGAGACCCACTCTAAATACCTAATTAGCATAATGATCCCAGCAGCATGCATTTTTTCAATTTCTACCTTAACTAAAGGGAGTAAAAGGGGGTTTATTCTCCTTAGTTTTTGTTTAAAAGGCTTTTGATTTTCCTTCAAAGGAATTTTATGCTGGATGATGCTGGTATCATATGATTTTAGGTCTTTGTATCCCCAAGCAAAAACATCTTTAAACTCTTTGAACAGCTCTATGTACTGCAATTTTGTGTGAGCTGGGAGAATGCTGGATAGCTTGATCATCTTAGGTTATTTTAGACTTCCTATGTTATGTTCTTCTACATTTGTTTCCACGGGCTCCATTATTGGTTCTTTGGCTACATCGTTAAATTCAAAAAGGTGTTCTAAAGGTGCTAGACCTCTTGGAATTTTATCATTTTTGTATTGTAAAACTTCCAAGTCTTCTTGGTCTGTGTTGTCAATTACCTCTGCTTCAAAAGGATTCTCATAGTTATTTATATCAGCAGTATATGTCATTTCAGCTTCTGGGATTTGTTCAATATACAAACAATTTTCTTTATGGCTGGTTTCTGATATTGGTATGCTGAAATCATTTTCTGATTTCAGGAAATCATCTATGTGTTTGTCCAAATAAAACACTTGCCAGTGATCTCCGTTATCAGGTACAGTAGGCATGTGTTTTACTTTTATACTGAGCTGTTGATTTATTCCAGGTATTTGGCAATTGTTGGCATTGAAAGCAAGTTCATTTGCTAGATGATTCAGTTCTCTTGGAATGAAAATAAGTTCATACTTTTCAAAGGTTTTTAATAGATCAAGGGTAACATTTCGATATTCCCTAAGTCTTGGATTTTTAGCTGAGTATTCTCCTTTGATTTGTCTTATGATAAGTTCAGAATCTCCTAAGATTGATATCTTCTGGGCTTCTAACTGTTTAAGTAGTTGTAAGCCTAGGAGAAGTGCTTCATACTCAACAATATTGTTAGTGCATGGGAAATCCAATTTGTATGAAAAAATCTGTTTTGTATTTTGAATCCACACACCTACTCCTGCACTTGTTTTATTACAAGATCCATCAAAATTTATTTTCCAAAGTATGCCATCCTTATTTTCATTTTCTTGTTGCTGTTGATTGTCAATGTTTTGAATTTGATTGAAGGGAAAATTGGATTGTTGTGGTGAACTGATTGGGTCTATGTTTTCTTTATCTTGTTGAGTAATTTCATCTTCGTTACATAAGATAAAGGAATCTAAACTTGATTGAATAGAATAGATTGGAGAGTTGTTTGGTTTGTCTATATTGCTCACCATGTATTTCATGTGAGATTCCCTGTATAGTCTTCTGTTTTGATTAAAAACGGGAATGGTGGCATAAGACATGTCCATTTGAAGGCTTCCTTGAAGTTTGGCTCCCCAAGATCTGGATAAGAGCATGCCATACTTAGGGGGAATTTCAGCTACAACTATGTCCATGACTAAAATCTTAGCAGGGATTTGGGACAAGTTAACACACAAATCTTTGATTAAACCCAAACATTTGACTCTGCTTGAGTCAAAGGAATACAAGTCTTTGTATTTTTTAGTAATTTCTAAGCCTAAGCTTTCCATCACTACCTTGGGCATTATATTATGTGAAGCTCCTGAGTCTAACATGGCATTGTGTAAAATTTTCTCATGTATGTTCAAACTAACATAGAAGGGAGGAATAGCCCCTTCTTGGTATTTTCCTTCAACCTCTAGACCAAACAACAACTCAGGTTTTTCATATGTCAAGTTTAAGGTGTCAGTATCACTTCCTAAGTTCAAAGCTTTCAAAACTTGGTTTTTGTACACTTCTTGGGTTACTAGTTCAGCTAGGGGGATGGTAATCTTTATCTTAGCAATCTCTCCCTCAAGGCTGAAAGGAATAATTGAATTTTTTGTATTTACATCTGTTTTTTCAATTGAATTCTTTTCATCAACTTTGATTAGCTGAACCTTGTTTGGACTGGTAATTGGGACATTTTTATTAGGACTACTAGCTGAAGTGCTAGGGGTACTCTGTTCAACATTTGGCTGGACACCTTTATCTTTGTTCATGTCTGATTTCTTGGTCAAAATGTTGGTTTTCTCTGTTGTCTTTTTGGGCTGAGTTTCTGTTTTTTTCTTGACAGCAGTGCTAGTGTTCTTCTCTTTTGAATTATCTATGCTTCCTTTGCTCCTAAGATCATACTGTTTGTGTACCTCCATGATTGCATTCTCAAAACCCAATCTATAGTCATCAGAATCTTCATAGGTATTTGTATTTTGATCATAAGAGAAGAAATCTTGTTCTTCCTCAGTGAGGAAAACATCATCCCCACTATCTGATCCAATCAAGTTTACATGAGATTCTTCCAACCTTTCCAACTCCCTATCTTATTCATATTGATCTACATAGTTCTGTTGAAAGGGAAGTCTAATCTGTTGGTCACTTTCTTTTTGCTTATCTTGATTGTTCTCCCTTCTATAATTCTGATTTCTATTTCTGTTTTGGGAGTTGTTCTGATTGTCTCTTGGCTGTGTTCTCTCAAGTATGCTCATCCTTTTCATGATCTCTTCCAACATCTGTTTTGTATTTGAGCTAGATGTGGAGGGTGTAGTGTCATCTTTATAAGTTACCCTCTTCTCTAATCTCAACCTATTTCTTTTCTCAATTATGTTTGCTTCTACGCTCATAGCTCCTTTATGCATGTCTTCTAAGGTTAAGTAATCCCTCTCCCTTAACTGATACATCATGTCAACATCAAGGCCTTCGGGACATCTTACTAAGGCCATGCCTTGAGGAGGTTTCATGTGAGGTGGAAGAGCATTGTAAATGCTATTAAATCTAGTGGAGTAGTCAGGAATACTCTCTCCTTAATTTCTTTTAAGGCTGATATATTCTGCTAGTATTTGGAGAGGATTATTTTTTAGTTCCCATTTTTTGATAAATGTTTGATGCAAGGTAGGGAGATCATTTATGCTATTAGGAGGTAAGTTTTTGAACCATTTCTTTACATCTCCTCCTAAAATCTAGGCGAAGATCCTCATCTTCACAGTTTCTTCTTCTATCTCCATGTAATCAAATGCATCTTCCATCCTATCTACATGATGTTGCGCTGTTGTAGACTCTTTTCTAGTGAAGTGAGGGATTTTAGATTGGTAATAATTTGGTAAGGGAAGTAGAGGTTGTGGTAACACTAATGGGGCATACCATGTTGCCATGGTTGGAAATAAGGGTGGATTTACAAGAGGTGGATTTACAGTAGTGAAAGTGGGCTGGACAGGAGTGTTTTGCACAGTGGTAGTATGAATTGGAGTGGAAGAAATACTTGGGCCAGAAAACTGATTTTGAGCAGACTTGTTATGGAGAAGGCTAAAGTGATAAAGAAGTTGGGAATCAAGAGGAGTGGAAGGTGAGGCTTCTCTATTGAAGCTTTGTTGCAAATCTGCAATATCAAGGTAAGTTTGGTTTAAGTCACCTTGAGATCTAGTTCTAAAGATGTTCTTTGTGTGATGTAAATCAAATTGTGAATCCTCTAAGACAATAAGATTTTCAGGGACAAAATTTGTTCTTAAGAGGCTCATATTATCAAGCTCCTATTATCAGCTGATTTTCTAGAATTAGAAGTCTGCCACAAAATTCTCTTAGGATTGTCAACGATTAAAGGAGGATTTGGGTCTGGATGGGATCTAGTATTGATCCTATGTGAATCCAGACTTCTTTTCAAAAATGAGAGAGGTGGGGGGTTTTAGGGACTGTTTTTGGAAGCTTCACCTCTCAGGATGTTTTGTCTAAAAAGGGACTAGGCTTCTAAACTTTATTCAAGGCTGGTTAACACAATCTTAAAGAGATTTGGGAACCTAGATGAGTAATAGGCCTACTGGGGCTAGTGGAGTCACCAGGTGGAAACTTTTAGTTTTTTATGAAGGTAAGATATTGGATGGTTCCACCACCATGCTTATTATGAAACCAAACTGAAAATTTTTTTGGGTTTTTCTGAGTTTCTTGATTTTATAGGTTATGAGAGTTTCCTAAATCTGACTTAACACTTAGCTAGGGTGTCAAAACATACAGAGTTCACTCTTATGGCTTGGTAACTTAATCCTTCAAGGTTTGATAAGGTTTAATGAGAATCCTAAGGCTTACTTAGTTTGTCACTGATTCAATTAAGTCCTATCATGATTACCAGTGCTTGGTAGTGCTTAAAGGAGGTAACTTATGTTATACTAGATAGTGAGTGTTTAATTTAAAATATTTTACTCAGGGTCCCACCGTGATCACCATTATGTTGGTGTCTCGTTTTTTGATAGTTTGGAAAATCAAAATACAAGGCAACATCAGAACCATAAATCATGTTGAAACCAATTTTTCGAACTATTAAGGAAATAAACAAGCATGAAGATTAAAGACTCTAAAATACTTCAGCAGAAGAAAACATGAAACAGTGAAGGATGAACAGGCCTAAGGTGCTTCCAGGTGTCATTTCTTCACCTAATACTTTCTATCCTACTGTAGTAAGAAATTATGGAACATAATGAAAACAGGGGAAGACATAAAATAGTTCAGAATACTTCACCAATAGCCAAGCTCATGGATCCAATGATAGAGCCTTCTCAGGAACAAACATGCAACAACATCATCAAGGTTTCCAAGACTTCAATTTCTTCTTCAACTTCAACGGACTATGTATTTATTTCAGAGAGTTTCAGTATTACAACTGGTGATCAAACAACAACCAACAACCAACCCCTCACTCATCTTCTACAGAAGTATATATAGAAGAATGAGGAGGTGAGATCTGATGAAAGATCTCTAATTACAATTAATACAGACTTAATGGCTTCTTGGCCTTTGGGGGGATCAATGAAGAAACTTACATGGGTGCACTCTGTATTAAATGTTTTACATAAATATTTAAGCTCAGTGGGAGCTTTTGTTGACCTTTGAGGCTTTGTGTGGCGTCAAAGTAACTCTACAGATGTTTTGTCATTAAGTTCCTTGGAAAAACATACTCTTTGGCTGCGTTTTGAGACAAATATCTGATCCTGATCAATAAATTTAGCTTCTGATTGAATACTTTGAGGCACAGGTGGCATTTCAGCAGCTGGGAGGAATCAATTTGCCTCAGATGTGGCGGTGGAGGCTTTCCTGTTGATAAAAACCCTTAAGATTGTATTTAAACTGTATTTTAATTGGGGATTAGGCTTTTGATAATCATTTTTAGCCGTGATCCCCGCAAAATTTGTCTTTAATCCCCTGTTCTGATAAATTTTGGTCTTCGTCACTGATACTCTCTGACTGTGCACGATCCATGGTTTTTGCTGGTATACAGGGTTGCGTAGTGTTATATGGCATCAATGCTTCATGGATGGTTGATGAAACGTGGAATTAACACCTGTAAATTTTTTTCTTTGACAAATCGAAGGTGGGAGGATCGTCATCCTCTGCCTTCGAATTTTCTTCAGACATAGTGAAAAAAACCTTTGAACCCTGCAAAATACGAACAAAAATTATAAAATCCATGCATTTATAGGTTACTGCTTCAGAAGGCACGTGGAGAGAGCGTGGTCATTGGATGGCACCATCCAACGGTCGAGATTCGATGGGAAGGCGGAAGAATTGTTTAAAACAGATCCGTCGATTGCGCAAAGATCGACGGTCGGGAGCAGAGAAAGCAAAGTCAAACGGAACATGTTGACTGGGCAAAAAATCAGGGCGATGGAATATGGGACGTCGATCTACAGATCAGATCGACGGCGGAGATGCTCTAATGGTCGCGTCGTAGCCCGGTTAACCGTCGGGCATCTTCGGTGAGCGATATTCGTCGAATGGGCGGCCTCAGATCGGATAGCACGCATCAATATCATGCGGGGTCCACGTCCAAATGTTAACGCATGATGGACGGTGGTTTTATGAATATTTCCTAGGACGCGTGTCAACCAATGAGTGGAATCATTGGCGATCAGGAAAACACTGCCCTCGCCCAAAGGCGGTGCGATGAATACCGCGCGGTTTTTTGGAATGGTTTAGTGGATGGCGGGAACCACCGAGGGGACGGACTCCGCTCCGTCGATCTGCAAATCAAATCGACGATGGAGATTGATTTGAATTTGAACCAGCGGAAATTTAATAAAATAATAAAACCGACGATTTTTAATATAAACCAAGGTTTAAAATATTATTTACGAAACGGCTTGGCGCCCGACTGCGGGACCGAAGGTTATATGAAGGGTGAAATGACCGGGGGTTTATGGAGGAAGGGGTTTAAGACTTAGCCCGAGGGGGCTTAAGTCCATAATACATAAAAAATATGATTTTTATGAATTTTCAATGGTTTTCAAGGGAATCTGAGGGTTCCGATAAGGTAAAGGAGTTTTTAAACCTTAAAAAAGGGATTTTGATGAAGGGGGAATGGGAAAAACATGAAAATGAGGGATTTTCTTGGGAAATAGAGGGATAGAAAATTATATTAGCTTTGGAAAAAGGGGAAAAGGGAAATGGTGCTTGCAGCAGTATTCTTTCTTGGGAAACAGCAAGATTCTGAGTTTAAAAAAGGGGAAAAGAAGTGACGATTATCCAAAGGATAGGATATTATCAAAAGACTTTAAGTATCAACAATTTTAGCAACGAAATTGTTTCTTGAAGGCTATCCAACATCATTTAGCCACCACCTGATATGACAAAATTTATGGGTGGCTAACAGCAGGGATGGCATGCCACACACAGAAGTGAGTTGGGAGTTATGTGAATCCCAACAGATTCAATAGCCATGAAGCATATAGAGGATACTTGGCTTGAAAAATTCAAGGATGAAGTACAAAGTGTATGACTTAGCATATTCATGGATGGTGTCAACCCATATTCCCTCCAGAACACCAACTATTATGTTTGTCCTGTAGTAGTGATCAATAACAATATCCACCCATGTTTGTCCGTGAATAATTAACATCTTATGTTGGCTCTCATAGTCCCTAGTAGAAGACAAGTGAAGAATATGGATGTCTACTTACAACCATTGGTAGATGAATTGAAGGAATTGTGGGATGGGATAAATGTATACGATGTATCAAGTCCCATCACATCATAGAGGAGTTTTACATTGTATGGCATATGTGCTTACACGACACATGATTATCCAGGATTAGGAGTTTGCTCTGGTAAATTACATGTTTATTGATTTTTTTATATACATAACAATATTCTTTCGCATATTAGTTATTTAATTCATTTTAATTGTTCTTATCTTCATGATATTGTATACAATAATTTCGCAGGTCTTGTAACAAAAGGATATTTCGGATGTAAATGTTGTGGACCTTCTCTAAAAGCTAGATGGTCCAACGACCTACGAAAGCTAGTGCATGACTACTCCAGGGTATTCCTCATAGAACAACACCCTTATTGAAGAGCAGCATCTGCGTTCAATGGTAAATGACAGAGAACCCAAAGGCCTCTAATAACAACACTAGATGAATGGCTTAGAGCATATGAGAGAGAGAAGGAGAAGGATTTCATAGAAATGTTCGATTCAAATGGGGAGCCTATGTTCGATGATCTAGAATTCTTCGACACCTATGTTGAGAAATTTCCCATTGGGAAGAAAAGGAAATATATCTTTTATAACCTCCCATATTGGGAGCATCTTAAGATTACCCACTTATTATATTCCATTCATATATTTAAAAATGTTTCATCTTATTTATGGAGGCACATATCATCGAAACAAAGCGACACATTGGTTGTTAGGAAAGATCTCATTACTTTAAAAACTAAAAGTAATCATTGGCCAAGATGATTAGAAAGTAAAATATTAGAGGCTGGGGTTGGTCCCTCTAATTGGTATTTCAAAGAAGCTGAAGTCCCATGGATTTTAAAAAAAGATGATCTTTCTTTGGCAAAGGAAGTTATAATGGGTGTGAGGGTACCATCTTGATATGTGTCTTCACTACGACACTGCTTCACCATGGATGACCATTTGTCGGGGTTCAAATCTCATGACCATTTGAATATTCTAATAATACGTATAATGTCAAAAGAATTATCTTATTATATGTTATATTAATAACTTTTATCCCATGCAAGGATCATAAAACATAACTAATTTTGTATATTATTTCATGTGTTTATAAATTTTCAGTGTCATTATCCTTTTTTCATGCGTGGGTGTGTGAAACATGAATTCCCCAAAGACCTAGGATGTGCCATATCAAAATTATCTACATTTGTACGTTGGATCATGTGAAAGGAGATTCATGTGGCTAGCATTCCATGGTGGCATCAAGAGATAGTTGAGATTGTTTGTATGTTTGATAATGAAATGCCAATGAGTTTCATGGACTTGCAGGTTCATCTTCTAATCCACCTAGTAGATGAGATTGAATTAGTTGGGGTGGTTTCTTATCGTTGAATGTTCTTCTTAGAGAAGTACATGAAGAAATTGAAAGGTTTTGTTCGACAAAGGGAAAAACCTAATGGATTTATGGCAGAGGGGTACATATCGTATGATTATTTCTATTATCCTAGTGAGTAAATCAAGCAGATCGACAACAGACCAGGTGCGGTGATTTGGGACAATGAAAGGGTTGAAGACAAAAAAGAAGGGGAGTTTCTCCAAACGAATGGAAAAAGGCACTTGATAAAAAGTAAGCGACTTATAATTTTTCAAATTTACACAAAGTAAATATTCATGTTAAACTTCAATGTAATGTATATTTTGATCTCATATGTATTAAATGTCGATCCAATTTCATTAGCAAATTCATAAATTGAGGCAATCAATAAATTTGTTCTTTAAAATTCCAAAGTGACACAGCCGCGGATCGCATTGTACAAACAAAGAGGATGAAATGGGATAATGATAGGAAAGAATTTGGACGGTTGAATGGTAGAAGTGTGCCTTATCCTGATCATTTAAAAGAAAATATGCTAATTATATGCCCCAAATGTTGGGTTGTTAACCAAGTCAGAGAGAAATACAGTGCAACCGGTCATTACCCGTGTGCTGAAGAGGATGCGCTAAACGTAGGAATTGGATGCACCCACTCGGTAATAATTTATGTACATTTTAAACTTAATAATGCACCTTTGAAATGTAATTACATCTATATTTGATATTTTAACAGTTGGGTTATTATAAGACACATGACACTATGAATTTTTAAGTTTTTTATAGGTGAATTTGTTCCCATCTATGTGGGCATATGGACACCATTTTCGCACAGAAAATGTCGATGAAGGGCATATGACACAAGGCTATGGAGTGGAAGTCGAGTTCGATCAATCTATTCAAGCTAGCCACCATGATAAAAACCTAGTACGAGGGATGTTAGGTTACGTTGGAATGATACAAGAGATCATTGAAGTGGATTTCTCTTATTTCCAATGTGTTATTTTTAGGTGCAAGTGTTGGGACACCTTTGATCGTAATATTGTAAACGAAGATCACGATAGTAAGCCGATATGTATCAACTCTAGAAAGATGTGGGATGAAGCTAAGGAGCCCTATGTTTTCCCCAAACACTGCAACCAAGTGTTTTTTTACCCATATGTGTTGGATAGAGATTGGTGGTTTGTATTGAGACATGATCCTAGATCAAAACATATTTTTGAGAACAATAGTGTTATCATGCCAAGCGAGCTGGAAGATCATGAGAACAAAAAGTGACATGGTACATGTGTTATTTCATCATTTATACTTTTTAAGATGGGTTTTTATAAAGAAGAGGACTTAATTACCTTATAACTAAGACTCTTTTTTTCGAAACATTATAATATGTATTTTGAATTAATCGGTTTGCATTGTGTTAATGTTCAAATTATTTCACTTAATAAATTTCAATTATGTTGATCTCGAAAAAAATGGTGTACTGTATAAAGTTATTTTTTTATATAATGTCAATTCCTAAAATAATATAACTACTTGATTACTTTAAATGTGAGTGAATGATATATTCAAAATGTATACTGTTATTTTTGGTATGTAAGATCATAATAAAATAATGATAGTTCTAAACATGAATTTATTTGCATTATTTTCTAAACTTCATTATGTTACAAAGATTCATATTATTTTAGATTTATTATTTTAGAATTATTTATATTCATACAAATTTACAAGTATGGTAATTTAACAATATTTACGATATACATTTTACTTACGGTTGTAATTATGGTTCAAAATTGACAATTAACATACAATTTTACAAATTTACAAATCTAAAAATTTTAATAAAATTGAATGATGACAATACATACAATTACAATTACAATTTTAAAATTTCATAATACAATTACAATTTTACAAATACTTTACATACAATTACAATTACAATATTACATACAATTACAATTTTACAATTTTACATACAATTACAATTATAATTATAATTTTTACAAATATTTTACATACAATTACAATTACAATTACAATTTTTGAATTTTACAAATTTACAAATTTTACAATTTTAATAAAATTGAACCATGACATGAATACATACAACTATAATTACAATTTTACAATTTCACAATACAATTACATATAACTACAATTACAATTTTACAAATAGTTTACATACAATTACAATTACAACTTTACATACAATTAAAATTAAAATTTCACACAATCACGACATAATATTTAATAAATATCATGATTTAATATTAAAAATAAACATCACAATCATGATTACCATCGTACAAACATCATATTCAACTAAAATACACATTCAAATTCGCTAACATCATCTAATCATCGTAATCATGATCATCTAATAAACACAAGCATTGTATAACATCATCACAACACAAACATCAAATATACATACATATCATGTCAAATAACTGCTATCACATACACATCTATTTGCAAGCACATTAAATGAACATATCTAACATGACATAACAATATACACATCATGATGAACACCAACATGTAAATTAAGTACATCAATATGAACATAAAATACATGGACCATATATATATATATATATATATATATATATATATATGTCAAATATCTGGTGGTACATCAATACTAGTACTAGTCGAGGCCTGCTCAGTCAATGGTGCAGCCTCATGCTCAAATAGACAGTGTGCCTACTCCGGAGGTGCCTCTTGATCAGTCGATGGTGCAGTCTTCTCAAGAAATTCATGTTGATGACTCGTCGATGGAGCAGCTTGCTCAGTGGATGGTGTGGCCTGCTCAGATGGACCCGCCTTCTCAGGATCAGGTGCCTACTCGGGACTACGTATCTGCTGAGATGCAAACTTCTCAGAAGATGCCTATTGATTAGGACTGGATGTTGGTTTCTCATCATGATCTCCGTCTTGAGGTGAAGGATGAGGAGGTGGAGTACTAGAATGATGATCACTACCCTCATGATCATGATCATCATATGAGGCGATGTTATGTCATGCATCTCCACGACGCCTACCCCTCCTAGCCCGCGCCAATGCTCTGGAAGCTCCACCGATATGATGCATGAGGGTAAACATATCGCAAGGCATGCCTCTCTAGAGCTGTGTGAGCCTACGATTAGCCTAAATCTCTCTAATCATAACCGGGTGGACTCCCTCATCAACTAGCAGTCGACAGAGTTGGTCACCCAACTCCATCCTAAATCGGGTGTCTGGCCTACAACTCACCCCCGCAGATATCTGCACCCGATCAAGATCAAGTCTGTCACCCTGATCCTCCACCTCTACCATATCCTCGTCAACATCTACACCTGGATATTTTGGTGGTGGTGGAATATCATCCCCAGCGAATGTCCCAATATCTACAAAATATATAGTACACAACAATAATTAGACATTTTCATTAAACAATTTAATAAAACAAGTTAAATAACGTGTTAGAATAAATTTGATAATTCTAATTAATTAATTAAGACAACAAAATGAAACTATATTAATTTAAATAAAACACTAATATTACCTCTCGCATCTGGCAGCTCGTCTTGTGTGAAGAGGATGTTGTTACACCCTCGCCAATCCAAACCGGCATACAGACATGGCACCAAAACGAAGGAGTGATCATCAACACTAGATAGAAACTCCAGTGCGTTAGGAGATATCATGGAAGGAAAGTCAGACTGGCCCCTCTTGGGCATCATCTGGCCCCACATCTGCATCTATACATGCAGCATCGGCCTACAAGGCTGCCGAACAAAATTAGGCCTTGTCTCTACAAACCTCCAAAAAAATAAACAAAATAAATCTGAAGCAAAAGGGAAGGTCAACCTCCCATGTGCCTGAGAACGACATCTATCTAATGTTGTACAAAACTACCGCAAAAAAATCGCAGACCATCTCACAAGTCATGGCGCCTAGAATAAAGAATCAACATAAAATGAAAGAGGGCAACTAATGTGTTCCCCGTCACTCGTACAGTGTGCAATGGTCATCAGCAATAATGAGAGGCACCTCACCTCCTCTGCACCAAATGAAGCAATACGTAACTGACCACCAGACACCTGAAAATTTGTAGGAGAAACTATATCATCCCTAATGTATCTCTAGGAGTATGCCAACTAACTCCCTGTTGCATATCCGACAGGGATATCTGGGAACTGGGGAAAATCCTACCCTCTCCTAGATAGGCCAGTAATAAAATAAATTCCCTCCTCAGTCAGCGCGTACCACTGGCCAGGATTAACCGAAAATCTTGTAAGTGGGCTCCCACCTGAAGATGAGTTGTCCCAATAACCCACTATGGCCCTTTAGGGATGTAGCCTCCTCGTAGAACTTGAGGAGGCCTACCTCCCTTAGAAGCAGTTGGGTGGTTGTCGTAATAGGGTGAGGGTACATAAGTCTATCCCTCTCTCGTGCCTCCCACAAGTGAATTATGTTATACTAGTCCTCCATTTGTTCTTGTTTTTCCCTTTGTTCTCTCCGTTGATGTCACTGATTGGTTCACATATTAAATACATTTTTTTTATTAAATGAGACATGTATATCTATATATATATATATTTTTTTTATTTTTTTTTTTGAAAAACAAATTGTCAGTGCGCCCAAAAAAGCAGTCATGCACCGATACCGGTGTGTACGTTTTTATTGTGCACCACTCTTGATGTGCATGGAAATTGTTTGCGCACTGCAAAACATAAAATGTTCTTTTTATGCGGTGCATTGACGAAACTATCTGCCCCGGGGCGGATAGTCAGGTCATGCACTGCCCAAAAATAATACATGATCAATGGTGCAGTCCTGTAAACAACCGCACCATTGATCATTTACTATTGTTGGGCGAGCAGTGCGCTAACCAAAATATACACCCCGAGGTGGATATTTTAGTCAACGCACCGCCCAACAGCGTTACATGGTCAATGGTACAGTCATGTAAACGACCACACCGTTGACTTTGTAATGATGTCAGATGGCCAGTGCGTTGACCTAACTATCCACCCCAAGAAGGATAGTTTGGTCAACGCACCGCCCTCCCGAAACTAGTACATAGTCAATGATGTGGTCATTTAAATGATTGCACCGCCATGTTAGTTTTAAAATTAAGCATGGTGCGCGTTTTTTCGGTACCGCACCGGGTTCTGGTGCGGTTTTTATTAGCACCGTTAGTGGTGCACCCTGTAAATTTACAAGCAGCACCACGAACAGTGTGAGCCGAATGGCTCAAGCGCACCACGCAGATTTTTTTTTTTTAATGGTTAATTTAAAGGTTTTTTAGAAATATAATCCGCTAAAATGTTTAGTTATTGAGAAACAAGTAAAATACATGTACATTTGCACGTCGAGGAGACAAATTTTCCGAGGAATTAGAGAAACGAAAATTTCCCACCGTTTTCGAAAATTCGAACTTCACAAGGTGGGTAATGGACAGAATCAGTGTGTGCAATGGGATCACTGATGGCAGGGCGCCCCACACAAGAGAAATTCACACCGGTGCTTGAGAGGTCTGGAGCACTTAGGAGGTAAAAATGATGTTTTTACAGCCGATAATTTTTTTTATTTAACCCTGTTTCAGTGCACGGTTTTTTGAGACGCACCGGGCGGTATACCCATTCCAATAAGGAAATGTACCCATTCCTATAAAAGGAATGCACCCAAGTTCCCTCTTATCCAGATACTTGTACAAGCTCCCTCTTAACCAGGGACTTGTTTCCAACAACAACTATTTTCTTTAGTGGATATCATGGGACATTTGGCTACTTGTTGAGCTCCTTCTTTCGATATCATGAATTTCATCTTCATTATTATGGAGCCTTCATCTGCTACAAAATCGACCATCCATCACTTTCCTCAATCCAACCATGTCATCCTTCCCTTTGTCTTGAAAGTGATCTTCTAGTCTGCATTTGGCCTTCCTTCGTACAACTACCTGTTCAACATCATGTTTCCTTCAAATTGTTGGATTTCATAGTTCAAATTACATTAAAAATGAGACTCCACAAAGGTTTTGTACAAAGACTTATCTTTGTACAATGTTTTTAGTGAAGACAAGTAGGTGGAAGTTTTGAAAGGTATTTTTTTTTGTGCACTTATAAATAACACATCAATGATTTATAATAACATATACACTTGTTCTCTTAAATATATAAACACTCCACATATAATAATTCAAAAGGCCGACTCCAATACTCAGAGTTTCTAAAACATGATATAAAAGAAAATTTCTATGTAATACACACTAAACTTTTACTAAACCTTTACTAGCCATAATGCACATATATAAATATGTCCTATGTCCTCGTGTCATTATATACAAGACAAACCATATTAAGACTAAAAATAATAATAATAAATGACAATTGATGTTGTAAAACATGTTATCTAAAAAAATTGATGTGGTGTGCATTATAAGTATGTTTTCACTAGTGTTTCGTGTAAAAAGTATAATTCTTCATGGCTAAACATAAAAACTTCTCATTTTCTAAAGAAACAATTTAAAAAAAACTTGCTCTAGTGTGCTTCCTAAATCTATAATAAGATTCGTGTTACAAAAGAGTAAAACAAATATACCAAACCATGTTTGAATTTTGTAAAATAACCTATTTAAAAAAACAAGTCAATAGGCCATGTACACTAAATGTATAATCGTATTGATGCAACTTGATACAAGGTGTATTGTTGTAGGGTTAAATAAAAAAACTCGAATTTTATAAAAACACCTATTTAAAAAAAATGACTTTGAGGCGGTTACTATACATATAGTCACACCAATGCGTTGGGATAAAAGCCACACTGCTACATGGTTAAATTAAATAAAATATTAAACCGCACACAAATTTTTTAAAACATGTTACTAAAATAAATGTTTGGGAAATCCTTCATTTTACCATCCACCAATTCTTCAAGCACTAACGTGTATTGTCCCCATTGTCTCTTGCTTTCAAATTGTGTTTCGACAGGTTTTGTAGAAACACTCCTCCCTATTCACTTTTAGTGGAGGCAAACATGTGGAAATTTTAAAAGATATACTTTGTTCTACGTACTTGAAATAACATGATAGAACATGCACGTGTTCTCTTATATACATAAGCACAACACATACAATAATTTAAAAGGTTGCCCTTATTCTTAGATTTAAAAATAAAATAAAATAAAATCATTGTAATAAACTTTAAGGCTAGTGAATTTATATAAATATACACCAATGTGATTATATACACAGCACATCATTAAATAATAACAAATTGCACATGATTTTGTGAAACATGCGATTAAAAAAATGATATATGTGCACACTATATGTATATTCAAATTAGTGTTTCAAGTACAAAGTGCAATTTTTCAGGGTTAAATATAAAAACCTCAAAATTTTCAAAGTAATTATTTCTAAAGATTTGCTCTATGGTGCTTCATAAACCTATTATATCATTAATGTTAGAAGAGTTTTGAATGAAACTTATAAAACCATATTTGAATTTTGTAAAATATCTCACTTAAAAAAAAAAAATCGATACGCAGTGTGCACTAAACATATAATTGTACTAATGTATACTACTACAAGGTGTATACTTTAGGGTTAAATAAAACAACTCAAAATTTGTATGGAAACTTATTAGAAAAAAAAAAGGATTTTGTGGTGCTTAGTATACAGGTAATCACACCAATGCATTGTGATAGAACGCACACTACTATATGGTTAAATTTAAAAAAATATCAAACCACACTCAAATTTTGTGAAACATGTTATTACAAAACAATGCTCTAGATTTATGTTGATGGTGTTAAAACCGCCAACATTCAAGGGATATTCCCTATATAAGTTCCAATTAGACCTCACATCATTTAGTGCATGAGTCTCATCTAGAATACGGCCTGGTTGCCGAAATGGTGGGTTTGAGTGGTATTTCTTGACTGCAATAACGCATATAATGATGTGTTCATGACTTTGGTGAATCAAGTGTGTGACTCTGCGGAGGGTCAAGTGCAATGCCTGAAAGGTTCTAACACAATGAAGGGAACGCGAGTGAGCCCCTTAGAAGTTTGTAATAGTATGCATCTTGAAAGGAACACACGGTCATAAAAGAAATCATAAGTTAGCCTGCAAAATAATTCACAAGTTAACCACGATGTAAATATACAACAGCATGCATTCAACAAGGTTCATATTAATGCAAACAAAATAGTTCATAAGCATTAGCGTAAATTAAATAACATATATTGCAAATATAACAAGAATAGTCCTACTATATTCACAACATATGCATGAAAATGTGTCAGCTCTAAGATTTTATTAAAGTGAAAGTTCCAAGCATACATATACAATTGACGAACCGCTAGCCCCAATAGTGGAACGTGAAGCCAACACCTGCTCCTCCAAAGAAATATACTCCCTATATGTTACGGAGAAACCAAGGCTCTCAACAATGCTCCCAAGCTTCTGATCTCAATCCAAAATCCCCTCACATGACTCATGAGGGTATGTTCATAACAAAAGGGGTGACTATTCATCTCCCTTTGCCACTCTTTGACTCCCCTCAATATTGTTTGACTTCCTACAACCACGACCTTTAGACTTCATTAAAAATAACTCTTCAAATTCCACAACATACACTTGTAATTTCACTAATTAATTACAAAATAATTACAATATTTCTCATACCCATATAGGACAAAATAGGGTAGATCCAACTAGATCGCCTAATAAGAAAAAACATGTTAAGCTTGAGTTTGGGGAAAATCTAGCTCGGCCACCTCCACTTGTAGTTCCTCGGTCATATACTTATGCCAAGCTTTGTATTGCGCAATGACTTCCCCAAACTATGCGATGGGATTAGGCTGGAAGCAAACTCTAGCCTCCATTGTATCCATGTAGACTGATTTGGAACGGGTCTAAATGTCCTTCTTCAACAGGAGCAACATAGTGTTGATATCGATAGGGCCACCAATGTATTTTTGCATATTTCTCTTGTTCACCTCCAGATCTTCCTTGGTAGCGATCTGTCTCAACTAGTCCAAGTATTCAGCTACCGCTTGCCTAACCTTATTTCTGCTTCTTTCCTCTATGAGTGAACCAACCGAAGGTATCTTATGTGATTTCACCATGAAATCCACGTTGTTGTATAATCATGCATATGAGGCCTGAATGTTGGAAATGAATTAGGCGAGTTTTTTATTTCTTTCGATGATCATCCATACTTGTGCTTTCTCCAACTCTATGTGTTTCCTTGTTTTCCTTCCAAACTCGGACGGTGCCCCTTTGTGTTGCATTGACCACTCATGCACATAAAAAATGGTTGTGTGAACAGAGTTGAGATTCTTAAAATTATCCTTGCACTTCTATTGCATGTTGTGCAAGAGAACTACTTTATGCATTGTGGCCAACTCCTCATAAAGGCTCTACATTGTCTCTCCTAATCTCGATACTTCTCCAAGTATGGTTGTCTTGAGTTCTTCGAGACATTCTTGTGTGGAGGTTTCTTTCTAGACTTATGCTTGGAGTTGTTCCACTTATTTCCTTGCAGCCTGCAAGTTCTTTTCCATTTGTTTATTCTTTTCCATGAGATACTATGTGTTTGACTTGGAAGGTCCTACAAAGTCCAAGTTCACTACAACAATGGCTACTGGATTCCTTTTGGTGTCTGTGACAATTACTATAGAAAATCCACATAGATTCAAATTGATATTTGTAGAATTATAAAAAAAATACTTTAATCTACTGTACAAATTACGGAAACCAATTACGATCACATAATCACATGAACAAAAAAGAGAAAGAATTGCAATCACACAACACAAATATTTATCTGCAGAAACCCTTAGCTAAAAACCATGTTATTTGTAATATTATTGCATAAGTCAAATAGCATGAGAACAATAAATGTTTCTCTCAGGCTTGAGATCTCTCTGCACTATCTTTGTCTATCTCACTGATTCCTAGGTTGACTCTGGCCAATACTTAGCCAATTTCCTAGCCTTCCAAGCTCCTACTTCCTTGCGTAGTTCAATGAGGAATTAAGCCCCTATTTAATGAGGAAATTCCCTAATAATAGTTGCACAGTACATCAAGGATATTCCTCCAACTCCATGCACCACATGTACAAATTTATGATTATACAACTAATATTACACTTCCATTTAACTCCAATCTCAACTTGGTCTTCCTTAGAACTGACATGCATGAGCTATTTTTAGTGAATTATCAGTTATCTGATTGATCACTCCATGTGAATTAAATCTAATTTAATTCACTTTACCTCTCAGTAGTTCCTCCATCAGTTAGAACTAGGTAAACTTATTTTAACTCAAATAAATTAAGTTTATTAATTACAACTCAAAATAAACTTAACTAGGGCTCCTAAAAAGTATGAGACACTCTACATGCCTCTAGTTTTACCCTCAACTCGAATTAATTGAACTAAGTAAGTATTCCTGAGTTAGTTAACTTGTAAAAATTTTCATGTGATGTGAAATTACAATTTACTTCTAATTTAATTAAGTAAAAATACATTAGAAGCCTCTTCTTGCTGCCATTTTCAATATTTCTTGTTGCAAATTTCAACAATTACCCTTTCTCTAATGAATGTAGGAGATGTGAGCTCGTCCGGAAAATGTTTCTTACGTGCTTGTACAATCTTATTATGAAATTAATCTTAAGTCAGATTGTACATATCGATGACCGGACCATCATCGAGAGGAACAAATTCCTCTTATTTTCTTAGAGCTTGCTCTGCTATCGGAGGAGGGGGAGATTGAATGGTGATCAACTGTGTGCTCAACATCAAGTAAAGATCTTGATTTTTTGGCTCCAGCTCCATATCCATGTCTTGAATAATGATCAATTCTTCAATCTCTTGAGTAAGTTCCTTCTCCTACAACTGTTTTTTTTCCTCTTCAAGTTTTAAGTTTTGTTCTTACTCTTCGACTTGTTTCCATGTTACTTCTTCTTCCTCCATATTCCGCCTTTCTTCTTCTTTTCATTTCTATCCTTCTTGTTCTTCTTCTTCTTTATTCTACTTTATTTTTCTAATCTCTTCTTCTCTACTCATGTTCCTCCTTCTTTTGTTCTTCTTCCATCCTCCCTTATTTCCTCCCGTTTTATGTTGTTATGGTTTCTTTTAGGATGATGGGATCTGTGGCTCTTCTCTTCCATTGGGCTATGTGAAACCTTCCTCTTACCTTTCTCACACATTGGGTTTTTATTTTCTTCTAGTTATGCCTCTGGAGTAACATCCTTCTGCGGAGTGACTTGTGATGTTTTAGTGAAGTTTACTGGTTCACAGGACCTAGAGGTATTGAAACAATTTTTGATCTTTTCCTCCTCGGAATTGTAGAATGTCCTGCTTGGCCACTGGAAATGAATCCTCGCATTGTGTTCTTTACATACATTCCGCAGATCATATATATTGAATTCCAAGTGACCAAATGTGAATTTCTCTATCTCCTTGCCTTCGATCTCAACAACCTTTAGGTTCATGATCTCATACAATCCGATGTACAAAGGAAGAGTGGGAAAAGGTGCTTTCTTATTCATTTGAAAAATTTTTGAAAACCCTATGGAGAGATGATAAGTGACCTCTTGCAAGACCAAATTTTCAATGGAGTACCTAGAAATAATATGTGGAGACTTATGTCCGCCAAAAACTTTGAGGTAGGTGCCATCCCGTGAAGCAAACAAATATGTTATCTATGACATTGCCTGTGTTGCTTCACGGGACATGAAAGGTGACTCTTCCTCGAAGATTAACTTATAAAATGGAATGAGGAAGTGATCAATCAACTTCTCCATTACTCCCTCAAAGCTAAAATCTGAAAGAATCTTGCAGTAGATATGCACGAAGTTTTCTCTTAGTGATCAGGTCCAACTCATGCCAAGTAATAAACTCTGAGTGCATATTGCATCCAACAATTAGGAAGACATGTAAAATATGGCTTGGTCACCCTTCGAAGGTTTATTATCATTGGTCAAGTGGATTCTCAATTTCTGAGACAACGAATATAACCAGTTGAATGGTTTTCCTTCGTTCACAACCTGATTAAGAAAGAGTGCCCAACCTTCTAGGAAGGTCTAAGTATTGCTTTGACCATATATTCGACAACATAATATGATCAAGTATTGATAGGAATCCCTGAGATGTTTGGTCTTGTAAGTATTGTTAGGTGTCTGGTGGAATTTTGAAGGCTCTTTCACCTAGCCTTTGACAACATCCTTTGTACTTAGGTAGCTGGTTACTGCGTAAAAGTGTGAACCAATGTATTACTCTTGCATCAGAAAATGACAGATCAAGTGATAATCATGTGCCTTAAACGATGCAGGCCTCTGTCCTTTGGTACTGGCGAGATTCATAATATTGTTATCTATATGCGACAGTATCCAGCTGATGATGTCTGTATATGGAAAAAAACGGGTACCTGCATGCAATATTGTGTAGCCCTGATATTTGGACAATGACATACACCTGTCAGTTTTCAAGATCTAATTTAAAGGAATTTTCTGAGAATACTTCATTCACCTTATGCCATGTGATGTTTGACTCTTTCTCTACAAAAAACTAAGTGTCTAAGTAAAATGGAAAGTTCACTAGAGTACTCTCAGCTGCCTCTCTGGTGCTCCTTTCTATGGTTTCCTTTAAGATAGTTCTCTTGGGAGCCATAATGACAGTAAATGAACATGAGAAGTCCTCAAAAATACGCAATTGTTGCAAGAGATAAATGCACTCATGGAAAACATAAATTAGCTTCAAAAAATTGACTCATAAAGAAAGATCTAAATAACAACCATGAGACTAATGGGAAAAATTGTGAAAATTTTGAGTTGAGGGAAGAGGATGGCTTCATGATCTCCACATTTTTTAGTCTCAGTAACTAAGGGGGATGCTTGAGCCTTGAGACTGTGGAATGTTGTCTCAAACCAGGCATATTAAGGGAGATATTGTGCATTGTGTAATCTTAGTGACCAAGGGATCAGGCTTAAGCCTTGGAAATGCACAATGTGCAGTTGGGTTAGCTAGGTATTGCACATGGAGTAGTCTCAGAGGCCAAGCATGAAACTTGAGACTTGAACTTGCACAATGCCCAGTTTAGCATGGAAACTAATGGCCAAGTGAAGGGAAAATTTTCTCGAGAAGAGGGTAAAAAGTGGCATATTTTGAGTGAAAGTGCAAGTGATAGTGTAGATATAACTAATTAAATATAGATCAGTTCAAATCAAGTGCATAATATCAACGTGCAAAAGGAAAAACAAACATGCATAGGAAGTCAATGAAATGATGATCGCAGGTGGGAAAATACAAGAGACCTAAAGAAACACTTGTAAAAAGTGAACGACAGATAGAACCAACACTTATACAAGATAATATAATGTAAAACATTAGCAACAATGAAAAGAAACAATAAAAATAACATTCACAGAAGCGAAACGACAAAAAGCGACAGAAAAAGTGACAAAAGACAAAAAAAGCAAAAATTACCCTGAAAAGCACCGCAAACTCCACTAAAATCTCCTTGATCTCCTAGGGAATGCTAGAGCTCCAAGATCGAATGTGAAAATGAGCTCTAGGGTGTTTCTCTTATATAGATCTAGGTTGGCTAGGGTTTATGATGTGCATGCCTAAAATTAGGGAAAAAATGACACTTGGGAGAATGGTCAAAAATATCAACTTATGTTAGACTTTAAGAAACTCATAATATAGTCCCTACTTTCTAGGAGTTTCTTTTTCTGCTTTTTTGTTTTTTTCTTTTACGAGAAACTAGCTTCTCACACTGCTAAGAAATATTGTGTAATTCCCAATCACAGGGAACTGGGCAACACTTTGGCTCAGTGCATTATGTAGTTTCTGAGAGAAGGGAATCTTCTTCACAATTTATAAGCTCAAGGAAAGCATGCCCCTCAATATTGTGCAGTTTCTAAGATCAGGGATGAATTTCCTTTGAGGATTGCGCAATTCAGTTCCTCAAGGTTGGCCTGCCTTCCAATATTACACATTTTTTTAAGGGAGGACCGGAAAAGCTATAAAGCCAAGGTAGAAGATGACTTGTAGCTAAAAGGTTTAGATAATAATGAAAACAAGGCATCACAAGTTCTGCATGAAATGATAAGTATTTACATAGCATGAATACTTGACGACAGGGAAGGGTAAGCTCCTGTGGTCAGAAAGGAGGCTCCAAAATCAAAGCATGGGAAAATTTTTGGAGGTTGGTTGTAGCAGCTACAACACTGGGCGACACAGTGGTATAACTCTAACTCTTTGTATGGGTCTAAAATAATGTAAAACATTTCTAACTCTTCAGGAAGTATTATTAATTCCATGGATTATCATAGCTTCTTTACTTAGCTTGAGTTAAATATTTATTCCCTACCACTCTCTTCACCGGAGACACACTTAACAAAGCCAAGTCAGACTTAGTTGTTTTGATTGGGAATGAGGAGTATATAGATACACAAGTGAAACAAGATTATCAAATTCTTGGTTTTCATCTTTGGTGTTTCTCCACTTCCAGCAAGCCTGGATAGTACCCTGGCAGAGTCACTTCAGGGACACAAACATTCCTCTGCTACCAACGATCTTGGACAATAACCCGATAGAGTTGCTTGCTTCACCTCCTTGCGCAAGAAGCCTTTCTCTTCTTTGACCCTTTATTTTATTTTTCTTATTTTTTTCATAGAACTATGCATAGGCACTTATTAATTTCATGGGATGTGTTATCACTCCCCCCAAATTCTCAAGGCTAAGAGTGGGATTGAAGGAAGGTAACCACATACCATGCTTTAGGTCAGGTAGGTAGCCCTACCAAGACAAGAGAGGGCTCTCTTAATGTCACTTTGTAGTCAATGAAATGACTGAATATCTAATGATCTTAGGCTAGGTATATAAACTCAGTAAATAAGGTTTTTGTTTGGTGTTTTTGTGCTAGATAGGAATGATAGTAAGGAGACTAGGTATAAGGTTGTAGGTCAAATTTCAAGGTCAAGTTGTAGATAATATGGATGAGGTTAGGTAGGTAGTTTTAAATCATGCTTAGTTTCTCATTGTGTATAGGATGAAATTATAGAAAGTATGAATGAGCACTGAGGCGAATTCACTCATTTAGAAGAACATAAACATATAATGTAAATATTGTTAATAAAGAGCATGAAAAGGCAGGATTTCTGCTTATACACTGACAAGATAAACACATAGAAGCATGTATATGAAAGAGGAAATCATATCATTCAACATGATAAGATAAACATACAAAGAAAGAAAAAATGCTCCAAGTCATACCAGAGGATTCTCAACACAAATTCTGCAACATTGACTTTGATTTCATTCCAAAAGGCTTGTACAATAGCTCCACTACAAAAAAAAACTATCCAACCCAAGAAAAGACTAAAGTGTGTCTACTTATAGAAAATATACACAATGACACCTCGTAGGGCCGAAATCCCATCCAAATGCATCACAAATACATGAGATGGGTCACTTTCTATAATCTAGGGAGGTTAGAAACCATTCCCTCAAATTTAGCTAAGGACTAGGAGTGTGTGTCCCCCACATTAAATTACATGTTTCTTCATGGTAAGAGGCAAAAACCAACTCAATTAATCCAATGCTAGCTCAAAGGAAATAAAAACCTCAAAATTATGACTTTTTATGGGCTTGACAAGTGTCGTGAGGAATCCTATGCAGATGTGTAACACATTTTTACAGACGCATAACACCTTTTTACATATGTGTGACACTTTTGCAGTGGATTTTGAGGGCCTTTTAGGACTCCAAATCAAAATTTGGAAGATAGGTCAATTATCTATGTGTGTCTAGTTTCTAGAAAATATTGAATTTTGAAAACTTGTCATGGGAAGGCCTCTAAAATTTGATTATCCCAAGGTTAATCCAGATGTGTAATAGACTGTCAAAAATAGTGGCAGAAGCATAGAAAACTGGTGGTTTTTTGGATTTTTCTTCCAAACTAGAGCTTGTCATGCAAAATGGGTTTTTGATCTGTGATTTACTCATCAAAATTCATCCAACCATTTAATCCATTCATCATTTGGATTCCCTAGTAAAAATCTTAACAACTTGGCGCTATGCATCTGTGAAGGCTAAATTTCCAGTTTAATGCAAAAATCACCAAAAATGAAAAAGTGCTCAAAATTGTCCAAAAATTCTTCTATAATATCTGTGCAGGGTGGGATAAATATCCATAGATGCTTTAGCAAGGATTTCCAAGTTGTATTTCTCCTTAAGATTCATTTGATCCTCTTTAAGCTTCTTTTTCACCTGTTTGAGCCTGATTTGTGAAATTTTTTTCCTGGCGCAATAATGATTGGCCATATGCCTCTCAAGGTTATTGTTATTCTTGGATTTATTCAAAAAATTATCAAGGTTCCCATTGACTTTATTAATACAATACTCTTTTTCTTGATTGATCTCATCAAGAATCAACTCATTAAAGGTCTGCCAATCTGCTTTAGGAGCTGTTGATTCTCTTTCTCTCTGAAGTGCATTTTTGAGGCTCATTTTCGTTGGTTTTCTTCTCTTTGCTCCAACCTCTACATCCTCCAGCTCATCATCATCTCCAACCTATTTTCCCTTTCCCTTATCTGCATCAAAATGTACCTTAGGTTTGTCTAGGAGGAGCAATTTTACCTTTAGCTGAAAATTCTCTTGTTAGAGGAATGTGATCAAAGAATTTGCAATGGAGAAATTCTCCCTCAACTCTGTTATTTCCTCATCCTTTTCCTTTATGATCTCTTCAAATGATTTATCCTCAACTTTTTCTTCCATACAAAATCTATGGGTGCTTTTTCATCATGTTAGTGCAATGGTGATTCAATCTTATGCATGAGTGGTTGCTCTTCTATTTCTCTTTGCTCAGATATAGTATCAAGTGTAGATACACTTTTGATGGATTTGGGAGAAAATACCCGCCTCTTTCCCTTCTCATAGGTGTGAGTGACCTCAATAACCCTAGGAGCCTTTAAAATCTGAGTTTTCATACTGGAAGAGCCAAATTCCATTGGTTGTTGTGATACTAAAGGTGATGGTGTACTATGCGTGACAGGAGGACTAGTGGTGGGCGTTGCTGCTACTTTCTCCATTAAGGTTTCCCAAGTCATGTTGATGGCTAAGGGATGATGCAAAACAATGAGTTTGACTATACCATGGTGGGAAATACTTGAGTGGTGATCTTTGTTTCTTCTCTGTACCTTATATGTTATTCTAAGAAAAATTTTGTACAAGTAATGTGGCAAGTCAAGTGGTTTAGTAGAGGTAAAGTGCATCAATAATCTGATATGATACCTGTAAAACCTAGAGAATCTCCCTTCACATGTGAAATATTTCATAATCAACCTCATCAAAGGATAATATCTATTAAAGAGGTGCCTGAAAGGGAAGATGTACTCGGGATTCTCTCTAGCATGAGGTTTGAGGAACAATTTGCAATCTTCAAGGTCTATGTCCATGCCCTTAAACCAATTTTTTCCATGACTAGGTATACTTGTTGCTGAAGAAATCACATATGCTAATGAGTTGAACTCTACACCTACAATGACGACCTTTACCATAATGAAACTAGTGGAAAATAAGCTTTTCAATTGGACATGACAACCTTCTTCCACAATTTTCTCATAGAATCTCAAGCATCCAATCCTCTCAAAACATCCTTTGGAAAAAGGTGAGACATTGACTTATTGTAGGGTGGAGGGCTCAAATATGATGTGGCGCCCTCCTTTGTAAATTTTCTTCTCACTCTTCATAATTTATATCAAATGGATGAAACCCTGGGTGTTTAGATGTAGTGGGTATGTGGACTATGAATTTGGAAAAAGCAGAGGACAGAGATAGGGTAGGTTTGGAGGATGAAACGAAGGGTAGTGAGGCCAAGAAAAATTCCCAAAAAACTTCAGGAGGTTTGGTTGTATTTTGGCTTCAAAATACAGGTGAAATTTGGTGAGATGGATGTAAATAAGGTGATCAAATTAGGAAAACACGGGGATTTTCTAATTCTACAATAGAGAAATAGTAGGAAATTAGGGTTTGATGGGAATGAAGTGTATGGAGGTTTTGAATGGTAGGGAATGATATAATATGGTCTAGGGAAGGTGTATGAGGGTATTATATGGTATGGTGAGGGTTTAGTTCATTGAAATCATTCAATGATAAGCAAAAGTGAAAAATGTAATGGAAAAGGAGGTAAGCAAGAAAATCAACATTGTGCTTGATAAATTGACTTGAGGAGGATATGAGCTGCTTACTTATTGTTAAGGAAGCTTTAAAAACTAATGGAAATGACCCTAGAGCTTAGATGGATGATTTGGGAGCTAAAATACCCAAAACGTAGCACTTTCTAGATGCGTAACACACCTCTGCCATAGGCGTAACAGTTTTTCCAAATGTGTAACAACTCCTCCAGATGCGTAACAAAATGCTTCAAAATGTGTAACAAGGGTGCCATATGCATACCAAAACACTATAGATGCATAAAAACTCCTCTAGATATGTAACAAAACACTGCCAAATGCATAACAACTCCTCCAGATGTGTAAAGAAACACTGCAGATGCGTAACAAAGCCCTTTTGAAGTAGTTTTCTTTCTTTTCTTCAAACCCTTGACAATAATGGATCAATGTTGAAGGTAAGAGAGGAGCTCTACCAATCATGAAAAGACAATGTGAGTTGAAAAATCCTTCCTTTTCCTTTTTATAACATCTTGAAATAATTTTTTGTCTTTTAGTGAAACAAAAGACTTTAAGGACAGCTTTGCCTTTTTTGGAACAATTTGACTATGAAACAAGTTTTGAATTAAGAAAAAGTGTCTTAATGTATTCCCATAACTATGCTAACTCCCTTTAAAATACCGACATGATGAAAATGAAGCCTTGTTCGCCCTCCTTGGTGACATTTTTAGAATTTTCAGTGGCAAAACAAGGAGACCTAGATAATAGAGCTAGATGTAAGATGAATGATTAACCTAAGAATCTAAATGAAAATGAGTGACATGACCTCTAAGATGATTATGGACATGGATGGAATGAGGGGAGCAGCATTTCTGACCTACACCATATGCAGTGACCAAAAATTATTTGAAAAGACAAAAATTTTGACCTAGGACTACTAGAAAATAAACTGAAGCACCATGTTTGATCATTGAACATATTGACACTAACAGGAAGAAAGAGGGATCCTGGCTTATTGAGAGCATAAGAGGTTGTCCCTTCAAAGAAGGATATTTATACACCTCTGAAATACAATTCACTTGTTAACTTTTCCTCCCCTCCTTACTCTACTGGACTTAGCTGACAAGGAAAAACCAAAAAATCATAAAATACCGATATAGAGTAGGTGTTACCAGTTATAGATTCAAGCATCGTGATTCCACTAAAATTTTCTCCGAAAATAATGTATTTTCCATCAGCATATCATCGACAAAAGATGAAAAATCCACGCAAAGAGAGGGAATAAACAAATAACCAAGTATTGACAATAGCACAATTCCTCTTGAACTTCACCATTCTTTCTTCGGAACCAAACACAGTTTCATGAGAAACTATTAAAATGAAAAGTAAAGAAAAGAGCAGGATGCAAAGTAAATCAAAACAAAGAAAACAAACAAACTACTCCTACTCCTAATCTAACTGAGAATAGGTCAATCTTACGTAAAATGAAACTTCTAGTGCAACCACCAACACATGGCCAGACCAAAACGGGCGAGGGAATCCATATTAAGAAATATATTCAAGAATAGCATAAAATAATAAATATAAATCAAGTCATGTTGCAACATTTGAAGATTAGAATTGCACACAGAAAAATACAACATAAAATCACGTGCAAAACACTTTGTGGATGCATTATGGTGTTTACACACATCGCAACTAGATAACATGCATAAACATCCTTTCGAACTTTCAAATTGGGAAAACACAAAGAAAGTAGAAAACTTATGCTTCACAACAAAGCTTGTCAAGTATGACTCCAACATTGAGAAATAGGATCATGCAAAACATATGGAGGATACAAATATTGCGTAATAGATTTATTTTTAATTTATGCGATCAAATGATGATGATTCCTGGAAGATGAAGTACTACCTTGATCATGATTGGAACCAACATGAAGAATGTGAGAACTTGACATAACCGTTAGCATAGGATGAATTTCCTCGACAACTTGTGATAGTTCCAGGACATCAAAAAGAATATCATCAAAAACCAATGGCTTAGAAAAAAAATCAGTAGTAGAAAATGTAGATTTGTGACCATATGAATCGATGAATTAATCATGAAAACCATGATCATAAATTTTTTCGTGAGAAATAAGGTCATCCTCATGATCTGATGAATCATAGAGAGGAGGATATTGAAAATATGTAACTTTACTCTTTGTTTCTTAATAATGATCAGATGATGGATTTGAGAGATGAGGAAGAGAAGATTTTTCCTCTCTACATTTAGATAGAAAAATTGCATTCCACGAGTCCTAAATGTGAATCATAATTAACATCATTAGAAATTGATTCTTTGAAAGGTACAATAGGTATGACGGAATCGTTGAATATGTCAAGATAATGTGGGAGAGGTGACGAAGGACAAATATCAACTTTCAACGCAAATTCATGTTCAAAAACAAAATCCCACACATAGCCATCATGAATGAGATCGCAAATTCGCTATAGAACACCAAATCCATCTTGAATTTGGTCCTTGTGAACATCAAAATAATTGATAGAAATAGGTGAACCGAACAACTCACAATCAGGAGGATCAAAAGAACCAATAGATAGAGGACAAGGAGACATAACATCATCGTAAATATCATATTCACTTTCCAAAGTTGTGTTTGAATTCTGAGTATGTGGGACGTGAGAAGATGGTGGAAAATCTACGGATGAACTCTCAAGTTATTCCACCTCAACCAACGTAAATGGAGTTGTTTAATGATAAGAAGACAAAGAGTCGCTAGGAACAACAACTTCCTTCATCGTAGATTTACGAGCTCTATAACTGAGGTATGTTGGGATACTTTTGAAATATTCATATTCTTTTGGATTCATCAAAATATGAATAAGAAACTAAAACTTCTCCTTCATAAGATTCCAATCAACATCATCTTCAGAAAATCATCACAGAAATTAATAAAATGATCATGAAAATCGTTAATAGATTTATCAGGTGCTTTTCGCAGACACATGATTTTTCTACAAACATATTTATAATCATACTTGTCAAAGGTGAAATAAAACTCCTTGAAAATATGTTTGAAAGAGTGAATGGAAGTGGTCGACAATGTGTAACACCAATCCTTATGCGCGCTTCGAATGTGAGAATGAACAACCTGCAATCAATATCCTCACAGTGAATAATGTGCTTAGTGAAAAATTCAAGAAAGTGAGAGGTGTGCTCGAGAATGGTTTTTCCACCATTGCCACCAAAATTTAGATTCGATAAGTCATTGATTATTCTCATGGGCACTTTCAGATTTTTAGTTATGGAAAAACATGTCAAGGTTAAGATATGGGAAGAAGCCATTTAAAGATGCAAAAATTTAAAACAGACTTCACGAGCTCAGCTTGTCATCTTCCCCCCTTCTAGTTCCATAAATATTGACGGTGTTGGATCCACAAACATTCAAGGGATATCCCCAATATGAAGTCCAAATTATACCTCATACCATTTGGTGTAGGAGTCCCATCCAGAATACGGCTAGGTTGAGTGGTATGCCTTTGCTGCAATAACGCATAGAATGATGTGTTTGTAACTTTGGTGAAAAAAGTGTGTGACTTTTCAGAGGGTCAAGTGCAATGCATGAAAGGTTCTAACAAAAGATAGGGAAAGTGAGTGATGCCCTTAGAATCCTGTAATAGTACGCAGCTTGAAAGGAACACACGAGCATAAAAGAAATCATAAGTTAGCCTACAAAATAGTTCACAAGTTAACCATGATGTAAATATACAACAAAACGCATTCAACAAGGTTCGTACTAATGAAAATGAAATATTTCATAAGCGTTAGAACAAATGAAATAACATATATTGCAAACATAACAAGAATAGTCCTACTATATTCACAACATATGCATGAAAATGTTTCAGCGCTGAGCTTTTATTAAAGTGAAAGTTCCAAGCATGCATATACAATTGACGAACCGCTAGCCCCAATATTGGAACATGAATCCAACACTTGCTCCTCCAAAGAAAGATACTCCCTCTATGCTAAAGAGAATTCAAGGCTCTTAATAAAAATCCCAAGCTTCTTATCTCAAGCCAAAATCCCCTTCCATGACTCATGAGGGTATATTTATAACAAAAGGGGTGAATATTCATCTCCCTTTGTGACTCTTTGACTCCCCTCACAACTGTTTGACTTCCTACAACCATGGCCTTTGGAATTCATTACAAATTCCTCTTCACATTCCACAACTTACACTTGGAATTTCACTAATTAGTTACAAAAGAATATTACAATATTTCTCATACCCATTTAAGACAAAATAGGGTAGAGCCAACTAGACAGCCTAATAATACAAAACATATTAATTTTGAGATTGGGGAAACTCTAGCTCTGCCACCTCCACTTATATTTCCTCATTCATATACTTATGACAGTATTTGTATTGCATAATGACTTCCCTAAAATGTGCAATAGGATTAGGCTGGAAGCAAACTCTAGCCTCCATTGCATTAAGGTAGACTGATTTGGAACCAGCCTGAATGTCCTTCAGCAGGAACAACATAATGTTGATCTAGACAGGGACACCACTGTATTTCTGCATATTTCTTATGTTCACCTCCAGATCTTCCTTGGTAGTGATTTGTCTCAGCTGGTCCAAGTATTCTGCTACCTCATGCCTGACCTGATTTATGTGTTTGGCCTCGGTGAGTGAACCAATCGAAATCCACGTTGTTGTATAATCGTGCATATGAGGCCTAAATTTTAGCAATGAATGAGGTGAGTTTCTTATTAATTTGGATGATCATCCACACTTGTGCTCTATCCAAATTTGTGTGTTTCCTTGTTTTCCTTCCCAGATCGGATGTTGCCCCTTTATGTTTCATTGACCACTCATGCATGACATAAATGGATGTGTGGACAGACTTGATATTCTTAAAATTATCCTTGCACTTCAGTTGCATGTCATGCAAGATGAAAACTAATTTATGCATGGTTACCAACTCCTCATAAAGGCTCTACATTGTCTCTCCTAGTGTTAATACTTCTCCAAGTATGTTTTCCTTTATTTTTTCAAGACATGCTTGTGCGAAGGCTACTTTCTGGACTTCTGCTTATATTTGTTCCACTTATTTCCTTGCATCCTGCAATTTATTTTCAATTTTTTTATTCTTGGCCATGATATACTCTGTGTTTGACTTGGAAGCTCCTGCAAAGGCCAATTTGGATGCAGCAAGGGGCTACTAGATTCCTTCTAATGTCTGTGCCAATTACCCTTTCTCTAATGAATGCAGGAGATGTGATCTTGTTTGGAAAATGTTTATTTTATGCTTGTACAATCTTCTTCTGAATTTCATCGTAATTCATATTTTACTTATCCATGACCGGGCTATCATTGAGAGGAACAATTTCCTCTTCTTCGCTCAAATCTTGCTCTGTTGTCATAGGAGGGGGATATTGAATGGTGATTGGTTGTGTGCTTGACATCAGGTCAACATCTTGGTTTTGCGGCTCTACCTCCATCTATATGTCTTGAATAATGATCAACTCTTCAATCTCTTGAGAAATTTCCTTCTCCTGCAATTTTTTTCTATCCTCTTCAATTTGTCGATTATGTTCTTTCTCTTTGGCTTATTTCCACGATACTTATTATTCCTCCATATTCTACCTTTATTCTTCTTCTCATTTATGTCTTTCTTCTTCTTCTTCTTCTCCTTATTGCTTCTGACTTTATTCTTCTAATCTCTTCTTCTCTTCTCATATTCCTCCTGCTTTTTTTCTTATCTCATTCTCCTCTATTTCCTCCTCTTTTCTATTTCTATGGTCACTTTCAGGATGAAGGGATTTGTTTTCATCTTGTGGCTCTTCTCTTCCATTGGGCTATGCACAACCTTCCTCTTACCTTTATCACACATCGGGTTGCATATTTCTGCTAGTTTTGTCTATGGAATAACTTCCTTCTGCAGAGTAACTTACAATGTTCTAGTGAAGCTGACTGGTTCACGAGACCTAGAGACATTGTAACATTTTTTTCATCTTTTCCTCCTCAGGCTTGTAGAATGTCTCACTTGGAGACTAGAAATGAATCCTTGCATCATTTTATTTACATAAATTTTGCAGATAGTATGGATTTAATTCCAAGCGACCGAATGTGAAGTTATCTATCTCCTTTCCTTTCATCTCGACAACCTTCAAGTTCTTGATCTCGTACAATCTGATCTGCAAAGGAAGAGTGGGCCAAGGTGCTTTCTTCTTCCTTTCAAAAATTGTTGACAACCCTTTGGAGAGATGATAAACGACCTCTCGCATGGCCAAATATTTAGTGGCATATCTCGAAAGAAGATGTGGAGAATTATATATGTTGAACACTCTGAGGTAGGTGCCATCCGGCGAAGTAAACCAATATGTTATCTCCAACACTACCTACATTGCTTCATGGGACATGCAAGATGGCTCTTCCTTGAATATTAACTTATAAAATGGAATTAGGAAGTGATAATTGAACTTCTCCCTTACTCCCTTGAAGCTAAACATCAAAAGAATATTTCAGTAGATATATACGGCAGGTTCTTGTGGTGACTAGGTCCAACTCATGCCAGGGAATAAAATTTGAGCATAGATTGCATCCAAAAAATAGGCATACATGTAAAATTTGGCTTCCACATCCTTGGGAGGGTTCTTAGCACTAGTCACATGGATTCTTAATTGTTGAGAAAACATATCTGGCCAGTTGAACAATTTTCCTTTGTTCACAACCTGATTAAGAAAGAGTTCCTAACCTTCTGAGGAGGTCTCAATATTGATTTTAACATAGATTCAAAAACATAAGAAGATCAAGTACTAATAGGCCCTCCTAAGATATTTTTCCTTGTAAGTATTGTTGGGTGCTTGGTGGAATTTTGAAGGCTCTTTCACCCAGCCTTTGACAACATCCTTTTTAATCATGTAGTTGGTGACTGCGTAAAAGTGTGAATACATGTATGACTCTGGCATCGACAAATGATACATCAGGTGATAATAATGTGCCATAAATGACTCAGGCCTTTGTCCACTGGTACTGGTGAGAGTCATAGTCTTGTTACCTATATGTGAGAATATCCAGCCGATGATTTCTGCACATGGAAAAACTGAGTACCTGCATGAAATCTTGTGTAGCCTTGATCTTGGACATCGACATACACCTGTCAGTATTCAAGATATTCTTTAAAGGTATTTACTGAGAATACTTCATTCACCTTATGCCATGTGATGTCTGACTCTTTCTCTAAAAATAGTTGAATGTCTGAGTAAATTGGTAAGTTCACTGGAGCACTCTTAACTACCTCTCTAGTGCTTCTTTCTATGGTATCCTTTGAGACAATTCTCTTGGGATCCATAATTATAGTAACTTCACAAGAGAAGTCCTCAAAAAATTATAGTACCTGCAAGAGATAAATGCACTCATGGAAAACGTAAATTAGCTTAAAAAAATGACTCATAAAGCAAGATTTGAGAAACAACCATCAAATTGAGGGGAGAAACTACACAAATATTGAGCTGAGGGAAGATGTTGGCTTCATGAACTGCACATTGTGCGGTCTCAACAATCGAGGGGGGGGCTTGAGGCTTGAGATGGTGCAATGCGTTGTCTTAGCCTGGGCAGAATGAGGGAGATATTGCAAATTTCACATTCTCAGTGGCTAAGGGATTAAGGTTGAGCCCTGGAACTATGCAATGTGCATTTAGGTCAGCCAACTATTAAACATTTTGTATTCTCAGAGGCCAAGCATGAAGCTTGAGCCTTGGACTTGCACAATTCCCAGTTGAGCATGGAAACTATTGGCCAAGTGCGTGGAACATTTGCTTGGGAAGAGGGTAAAAAGTGGTAGATCTTGAGTGAAAGTGAAATTGAGAGTGTAGATCTGACTAACTAAACATATATCTGTGCAAATCAAGTGTAGAAGATCAAAATTAAAAAGGAAAATCAAACATCGATAGGAAGTCGTCAAAATAACGATCACCGGTGAGAAAAAACAATAAATCTAATGTGACACTTGTAAAAAGTGAACAACGGAACAAACCAACACTTCTACAAGCTAATATAAGGTAAAATTCCATCAATCATGAAAATAAACAAGGGAAAAAACACTCACATAAGAAAAACAACAAAAAGCGACAAAAGACGACAAAATAAAACTTACCCGAAAAAGCGCCACAAACTCCACCGAAAGCTCCTCGATCTCCTCAAGAATGATAGAGCTCCAAGATCAAATGTGAAAATAATACTTAGGGGTTTCTATTATATAGATCTATTCCAACTAGGGTTTATGATGCACATGCCTAAAATCAAGGAAAAAGAAACACTTGGCAGAACGATAAAAAAAACAACTTGTATCAAACTTTAGGAAACTGATAATCCAGTCTCTATTTTCTAGGAGTTGTATTTTCTTATTTTTGAATTTTTTTTCTTTATTTTTTTCTAGAAATTCACTTCTCACACTGCCAAGAAAGATTGTGCAATTTCTAGTCACAAGGAACTGGGAAACTCTTTGGATCAGTGCATTGCGTAGTTTATGAGGGTAGGGAAGATTCTACACAATTTTTGACCTTAAGGAAGGCCTTCCCCTCAGGATTGTGAAGTTTTTTAGCTCAAGGTTGGATTACCTTTGAGTAATGTGCAATTAAGTTCCTCAAGGTTGTCTTGCATTCCAATATTATGCAATTTTTGAAGGGGGGACTCAAAATGTTGTAGACTCAAGGCAAAAGATGACTTGTGACTAAAAGGTTTAGATCAGAATCAAAACAAAGCATCACAAGCTTTGCATGAACTGATAAGTCTTTACATAGCATTAGTATGTGACGATAGTGAAGGGTAAGCTCTTGTGGTCAAAAGGGAGGCTCAAAGCATGGGAAAAATTTTGGAGGGTGGTTGTAGCCACTACAACACTTTCAAACCATACTAGTGCACTAAAATAAAAGGAACACAATGGTGGGTTTAAATAACAATAACTTGCCAAGTTAATATTTCATTTCACCTTCTATAAATTCTTCCAACATCTTTATGCACGAGTGCTCTTTGTCCTTTTGCAATTTCCCCATTTTTTTGTCCTTTTAAATTCTTGGATTTCACAATCCAAACTATAAGGAAAACAAACTTTTGTAGAGTTTTTTTGTCGAAGCACTTCTCTTTATTTCGATTTTAATGAATGTGTTTAGGTGAGGTGAGTTAGTGGAATATTTAGAAGATATTTTTTGTTTTGTGAACTTAAATATAAGTAGACACATTGATTATTTATGATAGCACATGCACTTGTGCTCTCATGTATATAAAAGCATCACAAGTAATAATTCAGAAGGTTGCTTCCCATTCTTAGATTTTGTAAAACATGATGTAAAAAAATTTCCATGTACACACTAAGCCTATAATAATGTTTGTGCACTTATATAAATGTTTTCTACTGTGATTGTATAAGAGGCACATCATGTTAAGATTAAATAAATAAATATCAAATTGCACTTGATTTTGTAAAACATGCCATTTAAAAAATAAATTGATAGTGGCGTGTACTATATGTATATTCACATTGATGCATCATGTATTTAGTGCAATTCTTTATTTCAAATATAAAATTTCCAATTTTCCAATTAAACTATTTCTAAAAAAAAATCTCTATGGTGCTTCCTAAACCTATAATAGCATCAATGTTACAAAAGAGTCAATTAAAAGATACCAAACCATGCTTCAATTATGTACAATAATTTGTTAAAATAAATACAAATAAAATAAAATAATATGTGGTGCACACTAAACCTATTATAATATAAATGCATCTTGATATAGGGTACATTGTTTTAGGCCTAAATAAAACAACTCAATAATTAAAAATAAATAAAACAACTTATTATGTTGCTTATTAGACATAGAGTCACACCAATATGATAATAAAAGGCACATTAATATATGGTTAAATTCTAAAAAAAATACAAAACCAAACTCAATTTTTGTAAAATATGTTATTGAAAAAATACTTAAGACCTGTAAACACACTAATGCACCAAGAGTTTAAAAAAAAAAAAAAAGCACACAACGGTGAGTTTAAATAAAAATAATGTGTGAAATTAATTCCTTAATCTACCATGTATCATTTTTTGAACATATTTAAGCATTAGTGCTCTCCGTCCTTCTAGGAATACTTGATGGTTTTGTGTTTTCAAATTGTTAGATTTTACAATTCACACTATCAGGAAAACAAGCTTGTGCAGAGTTTGTTTAGAAGTATTTCTCTTTATTTTTCTTTTACCGAATGTTTTTAGTGGAGATGAGTAGAGGGAAGTTTTAAAAGAGAATTTTTAATTTTTGCACTTAAAAATAACTAACCACATTAATGATTTATGATGGCACATGCAAATTTCTCTTATATATAAAAAATAAAGATAAATAATAATTCAAAAACTCGTCTCCAATTCTTATATTATGGTAAACACAATCTAAAAGAGAATTGCCTTATAGTACACACCAATCCTATCATAACCCTAATGCACTTATATAAATATTCCCTAGTGTGATTTTATACAATTAGATCGATTGTATTAAGGTTAAACAAATGAATAAATAAGTAATACTAAACTGCACTTGATTTTGCAAAACATGTTATTTAAAATAGAAATTCATATGTGGTGCACTTTATACTATTGCTTCATGTACAAAGTGAAATTCTTCAAGATAAATATAAAAACCTTCGAAAATAAAAACCTTCAATTTTCGAATTCAAGTATTTCTTAGAAAAAATCTCTAAAGTGATTTGTAAATTTATAATATGTAAATTTATAATAGCATCCATATCATATATCATAGTAGGGTCAACTAAAACAAAGCAAATCATGCTTGCATTTTGTAAAATAACCCAACAAAAAAATCAATGCAATGTACATTATATGTATACTCACACTCTAGATTGTGGTGGAAAATATATGTATAGTCACACTAGTGCTTCATGTGCAAAGTTAATGCTTCAATGTTAAACATAAAAACCTTCAATTTTCCAAATAAATTGTTTGTAAAAAAAATTCTACGTGCTTCCTAAATCTATAATACAATATTCATGGGAGGGTAAAACAAAACAAAATAAACCACGCTTGAATTTTGTATAATAACCCATTTAAAAAATAAATCAATATGTAGTGAACATTAAACACATAACCATACAAATGCATCTCTATACGAGGTACATTACTTTAGGGTTAAATGAAACAACTCAAATTTTGTGAAAAAGTCTATTAAAAAAATATGTTTTGCGGTGCTTACTATACATATAGTCATGAATGTGATAGAAGGGACGCTATTATGTGGTTAAATTTTAAATAATGAATCTGATATAAAGGACACTCAAATTTTGTAAAGCGTGATATTAAAAAGAAATGCTGCACTAGTGCACCAAAATAAAAGGCATACAATGATGAGTTTAAATAAAAATAACTTGCCAAATTAATTTCTCATTTTACCATCCACCAATTCATCCATCATCCTTAAGCTCCATGGCTCTTTATTCTTTTACAAATGCCCCCATTGTCTTGTGCTTTAAAATTGTTGGATTTCACAATCCACACTCTTAAGGAAAACAACTTTCTCTAGATGTTTTTGCTTTTGCAGAAGCACCTATCTCTATTTCACTTTTAGCGAATGTTTTTAGTGGATGCAAGAAAGTGGGCGTTTTAGAACAGACTTTGTTATTTTGTAAACTTAAAATTAACAAGGACGGTTTCTAAGCAACAACTCCCTGCCAAAAAGGGAGCGTATATTGTTTAGTACGAGTATATTGTTTATTATGAGTATAGTATAGTATGCCAAGCATGGAGGGTATATTGCGTATATTGTTTAGTACAAATATAATATAGTAGTAGAAACTATAGAATTTCATTTAAAACGGGAAACTATAGAATTTCATTTCAAACTAAGTAAAAAATAGAATTTTATTTAAAACCAAGAACCAAGTGAGTAGAAAAATAGAATTTCATTTAAAACCAGAAACTATATAATTTTATATAAAACATAGTGGAATTTCAAATTATATAAAACATAGTGGAATTTCATTTAAAACATAGTGAATAGAAAAATAAATAAAATTTCATTTAAAACATAGTGAGTAGAAAAATAAATAAAATTTCATTAAAGTGAATTTCATTTAAAACCAAATGAGTAGAAAAATAAATAGAAGTGAGTACGACAATAAATAACCAAGTAGAAAAATAAATAGAAGTGAATTTCATTTAAAACCAAATGAGTAGAAAAATAAATAGAAGTGAGTACGACAATAAATAACCAAGTAGAAAAATAAATAGAAGTGAGTAGAACAATAAATAGAATACAGTAGCACCAGCTCGCAAGCTTCATAATCTCAAATTTACAGTCTCGCATTCATTGCCATGAATTCACATTATCACTCCTGAAGTTTCAGCTTTGAATAATAAAATAGTGCCCCAAAGGCCCACGGGTTGCGAGTGCCTTTACCTGCCCAACAAAAAAATCCCTAGAAGATATATAACTGTTAATAAGAATTATTTGTGTGCCTTACCCTCCGAATGGATCAGAGTTGAGTTATATTAAATTAAATGTCGTAATAGTAGATTTAAACTTGGACCAAAGTTACATCGTAATTAAATGTAGTAATGGCATATTTATACTTGGACCAAAGTTACTTCTTCACGATGGAGACTCCAGGGCGTCAGAACATTATACTCACGCTACCATCTCACTTAATAATTCGCTTCACAATTTCAAATCTCATGTGTGGTCGTTACAATGTTGTATGAGATCAAGAATATTTACATTGTTTCTTATACGTTCTATAGTTAGTAGGAATGAAAATAAAAAATAATGTTTTCCACTTGAAATAAAATTCTCACAAAAATAATGGTTAACGAGAAACCTTGCGAATATTCATGGATAATGTTGGGGAAAGTCGGTGCCAATGTTTTCAGAAAAGTAAATGAAGTGATTATGCAGAACAGAGAGGCCTCCCTCTCAAGTTTATTGTGTCTATGGCGGCTGCCAGTAAGTTTATTGTGTCTATGAAAACTTAAGATATATAATATCCTTAAACATAAAATGTTTATGATTTAATGTCAGCATTAGTTAAATGAAATTTGATTTTTCTATAAAATTGAGATTTAAGCTAAGATTTTCTGCATTTTGCCTAGGGATGAGGCCAGAACCACGAAAATAACCTAAAATATGGTTTAGCATATTAAGCATATGGTTAAAAGTATGGTTTAGAATATTAGACATATGGTTATGGTTGAAAGTATGGTTTAGCATATTAAGCATATGGAGTTGCATATGCTTAACAACCCACATACTAGTAAAATATCGGTAAAATAATGCTAAGTAAAAAGCCTCCGATCACTATAGTCCCATGCCTTGACGGCAGGGACTAATAAGACACATCAATGATCTATGATAGAACATGCACTATAAATGTACCACATATAATAAATCAAAACGTTGCTTCCCATTCTTATATTTGTAAAACATGATATAAAATATCTTTTCTTAGTATTACACACTTAGCCTATAATAGCCCAAATGAATCTATATAAATATGCCCTAAAGTGTGTATATAATGCACATGGTATTAAAGATTAAATAAATAACGCCCATATTTGCTTGATTGTGTAAAACATGCTATTTAAAAAAAGGTTGTGTGTTTCACACTATATGTATATTCACACAAGTGCTTTATGTACAAAGTATGCACAACTTCAATTTTCCAAAGAAACCATTCTAAAAAATTGCTATAGGGTGCTTCCAAAACCTATAATAGCATTGATGTTGTGGGAGAGTTAAATGAAACATACCAAACCAATTCAAATTTTGTAAAATAGCTGACATTTAAAAAAAATTATAAACATATAATTGTGTAGATGCATTTTGATGCACATTGCATTGTTGTATGATAAGATAAAACAACTCAAATTTGTAATAAAATACCTATTTAAAAAATTGTTTTTTTGGTGTTTACTATATATATAGTCATATCAATATGTTGTGATAGAAGGCACACTAATCATATGTTTAAATTTGAGATAGTGCTAAACAACACAAAAATTTTGTAAAACATGTTATTATAAAAAATTCTCAAGGCTTGTAAGCACATTTGCGCACCAAGATAAAATGCACAGAATGGTGGTTTTAAATAAAAATAACTTACCAAATTAAACTCCCATTTTACCATCCATTAATGTTTCTAACATGTTCGATTATTATTGTTCTTTTTCCTACAAATTCCCCATTGTCTTGTGCTTTCAAATTTTTGTAACTCACAATCCATAGTATAAGGAAAATGATCTTTCACTTTTGTGGAAAAGGTTATTTTACTTTCTATTTTGAGTCCAAGGAAGATCGGGATATGATATTTAGGAATGGACCATAATTCATTGACTCAAGAGGTTTATAATTATATCAATGGACACTAGACTTCGATCCAGAACTTGAAATACCCAGCATAGTTCCAGTATGGGTACAGATCCCCCACCTCCCTCTCCAATGTTGGGGAGATGATTCGGTAAGAGATATTGGTAATGAAATTGGAAAATACATAGACAAAATCGGGTCAAAATAAAATCACCATGCATGTGTACAGAACTGTGTAGAAGTCGATTTGGGTAAAAGGTTACGAAAGGCAGTGAAGATCAAGGTAGACAATTGGGTGCACATTCATAAACTAGACTACAAACAACTCCCTTTCAAATGTAAGGTATGTCATGAATATAGACACTTTGCAAGTAAATATCCAAAGTGATAAGAAAATGAGTCACAAGATACTCAAGAAGCACAATGGTAAACTATAAAGCACAAAATATCTAGAAACTCCAACAAATCCTCCAAGCATGTAGTGCATCCTCATGGTGGACCCTCCTCATTTGACCCCCCTCATTTGACCCCCCTCCTCCCAATCATAAACCCTCAATGAAAAGTGGGACCTCCCAACCCTTTTCCAGCAATCCCTTCAAGTCCCTAGCTAATCTGCCCTCTGTTCTAGATCAAGATGATCTACATGTTAATCCCATAGAGCATGAAGAGGGGAATATCCGCATAGATCAATTTGATGTGATCCTCCTCTCTCATTAGATTATTGATCTAGAATATCCCACTCCCATTGTCCATCCACTAAAATCCATTCCTCCAACATCTGATCTTCCCCTTACTAGCCATACAATTACCCACCTTGAATCTCCTTGTGCCTTAATGAACCCCCCTACAACCTATTTTGTAGGGATATTAACTAGAACCAAAGCTGAAGAAAACTTAGCACCTTCAAAAATGAATTAAAAAATATCTTGAAATGATTCAAACAAGGAGATGTAGGATAAATTAGCATAAAAATATATGGCATTGGGAGTTAAAAAATTGATGGACACATACCTAGACAAAGTAGCAACAATAAAGGAAATGGAGACCTAGGGAGGGAGAGGTAAGGGCTCTACCACCCCCTTATAAGGTAAATAATGAATTTGGTATCGTGTAATTGTAGAGGCCTTGGTCAGGCTTCCAAAATAAGTGCAATCAAATATCTCATCATATCATAAATCCCAAAAATATTTCTACATTAGGAGACCAAGCTAAGTGAGGAAGAAATGACATCAGTAGTTAAAAGAAAAAAGAACTTCCAACAAGAATAAATTAGTGCAAGAGGAGCAACAGGAGTTGTGTGTACTATTTAGAGGCAGACAACCATGGATCTACAATGTGTTTACATATATCAATATTGGATCAAGACCAATTTTCAAATCAAAGACACTGAGAAAGTCCTCGTAATATACAACATTTATGCCCCTACACATTATAGAGACAAAGAACAATATTGGAAATATTTAGCAGATATATTAACAGAAGAAGGTAACCATAATTTTATAATAGGAGGTGATTTCAATTTAGTCATTAATTCCATATAAAATCAAGGTAGATTCTATCTCCCAAATACAAGCAAGGATAAGCTTAAAACCATAATCGAAGTGCATAATCTAATAGAAGTGATTAAAAATTCAATTGGAGAAATAGAAGGTTAGGTCTGGGCAACATAAAAGAAAGGTTGGATCAATTTTAATCCATGCAAGTTTCATGGCAAGAGCTGGGACCATCTCTTCAAAAATCCTCTCAGTTGCAGCATCAGATCATAATTCCATTAGCTTATTTATAGGTGAAAGAATTAATTTGGGACCTCTTCCTTTTTGCTACAATCCACATTGGTTTTCCCTAGAAGAGGCCAAGAATCTAGTGCAGACTACATGGAAGACTAGAATTAATGGGTCACCTAGTTATATATGGGAAACCAAATTAAAGCTTGTGATAATAACACTCAAATATTGGGCAAGATTGAGATACAAGGAGCCAACGCAAGAGAAAATAGAGTTGCAAAAAGAGCAGGAAAATGTATAGGAAAGAAAGGAAAATGAAGAAGAAAGTGTAGAGTTGAAAACCAAGGAAAAAGATATATATTGGAAATTATATCAAAGCAACAAGAAAGAAGAATAAATTTGGAGGATTAAGTCTAGAATCATGTGGATACAAGTTGGTGACAAGAACACATATTTTCTCCATAATCAAACCAAAACAAGAAGAATAAAAAATCAAGTAGATGTGATAGTTGGAGAAGGAAACATCTCCATTGAAGGGCAAGAAGAAATAAATATGGAAGCGCACTAACATTACAAAAGGATATTGATAGCAGATTTAGATCCAAATAGTTTGAATATTTCATTATAACAACTACAAAATGGTAATAAAGAAGGTCAATGCAACATTAAATAAACTAGTGGATTAAGATGAAATGCACAAATCAATTTGGATTGTGCATCTAGATAAAGCGTTGAGGCTAGATGGATTCACCATAGGATTCTATCACACATATTTGGATCTCATGGTCTCAATCCAAGCAAAAAATAGGAGGTAAACCAATTCAACTTTCCTTGCTCTAATTCCTAAATAAACTAGGACCACTTCATTTAATCGTTTTACACCTATCTGCTTGTGTAATTCCTATTACAAACTCATAACCAAAATCCTTGAAAGTTGTCTCAAAATTCTCCTCCCACAGTTGATCTATGAAAAACAAGGTGTATTTATCCAAAAAAGACAGATTATGGACAATGTTCTCTTACTAGAAGAAGCCATCTGTTCCAGCCTATCCAGAGAAGAGTAGGGACTCATTCTAAAACTGGACATGGAAAATTTCTTCAATAGGGTTAGACACTCATTTATTTTTTGTTTTTTTAGACAAGTTGGGTTTTAATAATGATTTCATTGACCTCATTAAGGCATGCATCAACAAGCCATGGAAAGCTCCTATATTAAATGGAAGACTAGGAAAAAAATTTCAGAACACCCAGAGACTAAGACAAGGATTTCCTATTTCACCATTTCTCTACATCATCATGGCAGAAACTCTTAGCAAGAAAATTGAGCATCATAGACAAAGAGGGTTTCTCATTGGATTTTAGTACAACAAAGGAGTCAAAATCATGAATCATTCCCAATTTGTTGATGACACTTTGTCCAAAGGTGAAGCCTCCCCCATAGTGGCAAGAAGATTTAAGCTTATCTTAGACCAATTATTGGAATTCTTGGGAGGACTTCTCAATGGGTTAAAGAGAAACATATATATTTGGAACACCCCTCCAATAATTCTTCAGCGCACATCTCAAATATTTGGAATACCTTTCAAAGTGGATTGGATACACTTCAAATATTTAGGCACGCCAATTTCCAAGAAAACTCTTAAAAATGAGATCTAGACAGAGGTCATAAACAAAATGAAGAGGAAACTTTAGCATTGGGGAATGCACTAGCTAAACCTGGAAGGCAGCATCATCTTAATTAAATGTGTATTATTAACCCTCCCTTTATACCAATTTACAATTCTACAAGCTCTTGCAAGCATACAAAGGAAAATAGAGCTCACCATAAGGAATTTTTATGGTAGGGAAGTAGAACATAAACAAAACAAAACAAAAAATTGCTCAATTGGAAAATGATAGCAACACCCTATGAAAGAGAAGGATTATCCATTCAACAACCAATACATATGAACTTAGCCCTTGGTGCAAAAATCACTTGGAGACTAATAAATAAAGGATCAGTGTGGTGGAAGAAAGTCTTAGAAGGGAAATATATGAACACCTATCGACATCAACTCCTTCAAAATTATATACCTACCATACCTTGTTCTCAAATTTTGGAAATTATGCAAAAAAAAACCCCCGCTCCTTCAAGCTCACACCTCAATAATTCTAGGAGGAGGACATGAGATAAATATATGGGATGAAAGTATCATGATAAATCCAAAGTTGTCCATCATTCCGTAAATACAACATCTAAAAAAATTTCTTGTACATAAAGGAATCATTAAACTGAATCAAATTTTAGTTTGGGATTAGAATGGAAACACCTAGAAAGGTTGGAAACATCTAACTATCATGCCTGAGCTCCAACATCAATGGAATCTCCTACTTCAACACTTAAAAGGCATAGGGTCTATATAGTTGAAGCAACATGACAAATTCAAATGGAACCGAATAGGGAGGGATTACAAAGTTAAAAGAAAATATGATTTCCTACAAGGAGAACAAGAGCAATAATCCCTTTGGACTCACTAGAAAGTAGTTTGGAAGATTGAAAGTCTGCTAAATATAAAACTATCCACTTGGACCTTACTCAGGGGAAAGATATAAACTACTGATAATCTCAGAAAGCATGGCATACAAGGTCCATGTATATGCCCACTATGCTTGAACGTGGAGAAAACCATCCAACGCTTGTTCCTCTCATGTATATTCTCAAAAAATTGTTAGAAGTTTATGTTCCATCCTCTTATTGTATAGATAAACTTTGAGCTGAATGTTGACGAGTTTTGCACACAATGGAACTCAAACTACCCATACTCCTTCAAAAAGAAGAACTTTCTCAAAAGATTTTGGATAAGCCTCACTGCATTTCTATGTCAGCAAATTTGGACAACTAGGAATAAATGAATATTGCAAAACAAGAAACCACAACAAAAGAGGATCATTGCTAAATTTTGGGGCCTCTCAAAGGAACCATCCTCTCAAAAGGCAATAATAAGTTATACCAACAAAGTCTGCAAGTGGAATAAGCACTGTGATTTAGATTTGTATTGGATAAGACTCCTCAGAACACTCACAATCATCTAAGAAGCCAACCCATTATTACTAATTGGAAAGTCAGGTTGAAAGATAGGGAATTTACAGACTAGTTAAAATAACACAAGTGACCTTGTATTTTATTTGATGAGGCCTCCAAACACAATCCAAGAAGAGCTATAGTAGGGGGATTCATTCCTGATTCTGAGGGAGAAGAAACAACCTCCCATGAATGGGGATTGGGCAACGGCACAAACAACGAAGCAAGATCATATGGGTTTTTCCAAGGAATTAATATACTTCACAATATTAACCTCAAGAACCCCAAATTGATTGGTGATTCCACCATCCTCATTCAACAGATGGTCAAACACATTGGGACTAAAAACACATTCCTTGGTTAAATTGTACCATGAATCCAACATCAATTAACATATCTAGAGGAGACAACATTTTACCATGTCCTTAGATAAAATTAATGTTAAAGTTTATGAAGAATAAAATTGTGCCTAGCATCATACCTAAGGTGAAAGAAGAATCAATGAAGAGGTATGTTCCCTGCATATTCCCTAAATTTTATTCAAACCACATGTAAACCTAGAAAATTTATGTGTTATTCTCAGAAGTCAAAATGGATCTATTGAAAAATGACGACGTGCACAATCTAATATATAACAAACAAATATTCAAGGGTCAAATTACTACTCTCTATGTAGATCTAAGTGTCCTCAATGGATGATTCAATAAAGTAACAATACCAACTATAGTGCCTCATGTGACTAGCTATAGAGACCATGATCCCAAGGTCAATCATTCCCTTCGAGCCCAAAATTATTTAAATATCAACTCTAGTAAACTCATCTCCTTCATATATTCATTGAGTGTCATCCTCCCACCCCTTCTCTCCCCTATGCTTCTCATTTCCACCTTTTCACAACTCCATGACATCAAGCTTTGTGCCCACACTATGCCTCCCTCAAAGCAGAGTTGGATCAAGATAAAAGTCTCCAGAAATAATGAAATGAGAAATGTAAATCTGAGCTCAATTTCTTGTATGAAAAAAAAAAACTTCTCTCATAAGACTCCCAACAACAAACCAACTTTGCTCTCACATTGATTAGGCCTTATACTCACTGCATGAAGTTGTGGATGCACACCATGGGCACATTAGAATGCTAGAATTCCACATCTCATTTTAGGATAGGAACATTGTTGAGAACTCGGGATCAAAAAATCACAATGAAAATCTCCCTCTAACTAAAGAATGCTCAAACAATCAAGATCACCAAGGATAAGATTAGTCTCTTCAACATGAAGCACTAGTAATTTGTAATTTTTGAAAAAATATTTGATGAAGTGCAAGTATAGTTAATTATTTTAGCAATGTGTTAGAGTTTATGCAGTAAATGCCATAGGAATGCAAGATTTGTTCTTATTTATGTAATAGTAGGAAAATATAGGGAGGGATATCTAATGGTAGAATTTATTTCCAGCCAGTATGAAGCTTTGTATCAAGGCTTTTAGCCTCTTTTTTGAAATTAATACATGATAACTGAATTTGTAAAAACAATAGCTTTTGCAAAGATTTTTGTAATAGCACTTCTCTTTATTTCTCTTTTAGGAAATGTTTGAGTGGAGGTGATCATATGGAATTTTTTGAAGAGATATTTGTTCTAGAAACTTAAAAATAACTATAGACATTGATGATTTGTGATAACACATGCATTTTTTCTCTTATATATATAAACACACCACATATAATAATTTATAAGTTTCATCCCATTCTTTGATTTTTAAAAACATGATGTAAAAGAAAATTTCCCTATAGTACACAATGAGCCTATAATAGCCCTAGTGCACATACATAAATATGTCTCGATGAGATTGTATACGAGGCACATCATGCTAAAGATTTTAAAAACAACAACAAAAATAAATTGAACTTAATTTTGTAAAACTTGTTATTAAAATAAATTTGATATATTGTGCGCAGATATCTATATTCACAAAATTGTTTCATGTAAAAAGTGTGATTCTTCATGTTTAAATATAAGAACATCCAATTCTCCAAAGAAACTATTTTTAAAAATTTTCCCTAGGGTGCTTCCTAAACCTATAATAGCATTAATGTCATAGGAGGCTTAAATGAAGCAAACCAAACCATGCTCAAATATTTCAAAATAATCCATTTCAAAAAAAATCAATATGTGATGTGCACTAAACATATAATTGTATAGATACATCTTGATACAATATGCATTGTTTTTGGGTTGAATAAAACAACTCAAATTTTGTAAAAAAAGAGCTATTAAAAAACTTTCTTTATGGTGTTTATTATACACATGGTCACACCAATGTTTTTTGATAGAAGTTTGTTTATAAAAAGTTTCCTCTATGGTGACAAAGTACTTTTGACTTATAGGATTGTCTAAGGCTTATGACAAACATGTAGGTTTTAACCCTGTACAGAAGATACCTGCAAACAAATTCTTAAAACAGAAAAATATATAATAGCGAGAACATAAAACAAACATACATAGATACTTTCCCTTGGATCCCAAAGCCGAGAATACCAGATTGATTTTTCATTAAATTCCTTTCAATGTTACAATACATATATATATAATTCGAATCATTGATGAACCCAAATCCATTAACCCTGGATTAGAAAATAACCATATTTCCCTTGACCAGATATACAAAATACCATAGGTAGAAAACCATCATGCCAAAAACCATGTGAAAAACCCACGCACAATACCATGGGAAGGTCCATCCACGATTTTTGGATCGCCCCCCATCCTTGGGTCTTCCAAAATATAAGTGGGTCCGCATAAAAATAAATAAATAAAATAAAAACAAAAAAATCCTACTGCCCCCCTATAAACCCCCCCGACATGGGGGGCTTCCACCCCCCGCTGCTTCCAAAACAACGTACAATGCATGTTTCTATTCATGGAAAGAATATAACACATACCCAACAAAAAAACTGTCAATATCTACTTAACCCAGAAAATAAATTATCATGCATGGATAATAAAAGTAAATGGAGACAAAAAAAGGGAGTGCACCTTATCATGGACAACTATTGCTCATTCCATCAAGAATATCATTCAGAAAGTACATTCCCATAGTGGAAACACAACATGAATGCTTTGGAAACACGTGTTGTGGATTCCTTACTAGTAGATGAGTAGTCAAAACAAACAGAAGAAACAAAAGAACTTGCAATGGCTGAAGAAAGTACCAGTATTGAACATATAGTGAATGATTTTGATTGTATTCTTAATTCTGACAAGAAAAGTGTTGAAGCACCCCACAAATTGAAGCTCCTCCTCGGAATTAAAACAGTCGATATAGTTGGAGGATCAAAGGGACCATTTCTGAACAAGAGTTGACAAGACATAAATTGAAGGAGAAATTGTTAAGAAGGATCTCACCATCGATCAACCCTGCTCATAATTCAAAGAGTAAGTATGGAAACACAACTACTTCTAAGAAAACTTCCTCCAACAACAAAAGTAATTCCATCATTCTGGAAGTATCAAACAAAGCTACTACTCTAGACACTTTGACACTGCGTGCTAAAGGTGAAACAATTGAGTACAACATAGTTGAATATTTTAAGAGAGCTCTAGCCAATATTTTCATCTTTGAGATTGTGAAGATAGCAAGCCAATGTGAACTGCTAGTCTAAGCCTTCTCACAACCTTCACTAGGTGACAAAGCTTCTACCTCTCATAAAGTGTCTAGTAGTTCTTCCGACACCCTTGAATCTGTAGTTAATGTTGTAACAATAGAAGCTAACACTTTTTTCCCTCCATTTTTGTTAACATTTTAAATTTTTAATTACAATGTCCATAATTGTTTAGTCGATTCTGGTGCATCTGTGAATGTAATGTCGTTATCTGTTGCCAAGAAAATAAATTCTAAATGGGATAAAACCATTGCACAAATCATTCAGCAGGACAGGTCTCTTGTCCAAGCTATTGGTGAAATCAAGAATGTTCTTATTCGATTATCATCTGATCAACGAGTTCATCAATGTATAAATATTGTAATTGTGGACATCCCTGAAGACTATGGCATATTCCTTAGAAAAGACTGGTCTAGTAAGCTACAAAGATATTTTTCTACATATTGGTCACATTTATGGCTTCCATACAAGGGCAGAAATAACCAGAGTTGAGTGGAAAGTGAGAAATACATGAAATACACCGTGACACCACTTGAGAGCTACAATGATCTTGTTTCCTTTGCCAATCTAATCTTTGGAAATTTATTCCTTGAATATTACTATGGGTCTTACCAAGCGTAGCCATCACCCATCCCTCCAGATACACAGCTGGAGCTCCTTCCTTGTTCTCTAGTTGGAGCAAATGAATCTTGTAATATAGATGTACATAGTAATAGTAATAATAGTATAGGAAGAAACCTAGTATCTAATATTATTTGGAATTTATACTTTGATTTTTCAAATACGCAGGATGACTCTAGAGCTATTTTCATACTTATAGACCCATGTAATAAGAAGCATATCATTTCATGTCATTTGGAGTTCGATTGTACAAATAACGTTGTTGAATATGAAGCACTCGTACTTGGATTAAAGGAAGCCATCGATCTAAAGGTAGATATTCTCAAGGTAATTCGTGACTCAAGGGTGGTCACTCGTTAGTTATGGGATACTATCCACTGTGTTTCACCAAATATTAAAAATTACTAGCAAGAGGTATAACGTTTAATTAATCATTTTAAATCTTTTAATATCATTTATGTTCCTAAACTTAGAAATGTTGTAGCAGATGAATTAGAAAACGTAGTTGATAGAATGTCACCATTGAGAAATGGTTTTTCTATTGAAACTATATATAAACCATATGTGCCTGAAAATGTCACTAATTTCCGTGTTTTCAATGATGACCAAGAGATACTGCACTTTATAGCTAATGTAGACGTATTCAAGGATGCTTCCATAGAAGAGTATGAGCATGAAAAGGCTTTGTAGGAGGCATCTAATGCAACGAAAGGAAACACTATTCCTAAAGGTGTGGTGTCCCTAGAGAATTTATATGGCCCATAGAACCGATTTAGAGGACCGATTAATACAAAGAATCAGAGTTCAAAGTTATCATCTAAACAAGTCAATCTAGGAACTCAAGAAGATCTAAAGTATGTGAAATTTGGTACATGTTTTTCACCATAATAGCGATAGGAATTTAGCCACTTATTCAAATATTGTCGTGATGTGTTTGCATGGACATACGACAATTTAAAGACACATGAGACTCATATTATCTAACACGTGATTCCCATAAAGGAAAGGGTAAAATCATTCCAGCAGAAACTAAGGAAAGTCCATCCAACATTGGAACCACTCATCCAAAAGGAATTGAGAAAGTTAGTGGATGGCTAGATCATTTTTAAAGTTAGAAATTCCACTTGGGTTTCAAATATAGTCCCAATCAGAAAGAAGTCTGGTGAAATAAGTTTATGCATATCCTTTCACAATCTCAACCGAGAATATGATAAAGATAATTATCCAGTGCCATCCATGGAAAAAATCCTATAGATAGTATCTAGGTATGAGATGTTCTCGCTACTAGATGGTTTCACTGGTTACAATCAAGTGCTAGTAGAAAAACCATATCAACTGAAAACTACCTTTAGGACCAAATGGGGAACATTTACTTTCAAGAGAATTCCCTTTAGGCTTATAAATGTCGGTGCTACATTTCAAAGAGTGATGGACATCGCTTTCCGAGGACTTATTGGTCAAAGCGTAGTTTTTTATTTGGATGATGTTACTGTGTCTTCCAAGATAAGATAAAATCATGTACGTAATATGAAACAAATATTTGAGCAGTGTCGAAAGTATAGGATTTCTCTCAATCCCAAGAAAAGTGTCTTTGGTGTGTCAGAAGGGACTCTCTTAGTGCACATCATTGCAAATATTGAAATTAAAATTGATCTCGAAAGGGTCAAATCCATTACACAAATCACTTTCCCAGTGAATAAGAATACTATTCAGTCTTTCTTAGGATCAATTTCCCAAGAAAAATCATCTTTGATTATGCTCAGATAGTTAATCCTATACATTATATGATTAATAAAGATGCAACATATAAATGGGATGAATTGAAAAAGGATTCTTTTGCTTGAATCAAGTAGGCTATTGTTGATGCACCTGCGTTATTCAATCTAGATTATGGCAAATATTTCCTGCTTTATACCTTTGATTTGGTTTCCTCTATTGTGATTGTATTAACTAAAAATGATACTGAAGGAAATGAGCGACCTATATCTTTTATGAGTTTCGACCTATATGGGGTCAGGATTAAATTATCCTTCCATGAAAAACAAGCATAAAATATATACAAGGCAATTAAATATTGCAGGACCTATCTTCTAAAATCCCACACGATCATCTTTGTGCCTCATCTAGTGGTTAAAACACTCTTCATGCAATGATATTTGGGTGAGAAGAGGGAAAACTGGATGACCTTGTTACAAGAAGATGATATTGAATTTAAAATAGTTCATACCATAAAGGGTCATGTCCTTTGTAAGCTAGCATTTGAAGCAGGAGATGTTCCCTACCAAGATATTTTAGGTTGGGAGCAGGAGATAGAAAAGTACAACAATGAAATTTTTCCTCAATCCACATCTACATCTCCATGGTATTCTGATATACAACAATTTCTAGAGAATGGCGCCTTTCACACGCACCTATCGAATAAAAAAAACAGGGAAATTTGTTTAAAAGCTTTATCCTACCAGCTAGTTCATGGGGTGTTTTTCAGAAAGCACCACAAAGATGTCCTACTAAGGTGCCTTGAGCCAAAATATACAAAAAAGGTTCTTATATATTTACACGATGGAATGGCAGGTGGTCACTATGTGGGTGACACAACAACGCATAAAGTCATGAGGGTCAGTTATTATTGGCCCACTCTATTCAAATATGCTCACGCTTACGTCTACAAGAGCCCAACTTGTAAGAGATGTGTCAGTCATTATTAGAGGTTAGTTTCCCCACTGCTACCAGTAGTAGTTGAGGAAACTTTCCGACAAAGGGGCCTAGATGCTATCAGAGAAATTATTTCTCACTCGTCAAAGAAATATCGATATATTTTAACAGGAACTGACTATTTTAATCGGTGGTTAAAATCAGTTCTCTTGAGACAAGTAAATGACCAAGAAGTCATCCACTTTTTGCGAAAAAAATATTATTACTAGGTTTGGCATTCCAATGTCACTTATCTTTGGTAATTTGACTTACTTTTCATCATTGAGACTTTAAGAATTCTCATTATAAAATGGGATTGTATTAAAGCATGCATCTGATTAATACCTGTAGGGAAATGGTTTGATTGAATTAACAAATAAAAATCTTATCTGCATAATCAAGAAAACCATCTTCTTTGAACAAAGGAACCTACAAAACACTTTGACCAATGCATTATGGGATAACCATGTAACTACTAAGCCTTCCCTTAATACCTTGCCGTAATTTTTGGTTTACAGTAGAGAAGTTATCTTACCCTCGAACTTGTATCTCCCATCCCTGCAACTCTCCCAATAGTCACAAGGTATACCTTTACTTATGGTTCAGAGCAGGATAGACACTTTACTCAAACTCAAGTAGGAAAGGCTCAAAGATAAACAGAGATTTTTCATTCACCAAAACCTTGTAAAGCATTGGTTTGATAAGAAAATTGTAGGGGAAAAGAGCTTCAATGTGGGTGACCTAGTACTAAAGTGTGATAAACCCCATGAAGAGAAAGGCAAACACATGAAGTTCCAAACTTTTTGGATTGGGCCAGTACTATTGAATAAAATCTCAGTCTCAATATATTCAAGTTGAAATCCTTAGACAAGAGGATTAACCCCCTTCTCGTAAATGGCCAAGATTTGAAACATTATTTTCAATGGTAGCTACAATCTTCACTTCTGTATAGTTTTTCATTTTTATTTTATTTTTCAATAGTGTCAGACATATGTGTGTTGTGTTATTCATGTCTTGTATTGTTGTTTTCATTGGTCATTGTATATAAATTATACCTTGTGTACAAGTGCATGGCTCAAAAGGACTTTGTCGTGGAATAAAAGAGAAGTGTGACAACCACAATGCTTGGATTTTTGTTTATTCTCATTCTCTGTTTGGGAAATTTCCATAAGTTGAGCTAAGTCTATATGGAAAATAATATACGTCCAAAAGGTGAACCTTGAGGGAAGCTATTAGATCTACGCCTATGATAGTATCTAAACTACTCAACATAGTGTAAATTTACTTGTGTTTTAATGCTTTTCCAATCTAGTAGATAAAGGATAAGGAGAAAATATAAAGCGAGCAAACCTATATCATAGGTATAAAATAATTATTTGAAGGGGAAACCTCCTCTGCTCTCAATAAGTTAGGATCCCTCTTCCACCCATTGAAAATAATAAGTGTTTATCCACAGTCCTATTAAAAAAAAAAAATGGTGAAGAAGAGAAAGGCTTCCTGGACATGGATGTGAAGCAAGTGACTTTGTCAGGGTATTGTCTAGGACTGTTGGCAGCAAAGCAACCTTTGTGCTCTTGTAGTGGCTCTTTCAGGGTACTGTCCAGGCCTTTTGGAAGCGAAGCAACGTTTTTGCTCCTATAGTGACTCCATTAGGGTATTGTCTAGGTCAGATGGAAGCAGAGCAACACCAAAGATGAAAATTCATACTATGAATATCATAAACTTGTCATGCACATTAACCTTTCCTGGATTGAAATAATTATGATATGGTGTATCTTTGTGTGTTCAACCAAGTAGAAGAAATTAAGGTATTATGTCGAAAGGGGGAAGTCAAGGCAGTCCAACTGGTGAATCAATACTTCCTAAAGGTTTTACCCTTGAACTAAAATTCATTCCTAAACATAGAATTTGAATCTCACCCAGTGTGTCACCAAGTGTTGTCGCTACTACAACACCCTCTAAAATTTCACTACATTCAAATTTTGGAGCCTAATTTAGCATCGTATCAAGTGTCGCCTTGGTCTTCGAGTTTCATTTCATGAATTTCTATATGTTTCAACTATTCTTGGGTGTTCTCAAGTATCGTCGCATTGATTATAACATCTTTGGTGTATTTCATGGTCGTAACATCTTTTTTGTTATAAAACAACACATTTTGGTCGCATTATTACATGCTTCATCTATTGTACTTGGGGAATGCATGTAAAGTGGTGTTTTGATTTATATTTATCCTTGTTCAAGCTTGTCTAAGTTTTCCCGATGAGTTGGTATGTTTTTCACATGGTTTTATTCCTAAACTCATCATGTTTGCCCCTTTACCTATCTTCCAAACTTGGAAAAACTTTGGTTTCAAAGTGAACCCATTAAGGCCAAGAGTGCATGAGAACACTCTGAAGCCTTCATCAGGAATCCTTAGTTGTTCAAAATTTCACCATGCACCCTCCAAGAGCACAAATCACACTCCTTAAGCCCTTTCCCCTTCCATGTTCTGAATTATGCCATTATAGAAAGAAAGTCTTCTTTTGAGCGCACTCCTTTGACCTGAAGGAATGTGCCCTCCTTGAGTGCATGAGTCCACTTTGAAGGCCTTAAGATCCACCCTTCGACCTTCCACAATGTTCCATGCACCCTCTTGACCCTTTGAGCACATGAGCGCACTTCGAAGGCATGAAGCTTTATCCTTCAGCCTTCAGAGTTGTGCCATGCACCCTCCTAGGCCTCTTGAGTGCATGAGAACACCCTGAAGACTCCCCCTTCAGCCTTCAGGAAGCGCTCCTTCTCTCCCTTGAGTACACAACGCACTTGGGAAGCCTTAAGCCTTTCCCCTTTTTCCTTTAGACTTGTGCCATGCACCCTGCCTTAATTTCCTCTTCCACTTGAGCATATAATTGCATGCCAAAGCCCTGAAGCCTTCGTCTTTCAGCCCTTTATCCTTTCGAAGTGCGCCCTTGCACCTAGGAGCTCTCCTTTTCCATTTCAGGTGCACCAATAAGGAATGAACAGAAAATCTGCATAAACATGTTAGAATGGGATATTTTCAATCTTAAGGTTGCTTTACATGAGTAATTTCAAATACAGGTGTTCTAGGAACAACATGGAAAGCATGCATGAGGAATATTGGGAAAATAAGGAAAAAAAAAAGGCAACATTGAAGAACAAAGAACACATTGAAATCTTGATGATCAAATAAACCTAAAGAATCCATTATATCAAAGACCCTTTCAAGGGTGAAGGAATCAATGATGATAATTTGCATGAAGAATGAAGAGACAAGTGACAACCATGTCACCACTGAAGGAAGTCCTTGTCATCAGTCACTATTAGTCCCATTCATCAAGGAGATTGACATGGAATATCTTCATTATATGATGATGTGGAGGTTATGATGTATTGTTGTAATCATTGTAAAGACAAATAAGTGGAAGTCCAAGAGTCATGTATGGACAAAAGAGTCATGGAATTCCAAAGGAATTTTTATATCAAGAGTCATATGTAATTACAAAATTCATTTGGAAGTCCAGAGGTTGTAGAAGTCCAAAGGTCAGTAGGATTTGGAATGTCAAGAGTCATGGGGATGTGAAAGGTCATTCCTAAAGTTATAAAAGGATCCTCATTACTCATGTAAAGGACTTTTAACCTTAGCTTCTCCCACAAGGTATTAGAGAGACAGAGTTAGTACTTTTTGGGAGAAAGTAGTGGCTATAATGCTCCACTATTTGAGGTAGTGATCTTCATTGTATTTATGCAACTTGGAACTTTTTCTTAATATTTATTCCTTTCAAGCCAAAACATTTTCATGCATTTATTATGGATTTTTGTCATACTACTCTTGGAATGTTTGTGATTCATGTTTTATTCCACATGTACTAGAGTAATTGAACTATTTGAGTTAATTCTGTGCTTAACTTATTTGAAATGTGTTGTAATGTTTATAATGGTCGTCGCATCTATGTGAACTATTATGCTTGATGTTATACAAACCTTTCTCATTTATGTGTGTCTCCATTAGGGTATTATTATTACTTCTCTCTTTGAGGCTCATTTTATTCCCCCTTCACAGTGAAAGAACCTCGATACATCTGTAATCGAACAGTCACAAGACACACTCGCTTTTTCATTCAAAAGCACGTGTGTTTCTCTCTCATGATAACAACTAAATCCAATGCATATATTTAGTTAAACAGAATCCAGGCCGCATTTCGATGGGAATTCTACACCAAAAAGTGTGATGTCTAATTGGGACCTCATGTCGGAGAGATACCCTATATGTTGGCGATATCTAGCACCGTCAACATCATGGAAATAATATAACACATACCCAACATTTTCCCACTTGTTTTTTTATTTCCGCACAAGGGATCACAAGAGAGATTAGTCATTGGTGCAGGACTACAATGCCCATTATTTCTCTACACCAAGATAACTTCTCAGTGCTCATAGTCTTTGTCAATGCATCTATATCATTCCTCAAATTTTCCACTTTTACCAACAATACCTTTTTTCCTTCTACCATATCCCTCGCAAAGTGATACTGAACATCAATGTGCTTTGTCTTCAAATGATAGGCGAGGTTCTTTGTCAATAAAATTTCACTTCCATTGTCACAATCTATCCTTATAGATCATTGTACCAACCCCATACTTGAACACAATCTCTACAACCAAAGTGCTTCCTTTCTTACATGAGTGGATGCCATGTATTCAACCTCTATAGTTGAAAGTGCCAATATAGACTATCTTTTTATCATCCAACTGACTGCTACTCCAAATAGGCTAAACACATACCCACTTCTAGAGCTTCTCTTATCCATATATCAAGCCCATTTTGCATAAACAAATCCATGTATGTCCAAAACTCTGTCCAATCCTGGTATTCCTTGGTAGCACAGACCATAATCACTAGTGCCACACAAATAACTAAAAACCCACTTCATTGTTGTGCAATGCACCTTCCCTAGATTTTACATAAACCTGCTCAATATTCCTAGTGCATGTGTAATGTGTGGTTTAGCATACACAAATGCATACATTAGGCTACCAAATTCACTCGCATATGGAGCACGAGACATGTTTTGTTCCTCTTCATGTGTCTTGGGACACTATTCAACATATAACTTTACACCTACAGGAATAGGAACCTTCACTGGTTTACTATCCTACATATTAAACCTTTACAATATTTTCTCAACATAATTCCTCTAGTTTAACCAGAGCTTCCTTTTTGCCTAATCTTGTTTAATTCCCATGCCTAAAATATAGATTTCAGCACCAAGATCCTTCATGTCAAATTTGGATGACAATTGGGTCTTCCAATCCTGGATAATTTCTTTGTCATTTCCAATCAACAATATATCATCCACATACAATACCAAATAAATAACACAGTCACCAATTAATTTAAAATACACACAGTGATCTTCTTTGCTCCTTATCAAGCTAAGTCCCCATATATATGTATCAAATTTTTGATACTACATCCTTGGTGACTGATTTAGTCCATACAAAGACTTTTTCAACTTGCACATCAGTTCTTTATTTCCCTTTACTGCAAAGCCTTCAGGTTGCTTCATGTAGATATCTTCTTCCATATCACTGTGAATAAATGTTGTCTTTACATCCATATGTTCTACCTCAAAATCAAAAGTAGCAACAATAGATAAAATTAATCTAATAGAAGCTAACTTGGAAACACGCGAAAAATATCACCAAAATAAATTACGGGCACTTGGGAATAACCTTTTTCTACCAACCGAGCTTTTTATTTCTCCATCTTTCCTTCTTCATTCATATTTTTCTTAAACACCCGTTTGCTACTAATGGGTTTCCTTCCTACTGATAACTCCACTAGATCCCATGCCCCATTTTTGTCCAAAGATGCCATTTCATCAGCCACAACCTCTTTCCAAATTTTTCCATCCTCTAAATCCACTGCCTCCTGGAAGTTTTGGGATCATCATAAATAATAGATAAATAAAAATTTGAACAAAAAGCAAATGGATTATACCTATTTGGCTTCCTTCTCTCTCAAACTAATCTTCTCAAAATTTCAGTCTGTGGCTCTTCCTCTTCTAATTCTTGTTCTACTGTAGATTCTGATTCTTCCTCCTTCAGTTCAAATTGTATCTTTTCAGGCTCCTTTGGTAGGACTTTGTTATTCATAATTATGATCTAAAAAAAAATCAAATTCTCTAAATGTGGTGCTATGCATTTAGAACAACAGATTAAATACTTTGCAGACATTTTCTCTAAGAGTAAATAGACACATGGAAAGATAGAAGGACATATTTGTGATCCAAGCGCTTCCTATTCTCCTTCTGTCGCTTTTGTTGTAGCTTCCAATCCAACTTAGATCGCCAGATTAGTTCCTGCAAGTATAAACACTAAACAACAAAGAGATTGCAATATACAGATGCCTATTTATCTTAATTAATTAAATCGATTGAACATGAAACATATATATCAGTTAAGAGTCCATCACATGCGAAATAGAAACATAAATAGATAAATATATGGGAAAATGAACATCAACCTTTATTAATGAGTAGAAGGGGAGGTTACAACCAATTATCGATTTGATGTCACTAGCTCCAACATCATCCCAGCCTCATCACAATCAACATCTCACTAGCAACATATCACTTCTATCACTCGCTCAATTGAGAATCCAACAACATTTCTTTACCAAAATTCTTCCTTCCCTAGCACTAGGATTTGTGCTCAATTTATAGGGCAACTGATGATAGTTTCTCAATCAATGACTTTCTAATAATAGGCAATACATGTTCCCAAGATCAAAGGTGTTAGATGAACACTTGGATTCGAAGTTTGACACATATGGACTCTTCTAGAAGGCACCAGCCATGTGGAGATTCCGAAACAATGATAATTTCGCTCCCATTCGACCAACGCACCCTTGAATGTCGGGAAGTGCATTGCAATGCACCCTTGAATGGATGGAGTTGCATATGCAACACAGTTAGTCCCTTGAGAGGTAGCGTTGGTGAGATCATAAGTGATATAACATATACTTCAAACCTTAGAAATATTGCAATAGAAGTCATGAATGATTTGTTCTTGTCTTAGGGCATGTAGCAACTGAAATGATAGGGTATGATAAACCCTATTTCATTGGTCCTAGGGATGATGTCTAGTTGACCAGGTCATGGGGAATGATGCCCAAATTGACCTATAACAAACTTCATCTCTATTAAAATATTTCACCTCTCTAAACACCACATCTTATTTGTATAAGCCTTTTTTTTTCTGGGTTTCAAATCTTATAACCTTTTGAACCATCTGTATACCCAATAAAGATGCACCTTTCAGATTTACTATCCAACTTGGTTATTTTATTCTTTATAACATGCACATATGCATCACAGTAAAATACCATAAGATGTGAGAGAGAGGGTTTCTTACCAGTCCATACCTCATGTTGATCCTTATCCTCCAATGTTGATGAAGGTGATCTGTTAAACAACATGCATTCTCCACTGCCTCTGCCCAGAATTCTTGTCCTAACCCGACACCACTGAGCATGCTTCTTGCCTTTTCCATCAATTTCATGTTCATTATTTCTGCAAATCCATTTTTCTTAGGTGTGTAGGGAGTACTCTTTTGTCATGCTATACCACACGTCTTATTATAACTCTTCAAATTCCTTCTTTCATAACTCTCCACCATTATCTATCCTCAATACCTTGATCTTCTTCTTTGTCTGATTTTCCACAAGAGCCTTAAATTCTTTAAACCTTTCAAAGACTTCAAATCTATTTCTAAGGAAATATATCCATATATTCCTCAATAATTCATCTATAAATGATACATAATACACATATTTACCGAGTTATGGAATGGTCCAAACACGTCATTGTGCACAAGCTCTAATATCCCTATAGTCGTATTAGCACCAGAGGGGAAACCCACCTGATTCTACTTCCCATATACACTTTATTCACAAAAATTGAAATCTAGAGAGAAATTAGACATACCTTCTACCATAACATTACCATGTAGTATTCGAAGGCCCTTCTCTCCAATATGTCCAAGTCTTTGATGCCAAAACATAGTCTTCTCTCCAAATACCACTAGATTTTTTGCTCCACTTTCAGGAACCACAAAATTAGTGCACCCTTTAATAATGGTGCTACCCAAAAGCTTGTATAGAGTTCCAATCCAAACTCCATGCATCAATACAAGTTATCCCCAAACCATCTTGTATGTATCTTTATTTAACATTGTTTTTACACCTGCATCATCCATCTCACTTACATAAATCATATTTTTGGGCAATGAAGGAATATGCAGAACAACTGGAAGTGTTCCAATCCTTCCACCTTGCAAATTCAAATTGAATTTTCCACATCCTATGATTTTGGTCTTATTTCCCTCCCATAAGAATACATCACCACCATCATATTTCTCATACAACCATGCTCATAAGTGAAAGGATGTGCCTAATTCAATCAACCATGCTTCATGATCTAAATGTGTGCTTGAAGAAGAATCCAAGTACACATCCCCACCTTTAGCTAAGATGTTTTTTTCCTCTATAGAAGGAGCATCATTAAATACATTTCCTTTCTCAGGAGTTTTATATCTACATTCATTTTTTTAGTGCTCTTATTTTCTGCATTTCCAACATACCTTTACTGGCTTTCCTGAAGTTTTAGATCTCCCTCTATATTTAGATCTTCCACTTGAGGAATTATTTTTGTTTCTATTATGGGATCGTCCACTTACATACAAGGAATCTCCATTATGGCTCTCCATATTTTTTCGTCTCATCTCCTGCAACAAAAATGTTGAGATTGTTCCATCAAACTTCAAGGTAGTTGTATTGCTACCTATATCAACAACCATCCACGATTTTGGTGGAGAAAAGAATAGACCAATGCACTTATCTTCATCTGAAATTTTAATATCAACAGATAACAACTGCCTTACCACACTATTAAAGGTGTTCAGATGCTCTGTCACCAAGTCTCCATCTTTCATCCTCAGGTTATATAAATTTTTCCATAGGAATACTGTGTTCACTAGAGACATATATTGATACAAATTCCCTAACTTGTCCCACAAATCCTTCGTCGTAGCTTCCCCTGATACATCAATATTGAATTTGAGAAACACAATCATAGTGTGCTCTTCGCCTTCTAATCTAACTTTTCCTAGTCTTATGTTGACATTCTTTTTGGTGTCATTCCTGGATCTACAACGATTCATTGATCTCTATCCACTAACATATCCTCCATCTTGAGCTTCCACGGCTCAAAACTTTTCCCATTGAATTTTTTGATCTCTATATTTCCACTATTTGTCATCTCCTTTCACCGCAATAATTCATCCCGCAGATATCCCATTGTAACAAGGTCTACCACGGGCTTGAGAAAAACCCCTCAGCAACAAAGGCATCCCCTTGAAGCCAAAATAGCTCTGACACCAAATGTAGGTTTTAAACCTATATTGAAATTACATGCAAACTAATTCTTAAAATGGAAAAATATATAATGGAGAGAACATAAAACAAATATACACATAAATTTTCCCCTCAATCCCAAAATAGGGACTACTATAATGATTTTGCACTATATTCCTTTCATTGTTACAATACATATATATACATGTGAAAGCATTCGTGAACCCTAATCCTTTAACCCTAAATTAGAACATAATTGTCGATCCCCTAACCGAATCTACAAAATACCATGGGAAAAAAACCATCATGCCCAAAACCATGTGCAAAACCCATGCATAAAACCATGGGTAGGTCTCCCCACCATCTTTGGGTTTTCCCCCCATCCTTGGGTCTGCCCAACTATTATTGGGTCTTCATAAAAAAAAATTAGGCACCCAACACAATGTAAAATGTGTGTTTCTAGTCGTGGAAAGAATATAACACATACCCAACAAAACAATGTGTCAATGTCTACTTAAGCCAGAAAATAAATGACACATCCATGGATAATAAAAACAAATAGAGGAAAAAAAGGGATTGCACCTTATCATGGAAGGTGGATGCTTAGTGCTTTTGGTGATGAAGATCCTAGAGATATTGGCCCTTTCGATCATTACACATGTAACTTGCACACAAATTATGGACAAGCACTATATCTATATCCATGCAAACCAAGTTAGCATTAGCATCATCGTAATGCAGAAACATACATTAAAAAAAAAGCCTTTTTTTAAAAGGATTTTATATTAATTATGCACCTGGTTAATTGTTGGATTTTCAAGGCTTTTTCACAGACACCATAATATATTATCTTTAATACATGCGTAAAAAATGTTGGAATTTTAATACTTTTGATATTTATCTTTTTTAATTATGCACCTGGTTAATTGTTGGATTTTCTTATGAATATTGCAATGCTTTGCTCATGTCCGAGCAACCTTTGCACGATCTCTATCTATATCACTACTTCCTTGGTTGACTCTAGCCAACACTTAGTCAATTTCCTAGCATTCCAAACTCCTACTTCCTTGCATTGTTCAATGAGGAATTAGGTCCCTATTTAATATGATTTTTCCTCTATTGGATTATGCAGTTCCTTTGGGATCTTCCTCTAATTTTCTTATGAATATTGCAATGCTTTGCTCATGTCCGAGCAACCTTTGCACGATCTCTATCTATATCACTACTTCCTTGGTTGACTCTAGCCAACACTTAGTCAATTTCCTAGCATTCCAAACTCCTACTTCCTTGCATTGTTCAATGAGGAATTAGGTCCCTATTTAATATGATTTTTCCTCTATTGGATTATGCAGTTCCTTTGGGCTCTTCCTCTAACTGCATACACCACCTCTACAATTTGGATTATTATACAACTGATAGTACATTACCCTTGAACTCCAATATCAAATGGGTAACTCGTAGATCACACATGCATGAGTTATTTATGGTTTATTTATCATTTAAATATTTGATCACAGAGTACACACCCCGCTACATGACCTCCCACTTGTTCCTCCAATAGTTGGAACTAGTTTAACTTATTTTAACTCAATTTAACTGAATTAATGAAATAAAACTCAAAATAAAATCAACCAGGGCTCCTAAAAAGTAGGAACCAATCCACATGACTCAAGTTAGAGGAACTTGATTTAGCTAAACCAACTAAGTCAAACTAACTTAGTTAACTCGTACAAGTTATCATGTGATGTGGAATTACAGTTTTCTCCTAATTTAATTCAAGGTAAAATTAAATTAAGAATTTCTTGTTGAATTTTCAACACTCCCTCTAAAAAATAAATGGATTCACATATACCCTAATCCATTACCTTTGGAATTTATTCCATGCAACACCTCTCACTGTTTTTGTTGCTACTACAACATCTGCAACTGAAAATAATCACTAAATCAATCTGCGACTTTTTACTGGGAAAATTGTGTTGTTGTTGTCTCTTCTACTGAGCCTCCTATTATGATGTCAACACTTCTCTGTACACCTCGATATATGGCTGAATCTAATCCTCCTACCGAATATTATGGGTCCCCATAGCAAGGTAATGATCCATGACATAAAAAAACATCTAAATGGACCATGCCCAAATTTCTGCACTCTTGGGTCTATGGCTTCACATTTCCCCACCTCACACCTGAAGGTATGGTTGCATGTGCTCCCTCGTCCCACTTAGCTTGAACTCTAGTCCTACTGGAGGTCTCTAAATGATCCTCTTCATCATCATCCTCATGTTCAACCCAACTGCCAACTAGCTTAGGTTTCCTCTTTAGAGCTAAATCATGCTCCCTCTCAACCACAACATCTCTAATCCATGCCTTGCTCCTAAAGGTTGTGCATTCATCTTCCCCTAATGTATAGAGGTTCTTGACCCTGACAAAAAATTGTTTGAGTTGGCATGAATCAAGATGCTTGAGGCAGGCCTTCCCATCTCTGAAGACCACCTCATACCTTTGTCTTCAATCCTTAATTTCTTCATCAGTTCAAGTTTCTTGGCTTCATTTCTATTACTGAATAGCTCATTGAGATTCTTCCACATAGAAAATGGAGTCTCTTTTCCATGTAGTTTCAATACTATGTGGTCTCTCACACCCTCTAGGATGATCCTCCTATCTCTTGCTACGCACTTCTTCCACTCTTCTAGATATTTAGCATCAGATATTGGAAGCTTTGGGATATCTTGATCTATGAATTCCTTCAGTTGATTATCTTCCAACACTGCCTCCATCCTATCCTTCCAAGTAATATAATTCGAACTACCCTCAAGGGAGTATTTGAGTCTCAATCCATAGAAGTATGTCATACTAGCTTTGAAGAATGATTCTACAAATTTGATTCACATGCAAGGACAAGTTTTAATTATTCTCTTCTATTGTGATTTCAGATTCGATACCATGTAGAAATTCCTTGTAGATTCAAACTACTAATTGTAATTTTCTAAAACAATAGACTTGAATATACTCTACCAATTGCGGAAACCAATTTAAACAATCGTGAAATCACGAAGCCAACAAGAGAAATAATTCAATCAACACATTCCACAATGATTTCCTAAGGAAAGACATAGCTAAAAACCCCACTATTTGTATATTGCATTACTCAGAAAAGATGAGAATATTACAATGCTTTTCTCATGCCCGAGAAACCTTTGAATTATCTTTATCTGTCTCATTTCTTCCTAGGCTAACTCTAGCCAACACTTAGTCAAGTTCCTAGCCTTCCAAGCTCCTACTCCCTTGTATTGTTCAATGAGGAATTAAGCCCCTATTTAATAGGAATCTTCCTCCATTGGTTTTTGTAGTTCCTTTAGTCTCCTCCTCTTACTTCATGCACCACCTGTACAATTTGGATGATTACACAATTGATAGTACATTTCCATTGAACTCCAATCTCAAATAGGTAACTCATAGATCACACATACATGAGTTATTTATGGTTGATTTATCAGTTAAATAGTTGATCACATAGTACACACCCCACTACTTGACCTCCCACTAGTTCCTCCAACAGTTGGAACTAGTTTAACTAAATTTAACTCAGTTTAACTGAATTAATTAATTACAAATCAAAATAAACTCAATAAAGGCCCCTAAAAAGCAGGAACCACTCTACATGACTCAATTTATACCCTCAACTTGAATTAATTGAACCAAATAAGTCAAACTAACTTATTTTAACTCGTACAAGTTGTCATGTGATGTGGAATTACAATTTTCTCCTAATGTAATTCAAGGGAAAATTAAATTAAGAATTTATTGTTACATCAAAACCTAAATTAAAGGGCTTGAAAACCAACCACATAGAGTGTTGGCCACAAGACCTCCAATATGTATAATTACGAGGAAAATCCTGCAACATAATCCTAATATCAACCTTCATGAATGTTGGTCGTAATTTCGAGAGATTCCACACTTTAGGGAATGAAAATGTCACAATATTCATCAGTTTAGCCTATATGTTGACCATTAAGCGTGGTAAGAAGACGAGAAAAAGAGAGCAAAGGAGTTTGGATTCTATCAATGGAGCACGTATTGCATAAATGCTTCCATGGCCTTCATTCATGTAGACTACCACCTCATATGACAATACATGTGTATTACGCCACCTGTTGATCCTTGTGTTACACTCCAAAGGGGCTAGCTTTTAAGGCATAGAGGGGGGACGTTCACCATTATCCTTGCCATGAAATTTTATCAAATTAATCCATGTCATTATCCAAGCATCATTTGTATTTAGAGGGGAGGAGATATGAACATCATTTGGAATTTTCATGGAATAAACTTCCAAATAAGGGAGCCATTGACATTGTTATCTCCCCGTAAATTCTAAAGCCTGAAGACAAAACTATAGGGGAAACATCAAACCGCTTTGGAATCCATGACCTAGCCTTCCTGGACTCAGAAAGGGATCTCTCTATTAGATGTATCTTTTTTGATTGGGCATTTTAGGCTAGCTATTATTACATAGAGGTTTGTTTGAAGATTTATGGTTGAGGTAGAAGAAGAGGGCCATTGGGCTATCGAGTCAAAAAAGTGAAAAAAAATTCAAATGGATGAATAACTGAGGTCGGGTACAACCAGGAAAGCTAGCCATTTAAATGGATATTAACAGCTGGTGATATGGAAAGGAGGAGGAGATTAAGGTTCAGAGTAAATGCAGAGCAGACCGTCTCTGAATTCTGCATTCAAGTCTCAGAGGAAAACATAAAGTACTGTTTCAAGATTGAGCAGGGTACCCCATGGTAAATCCTACACAAATTCTCTATCTGTAGTAAAGAACGGACAACAATATGTAAAAATAGAGATGATAGATTATGAGAAAAGGTGCACTTCACCACAGAACATGACACAAAAATCTGGAAAACAGCATCATCTTTCATTCATCCAATGAGAGTGTTTACAACCAGTTGAGCCTATTACAATGGTTTTTCCCCTTTCGGTCCTCCTTCATAATGCTAATTCATACATTATTTATATAAAACTTAAGCCATTTAATCTGTCTACTACAGTGATAGTTATTTATTACATTCAAGCATAAATTTGGACAAGTGGAAACATACAGGCGGTGATGGGATAAGATTGACAAGCGGTGGTTGTATTTACTCTGACAGTCCGATATTTGATTGTGAAATGATCAAAATTTGACTTTGTCTGATGTCGAAGAGGCATTGAAGGCTCTGACATCTTGGATCTACATCTTCAAAGGATTAGAAATCTTGGCTCTACCTTAGTGAAAAATGGTTGCTGAGCATAGTGTGTTGGTTGTAATGATGGCCACTTTCTGTTAAATGGCCTCTATATATTCTACGCGGGTTATTTTTGCAGCGAAGCTTTGAAATGGAAAACACACCACCTTCCTCTTCAAACGCACAACATTGTTTCAAAACTTTGGACGAGAACAGTGTGGAATGGTTACATGAGGCAATGGTGGCGAGAGTCGGCGCGGCGCAGCGGTGGCATGCGTTGGTTGGCGGATGTGGAACAGCGGGGGTAGTTTTGTTTGAACAGAAAAAAAGGCATTTGGAGGGAGGTGAGAGCAGTGAGTGGTATCGTAGAGGGGGGTGCAAATTCACAGAGGCATGACACGTAGTGGGGACGGTGGTAAGGGATACCACCCATTCCCCCCCCCCCGTGGTTAAAGTTTGAAGGCTGATGGGGGGGCTGAAAAGTTGTGTCGACCGTCAGATGCTGAGATGAGGAGCAAAGATGGCATATAGGTGTTGGGCGTTTAAAGGTGGATGTGACATGGCAAGGAGGTGGAGCCCAAAACTCACATTGCAATTGAAAATCGTAAGTCTTGGTTATGAGCAACGGAAGTTGAACTTTAATATTTGCAATGTGTGAAGTGCAGTGGGCGGAGGAGTGACGTGTTGTTGAATATTGAAACAAGAAACAGTGAAGGAGGCATCCTGAAACATCTTTCCTGATCCTAGTTGGAAAAGTGATCACCAAAACTAGGTGGGGGACACACAGGTGATTTTTGTCGCAAAGTCTATTTTTAGACTATGTCTATTTTTAGACATATGGATCATGTTCTATGAGTTGCAGGATGCTATTTATGGATGATTGGTCGAGTTGGTAAAAATAGATGGACCTCTATTTGCGGTTTCTATTTTTAGACTGTCGAGCTAAAAATAAAACAGTCAAATATTATTAACCCTTAATAATATTTAGACTATAAACATTATCTTATCCTCTTGGAGCACTTCAATTTGATGCTTGGATGTGGCACATGCAGCTGATAGAAGGAAATACGCTTTTCCTAAGGGTTAGTTGAGCTATTGCATGGTTGACTTCAGTTAGAACTCATGTGGCAGAGTTTGGTGGAGTTGATGAGACAGTTTGTGGAGTTGTGTTCGGTTTAACTTAGTTGAACTAGTTGTATTTAGTCTAACTGATAAATACACTAGTGATGAGTGGTGTGAATTAATTATTAATTAATTCACTAATTATTAACTCATAAATCAACTAAACAATACATCAGTTAACTGCAATGCATGGACAGTTCAGTGGAGACCAGTGTTAGAGGTGGGTGAAAGGGTGAGTCTACTATTAGTTGTGACTATAGCTGTGCATGAGATTTTCACACACATTGATTAAGATTTCCAATGAGGATTGCGCAGTATAAGCCAGTGGGATTTGAACTTGGATCTCATTCTTTTCCATAGTGGATTGCGCAGTAGAGGCAGGCAGACATGTGGAGCAGATTGGAGCATGGGATGTGCATGATCTGAGCTTGTTTTGTGTGTAGCATGTGAGATAGTGCTGAGAGCTTGTGAGGAGCTTTGTGCTATGTATTGTTACATGTTCTCTATCATTATAATATACAAATAGTTGGGGGTTTTCAGCTGTAAGCTTTCCCCATTACATACTGTGTTAAATGTGTGCTTGATTATGTTTTAGTGTGCGCATGCGACTACTTCTAATTCCGCAAATTGATGATCAATGGTAGAAGAGGTTATGTATTATGCATGAAGCCCAAATAGTGTGTAATCAGGATAATCTCGGTGAATAATTCATCTATTATTCAAATTTCTACACGTGTTAGGACATAGGTGATGGTTTCTATGATGCAGAGTAATTGAGTGGTAATAATAGCAGTGAGCGGAGTATAGCAGAGGACAATAATGGTGGGGCCGACCGCATCGCAAATCGAAATCTGGACCAGATAAGTTTTGCAATGTGGTTAAACATTTAAAGTTGTGAAATTCGATAAGTTATGTTTTGCGATATGAGATGAGGGTGGCAGTGGAATGGCGCGGGGAAATTTAAAATCTATGTGATGCGATTAATATCGCACATCGGCGATCACAAGGTTTAAGGTTGGCAGAAATGCGATAAGTTAAGTTCCCCAATCTGTGAAATAGTATTTGCGATGTGATGAGAAGTGAGGAAAGGGTGAAGGTAAGTAATTTTAATCACGCCTGAATCATAATAAAATGGTTTATAATGTATTCGAGGCGTATGAAGCAGCAAGTGAATTGGTCCCACCATCATCGCAAATTTTATTTCAGAAGGTTTTGTAAGAGGTAATCAAAGGATTTTGTGATTTTGGCGAGGCGAAAAGTGATATGAGTGTGTGGAAATTAAATAAAATGGAATGGTTTTGAGAAGGTGAAATATAATGAATGTGGAGTAATGTATGCGGAGTGATATATATAAGGTTTGGTTGTGGTGTGGGCATAGTTTCTATAAAGTCCCGAAAGCATAAATATTGGATTTGAATGGTTTTAATGGGATTTCGAGCGCTGGAATTCAGAATTTGGAAATAATGAAGGGTAAGAGAGGGTAAATGATATCAAATGAGGGAAGAAAATTAAGTTTTCTCATCATTACTCTTTTTAGCAACACTTTCCTCCTCCCCTGAACTGAAAGGCAGATAGATTCCTTTGAAGCTTTTGACAGTCAGGATTTGCCTTCTTTTCCTGAAAATAAATGATAGCCATGGAATATTATTTTCAGAATGGGAGATATGAGAAATAATCAATCCACCTTGTGATACTGTGAAATACATGAGTCTAATAGTGGCTCCAGCTGGGGATGGAAGCTCCTTCAGAAGGTGTCAAGAACACCGTAGACTAGTGGCCTGATCCATTGGGTTGGTCCCAAATCTGCAACTTAATCTACTACAAAACCTCTGAGGCTGAGAATATTCAAGATGAAATAAACACTCTGTATGAATTGAAATCTGGAACACACTTGAATTGAAAACAAAATTGCACTCTAGAACTAAAGCTGAAAAAATGCTCAGATTACTGAGCTTATTTGCACACCTACCTACCCTACCTTACTGAAAATGATTTTGTTCTAAATGATACAAAAATGCCAGTGTAGCCAGTCAAGTAGCAGTAGAAACAAAAGGAAAACTTGATTGTTTGTCAGGAAAATCAGAAGTATAACTTGATTATGTGTTTTCATAACCAAAGTTATAATATGAAATGGAAATTTTCAATGTATTTGATCCTTATAGAGAGTATATGTTTGAAAATTTGAGCTAAGAAGATCCTCCATATAATCTGCTATAGGATCAATAGAAGCATGATGTATAATATTTTCTTCTAGGCCTTCAATGACTAGTTGATCAGTTGTATCCCCAATATTAAACCTTGAAACTTCATCTTCAGTTTGGTACTTGAAAGCACAATAATCCTCAATATGTAAGTCAAGAGGTAGTACAATTTCCTCTTGCTTAGGGGAAGGAAGATTTTCCAAGAATTCTTTAGGGTCTCGGAAATTTTATGACTAAATTTGAGAATTCAAAATTTCGATATCAATTTTGTATCTTTCAACAACTAACTCCAAAAAACATGTTTTAGCTTCAGGACTAAATTTTCTTGATTTTAAAATGAGAAAGACAACGTCTAGAAAATCTTCATCAAGCTGAAATTCTAATAACTAATTCATGAATGCATTTAAATCTTTACGAGATAAAAGGTTTGCCACAAACCTTGTCATATTTTTTAGTAGAAAATATTGTCAGCATGTTGTGGAGTCACCATGAATGCTAAAATTCGGGTTCCTTGAATCATGGAGTCACCAGGTGAATAATTCAACCTTCTTGTGTCTGGTCACTATCCACCGTTAGTAATCAGATCTGAACTTTGATGTTCTCCCAGAGGAAGATAAATTTTGTTCCCCATTATTTTCACCAATATGCTAGCTCCCCGTAAATTCCGAAGGCTGAAGACATAACTACAGGGGCAACATCAAACTGCTTTGGAATCCAGGACCTAGCCTTCCTGGAATCAGAGAGGGCTCTCTCTGTTAGATATATATTTGTTGATTGGGAATTTTAGGCTAGCTATTAATGCATAGAGGTTTGTTTGAAGATTTGTGGTTGAGGCAGCAGAAGAGGGCCATTGGGCTATGGATTCAAACAAGTGCAAACAAATTCAAATGGATGAATAACTGAGGTCAGGTGCAACCAGGCAAGCTATCCCTATTAATGGATCTTAACATCTGGTGAGATGGAAAGGAGGAGGAGATTAAGGTTCAATGTAAATGTAGAGCATACTGTCTCTGAATTTTCATTCAGGTCTCAGAGGAAAACACAAAGTACTGTTTCAAGACTGAGCAGGGTACCCCATGGTAAATCCTACACAAAATTTTCTATCTGCAATAAATAAAGAACAACAATATGTAAAACTAGAGATGACAGTTTACGAGAAAAGGTGCACTTCACAACAGAACATGACACAAGAATCTAGGAAATAACATCATCTTTCATTCATCCAACGAGAGTTTTTACAACTAGTTGAGTCTATTATAATAATTTTTCCCTTTCCGGGCCTCATTCATATTGCTAATTCATACATTATTTATATAAAAATTAAGCCGATTAATCTGTCTACTACAATGATAGACATTTATTACATTCAAGTATAAATTTGGACAAGGGGAAACATGCAGGTGGTGATAGGATAAGACTGACAAGCTGTGGATGTATTTACTCTAAAATTCCGATATTTGATTGTGAAATTATCAAAATTCGATTTTTTCTTATGCTGAAGAGGCAATGACGGCTCTGACATATTGGCTCTACCTCTTCAAAGGCTCTGACATCTTGGCTCTACCTTGGTGAAAAACGGTTGCTGAGTAGAGTGTGCTGGTTGTAATGATGGCCACTTTCTATTAAACAGCCTTTGTATCTTCTACATAGGTTATTGTTGCAGCGGAGCTTTGAAATGGAAAACCCACCACCTTCCTCTTGAAATGGACAACACTAATTCAAAACTCTGTACAGGAACTGTGTGGAACGGTTACATGAGGCAATGGTGGCGGGAGTCAGCGTAGCGCAACGGTGGAGGGCGTTGGTTGGAGGACATGGAACAGTGAGGGGATTTTTGTTTGAACAAAAAAAACCATATTTGGAGGGGGGTGAGAGCAGTGAGTGGTATTAGAGAGGGGGGTGCCAATTAATGGAGGCGTGACACATAGCGGGGATGGTGGTAAGGGATACTGCCCATTTCGAACCCCCCCCCCCCCGCGGTTAAAGTTCGAAGGTTGAGAGGGGGTCGAAAAGTTGTATCAACCGTCAGATGCTAAGATGAGTAGTGGAGATGGTGGATAGGTGCGGGGAATTTAAAGGTGGGCGTGACGTGGCAAGGAGGTGGCTCCAAAACTCACATCGCAATCGCAAATTGGAAGTCTTGGTTATGAGCGGCAGAAGTTGAACTTTAATATTTGCGATGTGCGAAGTGTGGTGGGCGGAGGAGTGACATGGTAGGATGGAGGTGATGGTTTTGATGATGTGGATCAATGGAGTGGAAATAATAGCGGTGATCAGAGTATAGCAGAGGACAGTAATGGTGGGGTTGACCGCATCGCAAATCGCACTCGGGACTGGAATTTTTTTGAAATATGGTTAAACATTTAAAGTTACGAAATGCGATAATTATGTTTTGTGATATACGATAAGGGTGGCAACAGAATGGCGCGGGGAAAGTAAAAATTTGTGCAATGCAATGAATATCACACATCAGCAATTGCAAGATTTAAAGGTTGGCAGAAATGTGATAAGTTAAGTTCCCCAATCTGTGAAATAGTATTTGCAATGCGATGTGAAGCAAGGAAAGGGTGAAGGTAAGTAATGTTAATCATGCTTGAATCATAATAAAATGGTTTACAACGTATTCAAGGCATATGAAGCGGAAAGTGAATGGGTCCCACCATCTTCGCAAATCGTATTTCGGAAGGTTTTGCAAGAGGTAATCAAAGTATTTTGTGATTTTTTCGATGCAAAAAGGGATATGAGTGTGTGGTAATGAAATAAAAGGGAATGGATTTAGGAAGGTGAAATATAATGAATGCGGAGTAATGTAGGCACAGTGATATATATAAGGTTTGGTTGTGGTGTGGGCAGAGCTTCTATAAAGTCCCGAAGCATAAATATTAGATTTGAATGGTTTTAATGGGATTTCGAGCGCTGGAATCTATAATTTGAAAATAATGAAGGGTAAGAGAGGGTAAATGATATGAAATGAGGGTAGAAAAAGAATTTTTCTCGTCATTACTCTTTTTAGCAACACTTTCCTCCTTCCCTGAAATGAAAGGCAGATAGATTCCTTTGAAGCTCTTGACAGTCAGGATTTCCCTCCTTTTCCTGAAAATAAATTATACCCATGGAATATTATTTTCATAATGGGAGATCTGAGAAATAATCAGTCACCTTGTGGTACTGTTAAATACAGGATTCTAACAGACATCACATTGACCTTGTTCCAATTGATAGACAAGGTTGCCTTGAGCATCTGCTTCTTTTTTTTGACTACGAAGGATATGATAATAGGACCTATGCGAAAATGATTCAAGGATGCAATTGATTCTTTTGAGTAGAAGTAAAAGGAGATTATTCTTAGGAAAGAGAGCACAATTAGAGGTGTTGGATTGTAATGATGTAAATCCCCAGAGATGAAAATGGAAGAGATGTTGCAATATTTGGCCAACTTGAGGCCAAGTTGGAGTCCATAAATTCAACAATATTATTCATTCTTTGACCCAACCTGTAAGCAGACTTTACTTCCAAATTTTCATCAATATTTAAGAGGATCCCTCCCCGTCCTTCCACCCCTGGATTATTTTTAAAAGCTCCATTGAAGAACATTATCCAATTCTTTCATAAAATTCTCCAGTCATCAAATTTTGCATCCATGGGTTGAAGCTTCCAATTCACATTAGCTAGATTATTTGAGAGGGCAGAAGAAGGAAGATGAACAGACAAACCCACAATCAAATCCATCCATTGTCTTTCCTGATAATCCAAAAGAGGATCTCAATATTTTAATATCACTCTATTAGTTTCCACACATAAGGAGAGATATTTAGCAGTTGTAATCCTGGGAGGAATTGAGACATTTTTTAAGATCACATTATCTTTAGAAATCCATATCTTCCAACTAATGAAATTCAGAAGAGAGGTCCAAATCCATTTAAAACCAAGTGGCTAGAAATGGTTCTAGCATAATTTCTATGCCAACTTGTAATGAGATAAAACATATCATTAAGCATATTCAAGTAGGAAAAAAGTTTCCCAAACTTGAAAAAAGTAGGGATGGGACAAAAACAAGTGAGGGATAGATTCTTTCTGCAAGAATCAAAGGGGGAAATGTGATGGTCCACTTATCCCTCTCCTTTCAATATTTTCAGAGGTTAGGATTTTCTTATGGAGTGTGATCCAATGGAAATAATTGGCTTTGGGTATGGCATTACTTAGACAAATATTTCTCTATATGCATTATTTTGGGGGAATTTTCTCATATAACAATAATTCTTCATATCTAGCTTTAACTATCTACACGTGCGATTACCAACCTAGATTAACTTCCATTTGATGATCTATTTGAGCGCAACCCGAAAATCTAGCTTTGAGCATATCCATGAGGTTAGCAAGGTTGGAGAGGATGTCATTAAAACACCATCCTGATTAGAATCATGCACTATTTTGGTTACATATTTGGGATAATGTAGAGATCCCCTCATTTGATAGATGATGTTGAAGCTGCCTGAAGGTTTCATATTATTGGAAAGCATGATGATTCATGATTGAGTCAGACCAAATATGAATATTGGAACCATTACTCGGGGTCAAGCTAATATGGTTTTAATCAAATAAAAGGAAGAAAGTATGAGTCTCCAAGAACGCAAGCAAGTTCTTAGAGAGGAGGGTGGTTCGATTATGTTCCAACTGTTAGATCATAGATATTTATTGGTAAGAACTTGGACCCAGCAGGAGTCCTTGTTTGTTTTCATTTTCCAGAAATTTTAGTTACATTACCTGGATCATGAGGGTTGGCTCCTTGATCTCCAAACCCCCATGATATTGAGGGGCTTGAATGGTAGTCCAGTTGATCAAGTGAAATTTCTTAGAAGAGACTTTGCTTCCTTCCCAATGGAACTTGTGAAAAACCTTCCCCTATTCCTGCAAGATATATTAAGGTGCCAATACAGTAGAGAATTGATACATAGGAATGGTCGACAAAATATATCTAATGAGAAATATTCGGCCATCTAAAATGAGACATTGGGCGCCCCAAGATTCAAGTTTTATTTTATCTTCGAGAGAACAGAAAGCTAAGCCTGTGGAGAAATATTTTTTAAGTAGATAAGGATCCTAAGGTAGTTGAAATATTTACAACCTTCAATTGTTCTGAAACAAAAAATCACACCAATTCGGATATGCATGACCATTGAAATGTTCCATGTATAAATCTGCAACTTGTTTGAGTTGGATATACCTCATTTCACAGTAAGGAAGTGATCTAGGACCAATTTTAATATTCTTGCAATGATTTTCGAAGATCCCCCAAGGAGAATAGTATCATAAAAAAATTGGGAATGCTTGTCACTTTTAATAGCTAGAGTGAATCTAATACTAGGAAGGTGATTTGAGTTGCATTCATATTCAAGTATTTTTCTCAAGGTATTAGCGACCAAGATGTAGAGAAAGGGAGATAAAGGACATCCTTGACAAAGAACATGAGAAGCAAGGAAAAATATAGTAACTATTTTGTTAACCAAGGGAGAAATCCAAGGAGAGTTGATGCAAATGGAAATCCATTGGATAAAAGTGTTGTTTAATACCATTTTTCTCAATACTTTAAAAAATAAGTTGTGCTTGACGTTGTCAAAGGCATTGGCCATGTCTATTTTGATGGTTGTTCCTTTGTCCCATCTCTCTCTACTAGAGAATATTGTTTCCTATAAACTAATAATGTTATCAAAGATTTGTCTCCCTAGGACAAAAGCTCCTTGTTTTCAAATAAAATATCTAGGAGGAGATTTTTAACCTTTCAACAAGAATTTTGGATATAATTTTATAGGAGCATTACATAATGATATGGGACAGAATCTGTTAAAAAAGGAGGGATTTTTTTCCTTGGGAACCAAGGCAAGAATAGTTTAGTCAATCCCTCCTCCCATATAGCAATTTTTCAAAGTGTAACTTATAATTCCTCAAAAGTCCCATTTAATTAGATCCTCGAAATTCTGATAGAAGTGAGTTGAGGATCCATCCAGACCAAGGGCCTTGTCTGGATGGAAAGAAAATACAATTATGAAAATCTCTTCTTCAGTAGGAGGGAGATTTAATTGTTTTTCATGTATTTGGTGATGATATTTGGAATGTGTTCCAACATATAATTTTCATATTCCTCAGACGAGGGCTCACATTGGGAATAGAGGTTGTTGAAGAACTAAACTTCTTCTTCCTTGATTTGATGAAAATTTCCCACCTTAGCCCCTTTTATTACAATTTCTTGAATTGTTTTTTCCTTTCCTTGTTTTTTTCTTGTTTGTGGAAATATTTTGTATTTTCTCCCCTTCTTGTAGCCACACACTCTGAGACATTAGTCTCTAATACTCATCTTCCTCTTTCAGTATTGCACGATACTTCCCAAACAAAATCGTATCATGTCTCATCATTTCATTTGTTATAAGCTCTTTTTCCAAGGAAAAGTGTAGATGACTAATATAATGCTCTATATTAAAAAATAGATCCTTGGTTATTGGTCTTTAAGGATTGAACCTAGGATTTAAGACAAATTTTCAGTCTTTTAATATTTTTCTCCCATATTGATATTGGGTTTCCTTCCACCCAAGGGTACCAAGACTGAGCTACTTCCTAGAGGAAGTCAGGGTGTTTAATCCAAATAGGATTGAATTTGAAAAGGATGAGTCCATATTTCAAAGAAGGAGAGAGATCAAGTCTAATTGGGTGGTGATCAGAACCATTCCAATTGATAATGGAGGATTTTATTAAGATATTGCAGCGGAGAAAATCATCAAATATTAGGAATCATTCTAATATGGTAGCAATATGTTGGGTCCTACATGCTTGTTGTTCCATGTATATTTTAATCTAGTTAGTTTAATGTCTGTAAATCTAGCCTGTGACCTAAAATCTTCCATATTTTCTTAAAAAGGGTCTCTGACACTGGCGATCCCCCTTTTTTCTCCTAACTATTTAAGGTAATATTGAAGTTCCCCCCAAGAATATAAAAATCCCCAAATTTAGTGCTAACAAGGTTGTGAAGAGAGGCACAACACTCATGCTTTTGTCTAAATTAAATAGGCATGTAAACATTGATCACTGAGCATATCTAGTTTGAAGAGAGATCAAGGAAATATGTTGCAAGCTAGTAAACATTTGATAAGGAATTGATGAGGTGAACTTGAGATCGGTCCTAGAGAGTATAGAGGAATCCATATGCCCCTCCCATGTTGACTGGGGAGATGTTGCTGACATACCTCACTTAAAATTTTTGTGCTAGTATTTATTTTTTTCTAATTTGACTTCCTAGAGAAGGGAAATAAAGGACCTTTATTTTCTGATTAAATATTTCACTTTCGATCTCCTTTTTTCTAACCCTAAGACCCTACAATTATAACAGAGAACTATTATTATTTACGTTTTGATATGTAGGCCCCCTTAGATAAGTTTATGTCTAAAATTCTTCTAGTTTCTTTGCTTCCTACTTCTCCTATTTGGATGTTTTTGAGAGTGGGTTGGTGGCCCAACTCTTTTTCCTTTTCAATTTTCTCTATTAATTTTTCCTCTAGAGAAATGACTACGACACTATTTCTCAATGGCTTTGTTAGCTTCTGATTTCTCACTTGTTGAGATTGCAAAAGGGGCCCCAACCATACCATCTCTTGGAGGAAGGAAATCTTCATCTTCTTCTAAATATTCCTATTGAGTAGGATTAGTTTCTTCCTTATATGTTACCACAGAGATGCCTTCTACTGACTCTTGGGGTGCATTTCGATTAGAGCGTGGATCTGGAATTGGAAGATATGGATGTACAATCTCCCCTTCTTATATTTAGTTGGACAAAACATCGAATCTATTTACAATATTTCCATGGATGACAAATTTACTCATGCCTTCCTCGACCTCAACTAAATTTAGTGTGGGACAGGATGGCCCAGGTTCCTTTGAGGAAGCTTATTTATGTTTTTGTGAAGAGGGAGGCTAATAATTTTGAGGACTCGTCCTTCTTTTCTTTGGTTACCATTTCTCTCCCATTTCACCTTGCTTTTCAAGTTTTTTATGCTTTCTTAGGGAAATTTTTGGCAAAGTATCTGTTAGACTCCTATACCAATAGCTGTCATATATCATGATTGACTTGATGAGTTATGTAATATGTTCATACCTTTTTTTGTTGCAAAGGTTTTCCATATTGTCAAAAAAATGAAAAAAATTAAAAAATGTAAAGAGGGTATACCCTAAAACAAAAATCAAGGGTGAAAAAAATAAAAATGGCCAAAAAAGTAAAAGAAAATGAACCCCACCAAAAGAAAGGCCAAGGGAAGTGCGCAAGTCTAAATGCCACTATTTTTTGCTCTTATGAAAATAAAAAAATTGTGTGCAACTTGTATCTTATGCCACAATTTATGAACAATCAAACAGTTTAAGCTTGGCTAGTTCATTTTTCAATTTTATATTTTAGAGATAGAGAATAAAATCTGACAAAAATGTTTAATCTTGGAAGATAAGTAGATAGGTAGAGTAAATAAAAGGAGCTCAACAGTTTAATCTAAGCCCTTGGATGTAATAAGGTTAGAATTAGATAGATTTCCACATGTAAAATAAAAAGTGTGATAAGGGTTTTCCAGTCTAAGTGCACCCTAATAGAGAAGAAAAAATGGTAGGGTAAAGTAGGTAGGGTAGGTAGATGTTGTTGTAGAATTACATGTGATGGATAATGACTCTAGATGTGTTAAATATTTACTTTCATCACAAGTGCAAAGGCAGACACTACACTGGAATAATTTCAAGCAAAGCAAAGTCAAATTATTAACTTTCCTTCTCATTTTTCCTAAAAATTTCACTAATTTCCCCTAAGTACTAAGGCATTTGAAAATTAGAGGGGCTCAAGGCATTTCCTTGACTTTTGGAGGGACCGGACCGTCGGCCTAATAATTGAAAAAAGCCCAAGTACTTAAAACCATTCATAAGATTATTCATTCATATCAAAAAAATCTTTTCCTAAGTAAAATCTCATTTTACTTAGGAAAATTATGCAATATTTCACAAAAATACCTATTCATGCAAGCATAAGTTAAATACATTAACCTAATGTTTTACACTTAGCGCTTCCATTCATTTTTCATATTAATTTTTAACTTTATTATTTAAATCCCTATACAAATTCCCCTTTTTCCTGTATTATTTTAATAAGATTACCAAATTAATATATTATCCCGCCCCCTTGGTTGAAATATAACCTTAATATGGTGATTAATTAATAAAATCATGAGCCCTTATCCCCGCCGCGTTGAAAATATGTTAATTAACCCTCACGGTTAATTAAAGATACACCTCACCAATAGAATTCCCCCCGATGCGATTAATTCACACTTAATTACATTGGGCCCGCCCTATTAATTCCTTGTCATCTCCCTTTCCCGACGACCGTTCGATCAATCAATCCACGATCTACGGTTGTCATCCATATCGCTGTGCCTCCACGTCTGAACAATAACGCACGATGGCCGAGCGGTTTTTTGAACAGTGTCGCGCCACGTGTCGTATATTGTATGGAATCACTCACCCTCCGCTTAAAACCGCCCATCCCCAAAAGCTGTGTGATGAATGCCACTTATCGCTTTCCTCCCATGACATACCAACCGTACTTGCTGACGTCATCCATTAAAAAAATTTAAAAACCCGCCAACCTTTGACTTTGCAAATAAAACAAATGAACCCGCGTCATTTTCACTATCTCGTGCAGTGACCAGTGTCCCATGCAAAAAATTCCAAAATCAACAGTCAAAGATAGTCAACCGTCACCTTACTGAGGAAAATTACAGTCGAGAAATCCAAAATTCATCCGCCATAGCCAACACCTGTTTTCTTCAATGTTCATTTCCCGGAAAACAGGTATTTACCCAAATTCCCGTTGAACTCTGCAAAATCCTGGTTTTTGTTTTAATTCCACACGAAAAAAATAAAACAGGGTTCAAGATTGGTCTTCATTTCATTCCTCAATTCCCAAAATTGCAATTGCATTCCCAAACCTGTGATTGTGCCCGTTTTTTCATCAAAACCCGAATTCATTTCTGAATCCACAAGAACCAGAAATGGAAATTCCCATGGCTTTGAATGTCGCACCCCTGAATGCCCCTCACAGAGATTTATACTATCTGCCTCTAGCAGATAGGGATTTCCAAATTAAAGACCTCGTCCTCAGTGAAAATCCTCTTCGAATTTTTGCCACCGCAGAGATAGCTACCTGAACGGATCTGACATTTTTGGACTATGGGAATCCAATCTTCCAATATATCTTCTCCCCTCAGTTCACATTTTTCCTGAAAGAATCTATCACTACCATGCCAATTATGATCCCAATCAACGAGAAGTCATGTCCCCCAGTCAAACCATCCTTTTCCCAATAACTACTCAGTCTATCAATGAAATGTTACAGTTTCAGCCTGGTCAAGCCCTGACTCCCCTTTCCATGGGAGATTTACTTGAGAAATCGGCCAATTTACCCCAAGAAGAGTTAAATCGCCTTTGCCAAACTTTCATGTTGCAAGAACATCAGCCCAAAGGCCCTCCCCCTTATGGATGTACCTTTTTCACTGATGTGGGCAGACTCATTTTGAATATGATATCTTCTGTAATGGGTTTCAATACTAGTGAATATGTTGATCAATTAACCCTAGTATTGTTGTCAATTTTTACCCCTGGACAGCCCCCTGCTGTCAAATATGATTTTTCTTCCTACATTTCTGATAAAATCCATGATCAGTTCATGAGATTGGAAAATGAAAATTTTTTCAAATATTCCTCTGTTATATACCATCTCATGCTTTACTATCAATCAGATAATTTCCCTTTCCATGTCAAGAAACTTGATGCCAAAGGAAATCCTAGGTCTGTAATCTTTTTGTCTGCAATCACTCATAATTCCTCAGATTCTCCTTATTCTTACAATGATTTCATTGACCTATTTGTGCACCCTGCAACCACCTTATTAATAGGAGTCTCCCCTCCTAGGGTCAATAGTGACATCAAGAAAATTATCCAACTCTCAAAGCAATACAAGATAGGTGATTGGTACCTATACCGGAATTATACAGAAATTAGAATATATGGGTGTGAGTTATGTCCTTTCAAGTTACCAAAATATGTCCCAATGAGGCTCTTTGCCTTAGAATATTTCAGACAGATGATAAATTCAGACATAGTCCATTTTTGCAATGCCAAGAAAAAAGCTCAGCTCAAAATTAAGAGTCAATTAGGTCCTTTTGTCTGCAATTCTAGGGATGCAGGAAAAGAAGCTGAAAGAATCCTAGAAGACTATCTCAAATTGCAAAAAAGTTTCTACTGGGTAACTTATGACCCAAACAACTTTATTTGTGATAAGAGGATGAAAAACAAATTGTCACCATACCTTCAGCATAGAATTCCAGAAATTGAACAATATGCCAATATGAATGAATGGATGGAAGGGAAGTTGATAGAACAAGATAGTGAACAGGTCAGTGTTGAAAATGTTATGAAAGATCTTGAGAAAATACTTGACCTGGATTCTTTAAGACAGGGGTAAAGACTAGGAATTGGTCCTTCTTCTGCTAGAACCTTTCAGCAAAATTTACAGGAAATCAGTGCATTGGCCACAGTAGCATCCAAAGGAAAAGAAAAGGAGGTTGATATACAAGTTACAGAGAAATTCACAATGACAGAACAACCTAAAAATTCTAAGGAACAAGGCCAAATACAGACTTCTCCTACTCAGATTAATGTGGCAGAAATTTCAATTTTGAAAACTCCTCTCAATGAAGAAAAAGGTAAGAAGAGAGATGCAGAAACATCTACCCCTATCAGTGGATCTTCAAAACAACCTGATGTTAAAAGAAAAAAATTAAATCCTCTTTCAGAAGTAGAATCTGTTCAATAAATCCCTGATAGTCAGAGGAGAGAAGATTTCAGTAGTCGTTAGCAAACATGTACAATCAGTGGGACATCCACTAATTCACAGAGAAAAAAGCTACAAAGGCAGCAACATACAAAAGTATCTTCTTTCAAGCCACCAGTGAACGATGCCTGGGATATTAAAAGGAAATTTATAAATATGAAGGCTAGAAATGATCCATTAAGACTTCAAGTCTATAATCAATATTTGAAGATGGCTCCTAAAAATCAACAAAGATTGATGTCATCCTATGACATCGAGCAGGGTAAAATGGTAATGAGTCACTTCAAACCCAAAGTGCAATAGCTTCAAACAGCTGGAGATTATATCAGAACCAATTTTGAAGTCATAGCAAAGGATATTCATCCATTGGATCAGATTGAGCTGCATAAACAAACAGGTGAAATGATTTATTCTACTTTGACTGATAAATCAATGATGACCCAAAAATTCCAAGATTCTTTGGAGAATACTAATGCTCAATTACTCTTGAAAAATCCTCTTCCCAGGCTAAGGACAATAGAATAAATACTTTGGAAGAAATAATTATTGGATTGGGTCATAATCCCAAAGATGTCAAAGGTATAGAAGCCTTGATTAAGAAGAAAGATGATGATTTTGCAGCCTTGAGAAAACAATTGAAGTTGCCATCTTCAAGGCATCCACAAACTGCATAAATCTTAAAGCAAAACTCTGAAGAAGAATTGATGGATTTACTCTTGAAATTGAATGAGCAACTAAATGAGACTGAAAAAGAACTTGAAAAGGAAAATAAGGACAAGCAGGCAAACATTACAGCATCTACAATAGAAGTAATTACAGGTACAACAAAAACAGGCAGCCAAGAAATTATCACAGGTCAACACTTCCAATTTAAGCACTGAATAATAAATAAAATCAATTTTTACCCCTGGACAGCCCCCTGCTGTCAAATATGATTTTTCTTCCTACATTGCTGATAAAATCCATGATCAGTTCATGAGATTGGAAAATGAAAAAGTGTTCAAATATTCCTCTTTTATATACCATCTCATGCTTTACTATCAATCAGAGAATTTCCCTTTCCATGTGAAGAAACTTGATGCCAAAGGAAATCCTAGGTCTGTAATATTTTGGTCTGTAATCACTCATAATTCCTCCGATTCTCCTTATTCTTACAATGAGTTCATTGACCTATTTGTGCACCCTGCAACCACCTTATTAACAGGAGTCTCCCCTCCTAGGGTCAATAGTGACATCAAGAAAATTCTCCAACTTTCAAAGCAATACAGGATAGGTGATTGGTACCTATACCGGAATTATACAGAAATTAGAATATATGGGTGTGAGTTATGTCCTTTCAAGTTACCAAAATATGTCCCAATGAGGCTCTTTGCCTTAGAATATTTCAGACAGATGATAAATTCAGACATAGTCCATTTTTACAATGCCAAGAAAAAAGCTCAGCTCAGAATTAAGAGTCAATTAGGTCCTTTTGTCTGCAATTCTAGGGATGCAGGAAAAGAAGCTGAAATAATCCTAGAAGACTTTCTCAAATTGCAAAAAAAATTCTACTGGGTACCTTATGACCCAAACAGCTTTATTTGTGATAAGAGGATGAAAAACAAATTGTCACCATACCTTCAGCATAGAATTCCAGAAATTGAACAATATGCCAATATAAATGAATGGATGGAAGGGACGTTGATAGAACAAGAGAATGAACAGGTCAGTGTTGAAAATGTTATGAAAGATCTTGAGAAAATACTTGACCTGGATTCTTTAAGACAGGTGCAAAGACTAGGAATTGGTCCTTCTTCTGCTGGAACCTTTCAGCAAAATTTACAGGAAATCAGTGCATTGGCCACAGTAGAATCCAAAGGGAAAGAAAAGGAGGTTGATATACAAGTTACAGAGAAATTCACAATGACAGAACAGCCTGAAACTTCTAAGGAACAAGGCCAAATAAAGACTTCTCCTACTCAGATTAATGTGGCAGAAATTTCAATTTTGCAAACTACTCTCAATGAAGAAAAAGGTAAGAAGAGAGATGCAGAAACATCTACCCCTATCAGTGGATCTTCAGAATAACCTGATGTTAAAAGAAAAAAATTAAATCCTCTTTCAGAAGTAGAATCTGTTCAATAAATCCCTGATAGTCAGAGGAGAGAAGATTTAGGTAGTCAGCAAACATGTACAATCAGTGGGACATCCACTAATTCACAGAGAAAAAAGCTACAAAGGCAGCAAAGTACAGAAGTATCTTCTTTCAAGTCACCAGTGAAGGATGCCTGGGATATTAAAAGGACATTTATAAATATAAAGGCTAGAAATGATCCATTAAGACTTCAAGTCTATAATCAATATTTGAAGATGGCTCCTAAAAATCAACAAAGATTGATGTCATCCTATGACATCCAGCAGGGTAAAATGGTAATGAGTCACTTCAAACCCAAAGTGCAATAGCCTCAAACATCTGCAGATTATATTAGAACCAATTTTGAAGTCATAGCAAAGGATATTCATCCATTGGATCAGATTGAGCTGCATAAACAAACAGGTGAAATGATTTATTCTACTTTGACTGATAAATCAATGATGACCCAAAAATTACAAGATTCTTTGGAGAATACTAATGCTCAATTACTCTTGAAAAAGTCTCTTCCCAGGCTAAGGACAACAGAATAAAGACTTTGGAAGAAATAATTATTGGATTGGGTCATAATCCCAAAGATGTCAAAGGTATAGAAGCCTTGATTAAGAAGAAAGATGATGATATTGCAGCCTTGAGAAAACGGTTGAAGTTGCCATCTTCAAGGCATCCACAAACTACATAAATCTTAAAGCAAAACTCTAAAGAAGAATTTATGGATTTACTCTTGAAATTGAATGAGCAACTAAATGAGACTGAAAAAGAACTTGAAAAGGCAAATAAGGACAAGTAGGAAAACATTACAGCATCTACAATAGAAGTAATTACAGGTACAACAACAACAGGTCAGCCAACAGAATTATCACAGGTCAACACTTCCAATTTAAGCACTGAATAATAAATAAAATCAATGGAGGAATTGAAACTCCAAGTGACAGAGCTCCAGAGAACAAAGGTACGATTAACCACTTTAGAACAAAAATATGATCTCTCAAAGATAAGTGTTGCACAAAAGACAAAAGAGATCAACCGATTAGAAAAATTGGTGAGAGCATTAGAAAGGGATCTCACACTGGAGAAACATTTGGGAGAAATCAAAGGAATTCTTTGGACCAACATCATTCAGTTAATAGAAGATATCTGGCCATCAATCCAAATAATGTATGAGCAGAATGATTTAGTTAAATTGGCTCTGGAAGAAATTCTAAAAGCAAGAGAAGAATTAGGGAACATGCCTGAAGAAGCCAATGAACTTATACACTTTTTGAACACTAAGAACAGATATCAACTTGAAGAACTCGGAATCCAAGACAGAACAGGAACAATTTTGGAGATAAAAAGAGTTTTTACTAAGAGAACTCTGATGCAGAATCTAGAAAGAAGATGCTCTGATATGCAGGAAGAAATCAATGCTTTCACAAAAAGATTGGATATTTTTAAATAAAGGATCGCTAAGTCCTTTAGTTTCAAGATGATAAACTTCCAACCTTGGTGCTAGGTAGATAAATTGAACAAGCATTCTGACGATCAGGCCAGTTTCAACTAGTTCATCGCTAATAAAAGCATTGCCTACAAGAAAGATTCTTCTATGACAATCTAAAAATTTGTTACTTATCTTCTGAACAACATGAGGTAAAACACTTATTCCCAATTCAACCTACTTTCTTCGTATATACAGACCGATGAAACTAAGTGAGTAGAAACTTCAAAGAACCAAAAATACAAAAGAAGATCAATGTAGGGAAGAGATGTTGAACTTTGTAAAAATATCCTCGATGAATTTTGATTATTTACTACAAGAAGAGACACAAAAGGATAAAAAAGACTCAAACAAAATGCTGTATTTTGACAGTAAAGAGTACTTCGGCAAATAGAGCAAAACAAGACACTGATTAAAGAGGATAGCAGCAAGCCCAATCATAGGGCCTACCTCTAGCACTTTCTCAAAAGAAGGAAACAACACAACATCGGTTATCCTTTCTCTTATCTACGAGACCATCTGTCTCTATTTTCTTGTAATATATCCATGAGTCATCCTAGATTATGTCTCATTTTGTTATATTACTTTATACCTCGTATAAATACTACCTCAATTGGGAGTTACCGTAGGTGTGATTCTTAGACTTGCTCTATTGATTTATTTTGGAATAAAGTGTTGCTAGATGGTATTAAATGGGATAAAGAATTGATGCAAAGGACTTTTCATAGGATTCTTGAGTCAGACACCGGATCAATAAGTCTTATATCTCTTATGTTTTAGAGTTTTATACTTGTTTATCATACCATTTTTGTTTCATATCTTAATGATAAACGAAAAGGAATAATTCAGAAAGTGCTTAAGTGCAATATGTTTTCAATCGTTTTTGTTCTTAATGTTTTCTTCTAAACTAGTTTAAACAGTGAATTCTTAGTTGCTTATGTTTTCTAGTTTATTCATTTTGATTATTTGATAAAGAATTCTTAATTGCTCTTTGTCAACAATCAGTCAAGTTCCCTCTTTTGAATATGTTGAAGGATTCTTAGTTTCCCTTCACCCATTTCGAGTTCATTCCATTCATTTTAGGTTTATAATTGTTCCTTATTTGATTACCTTGCCCTGTGAAACCATATTTTGTTAAGAAACTTAATCGAGTTAAGCCATTTTTCTTTGACTCCATTAGCCCAATGGCTTAAATTACTCAATCTTACCCTCTGCTATATAATTTCATCACCCAATTTCAATCAAAATCGTTGAACTTTCATAACTAGCCTAATACTTTTCAAAACAAAGCTAAAACATAAAGAGAGAGCCCTCTCTGGGTACAGATTGGCTAGATTCTGTACCTAAAAGTTGGTTTGTGGTTACCTCAGACTCCTTTCCTTTTCCCTACAAATTCAAGGAAAATCTGAGTGATAACATAGTGGCAACCATACTGGGGACCTGAATAATTTTATTGTTACTATTGTTTACCTTATAAACTACAGACGGAGCCTAAAGTTAGCCAGGTAGCCTTTGAACTGCTTTTGCTCTGCAATTGCATAGGTAAATAAAAGCTGCTTTAGTCTATCTCCGGTTTAGTTTATGAACTGAACATTTGGTTTCAAACATTTGATCAGTTCCTCTAGTCAAATAAATATTTGAGAAAATTTAAATCCAATATCAAAAATTTCTTAAAGAGATTATAGAAGTTGTATTTTTCATTCCATTTAGACAAAAAACCAAAAAAATACCACCTAGAAAACTGGCTTCAGAAAGGACTCATTACACCACGGCTAATCCTAATCCAAATCCCTCGCCTGTGTTTGAAAATTTGAATCTAATCTCCAGGATTCTTAGGAGACAGGAAAGCCAAGAAATTTCTGCTAGTTCTCGGCCTCTCTATAGATCAATATCCTATCCTGTGAAGTGGATTTACCTTGAGGACGAACCTTTTGATGAGCAATTTGAAACCTCTTTTTTTGTAAATTTTTCTGAATCTGAGTTGTCCAATTTGGTTCCAGACCCAGTATTTATTGAAGATTTACAATTTGAATTTGTTACTTCACATCTTGATAAACATTTGCGAAATTCCATACAATCTGAGCTTACCTCTGAAGGAACATCAAATATTTATGTGATCACTTCAGCTTCTCCAAGTTCATCAACATTTCCTCAAACATCTCAACCTCAAACTACCCCTTGTACTCCTCCATCCACTACTCATAGACCAACCTCACCTGTTATTTCATCGTTACCTCCTACAATGGAAAACAGATATGCTCCTTTAGTATTACCAGCTAATCTAGGAGTTATGCCCTAAGACTACCAAAGTAAAATCACTCCTTTCGATGGTTCTGGTATCTACACTGCACAACAGCATACTAAAAAGATGACCGATTATTTTGAAATTTATGAAATAGATGCTGATGGTGTAAGAATGAGAATATTTTTCCAAAGTCTTACTGGAGAAGTCAGAACTTGGTTTAGAGCCCTTCCTGCAAACAGTGTTACTGACTTACAAGCTCTTTATAGAACATTCTTAAACAGATGGGAAAAGAAGAAAGATCCTCTTCAAATCTTATTAGACTTTGGAAATTTAAAAAGAGGACCAAAAGAGACTGTGTAAGATTATTGCACCAGGTTCAATGATGTTTACTATGCTATTCCTCAAAACCTTAGACCTCCTCCAGATTCAGAATTAATTAAATTCCTTGATGGATTTGATTATGATATGGTGTATCAGCTTAGGGAAAGAGCTCCTCAAACTTTAGAAGATATGAAAAGTATCGCTGTTAGTGTTGAAGCCAACCTGATAGAGAAACGAGCTAGAGCCAGAGCTGAAAAGAGAATGCCTTTAAATGAAGAACCCTTAGCTTTTGAAAAGAAACTGGATGCTATTATTAAAGGGATGGAAAGGCTACGAGATAGAGTAGAAACAATTGAAAAGAAATCTCCTTGGGATGGTCAACCGATTAATACCGGGAGAAATCCAAATTTCAGAAAGAACAAAAACCAAAATACTGGAAAAACTGGTCCTGACCAAAATATTAGGCCCCCATTCCAGGAAAATTATATTGAAGCCTCAACTTTTGATGAACCAACAGAAGATGCTCAAATAAATAACTTGAATGAATGCAAGAATGAACCAGAAGTTTTCTTGACCCAAGATGATCAAGAAGCTCACATTCTTAAGCAATTTCAAACTCATTCAGGAGAATCATTTGACTTTAAGCAATGATATGATACAGCCATTTACGAAGTTCACAAGCAATATAATTTGAGGAGCAGAAGAATTGATGTCCCGGAAACAAGTAAACAGAAAGCTACAAAACAACCCCTCAAAGGTAAAACCAATACTACCCCTGTACATATTCTTTCTAGATCAGATCTTAATCATGCTAATCCAATAATTGAAGATGTATCCAATAGTCAACTGAATAATAGACAACTTTCCAATACTCTTCCTCCCAAAGGAAATGTAGAGGAACCTCTAGAAGTTGATTCGGAAACAGCTTCAGCCCACAACCCCATTCCTGAGAAGGAGAAAAATACCGAAAACACAAAAGATAAAGAGAATCCAACTGTTCGAAATACAAGAACTCAGACTAAAAAACTTTTTAATCTGGAAGCTGAAGTAGGCAAATTCAAAATAGTTGTTCCATTGTCTGAATTAGCTAAACATGATGTCTACCGAAGTCAAATCAATAGATCACTTAATATTACTGGAAGTGATGACTCAGTAAATTTTTTTGATGACCAACCTAGATTATTATTTGGCCCTGAAGTAAATGGAAAACTAGGAAGTGGAGGGACTCCTCCATTCTATGTGAGTTTGAACATACATGATAAAATACTTCATAATGCCATGCTTGATTCTGGGGCATCTCACAATTTAATGCCCAAGGCTGTAATGGAGAAATTAAACCTAGATATCACTCGACCATACAAAGACCTCTTTTCTTTTGATTCAAATCAGGTGAGATTTTTAGGACTAATCAAATATTTGTGTGTTTCATTGGTTCAATACCCTGCAAAAAAAATTTTGATAGACATAGTAGTAGCAGATATTCCTCCAAAATATGGTATGCTATTGTCCAGATCTTGGGGTGCAAAGCTTGGAGGATCTCTTCAATTGGACATGTCATATGCTACTATTTCAGTGTTCAGCCAACCTAAGAGACTATACAGAGAAACTTTAATGAAATATGTAGTCAATAGTCAGGAGAAACCTGAAAATTTCCCCATCTACTGAGTACACTCTGATATGGATTCATTTATTCTTTATAATGCCGAAATTGATCATCCCACTGAATTAGAAGTTCCAGCAAAAGAACCAAAAGAAATTTCAACTAAAAAATTTAATGTTAGAATCCAGGAAATCTCTGAGGACAATGAAACATCAGATACCGAAGAGAAACCAGAAGAAAGTAAGAAATCAGATCTCACTGTTAAGAAAGTTCCTGAAACTCCCAATACCAATTACGAACATGAAATTCTTTGGCATTTAGAATTTGATGGTTTCGTTAATAAATTAGGAGCAGGAGCTGGAGTTTGGGTGCATAATCTTGAAAATGATCATGCTGAAGGCCATGCCTACAGATTAAATTTTAAGTGCACCAATAATATGGCAGAATATCAAGCTCTTTTGCTAGGTCTCAAACTGGTTAAAATATTAGGAGCAATTAGAGTATCTGTCATAGGGGATTCTAATTTAATCATTCAACAGATCAAAGGAATCTTCCTAACAAACGATCCCAGACTGAGAGAATATAGAGGAACAGTTGTCGAGATTCTCAATAATTTTCTACAAACTCAGCTTGCAAAAATCCCAAGAAAACAGAATTTGCATGCCCATAGCTTAGAAATGTTTTCCAGCACTTGTAAATTACCATTCGAACCCAATCATTAGTTCACAACTGAGATTAGACATAGACCATCCATACCAGAAAATTTTAAGAATTGGCAAGTGTTTGCAAGCAATGAGCAGATTAACAATTTCCTGACATTAGAGAATGAATTTTCTAACAGTAACATAGATGAAGATACAGTCATTGAATCTGATCAAAAAAATGAACAAGAAATAGACATTTCATAAGAAAGTGAAATTCAAATGCTTCATCCAACAAAGTTCACCAAAAAAGAAATGCAGGACCTCAAACAAATGGAGGTTGACGAGATTATAGAAGAAGAATCAGAGATCAATAATTTAAAAGATAATCATTTGCCTAAGGGATTAACTCCTCTAGAAGATCTTTTCGATTCTAATGATATTCCAAAGAAACCCAAAATGGAACCATTGAAAGCTGATATTGAGGAATATAATTTGGGAACTGAAGAAAACCCTAAAATGATAAAGTTATCTAAATCTTTATCTCCTGATCAAAAACTAAAATATGTTGAACTAATAAGATAATTCCAGGATGTCTTTGCCTGGAGTTATGAAGACTTGAAATCATATGACACCTCTATAATTCAGCCTACAATACCTCTGAAAGAAAATCAGAAACCATTTAAATAGAAACTCAGAAGAATCAACCCTGTACTGTTGCCTTTAATTGAAAAAGAAATCAAACGAAAGTATGAAGCAGGGATAATTGCTCCCATTAGGTTTTCAGAGTGGGTGTCTAATTTAGTCCCTACTAGGAAGCAAAATGGAGAGATCAGATTATGTGTTGATTTAAGAAATGTAAATAAGGTTTCTTTGAAGGATAATTACCCTTTGCCCAAAATGGATCACATTTTACAAAGGGTAGTAGGTGCTTCTAAGATTTCTCTTTTAGATGGGTTTTCAGGATACAACCAGATTCTGGTTCATCCTGATGACCAGGAAAAAATAGCTTTTACAACACCATGGGGCACATTCAAGTACGTTAAAATGCCATTTGGACTTAAAAATGCTGGAGCAACCTTCCAAAGAGGAATGGACATTGCATTTGCAAAATAAATTCATGACTTTCTTGTTATATATCTGGATTATTTAACTGTTTTTTCTAAATCAGATCAGTAGTGTTTGGACCATCTCAGACAAGTATTCATAAAATGCAGAAAGTATGGTATCTCTTTGAATCCAAAGAAGTCATTGTTTGGTCTTGAAGAAGGTAAACTCTTGGGCCATATCATTTCCAAAAATGGTATTATAATTGATCCTGCTAGAATAGAAGCTATATTGCAGATACCTCACCCTAGAAATGTTAAAGAACTTCAAGCTTTCCTAGGAAAAATCAATTTTTTGAGAAGATTCATATCTAGCTTAGCTAAACTAACATGTTAAGAAAGGATTCAAGTATTAAATGGATAGTTGAAGCCAAACAAACATTTGAAGAAATTAAAATGGCTTTGACCAGAACACCAGTTCTTACCAGTCCACAATTTGATAGAGATTTCATAATATTTTCGTTTGCATCAGAACATACTGTAGCAGCTGTTTTATTACAAAAGGATGATCAAGGATGTGAAAAACCTATAGCCTTTTTTAGTAAAGAACTAAGGGATGCATCATTAAAATACAACATCATGGAAAAACAAGCTTTTGCACTTATAAAATCCATTAAAGATATTAGAATCTACATATTGTATTCCCATGTGATAGCCTATGTGCCAAATGTTGTTGTCAAAGACATCTTAACTCAAGATGGAATTGAGGGAAAAAGAGGTAAATGGATTGCTACCATATTATAGTATGATATTGAAATAAAACCTACAAAGCTGATAAAGGGACAGGGATTGGCTCAACTCATGATAGAAACAAATTGCCAAGCCCTGGATATTAATGAACTAGATGACGAACAGGAGATGGAGACTCCACAAATCAGCCGGGCCTTCATAGATTCACCATGGTATGCTGATATAATTTATGTATTATTAAACCTGCAAGATCCTCCAGGGTTATCCAGAACAAAGAAAAGGTTTTTAAAGATGACATCTTCAAAGTTTTGTATTTTAGATAATGTTATTTATTGGAAAAATCATGAAGGTATTCTATTGAATTGTTTATTAAAAGACGAAGCTGACAAAGCTCTCAATGAATTCCATGCAGGAGACTGTGGTGGACACCTTTATTGGAAATCAACTGTAGACAAGATCCTAAGGGCTGGATTTTATTGGCCAACCTTGTTTTCTGACGTAAATAAATTTGTCACTGCTTGCCATAAATGTCAAATTTTTGAAGGCAAGAGAAAACTATTACCTTTACCCCTTAAACAAATTTCCACTGAAAAACCTTTCCAACAATGGGGCCTGGATTTCATTGGAGAAATCCATCCTCCTTCTTCTGGCCAACACAAATAGATCCTCACTGCCACAGACTATTTTACCAAATGGATAGAAGCAATTCCTTCCAGACAAGCCAATGACACTGTGATCATAGGATTCCTAGAAACCAATATATTATCAAGATTTGGTTGTCCTAAGAAAATCATAACTGATAATGTTGATGCCTTCAAATCTAAGAAGATGATAAGTTTCTGTAATAAATATCATATCACCGTAAGCCATTCCACAGCCTATTACCCTCAGGGTAATGGACTGGCTGAATCTTCCAACAAGATTCTCATTAATATTATTAAGAAATTATTGGAGGAAAACAAGAAAAATTGGCACAAGAAGCTTACAAATGCACTGTGGGCAGACAGACTCACCACAAAAAAATCTATTGGGACTAGTCATTATGAGTTAGTCTATGACATTGAGGCTATATTTCCTTCATCTTTAGGAGTTCCTGTGATGAAATTACTTCAAGAAGCTCAGGTTGAACCTAATGATATTCAAAGGAGAATAAATCAGACTATCAATTTGCAGCAGACCAGAGAGGAAATATATCAAAGATCCCAAGTATTTCAAGAAAAACTAAAGAAGATATTTGATAAAAGGACCAAGGCAGAATATTTCCAACTGGGAAACAAAGTTTTAAGATGGGATTCCAGAAGAGAGGATAAGGGAAAACATGGGAAGTTTGACTTCCTCTGGAAAGGACCTTATATTATTCATGCTTTACAAGGAAATAATATATATTTTCTGAAAAACTTGGATGGTACAGAAACTGAAGATGGGCCAGTTAATGGTCGGATGTTGAAACATTACTTTGATCCTATTTATTAGGATATCCTGATTTTTAACATGTACATATTATATCCTTTGTAATGTTACAGTTTTGAGTGGATAGTAACTTACCTGAGTTGAAGCCCGAGGAGAAGGCCCTAAGCTTCAGAACTATTATTGTCATACATATAATAAAGTAACAAGCAGAAGAATATTCCATGGTTCAGTCAAAATCATTCTGAAGACAATTGACCTTTTGTTCTTGACTTTTCACCAGGAAAAGCCATCCCCAAGTGGAGCTAGTGTTAGACTCCTATACCAATAGGTTTCATATATCATTATTGACTTGATGAGCTATGTAATATGTTCATACCTTTTCTTGTTGCAAAGGTTTTCCATATTGTCAAAAAAATGAAAAAATTTAAAAAATGTAAAGAGGGTATACCCTAAAAGAAAAATCAAAGGGTGAAAAAAATAAAAATGGCCAAAAAAGTAAAATAAAATGAACCCCACCAAAAGAAAGGCCAAGGGAAGTGCGCAAGTCTAAATGCCACTATTTTTTTCTCTTATGAAAATAAACAAATTGTGTGCAACTTGTATCTTATGCCACAATTTATGAACAATCAAACAGTTTAAGCTTGGCTAGTTCATTTTTCAATTTTATATTTTAAAGATAGAGAATAAAATCTGACCAAACTGTTTAATCTTGGCAGATAAGTAGATAGGTAGAGTAAATAAAAGGAGCTCAACAGTTTAATCTAAGCCCTTGGATGTAATAAGGTTAGAATTAGATAGATTTCCACATGTAAAAGAAAAAGTGTGATAAGGGTTTTCCAGTCTAATTGCACCTTAATAAAGAAGAAAAAATGGTAGGGTAAAGTAGGTAGGGTAGGTAGATGTTGTTGTAGAATTACATGTGATGGATAATGACTCTAGATGTGTTAAATATTTACTTTCATCACAAGTGCAAAGGCAAACACTACACTGGAAGAATTTCAAGCAAAGAAAAGTCAAATTATTAACTTCCCTTCTCATTTTTCCTAAAAATTTCACTAGTTTCCCCTAAGTACTAAGGCATTTGAAAATTAGAGGGGCTCAAGGTATTTCCTTGACTTTTGGAGGGACCGAACCCTCGGCCTAGTAATTGAAAAAAACCTAAGTACTTAAAACCATTCATAAGATTATTCATTCATATCCAAAAAATATTTTCCTAAGTAAAATCCCATTTTACATAGGAAAATTATGCAATATTTCACAAAAAAACCTATTCATGCAAGCATAAGTTAAATACATTAACCTAATGTTTTACACTTAGTGCTTCCATTCATTTGTCATATTAATTTTTAACTTTATTATTTAAATCGCTATACAAATTCCCCTTTTTCCCATATTATTTTAATAAGATTCCCAAATTAATATATTATCCCGCCCCTTTGGTTGAAATATAACCTTAATATGGTGATTAATTAATCAAATCATGAGCCCTTATCCCCGCCGCATTTAAAATATGTTAATTAACCCTCACGGTTAATTAAAGATACACCTCACCAATAGAATTCCCCCCGATGAGATTAATTCACACTTAATTACATTGGGCACGCCCTATTAATTCCTTGTCATCTCTCTTTCCCGACGACCGTTCGATCAATCAATCCACGATCTACGGTTGTCATCCATATCGCTGCGCCTCCATGTCCGAACGATAACGCGCGATGGCCAAGCGGTTTTTTGAACAGTGCCGCGCCACATGTCGTATATTGTATGGAATCGCTCACCCTTCGCTTAAAACCGCCCGTCCCCAAAAGTTGTGCGATGAATACCGCTTACCGCTTGCCTCCCATGACTTACCAACCGTACTTGCTGATGTCATCCATTAAAAAAATTTAAAAACCCGCCAACCTTTGACTTTGCAAATAAAACAAATGAACCCACGTCATTTTCTCTATCTCGTGCAGTGACCAGTGTCCCATGCAACGAATTCCAAAATCAACATTCGAAGATTGTCAACCGTCACCTTGCTGAGGAAAATTACCGTCGAGCAATCTAAAATTCATCCACCATAGACAACACCTGTTTTCGTCACTGTTCATTTCCCCGAAAACAGGTATTTACCCAAATTCCTGTTGAACTCTGCAAAATACTAGTTTTTGTTTTAATTCCACACGAAAAAACTAAAACAGGGTTCAAGATTGGTCTTCATTTCATTCCTCAATTCCCAAAATTGCAATTGCATTCCCAAACCTGTGATTGTGCCCGTTTTTTCATCAAAACCCGAATTCATTTCTGAATCCACAAGAACCAGAAACGGAAATTCCTGTGGCTTTGAATGTCGCACCCCTGCATGCCCCTCACAGAGATTTAGACTATCTGCCTCTAGCAGATAGGGATTTCCAAATTAAAGACCTCGTCCTCAGTGAAAATCCTCTTCGAATTTTTTGCCACTGCAGAGATAGCTACCTGAACGGCTCTGACATTTTTGGACTATGGGAATCCAATCTTCCAATATATCTTCTCCCCTTAGTTCACATTTTTCCTGAAATAATCTATTACTGCCATGCCAATTATGATCCCAATCAACGAGCAGTCATGTCCCCGAGTCAGACCGTTCTTTTCCCAATAACTGCTCAGTCTATCAACGAAATGTTACAGTTTCAGCCTGGTCAAGCCTTGACTCCCCTTTCCATGGGAGATTTACTTGAGAAATCGGCCACTTTATCCCAAGAAGAGTTAAATCGCCTTTGCCAAACTTTCATGTTGCTAGAACATCAGCCCAAAGGCCCTCCCCCTTATGGATATACCTTTTTCACTGATGTCGGCAGACTCATTTTTAATACGATATCTTCTGTAATGGGTTTCAATACTAGTGAATATGTTAATCAATTAACCATAGTATTGTTGTCAATTTTTACCCCTGGACAACCCCCTACTGTCAAATATGATTTTGCTTCCTACATTGTTGATAAAATCCATGATCAGTTCATGAGATTGGAAAATGAAAAAGTGTTCAAATATTCCTCTGTTGTATACCATCTCATGCTTTACTATCAATCAGAGAATTTCCCTTTCTATGTCAAGAAGCTTGATGCCAAAGGAAATCCTAGGTCTGTAATCTTTTGGTCTGTAATCACTCATAATTCCTCTGATTCTCATTATTCTTACAATGAGTTCATTGACCTATTTGTGCACCCTGCAACCACCTTATTAACAGGAGTCTCCCCTCCTAGGGTCAATAGTGACATCAAGAAAATTCTCCAACTCTCAAAGCAATACAGGATAGGTGATTGGTACCTATACCGGAATCATACAGAAATTAGAATATATGGGTGTGAGCTATGTCCTTTCAAGTTACCAAAATATGTCCCAATGAGGCTCTTTGCCTTAGAATATTTTAGACAGATGATAAATTCAGACATAGTCCATTTTTGCAATGCCAAGAAAAAAGCTCAACTCAGAATTAAGAGTCAATTAGGTCCTTTTGTCTGAAATTCTAGGGATGCAGGAAAAGAAGCTGAAAGAATCCTAGAAGATCAAATTGCAAAAAAGTTTCTACTGGGTACCTTATGACCCAAACAACTTTATTTGTGATAGGAGGATGAAAAACAAATTGTCACCATACCTTCATCATAGAATTCTAGAAATTGAACAATATGTCTATATGAATGAATGGATGGAAGGGATGTTGATAGAACAAGATAGTGACCAACTCAGTGTTGAAAATGTTATGAAAGATCTTGAGAAAATAATTGACCTGGATTCTTTTGGATAGGTGCAAAGACCAGGAATTGGTCCTTCTTCTACTGGAACCTTTCAGCAAAATTTACAGGAAATCAGTGCATTGGCCATAGTAGCATCCAAAGGGAAAGAAAAGGAGGCTGATATAAAAGTTACAGAGAAATTCACAATGACAGAACAACCTGAAACTTCTAAGGAACAAGACCAAATATAGAATTCTCCTACTCAGATTAATGTGGCAGAAATTTCAGTTTTGCAAACTCCTCTCAATGAAGAAAAAGGTAAGAAGAGAGATGCAAAAACAGCTACCCCTATCAATGGATCTTCAGAACAACCTGATGTTAAAAGACAAAAATTAAATCCTCTTTCAGAAGTAGAATCTGTTCAAGAAATCCCTGATAGTCAGAGGAGAGAAGAGTTAGGTAGTCAGCAAACATGTACAATCAGTGGGACATCCACTAATTCACAGAGAAAAAAGCTACAAAGGCAACAAAGCACAGAAGTATCTTCTTTCAAGCCACCAGTGAAGGATGCCTGGGATATTAAAAGGAAATTTATAAATATAAAGGCTAGAAATGATCCGTTAAGACTTCAAGTCTATAATCAATATTTGAAGATGGCTCCTAAAAATCAACAAAGATTGATGTCAGCCTATGACATCCAACAGGGTAAAATGGTAATGAGTCACTTCAAACCCAAATTGCAGCAGCCTCAAACAGCTGCAGATTATATCAGAACCAATTTTGAAGTCATAGCAAAGGATATTCATCCTTTGGATCAAATTGAGCTGCATAAACAAACAGGTGAAATGATTTATTCTACTTTGACTGATAAATCAATGATGACCCAAAAATTACAAGATTCTTTGGAGAATACTAATGCTCAATTACATCTTGAAAAATCCTCTTCCCAGGCTAAGGACAACAGAATAAAGACTTTGGAAGAAATAATTATTGGATTGGGTCATAATCCCAAAGATGTCAAAGGTATAGAAGCCTTTATTAAGAAGAAGGATGATGATATTGCAGCCTTGAGAAAACAACTGAAGTTGCCATCTTCAAGGCATCCACAAACTACATAAAACTTAAAGCAAAAATCTGAAGAAGAATTGATGGATTTACTCTTGAAATTGAATGAGAAACTAAATGAGACTGAAAAAGAATTTGAAAATGAATTAAAGGATAAGCAGGCAAACATTCCAGCATCTACAACAGAAGTAATTACAGGTACAACAACAACAGGTCAGCCAACAGAATTATCAGAGGTCAACACTTCCAATTTAAGCACTGAATAATTAATAAAATCAATGGAGGAATTGAAACTCCAAGTGACAGAGCTCTAGATAACAAAGGTACAATTCACCACTTTAGAAAAAAAATATGATCTCTCGAAGATAAGTGTTGCAAAAAAGACAAAAGAGATCAATCGATTAGAAAAATTGGTGAGAGCATTAGAAAGGGATCTCACACTGGAGAAACATTTGGGGGAAATCAAAGAAATTCTTTGGACCAACATCATTCAGTCAAGAAGATGTCTGGCCATCAATCCAAATAATGTATGAGCAGAATGATTTAGTTAAATTAGCTCTGGAAGAAATTCTAAAAGCAAGAGAATAATTAGGGAACATGCCTGAAGAAGCCAATGAACTTATACACTTTTTGAACACTAAGAACAGATATCAACTTGAAGAACTCGGCATCCAAGACAGAACAGGAACAATTTTGGAGATAAAAAGAGTTTTTACTAAGAGAACTCTGATGCAGAATCTAGAAACAAGATGCTCTGCTATGCAGGAAGAAATCAATGCTTTCACAAAAAGATTGGATATTTTGTTAAATAAAGGATTGCCAAGTCCTTTAGTTTCAGATGATAAACTAATGAACCTTGAAATTTATGTAGAGAAATTGAACAAGCATGCTGACAATCAGGCCAGTTCCTCAACTAGTTCATCAGTAACAAAAGCATTGCCTACAGGAAAGATTCTTCATGACAATCTGGAAAATTTGTTTTATCTCGAACATGAGGTAAAACACTTATTCCCAATTCAACCTACTTTCTTCAGATATACAGAGACTGATGAAACTATGAGGAAACTTCAAAGAACCAAAATACAGGAAGATCAATGGTGGGAAGAGATGTTAGAACTTTTGTAAATATTATCCTTGCATGAATTTTGATTATTTACTACAGTAAGACATAATAAAAAGGATAAACAAAGATCAAACAGAAGTCAAAGTGTATCAGTACAGGTAAAGAGTATCAGTAAAATAGAGCAGCCAACACAGAATTACTAAATAGGACAGCAGCAAGCATCATAGGGCCTGCCTTCAGCACATTCTCAAAAGAAGGAAACAGCACAACATCGATTATCCTTTCTCTTATCTACGAGACCATCTGTCTCTATTTTCTTGTAATATATCCATGAGTCATCCTAGATTATATCTCATTTTGTTAGGAGATATTTTTTATAATTCTTTGTATAAATACTACCTCAATTGGAGTATTGAGGGGGTGGGATTCTTAGACTTTGCTGTATTATTGATTATTTTGGAATAAAGTGTTGTTGGACAAATTTCGCATGGCTAGCTGGATAAAGAATTGATGCAAAGGACTTTTCATAGGATTCTTGAGTCAGACACCGGATCAATAAGTCTTCTATCTCTTATGTTTTAGAGTTTTATACTTATTTATCATACCATCTGCGTTTCATATCTGAATGATAAACGAAAAGGAATAATTCATAAATTGCTTAAGTGAAATCTGTTTTCAATCGTTGTTGTTCTTAATGTTTTCTTCTAAACTAGTTTAAACAGTGAATTCTTAATTCCTCCTGTTTTCTAGTTTATTCATTTTGATTATTTGATAAATAATTCTTAATTTCTCTTTGTCAATAATCAGTCAAGTTCCCTCTTTTGAATATGCTGAAGGATTCTTAGGTTCCCTTCACCCATTTCGAGTTCATTCCATTCATTTTAGGTCTATGGTTGTTCCTTATTTGATTACCTTGCCCTGTGAAACCATCTTTTGTTAAGAAACTTAATCGAGTTAAGCCATTTGTCTTTGACTCCATTAGCCCAATGGCCTAAATTAATCAATCTTACCCTCTGCTATAGAATTTCATCACCCAATTTCAATCAAAATCCCTGAACTTTCATAACTAGCTTAATACTTTTCAAAACAAAGCTAAAACATAAAGAGAGAGCCCTCTTTGGGTAGATATTGGCTAGATTCTGTACCTAAAAGTTGGTTTGTGGTTACCTTGGAATCCTTTCCTTTTCCCTACAACTTCAAGGAAAATCTGAGTGATAACAGTATCCATGGTCATGACATATTTTTAATTTAAAGGGAATATTGTTGTAGTCCACCTATTGAATGTGAAACTAGATATCTATGCTTAAATTGATTGCAGTGTGACTGTAGTAGGTAGCCCATTCTCCATATCTACATCTACACATATTTGAGAGCATGAAAAAATCCCATCACAAGGCTCTAAATAATCAACATATTTCCCAAGGGAATTTCCAATATTTCTGAAGGTAGCACCATTCCAATAATGAAGAGGAAGAAAGGGAAGATTTACACAAGTTGGAATAGTGGAGGAAACATCACACTCTAGATTGAAATTAGGGCTCTATTGATCAAAGCAAATCCCTTGCGCACCCATAAAATACGAACCACTTGGGAATATTTTGTCATGATATATTTTTTTCTCAAAGAAGAAGGTGAAGAAACCCTTTCCACTTAAGGACGAAGTGACTTCCCCATTGATCAAAGGCTTCTATCTGGTCAATTCCCATTGATGATCAAATCTAGGGGAGGGCTATAGTCCCAAATTGACCCACAAGGCCCCGATCTACTAGTTGAAGTGCACGAGTTCTGGCCTGTGGAGTAGAGATCTCAACCTTAATGATCTCATCAAGATCTTTGATGATACATGAAGATGGAGCCTTTTGGAACTTCAAGCCTTTTGAACTCACTAAGATAAAAGTTGTGATCTCTTGGTCAAGCAAGGAAGGGGACTCCAGATTGGTCATTATTGAACACACGGCCAAACCAAGGCACAACAAGCTAGAGGCATAAGGGACAAACAGAGCAAGAAAACGACTAAGGATTGAATGAAGGAGAGTTGAGCATAGGGAGGGGGAGATGCAATAGAAGAGATGTTGGTTAGGTATGCAGGGCTAGGCCTACAACAACTAATGAGGTAGATGGAGTGAGGCAAGAGGAAGCTCGGAGCCATAAGGAAAGCATGATCTTTTATTTTTTTTAAGTTAGTAAATTTTCATTACATGAAATGAAGATTACATAAACTAAAATTTTTATGCTATTAGTATATGTGAAGGGAAACCAGACCAGCAAAATTTTTTATGTTCTTGTACAATTACAACTCATGGTTTTGGATGGTATTCCCACCTAAGGGTGAATTATATAAATGCAAAGGTAGCATAGAAAAAGGTTGGATTATTGCATTATTGAGTGTGTTAGATGCTTGGATAAGTGACCTTACAACAATATAGTGATGTAATGGTTGTTGATCTATTATGAGTATGCCACTAGTTGTGTCTCGCTGATTAGGTTGTTAAGTAACATTATAATCCATTGTTAGACATTGTAACCATGGGTTTTGGTTTAATTTAAATTTAATGAAATAGTGACGCCTTTCAAATCGTTTTCATGTTATGTTATGGTTAATTATTTACTTTATTTTCATGAGTTGTGTTGAATGGAATGTGGTGAACGCTAGGATAAGAATGGTTGCATTCTTCTTTTGTTAACAATATCATACAATCCTACATTTGGAAACTACACCTCGAGTTATAAATGTTGATGCTAGACTATAACTCAACACTTTTGTGTACCTTGGGCTACATTTAAAGATATAAAGACCTCTCTCCACTCCTAAAAATACTTTAATAAACTTTACCTGTATTATTTTAATTTTTCGTCAGGAAACACCATTAGATATTCGAATTCAATGAAGAATATAGAAATTATCAAGTGCACAAAACATTAAGAAAATGTTCAAAAGTTTTCAATTTTCAAATTAGAATTTGACAAAAGAAATATGGGATTAAATGTGAAGAACAAAAAATAGAGAACTCATTTGAAAGAATGTGGTAAAAGAGGAGTAATTCACTATGTTAATCCCAAACCTATTAGTTAATCTAGCAATTCAAACCATAAACTTCCATGTTATGATTTCTTGTCACATATGGGATTGAAATGATTGACATATTCAAAATCATTATCTACACAAATAAAAATGGCATTGGCTAAATGAATCAACTCAATGACTCCTAGTTTGAATTAAAACACTTAGGAAACAGAAGGATTCATGCTTGTTGATTTTTCAAGTGCAATAGATACAAGCACAAATTTCTGAAATACTAATAATTACTTCTAATGATGTAGATATTCTTTTAGCAATTCCAATTTACCATTAAGTAATCATACTTCATAAATTCAACCATAAATACATAAGTACATTAGAGATCACAAAGCACAAAGAGAACACAAGATTTACCATGGGAAAACCCACTTGGGGGGAAAACAAAACAACCTTTTACTTAGATAAATTCTTTAGTTCAACAAGAGATACACATAATTCTGTTAGTCAATATGATGGTCAAACTATCCAATACTGTTAAGGTCAAACCTGGTCAAACAACCCTCTTTTCAAGTCAAATTTCTTCCCAACAAGCTCAACTCTCTCTGATCTACTAGGTTGAAATTTAGCCTCCCATAATATACCTAGAAACTCAGCCTTGCTTCCCAGAATATCTTACCCAGAAATTTGACTTGATACCTAGAATATGCCTAGAATATTCCTCATGTGAAGTAGAGAGAGAGAGAGAGATGTCTTCTTGTGTGACAAGTTGAATGGTGACTTGTGGAGAAGTTTGAGTGCTCTATTTATAGTGTTCTTCTATCCAAATGGGCATCTCTTCACTAGGGTTAACTTGAATTGAAGGAAGGATGACTTGACAAGAGAAAAATTCAAATCTCAAAATTCAAAATTTTATCCTTTCAAACTGACATGAAGAATGTGACTGATATTAATATTTTTAAGGGCTAATTAAATAAAATAACATGAATAAATGTGACTTATATTAATATTTTTAAGGGATAATCAAATAAATTGACATGAATAACATGTCTTACATTTTCATTATATATTTCAAGGGATAAAATATAAATTATGAAGACTGACCATAGATACAAAATTTAACACTCCATATTAGCTAGGGAGGTATTCAAAATATTTGTGTATATGTTCTCATCTTGAAAAATTTATCTAAGAAAAGCTTACAAAAATTCATTATCATATAATTACCATAATAGGGTCAATGATTATGACACATGGTAAATAATCAGCATCATCATCCAATTACCATAATCTGGTCAAAAACTGTGACACATGGTAAAGCATCAACATCATCAATCAATTACCATAATCTAGTCAACAATTGTGACACATGGTAAATCATCATTAGCATCAACTATTCACCAAGACTGTGGTTGGTGTCTTTGACCATGGTATACAAACTATTCTCAGTTCATCTTCATCCAGGTCAATCTCTTTGACTTGTGGTGAAACTCTAGGGACACTCTCAATCTATTTCAGTAATATGGTCGCAAACCAAAGGCGTCACTCTAGGCCATGATGCTAAATGGTCTCACTCAACCTATCTAAAGAGTAATTTGAGCCTGATACTAAAAATGCACCCACACAAATAAGTGATCCTATTCCTCTAGGACCATTCTTCCTAATTTGGTCAATATGCTTGACACAAGAAGAATGATTGTCCTCTACTTGTACTCTACCAGACCATTCTCCCTAATATTTTCAACATAGTTGAGACAGGCATAATGTTTATCCCTAATATTATCTCATTAGAACTCCCTCCCACTAAGGGAGGAATTCTCAACAAAATCCAAACTTATCCTTGAAGTATACAAAATTTTCCCTCGACAAAGGATTTATATGAATATCAACTAGCTTCTCATTAGTAGATATGTGTTGGAGCCTCACTTCTCCCTTTTGCACCATGTCATGATTGAAATGGTACTTGATATTGATGTGCTTTGACCTACCATGGAAAAATGGATTCGCTATAAGCTTCACATAGCTTTGATTATCACAATATATCACGGTTGGTTATAGCACTTTTTCAAATAGGCATTCAAATAACTTTCGAAGCCACACTGCTTCACAACTCACTAAAATTGATGCAATATACTCTTCCTTGGCAATGTTGAGTGCAACGAATTTCTACTTCCTTCTTATCCAATAATCATAGCGGAACCTAAACTAAAGCAACCTATAGATGTAATTTTTCTATCTTCAGTACTCCCTGCCCAATCTTAATTTTTATATCCCTACATTTTCACATCACTATTTAAGACATATCTCAAACCATAATCAACTATACCATGTATATATCTTAATGTATGTTTTTTAGTTATCTAATGATCATGTCTTGGTTCCACCTAGAACTAGCTAGGAGTGTTCACTAAAAAGAAAGTGTTCATACTAGTATTAACCAAATACATCAAAGAGCCAATCAACTTCTGATTCATGGATGGATCTACCAAATGTAACTCAGAGTCTCTTAGCTTCCTTTAATTAGTCACCATTGGAGTTTCGATTGATTTACAATTCATCATTCCAAAATTTTGTAGGATCTTGATAACATATTTTCACTGACCAAGGAAGATTTCACTAGGATTCTGCCATAATTCTAGCCCCAAATAGTACTACATAAAACCAAGATACTTGATATAAAATTCAATGGCCAAATCCCTCTTAAAATGAATAATGAGATGCTTTATACATGTCAGAAATAATTCATCAACATACAATAATAAAATCACATGTTCATTCATCACAACCTTAATATATAGGTTTGGATCAACATCACTTCTGGAGAAACCAAGTCTTTCTACGTATCCATCAATTCAATAATATTAGGCTCTAGGTGCCTGCTTAAGTCGATACAAGGCTTTCTTCAATCTGCAAACGTGATACTCTCTCTCGTGAACCTCAAAATATTGAGGTTATTCTATGTACACATATTCCTTAGTCACACCATTGAAGAAGGTAGTATTTACATCCATCTGATGTAAATTCAAAACCATATAAGGAACAATAGAAATAATATATCTAATAGTAGGGTACCTGACAACTAGAGAAAAATTCTCATTGTAATCCTCTCCCTCTTTATGGGAGAATCCTCTAGCCACAAATCTCGCCTTGTATTTTTCAATGTGGCCATTCACTGCATGCTTAATCTTGTATATCCATTTGGAGGTCACAAATAACTTCATTTCAAGTCTAGGCATACTTTCCCATACATCATTCTTCATAATAGATTGGTATTATTCCATCATTGCATCCTTCCAAACTTGTTGGAAAGTTCCTTCTTCATAGGTGGAAGGTTCATAATAAATGAGATTAGTCATCAATGTTGAATTTCCATAATACATATTCAGTCTCTTGCTTTCCCTGAAGGTGTTACGTGGCGATGTGTATCCTTCTTCTTCCTGCAAGGTAGATCTAAGCCAAGCTAGTATTTTCTTGATTTTAGGAACAACAATTGGATCCAACAGTTCAATAGGTATTCCTGACTCTTATTTATGATCTACAATGTGTTCTAAGGGATTGGATGCACTTGAGCCTTCTTCCTTGAGAGATTCATGTTCTTCTTCATCATCGAAATCCATCGGAACTTCTTTATACTTCCAATAGGAAACATTCTCATCAAAGGTAATTTCTCTGCTGACTTCAACTTATCGATGTCCAACATAGATTCTATATTCCTTTGATGACTCATTGTATCCAAAAAATATTCTATTCTTCTTGAAGGCTCTAGTTTCTTCCTTTTATCTTTGTGTACACAAATGTAAACAAGATATCCAAAGATTCTCAAATGTCCAACCTTTATTTTTTGTCCAATGAATGCTTCTTTAGGAGTCTTATCTTCCAAGATTCGATGAGGACTTCTATTTTAAACATAAAAAATTGTTATGGTTGCTTCACTCCATAAGAACACATAAATTATTGGTCGTACATCATTGCCTTAATAGATTCTTCAATGGTTATGTTATTTCTTTCAACAACTCCATTTTATTTTGGATTGTAAGGGACTATCAACTCCCTCTTAATCCAAACTTCTTTACAAAATGCAACGAGTTCATTGAAAGTGTATTCTCCTCCAATATCTAATCTTAGGATGTTGATTGTCTTACCCATCAAGTTCTCTACTTTAGCCTTGAACTCTTGAAATTTGTTTAAGACTTCATCCGCGGTCTTCATAAAGTAAATCCATGTCTTGTGAGAGGAGTTATCAATAAATGTTACATAGTACAGATAGCCTCTAAGAGATATCATTGGCATTGGCCCACATACATCATAATGAACTAGATCCAAGATTTCCTTGGACCTACTTTCACTACTTGGAAAATTATTATTTCATTATTTCCAAGTTCACAACCCTTACATACTCCTTTATCTTTGTATAGAATTTTGGAACACCTAAAACCATGTAATGTAAAGCAGGAAAAGCTTTATAGTGAAGGTGAGCATATATTCTATGCTTAATCACCACTTTTCACATGGATTGATGTCATTATGTATTAATTCTTGAGTTGGTTGTTTCAGAAGTCTATACAATCTTCCTTCACAAACTCCAATTACTCTAGTAGAGTCTATATTTGTGCCCTTGGGCCATACAAGGACTTTACCATCAACAAATTCTACTCTATCTTCTTTATCTTCCAAACATGAAATATAAACAAAATTATTTTTCAAACCCGGTACATAAAGTATGTTGCTAATATGAATGTTTTCACATGATTCTATCTCAATGGATGTTTTCCCAATGCCTTTGACTACATAATTTTTGTTATCTCCAAGCTCTACCCTCTAAGCTAGTCTCCTTTCCCTTAGACTTGTAATATTGTCACAATCTCGTCTCATGGGTCTTAAGGCACCACTGTATACTAGCCACAAATCATTGTTATCTAAAACCGAACATGTAAGAGCAAAAAAATTGAATTTTTTTTTGTCACATTGATCCAGGTGGCTCCAGACATCCTTAGGAGATTAAGAGGGCTCAGAAATGGTCAAAATTCAAAGTGGTCGGATTGCTCTTGAACCGGGTTCAGATTGAATTTTTCGTCACCCTAATTCCAAGGGTGTGAATGGAACTCCAATCAGAGCCTGTATGGAGAAGTTAGAGCCAGTTAAATTTTTGGTCAAGGTTGGGCAGTGGGATAGTTTTAAGTGTCCCACAAATTCAGCATCAACAGGCAAGGAACTTAACTCCCGAAAATATGCAAAATTGTGCTTCTTTAAAAATCCCAATAACCCTTATTTTCATTAAATTTAAAACGATCAATTGGTTTTAAATAACGAAAGAAATTATAAAAATGAGGGTGGCAGGCCACCACCCCCACCACCCCATTGCTCATTACATAATAGTATGTATTAAATTCAGGGTGGCAGGTGGCCAAACCTTGCCACCCTCGGTCGAAGCCCATTATCAAGGTGGGTCAAGTTGGGGCCGCGTGGAGCAGACCCCACCCACCAAGCACTAACGATCATAGCATATATATATATATATGCCGACCACTAACTCTGGGCTGGTGGGAATTGAACCCGCCCGGCCACGTAGGTCGACCCAGTCCACAGGCAGTCCAACCAAAAACCAAAAAAATAATTAAAATCAAACCAAACAACGCACCCCTATTAAAAAAAACATGCAAATATATGTAACCACACAGAAAGTTGGGGAGAGGTGGGACTTTATCCCCCAACCTCTCCGCCTCCATTACACTGCCCTAACCACTCCGCCAACGGTGGTGGCTTTGTAAATTCTTCCACCCACCTCATTATAAATCATCATTTGCATAGTGCGGGGGACCACAGAGCAGAACGAAGGAGCGAGAGGAGACTGGCGCAGTTTCCAATTTTTAATATTATTTTATTTGTAGGGTGGAACCACTAACCATGGAGATAGTGGAACCATGCCCCAGGGAATCTTGAGTGCATCAAGAAGATTCCTTGAGGCTCGAAACTTGTCGGAGTCCATTTTTAACAAAATTTATGTCGATTTTACACCTCTCGGCGACATGAACTCAATGGCGATGTTTGTTTCAGTAGAAAAGCTTTCCATTTTTCAGCCATTTTCCATAGTTGAGTGACAGTGATAGATTCTCAAGTGTAGATAGTCGATTTTATGCTTCTCGGTGCCACGAATTCAATGGTGCAACCATATTCAGGAGTTGAGCATCCACTTCTTCAACCAACTTCAGGGGTTGATGTATATGCAGTTTTGATCATGTGCCTATTTTATCATTTGGTGTGAGATTATTATTTGGTTTAGAACCTTGCTTGATGTGTGTTGCGGAATCTTTGTTTTTACTTCATGTGAGATGTATTCTCCATGGATTGTAATGATCCCCATGTAACCTTGTAGAAGGGATCCTTATCGTCACCTTGTGTGATATCATGTCATGGTGATAGGAGTCCTATTGTGAGTGATAGTTCTTGTAGCGGAATGTCTCGTGGAGATACAAACCACTCATGTTGAGGGCATATATCCTTGTATGATAGCAAACATATTACATGTACATTATCACCATTTCCAACACTATATGAAGTGGCCTACCCCATTTTGACACCGGACCTAGAGACATAGCCCACATTAGGTGAACTTTATTATCAAGGTCTCGTGTTCTTATGTTTTTTATTATTGTCTTGTTTCCTCTTGCTTAAAGCATGCATATGTGTTCTTTTAATGCTCTTTCTAGTGCAATTATAACCACATCACAGAAGTAAAACATCATGGGTAAATCGAATAGCTGATGGACCTAGATCAAGATGGTATCATAGCAGTATTCTTGCTTATGTTAATTGCAAGCGTGAACAACGATTGAACGTGTAGCAATGGAGGATGACAAATACATGTACAAGGTCATGCTGAGGATGTCTAAAATGGTGGACATGATGTATGAAGCTTATGAGAAACGGGAGAAATAAGAAGCAGAAGGAAATGCTTCATCCACACCTTCCAGTGAATATTCATCGCCTTCACTGTCTTCTAATCATTCGAATGAGGATATAAACCATAGCCTTCAAGGAGATAACACTGAATTGAAAATTCTTATACAAGTGGAGAAAGAGGATAAGAAGAGATTACAGCTTCAATTGCAAGTTGCAAAGGCAGCCTTGGAAGAACTGAAGCGCAATGACCAGAGCCTTCAAGAAAAGGATGTTGAATTAAGGAAGCTTCTACAAGAAGAAAGAGGAGAAACGAGATATTGACTTGATGTGAAGACTACAGTGAAAGAAGCCTTGGAGAAGTTGAAGCGCAACGAATGCTTAAAGAATCCTTCACACTTGTTTTTTAATTGACATCTGAGGTAAACAATGTTGATTGTTCTTCAGTTTCATCTTCACATGCTATCATTTCTATGGGAAACGTGGAGATACCCATTATAGGAACTAGCATGAAACTCCTTACCAAAATGGGGTATAAAGGAGGAGGACTTAGTGTTAATAGCCAAGGAATAAATCAACCATTGGAGGTTGTGCAGAGATCTTGATTCACAGGCTTGGGATACACTGAAGGACAATGCTCAAAGGTGTCAAAATCGTCCAACAAATTTTTGAAACCATTGGGGAAAGAGAATGATGAGAACACTTCACCATCATCCTATGACAGTGCACATTGCAGAGAAAGATCTTAGGAAAGCTCTTGTCACCATGATTGCACTAGAGACCAACAAGAAAGGTACAACGAGTCTCAGTATTCTAATGTTCATTTTGATTACAAGAATGTAGAAATTTGAATAACTGATATATTATTCACCGAGATTCTCCTGATCACACACTATTTTAGCTTCATGCATAATACAGAATCTCTTCTACCATTGATCATCACATGCGGAAATAAAATCAATTGCATGCATACATTAAAACCACAAAAAATCACACATATGAACACGGTATTTAATGGGAAAGCTTAAAGATGAAAACCCCAACTATCTGTATATTATATGTCATGGAGATCATGTAACAATCATAGTACAAAGCTTCTCATAAGCTCTCAGCACCACCTCCAATTGCTACACACTATCAAGCTAGATCTAGCAAAACACATGCTCCAATCTTTTGCCACTTGATAGCCAGCCTCTATTGCGTAATCAATGCTATGGGATGGCTTCATTAAATAGATAAACCACCTGGCTTGTACTGCACAATCCTCATGGGCTTCTCCACCTATCTGTGTGTTGCAAATAACAACAGTATAGTCACAAGCGATAGCAAGTTAACTTTGCTCTTTCCTATTTATGTGGTCTCATGGCCTCCATGCAAGGATTAGCGATGTATTCTTCAGTTGATTAATGAGTTATTATTTAGTGAATTAATTCACACCACTCTCACTAGTGTATCAATCAGTTAGACTAGATACAACTAGCTCAATTGTGTCTAACTGAGTTAAACTGAACACAACTCCACCAACTACTTCTATAACTCCACCAAACTGTCACATGAGTTCTAACTGAAGTCCTCCATGCAATAGCTCTAGTAAACCCTTAGGAATAGCGTAATTCCTTCTGTCAGCTTCTGTGCCACATCTGTGCACTTAACTGAAGTGCTCCCAGAGAATAAGATAATGTTTATAGTCCAAATATTATTAAGAGCTAATAATATTCGACATATCTATTTTTAGACTGGAAATCTAAAAATAGATTCTGCCCAGTATGTCTAAAAATAGAAGTCCATATATTTTTTCCGACTTGACCAACCATCCACAAATGGCATCCTGCAACTCATAGAACATGATCCATATGTCTAAAAATAGACATAGTCTAAAAATAGACTTTGCGCCAAAAATAGCCTGCGGGCCCACTTAGTGAAGGCGACTTCTTTCCACTAAGCTCCTCATCTTGTTGCAATCTCAACAAAGAATGTTTCTAACAATGAACATAAATCGTGGCATCGAAAAACATGTATTTTTTGTGGATTACATAACCTTGTATTTCCTGAGTTCTGGGAGAGAAGGGTAGCATGAAGGAGGATGAGGCGTGAAATTCCTTCTCCGCAGTAGGAAAAGAAGAAGGTAAATCAAGTATGGAGGAAGAAGACGCATTGCAGTCATTGCAACAGAAGTGGCCATCAAAGAGCCACGTGTTGGAGGCTCCATCCATAACAACGTCTCAAGGGAAAAGTTTCCATACATGAACCAGTTGAAACAATTGTTCGACAAGAAAATATGCCACAGAGAGATGACCCATTCACTTTGATAAGTGAGAGATGGTTTCTCTAGGTGTGGTAGTGTGTTTTGGCCTTATTTTGTAAATCATGTGTTGCAATTTAAAATGTAAAAGTGATTATGTTTTTTCCATTGCTTGTGAAGCAACAATCATGTTTTGGCCTTGTATTGATAGCTGGGGTATTGATTCCATTTTAAAGTAAGCTTGACCATCGATTATGTGTTATAAAATTGTGGAAAGTATGGGATGCTTGGGTCATAGTTGGTCATGTAATTGAGCATGTAATTTTCAAAAGAATGTACTACAAGTTTGTACAGGATGCAGGTGTCGGCTCATCACTTATGACTCCGAAGGACAAAGGTGAAGGAGAATGAACGGTGACCTTTCAGGACATTTGTGGTGCAGACAAGGTACAAATAAGTTGCAAATTATGTTCATGCTTTTGGTGGACCGAAATCTCCTCAATGGGGAGGATTGATCCAGGTGGCTCCAGACACCCTCAGGAGATCAATAGGGCTCAGAAATGGTCAAAATTCAAAGTGGCTAGATTGCTCTCGAACCAGGTTCACATTGAAGTGATCATCACCCTGATTCCAACAGTGTGAATGGATCTCCAACCTGAGCGAGCCCGTATGGATAAGTTAGAGCGAGTCAAATTTTTGGTCAAATTTGGGCAATGGGCCTGGTTTAAGTGTGCCACAAATTCACCATCAACCGATAGGCAACTTAGCTCCCGAAACGGGTGAAATTGTGGCTTCTTTAAAAATCCCAATAACCCTTATTTTTGTTAAATTTAAAAACAATAAATTTGTTTTAAATAACAAAAAATATAAAAATGACAGTGGCGGGCCACCACCCCTGCCACCCCACTACTCATTACATAACATTATGTATTAAATTCGGGGTGGCAGGTGGCCAAACCATACCACCCTCAGCCGAAGCCCATGCATTATCTATGTAATATCAAGGTGGGTCGCGTTGGGGCTGCATGGAGCAGACCCTGCTCACCAAGCACCAATGACCATAGCAGACCACTAACTCTAGGCCGGTGGGAATTAAACCTGCCCGACCACATAGGCCAGCCCACTCCACTAGTGGCCCAACCAAAAACCAAAAAACAATTAAAATAAAACCAAACAATGCACCCCTATAAAAACAAACATACAAATATATGTAACCGCACAAAAAGTTGGGGAGATGCGGGATTTGATCCCCGACCTCTCTGCCTCTATTAATCCACCCTAAACACTCTACCAACAGTAGCAGCTTTGTAAATTTCACTACCCACCTCATTATAAACCTTCATTTTCACAGTGCGGGGGACCAACGGAGCAGAACGAAGGAGCGGGATGAAAATGGCGTGGTTTCCAATTTTTAATATTATTTTATTTTCAAGGTGGAACCACGAGCCATGGAGACAGTGGAACCATGCCCCAAGAAATCTTGAGGGCATCAAGAAGAATTCTTGAGGCCCAGAATTTTCCGGATTCCATTTTTGACAAACGTTCTGTCGATTTTACACCTCTCGGCGATAGGAACTCAATGGAGATGTCTATTTTAGTAGCAAATATTTCCATTTTTCATCTATTTTCCAGATTGGAGTGACGGTGTCAGATTCTCAAGTGTGGACAATTGATTTTATGCCTCTTGATGCCACAAATTTTATGGTGCAGCCAGATTCAGCAACTAAGCATCCACTTCTTTAGCCAACTTCAGGGGTTGAGGTATATGCAGTTTTGATCATGTGCCTCTTTTATCATTTTTTGTGAGATGTATTATGTGGTTTAGGTCCTTGCTTGATGTATATTGCGGGATATTTGTTTTTACTTCATGTGAGATGTATTATTCATGGATTGTTATGATCCCCATGTAACCTTGTAGAAGGGATACTTATTGTCACCTTGTGTGAGATTATGTCATGTTCATAGGAGTCCTATTGTGATTGAGAGTTCCTGTAGCGGAACATCTCGTGGAGAGACAAGCCACTCATGTTGAGGGAATATATCCTTGTATGATAGAAAAAATTAGTCCATGTGCTTCATCACCATTTCCATCACTATATGAAGCGGCCTACCCCATTTTGAAACCATGCCTGGAGACGTAGCCCACATTGGGTGAACTTCATTATCAACGTCTCGTGTTCTTATGTTGTTGATTATTATCTTGTTTCATCTTGCTTAAAGCATGCATATGTGTTATTTTAATGCTATTTCCAGTGCAATTCTAACCACACCATAGAAGTAAAATATCATTGGTAAATATGGTAGCTGACGGACTCGGATCACACATGAATCTTAATTCTTGGGTTTATTTGGATGTTCATCAATATCTAATATGGTGGCACATTGCTTTTATTTACTCTTTCTATTACTCGATCCTTATGAACATTGGTTCTTGAAATGACCATATTTGTGACAACGATAATATTGAATCTTCAACATGTTTTTCTTTCCTTGAGGATCAGGTCTTATACCTTTAGGTCTTCTTCCTTCATTGCTTATTTGGAGAGCAAACTTCTTTGTTCCTCTAACCTTCTTGAAACATGTTGCATATGCTTGAGATTCACATTCTTCATACATTTTAATCTTTCCTTTTGATATGAGTCTACATTATTCTTAAGTACATGCAGTCTATTGTTCTTCAAACTTTGGAATTTTCTTTCTACAACATATCCTAGATGTTAATGAGTCACGTGATTCAAGTAAAACATTAAGTGTTGTAATCACATTTTACCTTTTAGAAATGATTTCATCAATTTATTGAAGTTGATATTTTATCTAAGTTATCCTCGTGAAATATGAAGCCACGGTATCATTCCTTTACATTTTAACATCACTAATCTCATTCTTCAAACTCATTCCCTAACCAATGTTGTTGATAGTATATAATCCAACTAAGGGATCATAAATCTTCTTTGAAGTGTCAAGATTTGTGACATATGGAATCAAATGATCTTTAATAGAATCCACAATGATACTTCTAGTTTTGAAGTAATATTTCTCATTTTTTTCCTTCATTATCTAAATCATTATATGAAGTTTTAGTAATTTTAGGTTTCACAATATCCAAGAGATCATTATTTGCAAGGATGAGGTCAATCTTTGTTTTCCAAACCTGAAATTTGTAGCTCATTCAAGCTTGTTCTCTGAATTCATAGAGGAACACGTGGATGCGGACAATCAAATTATAGATGTAGGTCTCTTCACGATCTATTTCCTTACAAGAGCGATTTCAATGCTCTTTCCTTCACCAAAGCTCTCATACCATGTTGATTTTACAAGTGTAATAGATACAAGCACAAATTTCTAAAATATTGATAATTAATTCTAATCATGTAGATATTATTTTAATACATTCAATTTATCATTAAGCAATTACACTTTATAAATTAAACCATAAATACATAAGGGCAGTAGAGATCACAATGCACAAAGAGAACACGAGGTTTTCCCTGGGAAAACTCACTTGGGGGAAAAACCTATAAGCCTTTTCCTTAGATAAATTCTTCAGTTCAACAAGAGATAAACCTAATTCTACTAATCAATCTGATGTTCAAACTGACCTACAATTATATGGTTAAAATCAGTAAAAAATCCCTCTTTTCAAGTTAAATTTCTTCCCAACAAACTTGGCCCTCTCTGATCTTCCTAGGCTAGAATTCGACCTCCCAGTATATGCCCAGAAACTTGGCCCTGTTGTCCAAAAACTCAGCCTTGTTGCCCAAAATTTCGACCTGCTAGCCATAATATGCTCAAAAAGTTACACATGTGAAGTAGAGAGAGAGAGATATGCTTGAGATGAATTCATACTTCTTGTCCTTCTTTGTCCTTCTTCTTATTCACTTGGATGCCAATAATATGTCTTTTTGTGTGAGAGGTAGAATGGTTCCTTATGGAAAATCTAGAGTGCTTTATATATAGTTTCTTCCTATATGAATGTGTGTATATTTATTGGGGCCAACTTGACTTAAAGGAAGGCCAACTTGAGAAGTTTGGAGCCCGAAATTCAAATTTCAATATTTAAAATTTTTCCTTTGAAACCAACATGAAGAACATGCATTGTATTAATATTTTAAAGGGCTAATCAAATAAAATGGCATGAAGAACATGCCTTACATTTTCATTTATATTTCAAGGGCTAAAATATAAATTACGAAGACTGACCATAGCTACAAAAATCAACAATTCTCTTTATATAGGTAGGCAATCGTTCATCTCTACTTCAAATTCAAGAAGAAAAAAAATGATTTTGGCATACAATTAACTAATAAAGATGACCTTTGTGAATTTTCTCTCATTGTATTTTTCACCATGAAAGTAGAACAAGGGATTTTTCCCCTAACAATATGACTCAATTAATTATTTGGGTTGTTATTTTTTGTCCAAAAGTAAGACAAAATTACCATTTGATCTTAAATCCATTTAATTTTTATAAGTGGGTAGGTATTATGAGGTTTTCTAAATAAGTGCATATGGGATCTTCAGGTATATACTTTATTCAAGATTTACCATGCCATTTTTCGTAATAGTGTGATTAGTAACTATATATTTCTACAAAGTATCGATACAATCCTAGACATATATCTTGAGGTCTCAACGATGTGTAATTTTCACTGTCGTTGGGGTCCTACTGTGCTAGGTGCTCTATATTGATGGGATTTCGGTTCAGGGAGATAAGGTTGTTGTGATTGTTAACATGCAGACACCCAATTATTTTCTCACATTTCTATCAATGCTTGAACATACTACATATTATAAGCAAATATTTACAAGTTATTATATACTCAAAAAGTTGAAAGGTTAATAGGGAAGATTGAAATGTTTGTATAGGAAAAGGATTGTGAGGACTCCTTGATGTTTTGAAGAAAAACTCTGTAGGCACGCCAATCTTAGTTTTCTTTTTGTTTTGTTTTTTTTCAATTTTCCACTTGAGTTCCATCTACATTTCAATGTTTTACTTATTTCATTCACTGCAATCTAGAAGTATACTAGGGAGGAAAGCATGCACCATATTAACTTATTTGGTAGTGGGAAAACATCCTAAGTAGAATTAAAATACACCACTATTGAGCACGGAGGCCCAGTAATGGCATATGCACTCTAAAATTTTAGAAACTACTTGCTAGGAGGAAATTAATTTACTCATTGATCATTCATCTCTAGCATACCTAGTTAACAAACTTGAATTTGAAGGATGCATTTGTTGATGCATCCTTTTAGTCCAAGAATTTAACATTGAGGTGGTATCTAAATTAGGAAAGCACAATGTAAGCTATAAAAATATCTTGTGCATTGAATTTAGAGAATTGGGAGACTTTGTAGATGATCAACTACTAGATATATATATTTTTAAAGCAGAAGTTGTTTTTAGCTAGTTGATTATCAACTTATAATAATTTATTTTTATTTTTTATTTTTATTTTTTTTAATATAAGAATTGATAAGAATATCCATAGTGTTTAGTATTTCATATCTACATTTTAGATCCATAACAAGACCCTTGTTAGGACTAAAAGTCACATAGAGGAGAAATGGAGCCAATATTAATATGTAAATGTAGCGAATTTCTAGAGAAAAGATGTGAGACATGAGGGTTTAAAGGTATTATGGGGTATAAAAAGAGATATTTTATAAAATAGAGGACATATGTTCAAAATAGGGGTTATTTTTATTCGAAAGGTGTATTAGTAGTGGAGTTCAAAAAAAAAAAAAGTGGATCCTTTTATAAACGTCTAGTGAGATTAGAGGTATTATTTAATATCACATGATTGAAGATGCTATGACATAGATTGACTAAGTGGAGAACACATGGGAAATGATAATACTTAGACTAGAGATGGTGGCTAGATATATGGTTAAGGTTTTCCCTCTTCATTTCTTCGTCGTTGATGTTGTTATCACAAGGGAGAAACCACTTGGCTAGGTGTGAAGAAGTAGGAAACCTTGTAATTTATTATTTTCTTGTTTCCTAAGGTGGATAACCAACCATAGGAACTCAAAAGTTAAAAGGAGGTTTCATTTGAGGTGGTAACTCTGGGAGAAAGAGTAGTAAGAAAGTGAAATAAAGTGGTCATTTTTTGCAAGAACAATGTAACTTCATGCTATGGGCTAGGATACAACAATACCTCCACCACTATTGTGATTAATCAAGCACAAGTCATCATCATAGCTCCACTGCCACAGTTAATAAAATGCTATATTCTAGATGATGTCATTTATAATGGTAGAAATGTTAAGGTTGATGTAAGGTGTAATGTTTATTTTCAAAAGGACACATGCATAAATGTAAAGAATCCTATGACCCACGAGTCTTAGAGTGTCAATCCGCCAAATGTGCTAGAAAAGAAGTGTGATCACAAGATCACAATAGTTGCACTTATGAATTATTCAACCACAAATATTTGCATCTAATGTAGTGGAATTACATAGTTCTTTAATGACTGAAAGAACCACCTACAATGAATTATTCAACCAAAAATACTTGCATCTAATGTAGTGGAATTAGACAGTTCTTTACTCACCAAAAGAACCAACTCCCATGAATTTTCAACCACAAATACTTGCATCTAATGTAGTGGAATTACATAGTTCTATGATGAGAAATCACCACCTCTAAAATTTTCCAATCTTCCTACTGTCTAGAAAGTAATTGCATCTACAAGGGAATATCTTTCTAGCACCAAATAGATTGTTGACATAACTAAAAATGATGAGCCAACCATCCCACAATGTGGCACTTTGATAGAACTAAAGGGGCATGGAGATGCAACAAGTATTCCTTCTAGTAAGGGAAGAGTTAGAGCTACTAAGGAAACTCTTCTTGCACCAGGAAGTGACTCCACCAATAGGGATTTGAACAACAAGGATGTGGGTGAGAGCGAGAAACTAGAAAATGCTAAGGTTATAAGAAAGGAACTCTTAGTTTCCACCTATAAAGAGTAAAAATATAAATATGATGATGAGGAAATGAATGATGTATCTCAAGATTAGTTTTTTCCAACTAAGATAGAACCAATGGTTGCACCTACATAACTCGAGGAATAAGTGGAATTAAATGAGCTAATATTATTCCACTACCTTTATCCTACTATAATGGTCACTCTATTGAGTCCATGGTTCCTCCAAACCATGATAATTCTCTTAATTATTGGCCTCAAAATGTTACGTACAACTAGGAAATGTTGTGATTCTACTAACATAACTCTTATATTGTGTAGTTCATGATTGTAGAAATTAATATTGAATCTGAAATGCCACCTTTTAAGTGGCTTCAAATAGTGTCAAACTTCAAAGTTTCGTTAAGATATTTTCTCATATTTTCCATCATTTTACAAGTGATCTAGGTGGATATCGGTGGCCACCCACCTATTCCATATGGACCCGCACCATCAATTATTGCAGCTTTTCACATTTAGCACAACTTACTATTTTTAGCAGGTTTTCAATTCCTGCACTCCCGGAGCCGTTTTGGGGCCTTAATGATCCAGGTGGATATTGGTGGCCACCCACATATTCCATTTGAACCCCCATCATCATTTCTTTCAGTTTTTAAGTTGCAGCACAACTTACTATTTTTAGCAGTTTTTTGAGTCCTAAACTTCCGGAGCCGTTTTGAGGCCCTAAACGACGTTTTTTTGGGAAAACCAGGAGCAACATCGGTACATGGGCTGATGTTTCTCACACTGAAAGTTGTACTCCTTGGAGATATATTTCTAATGAGGTATGATACCCATCAAACGGAGATTTTATGCCGAAGTTACGTCCCCGAGAAGTTGAAACACCAATTTACCCAAACGAGGCCCATAGTTTTGGCGCTTCATCTCCTAGGGTTAGGTTTTTGGACGTTTAGAGTTCTCCATTGTTTCTCAATAATAAATAGGCCCTCGAGCCTCATTGTTGGCTTGAGGGGTCCTGACCCAAGTTCGATGTGCAAGGTTTTCCAACAAACCCCTATACTACTGGCCCTTTCAAAAGTGACCTGCTTTCGCAGGTCAAAGTCTCACCTGAAGTAGTATGGGTGGGTGCTGGAACCAAGTTTCTGCACCCTAAGAAAGGATGGGTAAGGAAAGCAAAGTTGTGTTCTGTTTCTATAATTCCCAGATTACCTTGTTCTGCGCAAGGTTAATTATGTATCTATTTGCATCCACGTGCACTAGATTTATAGTTATATTCTTTTTATAACATCAACACAGATTACATAAACAGAGCGGAATAGATCTAGATCCAAGCATTCAGTACACAGATCTTCACATCGAAAGGACATATAATACATAACACAGCAATTATCAGCAATTCATACAACAGTACTCACAGATTCAAATCTCTAATAATCCTTCGCATTCATCCATTCATCAATATTTCCTTACAATTCCCTTCCCAACCTGCGCACACAGCAGCAGGGTCCGCACACAGCTGGACTAGGATCTTTGCACACACAGCCAGTAGGAGTTCGTTCCCCAAAACCCAAAAACATAGCTTAAACAAAAAATCGCATCAATAGCTCATCATTTCTTATTCTTTTCAATACAAAATGCATCTCTATTTATAACAATCTAGTCGTGACTTTCCTATGGTCCGCAACCCATGGTTTTCGGACCCCTAGTTTACCCTTTGACCCATTACAATGCGTTTTGGGCTTTGACCCACCCCAAAAACCCTGTGCTAGACTAAATATAATCAAAATGGACCAGTTTCGCAGCTTGTTAGGAGACCTCGTTCCAACAATCATTGTAACACAATTCAGAGGTCTGTAGCCACCACATCTCTTCTTAGAGATATGCTACCAGCACCCTAGCTATTTTTATTTCCATTATTTTTGTAAGCATATTTCGGTCTTTAGATCTAAATAAAATTAAGTATTGTTTCCGCTGCATCTCTGTGTTTATGTCTATTTCTGTATTTTATTGCGTTCTTGCATAAATCCGGATCAACAAGGATGAATCCCATAATACCTAGACATTTGGAATTGTGAGCTTGAACATATGCTCGTTAATTCATGATAGATGACACATGGTCATAAGTGAGGAGGTTGCACACCATTTTTTATATTCAAATCATGGTAACTTTGAGTCAAATAAACACGTTGAATAACTCTAAAATTTAGTTGGATGACACCCTGCTAGAACATGACATGCTTCAATGTGATAAGTACACACTCTTGGTTGAGATTGAAGTAACAAAAATCATATTTATAATTACAATTCAGTGTTGAATAGTGTAATTGGGACTCCAATACTAAAGAAATGGTGGAGACTATCAACCCTATGATTGATCAAGGTGATCAATTCAAGATGTAACTCCATGTCCCAACAAAAAAAGTAATGGCAAGCCACTCAATGCTGTCAAAAGTAGCTAGATAATATTAATACAAGGTAGTATCTTGTGAATGAATTTTAAGCTCCCATTCAGTGATTATAACATCCTATTGATTTGAGATTGATCCCAAACAACGAACACAAATACATGCATATTATATTTAGAGGGAAACTGAACAGTTGGAATTGTTATATGAATATTCCCACGAGGCACAAACATAACTCCACGTGTCCCAACCTATTATGATGGAAAGGTACTAGGTGTATTGATCCACTGGATCAAATTTTATGCTCAAAATTCAAAGTTCTCATAGTGGAATGAAACCAATGTGATTGCGTAGATCTCTTCATTATGAATCTGACTCAACTCGTTTCGTGAAAAATCGACCTTGTATTCTCATGTAATCAAGTTTTGTTTGTTTTTGTAAACAGCTAAATTTTTTTAATTTGGGTTATATAGGGCTGCACAGTCAACATTCCATATGGCTGACTGGACTCTAACTAGATAGGTTGATTGGGCTCCATCGACCAATGAGAGGTCTACACTTGGCACAGTTCGATTGGTCTGTAGTTGGTGTAATTTTATTGCCGGAGATCGACCAATAGCATGGAGCCACGTGGGATAATGGGAGGCAACCACGTGGCCTCTCCGTATTGGTCTAAAACTTTATCATGGTGGCTGAGCGCACCCCACAAGAATCGAACACGGGACGGTCAAGCAAATCCACACGTCTTACGAACACACCGCCGAATGGTTCTTGAAAACGATAGTTTAAAAGTGGTATTTAAATTTTATGAACATGCCATTTGGGGGTGGGTCGAGGCTAGCCCCAGCCTTGGTCACCACACCCACAAGTAATAAGGGGTGGAACCAGGGCCTAGGGATTAGCCCCAGACCTCCCATATACATTCAAACATTATTATATATCCAAATTTCAAAGGCACATGTCATGGTGGAAATTGAATGTACATAAACCATTATATAACTCGTTAACCAAATTCTACGCAACAGTTTTGTTAACAGTTAACCGTCAGTGGATTAGGTCACATGGCGGAGTTTCCAAACAATTTTTCCACGGTTTAGGTATGGAGCAGGAGTTAACATTTAAATTCGACGGTTTTCAATGTGTTCACATGCAATGACTATTATTGTTTAATGCCAAGGTCTGGATATGCAACCAGTAGGTTTTTTAACTACTTCGGAGGGGGTTGTAACCATCATATGTTCAAATTTTAGCTGTTACGTCTTATGTAGCCACTGACGCTAACCCAACCCAAACTTTACCATAGGTCACCACTGCGAACCAGGGTCATCCACTAGCAAGAAACGTGAAATCAACGAAATGTATTTTGAAACATGGCACAAATTTAGTCGATCAGTGGGCTCACTGGCCTATTAACCAGGCAAAAATTTGCACCTGAAGTGGCAAAAATCCCGCCAATGCAGGGCAAATTTTTTGCCCCACGTCGCCGAAAAAGCCTAAAAATTTTGGACAATTTGCAGACAGGTGCATTTTTTAGGAATAATAGCAGAGAAACTTAGAGAGATCATAATGTTTGCAATTTTTGGCTTTTTTGGGAGTAGAAAGAGGCTAGACATGGGTTTTTGACAGTTTTCAAGCCATTGGAGTTATCAGTGAATCCATTTGAGTATTGTAACTTGATGTAAACGCCATTTTTTGAGCATAATGAAAGAGGCCCAACCATTGGAAGCTGGACCAGGAGGGGTGAACTCCCTCATAATTTTTTTTGTTGTGTTTACTGTTATGGTGATGTTGTCTTGTGTTTTCTGCAAAAAATAATTTTTTTTTCCATGTTTATGTGCTAAATAATTTAACACAAGAGTCTTAAAAACCCTAATTAATCACTTGAAAAATTTAACATAATCCTTAATCAATTTCACATACATATCAGTTTGGTATCAGAGCTTAGGTTATATTTTTTTTTGTTAGGGTTTAATTGTTTGCAAGTGTTTTTTATGCTTACAACATTGAAGCTCAAGAGAGGAGAATGAAAGCTTGTTGTTGCAAGTCCTCAAGTTAGGTCAAGGACAAGGAGAGAAATTTTGCCACAATATCCACCACAAATTCTACCTCAAGTTGTACCTGAAGCTTCAGCAAGTATGGCACATGAAGGAGAGCCTAAAAATATGTCATAGGATGAAAAGGACTTCAAAAAACCATTATTTCATATGGCACAAATGGTGAAAGTTCTCTATGAGGAGAGAAACACAAGGTTTCAAGGTGAGAGCTCCAATCCTCCAAAGGGAGATAATTCTTCAAAAGGAGATGAAGGAGATGGAGAAAAGACTCCAAAAGATAATGGGAATGGTGACAAACCACCTTTGACACCACCATTCTCTTCACCTCCATCCTTACCACCATCTTCACCGTCATCTTCTTCCACAATAAGCCCTTCACAAACACCTCCACATTCTTCAAAAGGTCATGGTAAAACTCCATTTTTAAATCTTGACATAAATTTTTATTTGCCTATGTATTATGGAGAGGTAAATGATGAAATATTAGATAATTGGTATGTCAGCTTGAATTCTATTGCAGGATACAAATGATCAAGGATGATGACACCAAGATTTAGGTTGCTTCACTAAGATTGGAAAGTGAAACACTTATTTGGTGGGAAGCCAAAACTCAAGATGACATGAAGAAACATGGTAAGGTATTAACCTCTTAGAATGATTTTGTTGCTGCCTTGAGAAGAAAATTTTATCCATCAACATACATGCAGAAGGCTATAATGGATTGGAAAAACTTTAGGCAAGGTAAAGGACAAAGTATGCAAAGTTATACTCAATAATTTAGGAGAAGAGCATTAATATTGGGTGTGGATTTGAAATCTCAAGAAACTTTGTTGAAATATATTGGAGGTTTGCATAGTTACATAATACATAGTATTATCATGTTTAATCCTTCAAATTTAGATGAAGTTTGTGTTCAGACCACATATCTAGAGGCAAGAGGGAAACATGTTTCAGATGAGACAAGTGAGAATACCTTTGAGTCTGGAGAAAGAGGAAAGGGTAATTTTAAGGGTAGAGGTAAAAATAATGCATCCATAACATTGGAGAAATATAAACTCATATGCAAACATTGTTCCAAAGATGGACATGATGAAGATCATTGCTGGAAACTTCATCCAGAAATGAGACCCGAGAAGTTGAAAAACAAGAAGGAGAAGACATCTGCAATAATACAACATGATTTAGGTTTTTATTCCGAAGTTGAAACAAATATCATAGCAATGGGTTCGAAAGGTAATGACATTGTAAGTACTATTTCTTCAAGTTTTCTAAATGATATTCTAGATGAAGAAACAATAATTGAACTTTTCCATATTAGAATTGTTTCAAAACATACCAAGATTAACACATTGTTTGATAGTGGTTCACAAGCAAATCTTATTTCAGAGGACATTGTCAAAATTTAAATGTAGAGACCATTCCACATCCTAGACCCTATCCTTTAGGTTGGGTATGTAAGAATGAAAATTTTTAGGTTACAAGGAGGTGCATCCTTAGATTTGCAATCACTGAAAACTTTATTGATGAAGTTGAAGTTGATGTAATTATGCTTGATATTTGTTGTATAGTTTTTGGAAGCCCATATCTTTATCATAGGAAAGAAACCTTTCATCGCCATGAGAATAAGTATCACTTGTTCAAGAATGGGTTTGAGTTCATTGTTAGAGTGCATAGTAAGAAGATGAGTTTGTCTCTTCTGAATATTGGACAAATGAAGAGATCAATTGTGAATTCTAGTCAAAATTATGCTTTGATAATGTTCAAGCATGAAGATGTTGTGAATGAGACCTTTCAAGGAAATGCTTAAAATTAAAGATCTGATTTCATTAAGTTTACTAATAGTTGTGATAAGATGTTTCAGGACTCTAACATGTTGCCTTCAAAAAGAGGTAAACAAGATGAGGTAAAATTGCACCAACAAGCACCATTGTTGAGCAGTGATGTGAACAAGATGGCAGTGCTAAAGAGTGCAAAGTTCAAACAGAAAGTGCCAAACAAATTTTACAAAGAGGGCATTGGTTTCAAAAGTTCTTCTTGTGGGTTTCACAAAGTATTTTATTTGAAATGTGATGTTTCATGGTGATGGCGATCACATTTGGTCAAGGGTCAATTCAAGTGCAAGAATAGACATGTCAAGCACCATCGTGTCGACAGTGTTCAAGTTGAGAAGAATTTAAAGTTGTTTAAGTTTCCTTTAATTGACGGTCGAGGAGCGAATGGGTTTATTCCTTCAAGGATAGTTTTTTGTTCTGAAAATTCCTGGAAATTACAACAAGATGGTATCTACGACAGAAAGTCAAGGTATCCAAAGTCAGGGAAAATTATTAGTTTTCATAAAAAGCTCAAATTGTCGCATTCAAGAAAATTTTAGTGGATCAAGACTGGAAGGGTGAGGGATTTGAACCCTCATCTATTTTTTGAGGGATAAAGATATTTTGGAGGTCCAAAAGATTCCATTGGGGAGGAATGGTCTGGTGGATCAAATTTTATACTCAAAATTCATAGTTCTCATAATGGAATGAAACTAGTGCACTCATGTAGATCTCATCGTTTTGAATCTGGCATAACTCATTTTGTGAAAAAACAACATTGTATGCTCCTATAATCAAGTTCTGTTCATTTTTGTAGATAGCTAAAAATAATAATTTGGTGTGTACAGGGTTGTACAGTCAGCAATCTGTACTGTTGACTGGACCCTAACTGGACAATTTGAATGGGCTCCATCAACCAATGAGAGGTCGACACTTGGCACAGTTTGATTGGTTCATGGTTGGTGTAATTTTATTGGTCGAAGATCGACCAATAGTAGGGAGCCACATGGGCCAATGGGAGGCAGCCACGTGACCTCCCCACATTGGTCTAAAACTTTATTATGGTGGCTGAGCGCACCCCACAGGAATCAAACACAGGACGGGTCAAGCACAAGCCACATGTATTACCAACACACCACCAAATGGTACTTTATAACCATAGTATAAAAGCGGTATTTAAGTTTTATGAACGCATCATTTGGGGGTGGTCCGAGGCTAGCCCCAACCCTAGTCACCACACCCACGAGAAATAAGGGGCGGGACTAGGGCTTATCCCCATCCCCCCCATATACATTCAAACATTACTATATATCCAAAGTTTAAAGGCACATGTCATGTGGAAATTTTAATGTACATAAACCATTATATAACATGTTAACCAAAGCTTACGCAACGGGTTTGTTAATAGTTAACCATCAGCGGAACAGGTCACATGGCAGAGTTTCCAAACAATTGTGCCATGGTTTAGGTCTGAAGTGGGAGCTAACATTTAACTTCGACGGTTTTCAACGTGTTCACATACGGTGACGGTTATGGTTTAATGCCAAGGTCTGGCTATACAATCGATGGGTGTGTTAACCGATTCAGAGCGAGTTGTAACCATCAGGCGTTCACATGTTAGTTTTTACATTTTATGTAACCTTCGGCGCTAACCCAACCTAAAATTTACCACAAGTCACCGCTGCAGACCAGGGTCAGCCACCAACAGGAAACAAGAAATCAATAGTGTGTATATTGCAACGTGGCACAATTTTAGATATTCATTGGGCTCACTGGCACGATTAACCAGGCGACAATTTTCACCCAGCACAGCAGGAATCCTACCAACACAGGGAAAATTTGTCGCCCCATGTGACCAATAAATCCCAAAATTTTCAGATAGTTTATAGACAAGTGTGTTTAATAGGACGAATAGCAGAGAAACTTGGAGAGATCATAAATTTTGCATATTTTTTGCCTTTTTGGGAGCAGAAGAGGCTAGACAAGGGTTTTTGATAGTTCTAAAGCCATTGGAGCTATCATTGAAGCCATTTGAGCACTAAAACTTGATATAAACACCATTTTTTATCATAATGAAAGAGGCCCAACCATTGGAAACTGGACCAGGAGATGCAGCCTAGGAGGGGTGAACTCCTTCATCATTCTCTATGTTGTGTTTACTGTTATGGTGATGTTGTCTTATGTTTTCTGCAAAAACTGAGTTTTTATTTCATGTTTATGTGTTTAATAATTTAACACAAGAGGCTTAAAAACCCTAATTAATCACTTGCAAAGTTTAACATAATCCTCATGAAATTTCACATATAGATCATGTACTAGGTATTGTATAAGTTGAATATTATTACTAACCTTAACTATACTACAATAAAGGATACACAACCAACAAGGCCTAATAAAAAAGAATCTCATATTTTCTTGGTTGGGGAAAGCATTCTTTTATTTGCATGGTTGATACAATAGTAATATTTTAAGAAATTTTAAGTACATGAGTTGGATGTTTCCCTTCAATTTAACGGGTAGCATCAAGACATAGATTTCAATGGTGAGGTAGAGTGGAGGGAAGATGCTAGTCAAAGTTGACATGGTGAGAGTCAACATGTGTTTTTGAGGCTTGGTATGTTTGTTTTTATTGAATACATGGTGGTGCTAGATAAATTGGAATGAGATCATAATCAAGCCACATATTTTGGAGATATTAAAGCTAGTTGGAGATATAATCAAGCAATAAAATCGTTGAAGAAGTACGCAACAAAATCTCAGAGTTGCAACTCCTAGTTTGAGGAGGAAGTGTAATAGAATATTACATGCACTTGGTAGTGAAATGAAGGAACGAGTAGTGGATATCAATTCCACTAATTTTGTATTCAATGACTTAGGGTTGTAAATAAGTATTCCTACTTAAGGGAACATCATATAAATGCATATTTACATGGGAATTGTTCCCAACATTTCTCAAACTCATTCCCTTCATTTCCATGTTTCTGGGAGATTAGGAATGGGAATGAAATGTACACAATTGAGGAATGGTTATGGGAACTTGGAAGCTTTTTGGGAGCTTCAAATTTAACGAAATGGGATTTTGGTAATGAGTTTCCTATATAAAAATATTTACATTAAAACTATATTTCTTGATATTAGTAAATACCAATTATTCGAATTATTAAATCAAAATTCAAATATTTCAAAATCTATGTAAATAATGAATATTAATAAGTCACTTCATATTTGTGGATATGAATAACTTTTATGACATAGATATTTTCCTTTAAGCCAATGTTAAACACAAAAGCCTAATGAATTACTTACAACTAGAACAATTTTTCAAATTTAAAAAATGTTAGAAGTTTACATATGTAAATTTTAATTCAAAAAGAAGGAATTTATTTATTTATTGGTGGAGTAAAAATCATATTACCTTATGAACAAGAGATTACATGAAAATATGAGAAATTTAGATTGGTCGGTCACTGGGGAAACACAATCAAATCCAAAACCAAAAGACAAGTTAACATGAGATTGGAAACACAAATACATATATTGATATTTTGATCATTGAGGCCACGAATGATCTCCTAAATTTAAAATGCCAGCCAAATTTATTTTCACACAAAAATTTATTTATTTACCCAAATGAATATCGAATCACTGAAAAATGAAATCACTAGTATTTTTAACATCCAAAATTAAATATATGTATCAGAAATAAATCAGAGAGATCAATCACACATTGTAAATTAAAATCACACACAACAATTCTCTATAATTTAATTATCTATAAAATTGGCATTTTCGACCCATAGGGATGCAAATAAAAATACAAAACCGCATAAATTGTAACAGTAATGCTCCCTAATAATTAATTCGGCCCAATATAACTCAAACCCGGGGAATCATCCTCCAGATAAAATCAACCTGGAGAACTCGACCAAAATTCTCTGCTAGCAACTCGACTTGTGCCTTCCTTGCATGCCACTAATGTGCATTGGGGAAAACTTGGCCCTCTAGTGAATCAACCTTCTCCAAATATTTTCAATCTCTCTTCTACAACTCAGCTCTACAATCTCCTCCTACTCGACCATCCTGGATTCACAAAAACCCACTTGCACTTCTCCTTCTCTACGCACTGGTCCACTGAGCTACTCACACTTAAGAGAAAATATTTTTCTTTGAATAATAAATCACTCACACAACTTGTTCTCTTTATGTATCTTCACCTCCTCGCTAGCCTACCTTTATAATATTATTTGATTCCAAATTCCTAACCCCAATATCTCTTCTAGAACCATCATTGAGATCAATGATTGAGATTATTTCTAGGTCACATAAATAGTTAAATTATTTATCCTTAGAAAATAACTCAATAGTCTACAATAATTAATTTAGTTTAATCATTGTAATTTTCCTAAGTTAGAATTAGAAAATAAGACATAAATCACTACAAGAGAAAAATATTGTCTTCCTCATGCTAAGACACCAAACCTATGTATAATACCTTTTGTCACTACTACTCACATCGACACTACCTCCTAACAAAGAAGGGTTTCTCCACCACCCCTAGCCTATCTCAGTACTTTAGAAACTTCCTTTTCACTAGAGGTTTAGTGAGCACATCTGCCACCTTCTCATCTGGAGAAATGTACTGCAATCTCACTATAATGTTCCAAAATTTTCATGCAGATAATTGGAACATTAATTTTTGCTAATTTCACATATGAGGAGAATAAATGGGTAAGGAGACCCATGAATAATGAAAATCACAATAAAATCCCTCATATTATGAGAAGGGATCATTTTTTAATTTTATTTCACACCTCCATGGGTGAAAAGGGGCTATTTTGCAAGGTGGCTAGGTCAAGTTGACCAAAGTCAAACTACGCAGGCTATGAGGTGGAAAGCACATTGTGGTACAACGCAATAGAAAAGGAGGGAAGATTCCTTGAGAAGGAAAACCCTAATGAGGTGGGGCTCATGGAGAGGGAGCTCGCAATTGTATAAGAGGAGGGCAAAACAACCAATTTTTCTCATGAATGTATTATTGATTTCTTTGTCTTGAGAGACAAGGAGCATACTACTGCTATTCAGCAGAGTTGCTGAAGGAATTCCTTCTTAGGATTCCTTCCTCCTCATGAGAGGCCTCTTGAGGAATTGATCTTCAGCTTTCTCCACATCTTGGCTCAAGGCCAAAGCATTCTCTTCCATCACAGCGTTATTCTTGCAGCAAGAAGACATTGTGTTGTTGGGGTTGCAGTGGAGGCTTCCACCACATCACTCAGGGACTTGATTTGCAGAGAAATGAGTCTCCATTTAGTGGAGATATCATTTAGGAGTGATATTGAGCTCATTTGCATATTTTGGAAGCAGGCCAAGCTTTCTCCCATCTTCATCAGCGCAGTCCCTTCCATAGACTACGTTATTTCAGAGTTAGTCTGCAGTGGGGGTTTGCATCATCACATTGGAGGGAGATATTTCTAGTGTCAGGATCAGCCTTGCACTCCGGAAATCCTTTGGAGGAGATTGATTCAAATTGTAGAGCAGATTCTACCATCTCCTTCTATTTTTATTATGAGTTGCTGTTGCTACCCAACAACTCCAACATTTTGGTATTTTCCCATTCTGTGCATATAGTGTAGCCAATCTTCTTGAGGATTGTTGTATCATCATTGTATTATTGTTTTTAGGGGTTGAGAGCACACTCCCCCTCATTTCTTGAGCTATATTGTAATATCATCATAGTTCACATTTGTATGTAGCAGTGTCTCCATAATACTGCGTAGTCATAGCTAGGGCAGTTTATGCAGTAGTTTATTTCATGCTTTCATGTACTTGTTCTTTGAGGTTGATCATTCCCTCTCTTGAGTGCTCTTTCCCTCAATATATTTTACACTTATTTGCTGCTATGAGCTAATATTATGGCTATGAGTTCTTCTATCATTTTCTAATATTGGAGCAAGTTTCTCTTCATGTATATGTTTGCATATTGTTGTAGCTCACTTTTGAGTGGGATTATTCAAGAAGCTCTATAGACAGAGTCTGAAAAGGGCCAAATAGCCTCCGAATCTCACACTTCCTTGAGAAGGTGACATATCCGGTAAATGCCCCTTCAGTAAATCTCTAGAATAGATTGTTGATTGCTGACATTCCTGAAAAAGGAACATTACACTCACGACACCCATTTAGACCTTTTCTTTGATGAAGTGATATCGAATCTCAATATGCTTGGACCAATCATGAAACATGGGATTTTTAGAGAGGTTTATGAAACTCTGATTATCACAGTCGATCATGCTTAGCCCATCCACAAATCAAATAACCCTGCAAGCATCTTATGAAGCACATTCCCTCACAACTTGCCATACGCGTTGTTATGTATTCTGCCTCTGTTGAACAGAGCACCACGGATTGTTGCTTCCTGGTGAATCTTTAGATTGTGGTTGATCCCAAGTTGAAGCGACATCTAGATGTGGAATTTCTATCCACCACACTTCGTGTCCAGTCATAATTTGTGTCCCAATGCATCTCCACTTCTCCAACTCTAACATACATCAATTCAAAGTATATTGTGCCACACTAGTTCATCTTCAAAATCACTAAACTTCTTCAATTTAGTGATCATAGGTATAGAAATAGGCCTACAATACTCCATCTTAAATCTCCTCAAGATATCTATTGTATACTTTCCCTTCCCAAGGAAAATATATCCTAGCTACTACTACACCTATAATCCCAAATCAATTTTATGTCCTTCATGTTGAATTTTGAAGAAATATCCTCCTTACACATCACTATGAGCTTCTTTAATCATTTCAAGAAGATTTCGTCCAATATGATACCAATATGAGTGGTTCACCCTCAGCAAGTACATAGTACAAGTTGGGATTTGCCTCACTCTTGGTGAAACCCAAGCCAAGAAGATATCCATTGATCCTAACATATCATGTACACAAAGCATACTTTATCCCATAAAGGGCCTTCATTAAGCTGCATACATTGGAATCACGCCCTTACACCTCAAATCCATGAGGTTGCACAATATACACTTCCTCCTCAATAACCTTGTTTAGGAAAGCAGTCTTCACATCCATTTGATGTATCCTCCACCCCATATCTGAAGAAATGCATATAAATACTCAAATAGATGCATATATGGTTATGGATGTGAATGTTTCCTCATATTCTACTTCATCCTTCTCTGAGAAACCTCTCACCATGAACCTCACTTTATACTTCTCGATATTTCCATTAGTTGCATGTTTGACCATATAGATCCATCAAGAAGTGACCACAAACTTTCCCTCTAGTATTGGAAACATATCTCATACATCATTGAGCATGATGAATCTATACTCATTTATAATGGAATCTCCCAAACCTTATCATCGATGGCCACCCTAAAATTGGAAGGCTTAGACTTGCATACATTGCTCGACAATGCCAAAGAACTAGAATATCTGGTCAATGGTATGCTCTATCTAAAAGTGTTGCTAGGAGCTTGTACATTCTCCTCAAAATCCCTCAATTTTTTCTCAACCCATCTCATCCTCCTCCTAGTAGAGCTTGAATGAATATCCAGCTCATCCTCTAAATTTTTTGGTTGTGTCCCTATTAGTGTTGTTGATCCCTTATCAGCCTTAGGAGATTCTCACTCCCACTCCCCTAACATTGTTGGCTCCCTCTCCTTAGATATCCTAAGCATATTTTCCTCGTCAAATATGACATTCCAACTCAAGATCCCCTTTCTTTGTCCTAGAATGTAGAGTTGATAGGATATTGAGACCTCACCATAACTAGCAAACATGCCCCTCTCAAGTAAGGGCTCTGGATTAGTCATGTTCTCTATAGGAACGTGAACATAAACCGAACTATCGAATATGTGCAAATGAATCACATATGGTTTCATTCTCATAAAAAACTTATCAAGAGTCGCGTCCTCCAATACCCTACGAGGACTCTTATTCGACACGTGCACAACTATATTGCAAGCCTCTGCCCACAAAAACATAGGAACTTCTAATCATAAAACATTTCCCTCGTTGCCTCCATAATGGTCCTATTTTTCCTCTCGGCAACCTCACTCAATTAATTTTTACAAGGAATTTTGAGCTCCTTTTTAATTCCTACCTCTTTGCAAAAATCTCAAAAGTCATTAGACGAATACTCACACCCATTATATGATCTCAAAACCTTAATCCTCTTCCTTTTTTTGTTCTCCACAAGAGCCTTAAACTCCTAAAACCAATCAAATACCTTGTCTTTGGTCTTCCAGAAGTAGATCCAAGTCTTCCTGGAATAATCATCTATGAACTTCGCAAAGTATAGGTACCCTGTGATCGATGTTACATACATATGACCACAAATATTAGAATGCATTGTAAAAATATATAAATGGATTCAACTGATATTGTAATGTACTAAAACAAAATACTGAATCACTTCTACAAATTGTGTGGAAACCAATTTCAATTGCATAACAATTAAGAGAAAGAAATTATCAATCGCACAACACAAGATGTATCTTGGGAAAGCCTCAACTAAAAACCATGTTATCTATATATTGCATAAATTCAATAACATTAAACATGAAAATGATATTTCCCTTCCTGAGAAGCCTCTGCACTCTGCTGACTGTCTCACTCTGATCTAGGAAAAATTGGTCCAATACTTAACCAATTCTATGCTTCTATCTAACAAGCCTTTCTTATGCATTCTTGGAGGAATTGTGGCCATATTAATAAGGAAATTCCCAGGAATTGGTTGTGAAATTCCTTCAAGGAATCCTGATGACCTCATTCATGACTTGTATAATTTTATAATTATACAACTAATATTTCTCTTCCCTTTAACGCCAATCTCAAATTGGTCTTCCTTAGAACTGACATGCAATAGTTCTTTATGGTGAATTATCAGTTAATTTATTTATCACTACTTGTGAATTAAATCATATTTAATTCACTGGACCTATCACTAGCTCATCTCTCAGTTAGAGCTAGTTAAACTGATTTTAACTCAAATAATTGGGTTAATTAATTACAACTCGCAAATAATTGTAACTCGACCCCTTAAAAATTAGAGAGAACTCTACATGCCTCTAGTTTTACCCTCAACTCGAATTGATTGAGATAACTAAGTCTTCCTGGCTCATTTAATACTTACAAGTTGTCATGTGATGTTGAATTACAATTTACTTCAAATTTAATTAAGGGAAAATTAAATCTGAAGCTCCTTGGGTGCCATTTTTGGTGTCTTTTTCAATATTTCTTGTTTCCAATTTCAATGCTCCCTCTCAACAAGAAATTAATTCAGACTATCCTGATCCTATACCTTTGTAATGTTATACATGCAACATTTCTCTAGTTTTGTTTGCTAATGCAACTTCTGAAACAGAAAAATCATCAAAACTGAATCAGTATGATGAATTTTTCATCAGTCCCTGACTGCTACTAGCTACTACATTGTCTATTGATAACTTTGTGTTGTTGTTGACTTTGCATCTGTGCCATCTGCACTAGTACCAACTCTGATCTACACTCTAGTATCGAACATATGTCACTCTAATATATGACTGCATCAATCACTAATGATCCATCCTGGTACTGTGTACTGTGGGCCCCTCATAACCAAGTATTGATCCATGAGACAATACATCTCAATGGATGCTTCCCAAATTTATTCTCTTGGGATTATGACTTCACATCACCCCACCTCTCATGTGGAGGTATGGTTGCATGTGCTCCCTTTTCCCACCTGACTCGAAATTCCCCCCTACTTAAGGTCTTCGCTTGACTGGATGCCTCCACTCGGTCTCATATATGCTTCTCCAATTATGGTTGACCCACAACCTTTTGAGGCTTCTTCTGAGACTCCATGTTGAGAGGTAATTCATGCTCCCTCTCAACCACCAAGTCTCTAACCTTTGTGTTGCTTCTCAAGGCTTTGTATGCATATTCGACCTCAAGAGCATACAAGTTCTTGACTCACACACCGATATGTTTCATCTATCCCGTGGAGATGTATCTAAGGAAAATAATCCATTTATTAAATATCACATCATATAGGTACTCTGGAAACTCAAATTTTCACTGTAACTATCACGTTGTCACAAAATTTTCTGAAAAAACAAAATTTAAAAATTTAAAAATTTTAAAAATTAAATAAAAAAAAATAGTTGAATTTAAATCGACGATATCTCCCTCATTTGAACTCTGATTCGACCAGTTTTTTTTTTTATTTTGGGTATTTTTTCTTAAGGAATCCATATATGCTCATTTTTTTTTGAAAAAAATTCAAAAAAAATTCAGATCTTCTATGCAAAACTCGTCACCCCAAAAAAATCCTAATCTGATACCATGTAGAAAATTCAAATAGATTCAACTAATCTTGTAATGTACGAAAACAAATTAATACTGTATCACTTCTACAAATTGTGGAAACCAATTTCGATATCACAATAACATAACAAGTAAGAGAAATAAATTATCAATCGCACAACACAAGATGTATCCGGGGAAAGCCTATCCGGGGAAAGTTCATGCATTTATCTATTTAGTGTCATAACAAAAAGAAGGGTAAGGGTAAGACTGTGACAACAAATGCTATGCAGTTGGAAGATATGGTGGTGAAGTTCCATAATTTTTTTGCCTTAGTGTTTTTCCTTTCTGGAACCGTCATAATAGGGTCTAGTTTGTGGACAGTCAAGCATCTCATCATATGGCAGGATCTCAAGAATTATTCCCCAACATGACCAGGGGGCACAAATATGTAAATGTGGAGCATGGTGACAAGGCCAAGTATGTAGTCGAGGGGATCAGGAGCATCAAGTTTTAGATGGACTCAGTTGGTATTATGTATGTGAACAAGGTACCATATCTCCTGAGTTTGGAGAAAGATATCCTTTAAGTGTTTGTCATGGAAGATAGAGGATTGGAGGTAAAATTTATGGGTGGTTAAGTGGCTATTGGGCCAAATGGGGCTAATTTTTGTGAGAAGGAGGTGATTGGTAGAAGGGAGAGGGATATATATTTGTTGAGAGGATAGCCAATGAAGTCTTTCATTCACGAGAGTGATAGCCAAAACAAGATTTTGTATATGAGGATGGGGCATCTACACTACAAATCTATTCTTATGGTGCATAACATGGTTTTTGGTTTTCCAAAGATTCAGGTGGAGCAGGATGGAGTATGCAAAGGGTGTGTGCTTGGTAAACAGGCCAAGGATGCATATCCTCATAGAAATACCATGTTAAAAGGGCATGTTAGACTTGATGCATATTGAAATTAGCAACAAGAAATATTAAAAATGGCACCTAGAGGGCTTCAGATTTAATTTTCCCTTAATTAAATTAGAAGTAAATTGTAATTCCACATCACATGACAACTTGTAAGTGTTAAATAAGTTAGGAAGACTTATTTATCTTAGTAAATTCGAGTTGAGGGTCAAACTAGAGGCATGTAGAGTTCTCTCTAAGTTTTAGTGGGTCCAGTTACAATTATTTGTGAGTTGTGATTAGTTAACTCAATATTTGAGTTAAAATCAATTTAACTAGTTCTAACTGAGAGATAATATAGTGATAGATCTAGTGAATTAAATATGATTTAATTCATAAGTAGTGATCAATCAGCTAACTGATAATTCGCTATAAACACCTACTGCATGTCAGTTCTAAGGAAGACCCAGTTGAGATTGGGGTCAAAGGGAAGATAACCATCAATTGGATAATCAGAAAATTGTACAGGTCATGCATGAGGTCATCAGGATTCCTTGAAGTAATTGCCCAATCAATTCTTGGGAATTTAATTATTAATAGGGTCACAATTCCTCCAAGAATGTGTAAGCAAGTCTGGTCATACAGAGGAAGAGAATTGGCTAAATATTGGACTGATTTTGCCTAGATCAGAGTGAGACAATCAACAAAGTGAATAGGTTTCTCAGGAAGGAGAATAATATTGTATTGTTACATGTTCTTGAATTTATGCAATATACAAATAGCGGGGTTTTGAGATGAGGCTTTCCCCATATACATATTGTGTCGTGCGATTAATAATTTCTTTCTCTTGTTATGTGATTGTGCGATCAAAATTGGTTTCCACAATTTGTAGAAGTGATTCAATATTTTTTTTTAGAATATTACAATATCAATTGAATCTATTTGGATTTTATACATGGTATCTGAGCATAATTTTTTTTGGGCAGTGAGTTTGTAGAGAAAATTTGAATTTTTTTGTGAAAATTCTTCGAAAAAAATAGTAGATCTGGATTCCTTGTGGAAAAATACCCAAATTCAAAATAAAAATCAGTCGAATAGGAGTCGGATGAGGTAGGTAAAAATCAGTCTAAAACTTGATGCTCCTGATCCCCTCGACTACATACTTGGCCTTGTCACCATGCTCCACATTTACATATTTGTGCCCCCTGGTCATGTTGGGGAATAATTCTTGAGATCCTGCCATATGATGAGATGCTTGACTGTCCACAAACTAGACCCTATTATGACGGTTCCAGAAAGGAAAAACACTAAGGCAAAAAAATTATGGAACTTCACCACCATATCTTCCAACTGCATAGCATTTGTTGTCACAGTCTTACCCTTACCCTTCTTTTTGTTATGACACTAAATAGATAAATGCATGAACTTATGAATAACAAAGAATTTTACTTTTCTTGTGTCCTTTTCCTTCTTGTTTTTTGAAGATGCTCCTCCAATCTAATCCACTTGGCCTTCACTTTTCCCCTTTTCACTTATGCAGCAAGAGCAAGCTCAACTTTCACTTCTTCGCCCTTTCACTATCCTTTGTTTAATGTATTTTCCCAGATTTCCTTCTAGGTAACTTCATCCCATAATCTACAATCAAGAAATTTTTAACGAGCAAGAATCCCATCCACAAAAGTGGACCACTACTTTACACACCACTTGAGAGCAACTTGGACCAACTCCAAATCATGCCCATTTTCTCCAACAACTCTGAGCTCAACATGAGTATATTGGACCCACATGAGATAAGATTTCATGGTCTCAAATATATTCATTTTAATAATGTTTAACTTTTCTCACAACACCATTTTTCCATTGTCATTTGTACTTTGATAAACACTGGTTAGAGTTACCCACATCTGTTTTCCAATGTCCTTCCCTCATATGTAATGAATTATATTATCCCCCACACCATCCAAAATTATCCAACTTGCTTTCATATCCTTGGTCTTGTGCTCTGCTACAAAATTCAGATCTAAAGGAACTTGCACATCTCTACTCACTAAATCTCAGAGACTATTCATCTTCAAAATCTAGGAAATTCACTCCTTCTAGGGACTGAAATTTGATACCATGTCCAAATTGTATTCATATATAAAATTTTCTAATGATGCCATCTCCACAAATAAACTTCGTCTATAAAAACCAACTGTAAAATTTTAAGAAATAATTTTTTTGCTACAAAAAGGAAAATTGGCTATTGTAAATCCTCAGGATCTCAGATCTCCCTTTTAGGGTCTTCTAGATAACTTTTATACCATGTTAAATTTGAAATACCAACTAGGTTTATTTTCACATAACAATTTATATTATCCCCAATAATTTATTTATTTACCCAAATAAGTATTGAATCACTGAAAATTAAAATCACTTGTATTTTTAACTTCTAGAATTAAACATATGTAGTGGAAATAAATCAGAAAGATGAATCACACATTGCAAAATAGAATCACCCACAAAAATTATCCATTATTTAACTATCTATGAAATATGGGTTTTTTAACACACAACGACACAAGGAAAAATACAAGATCCTAAAACCTATAACATGGCTCCCTCAAAATGAATTCATCCCAATATAATTTGTCCTCAAGTAAATCAGCCTCTGGATGAAACTAGCCTAGAGAACTTGGCCTAAATACTCTACCAGCAACTCTACCTGCACCCTCCTTGCATGCCAATGATGTGCAATGGGGAAAACTCAACCCTCAAGGAACTCGACCTCCTCCGTATAATTTTAATCTCTCTTCGAAAACTCGCCCCTACAATCTCCTCATACTTGGACCTCCCAAATTCCCACAAACCCACTCGCACTTCTCCTTCTCTAAGCATTGGTCAACTAAGCCACTTGCACTCAGATAAAATCACTTTCTCTGAATATGACTTGCTCACACAACTTGTTCTCTTCATGTGTCTTCACCTACTCATTAGGATTCCTTTATAATATTCATTGATTCCAAATCCCTTACCCCAATATCCCTTCTAGATCCATCTTGGAGATCAAAATTTGATATTATTTATAAGTCACTTAAATAATTAACTTATTTATCCCTATAAAATAACTCAATAGTCCATAATATTACTTTTTTTTTGGTAAACCAACTATTTCTATTAATTCTTGAGAAAATTACATCGTGGTGAGCACAGTTTCATAATAGAAAGGGAATCACTCCTACCAGATTTGTTGGTCACCAAATACAATAAAAATGACACAAACATTAACAGAAAAACTCTTAGACTCAATATCGATGGCCTAGATGGACCAAAAATAATTAAAAAACAAAATACACCCCAACCTCATCATTATCCATCCAAATTGTCAAGAGCTTGAGCATAAATACCTCCCTCTCTAGGGAGGGGGAATGCTTCATGAACATGAAATTCCATGTGTGACGTTCACCCTTCAAAGCTATCCATCCACTCCTTGAGTGTAACATGCTCCTCCCACATTTACCCACTTTCACCAGTTTTCCTAGGGTAAACATGAGCTGAGGGTCACTATGATAAGAGTCAACCTTCGATGTGACCTTAAGGAAATGAGGTCAAAAACTTAATACTTTACTCACCTTTTCAATGATCTAGAGCCTCATTCGCTCCCTTGCCAAGGCCTTTATGTAACTGTGGCACTCCAGTCACACTCATAAGCCTACTTCCAAAAAAATATGGACTTTTCCAATCAATTCTATTCCTGCGACCCCAAATTCTGAGCCACTTTTCCAGGATTAGAACTCAGACCCCTATCCAAAATTCAATGAGACTTCCATAAATGATAAATAACATAGGAAAAATCTTCCAAACCAAAACTTAAACCAAGAATTGAACAGACCCTTCCCAACTAGAACTGGAATTTCATCAAACACGAGATGAACATGAAACCTGTAGGTCATGAATGCATATCTAAACATAGGAATCTAAAAGTTATACGAGGTTTAACAACAAGGACTAATTCCCTCTCACAATAGTTGTCTTAACAAAAATTAGGTCATGCATTCATTATTCATTCATTTACTAATCAAAACATGATGAGATCCATGACTAAGATCTATCATTACACCATGCTTATAACCAACACAAAACCAGATAATTAATAATGATAGAACAACCATTAAACCCACATAATAACAAGTCTAATTAATCATCAAAATCAATAGAAAATTAGTTCTTATTAACCTTAAGAAAAAGGAAACTAGGTCTGAGACATCGACGTACCAATCGACCATAGATTGGTCTGAACCAAATCTTTCTTTCAGATAATCGCCCTCATGTCATATTCCAAGAATTAATGTGGGATCTCATGGGATAAAATCATCCATAAGCAACCAAAAAAATCCATAGGTTAAATGACCTCCACCCTCACCATACCATGATCTCACTTAAACTGGTTCTGAGATCACAAAACCAAACCAAGCTTGGATGCCTTAGAATTCCTTCACCATCCCTTAAGGAATTTTCCTTTCTCTGCCGACTTGTTGAGGGTTTCCCAGAGAAAACCATCTGCACCCCCAACCCTTGGGATTTTCCTAAGACCACCTCACCCAAATCCAAAACCTTCCAGAAATCTAAAGCTAAACCAAGAATGAATCCTATCACACCATGGTTATCCGTAAATGGCAAGGTAAGGCTAAAATCCACTGTCAAAACTCGACAAAATCCATGGCAATGACATCAAAAGAACCAAATACCAACATGCACATACCATGCATGTCAAAACTAGTTAGGAAAGCATACATGCAACCTATTACCTGCAATTATTCTTGTTGAATCTGCTTGATCCAACCTTTCCTTGCTTGATCCTTGCTTTCCTTGTCCTTCATTTTCTTTCCTTTCCTTTCATTTCCTTGCCTTTCCTTTCCTTTACTTTCTTGCTTTCTTTATTCTCTTGGTGCCCTTCTTCTCTCTAAAACCAACTCCAAAACTAAACTGACAAAAGGCCCTGAACTGATGCTCTGAAGTCTATTTATTATTGATGCCTCTAATTTCTTCATTTTCCCTCTATTTTCCTTCAATTTCCTCCTCACATGCAACGTGTGACCTTTCACCTTCCTTTTCTCCTAATTTCCTTTATTTTCATAAATAAAATGCCGAAAGTGTTTTTTTCCCTTTTCAAAGCTTTTGTGATTACCTTTTTCAATTTCCCCTTAGTCATAATAAACAACAAGTGATGCCCACCGAGATATTTTTCCCAACATTCAACTTGGAATATGTGTCTCGTGACCTTGGTCTTATTTTTCCTTTATTAACTTTATTACATGAAATTTTAACCCGAGCTTGTAACATGGAGCCTCTTAAGGCCTCTTCTAAGGGAGTCTTGTTGATGAAGAATATGCCATAGATTATGTTTAATTTTATTTAGGAAGTTGATGACATCATTTCGGTCATTGTGTCTATCACGTTCCAATTAATCAACCATCACTTGGAATTGACATATTTGAGCCTCTAGGGAATCAAATGAGGGTGGAAAGTCCACACACAGAGTGGAAATGATATAAGGCTTCTCTAACTCCCACTCTTCATCTAGAAAAACAACTCGATGCCTTGTTCCCTTTGCCCTATGGCCCATGCCTTTCCTAGGCCTATCCCTTTGTTGCAACATGGGTATGTCATTAAGGGTTCCTCTCAATGCCAACTATTTTTCCAACCAAAAATTGTGTTGCCCACACCCCAACCACAACCCTGCGTCATTGAGATTACAACCTCTCCAACACTTGACCCACGCGCCCACAATGTGTGAATCCATGTCTCCCCACTCAACCATTGAGTGTATTTCCTAGGTTCACAAAGTAACCCACACCAACACTATATTATGCCACAAGGATCTTCTCATGCCCCCTAATGAACTAGTCGCGAGATACTCCACCCACCAACCCATCTAGACCATGCCTCACCATGGACATAAAATCCCCAATTGGTAACTCCTTATCCCCTTGGCACTAAACAAATATAAAAATGAGCACCCAAAATCGGCCACCAACCTTCCTACTTAGCCCCCACTCTCCTATGGTAACACGGAAAGCCACTAACCATAGAATATACATAATTCCAGAAAAACTAAAGGCCTTACAACCACATATGACAAAGTGTTTAAAGGGATAAGGTCACATGGAACACCAATAAGTTATATATAATCCCTTCTCAGACCCCACCTCCTCAATATATGGCCAACCGAAATTCTTAAGTCAAAAATTGAAAACAACATAAGACAAGTGAAATAGAATTACATGTGAAAATGAGCAAGCCATGTTTCAAGTACCCAACCCAAAAAAAAACCCAACTACGACAACCACCTCTTGTCTTGCCATCCCAATATTCTCTTCAGTCTCTAGAATATGATGCGAGCTAGGATCCCAAATTGTGTTTTGCGTTACCATTGAAACCCAAAACATGCCAAGCTTCCTCTCTCCATCGTCTAATGGATGCAACCAAAGAACAAAGAATACTAAAGGCTCACCTGATAATCCTCCCTATTCTCCTAAACACTCTATTCCCCCAAATTTCCAAACCCTCATCTCCCAACTTCACGAATGCACACAAGCACAAAAATAAAATAAGTTCTACAGTAAATTGCCTCAAGAATTTTCTTCCTCATAGCGCCAAACACTGCTTTCCCAACATGCTTCATATTCATTGATGTTGTGTGGAGGAAATATAAATTCCCATGTACTAGGAATCATTATGATCATTTTCCACCCACATGAGGGAAATGGTCCACAATAATTAATTTAATTTAATTATTGTAATTTTCCTAAGTTAGACTTAGGAAAGAAGACATAAATCATGAAAAGAGGCAAACAATGTATTCCACATGCTAAGACATCAAGCCTATGTAGAAGACCTTCTAAAGCTACCACTCACATTAACATGATCATGGGATTTTTTTAACGTATTTTCTTCTATTTTTCTTATGAACGTCAATCTATCTCGAGAAGTTTTTTGGTGCAAATGGTGTGGAGAAATGGCTAGATTTCCTTGAGGAAATTCCATTTCCAAAGGGTATGCAACAATGGTTGCTCTCTTATCATTGTTCGAGCCGTCTGAACCATGAAGATGTTTATGCTCACTCGTGTACAAATCCAAGATCATGGATGTGTCCCTTTATTCTCCATTCAAGGGATGTAGGCAAGAGTGGGCACAAACATGTTTGTATCTATCTTAGTAAAATGACTGACTTAGTTTCCTACATGAGCTAAGATATCTAGATTTAACAAATGAATTGGCATATTAGGGAGTCTTACCAAAATGGGAGTTTCAAATTATGTCATGGATAGAGGGTTGAATTCAAGAAACCATGGATCAAAGGAGAGCCCAAAGCAGCCCCAAAACAAGGGTTTTTTTATCAAAAACCCTTTCATGATCCTATCGATTTTTAAAATAAACCACAAAGAAACCTTTCTAATAAAATTACATATCTCTCTTTGGGGACTAGGTTTGGTGCACCCATTCCTTGACCGCAAATGTTGATGGCTAAAGCCGTAGAAAAATATGGAATTTCACTCATAGGAAATGCAAGAAAGATCAGATAAGGAGTCATCCACCTCTAGATTTGGAATACCTTTTTATTTTCCACAATGAAGGCTACACCATAGATATATTTTGGAGTCAGTTACAATAGCTCAGGTTTTAGAGCATTCTTAAAGGATCGTGACTGAGAGAAAGAGGGTGTGTCCCAACCTTTGGCTCCTCCATCTAATCGTGAGACAAGGAGGATTGGCTATACCATAGTATTCAAGTGAACGCCATTACTAAAGCTAGGTGTCCCAATATAGGAGCCACATTGAGACAAAAGAGATTCTTGTTAGATCTTGAAGTTGGCCTACAAGTGTAGAGACAAAGTCAACGAATTTCACCTACATACAGAGGGTACCTCCTGAGATCTGCCTTATGAAGATTGAAAATCTTGATAGATAAGGAGTGATGGAAACACTTTGGAGGATAGAAGTACCCAGTTGCAAAATAAATTCCCCCTATTTTAAATCAGTAGCAATGGCACCAAAATGAGAGGGCTTCAAACAAAGGGAAAAGCCTTGAAGATGAAAATCCCCAGAGACAGTGCGGTGAGTGAAGGCTTTAGAGTTTCCATCGTGATCTTTAAAAAAGGATTGAAATTTTGTATATGTATTCTATTTTCATTTTTTAGATGAGTATTCATAGATATTAAAGTTTCAGTATTTTTGTAAATATTTTCAATGTAATTATTAACACAAATTATATTAGTGTTATAATTTTTTGCAAAATATAAGGTTTAATTTTAGATTTTAACATAGTTTAAAATTTTACGTATTGATATTGAAATGAGAATTTAATATATTGACATGGTAAATTCTAATATACCATAATATAAATATTATATGACACTTCCATCACATAGTAGGAGTACAACTCTTGTGGATTAGCCTCCAATTTGTTTGAAATAATACTAGTGCGGGATATAAATTAAATGGTTGGTAAACACTAATAAGCATCGATCCACGATAAACATCAAGATTCAACATAATTACTTCATGATACACCTAATATAACACCCCTGCTCAACCTCTGGAATGTTTTTGAATTCCAACAAGAAATTGTAGCGCACACACTAGTGTGGGACCAATAGGTCCTAGCAGCACCTACACTAGTGTGGGCTAAATTTGGTGAAGTGTCTAGTTTCATTTTCCCTTAATTAAATTGGACAATAAAATGTAATCTTATCTCATAATCACTTGTAAAATTTAACTGAGTGTGATAAACTCAGATAGCTCATGAATTTCGAGTTGAGGGTGGTTGGTGAGGCATTAGTTATGGAGTTTGAATTGCAATTGTTGCATTAGTTTAATGCATGTGTAATCAGTTAACTTAGTTAGGTGAGTTAGAGTCAGTTGAACTAGTTTTAACTATTTTTTGCACTAGTGAGAGATCAAGTGAATTAAATATTATTTAATTCACAATCAGTGATCTTCCATGCAACTGATGATTTACTATTAATAGTTGCATGCATGTCAGTTCCAGTGGAGACCCAGTTGAGAAAAAGTTGAAAGGGAGGTTAAGTATCAGTTGTGTGATTAGTAGGTTTCTTGCATGCAACTATACATCCATTGGAGTGCCCATGATCCTTGCACAATTTAGGAACACCAAAATTCCTAAAGAATAGGGATTTCATTCATCAAGAATTGTGCAAGCAAGGTAGGTTTTTTAGAGGTTGAGAATTGGCTAAGTGTTCGTCAGTTTTTTCTAGGATAGTGTGAGACAGTTAGCAGAGTGCAAAAGACTCTTGTGAGAAGAGTCATTGTAATTGTTTCACGATTTCATGGTTAATATACAATAGAATATAGAGGGGTTTTAAGCATCAATATTTCCCCAGGAAATTATCTATGTTATGGTTTGATTTGATTTTTTCTTGGCTTCATGTGATTGGCGATTATGTTTAATTTCTGCATTATTTTTGTAGAAGTGATTCAGTAAATAGCTTTAGTACATTGTTAGATCAGATTGAGTCCATTGTTATATATATTTTTGTATAATTTCTATATGGTATAAGAGCACAGGAAATCACTATAGTGGAGGAGAAGCTCGGTTTATGACTTAATAGAATTCGAATTTGCAAAATACATTCTTGGTGCTACAAGTGATTCAGGATCGAAATTGCTTTCAATGGCTTGAGATTGGAGTATGCATTTGATGGCATATCTAAATATATTACTTTGAAAGATAAGATGGAGGCAGTACTAGAGGAAAATGGGTTGAAATAATTCATTTACAATGATGTTCCCAAACCTGTTGTAACAGATGTTGCAAATCTTGATGCTGGAAAAATAAGGTTGCAAAGGTGAGGAGGATCTTACTAGAGGGAGTATGTAATATTCCCAAATGGGAAAAGCAGGAATATAGTGTATAAACAAGGAAATAGCAATGTAAAACATCACATTAAAATATGAGACCAATATGGATCCTTCTTATTCATTATAACAGCAGCAAATATGTACAAAATAATGGGCACAAATCATATAACATGAATCAACAAGCTTCCAATAGATAAATCCCCTCAAAATGAGGTGTTGCTACTATATCAAAATGTCGGAAGACTGCTACAGCGGAATCATAGGAGAAATTCTATAGAAAATGAACATACAAAAGATAAAGGGTTGATATATGCCTCAAGAGATACAGAATATGAATATCTAGGCTCTATAACAACCTTCCAAGACAATCCAAGAGGGTCTCCGGGAAATACACCCAATAATACAATATGAGTTGCAACCCTAGGGCTGAAAGTATGCTGCAACAAAGTAACTGAATATTTATGGATTAAGCTAATATGAAAATAAGTATGCTCTCCTCCAATGGATCCTCCAGATGAAAGGTTGGCCCCTTCACTGAAGAAATCACCCACTGCAACTACCCTTGCAACTCCTCCCTAGAATAACGTATATACAGAATGATATTGTGTTGTAGGGGATTAAAAAATTGTGGCTTGGTGCCAAATATATCAAATATTCTCAAGGGCCTTCCTTAATAGCCTCCCAATGGAAGGAAACCTTCCTCCAATGAAATCTAGCTCAGAAATCACCCAAATCAACTCTCCACAACTTTTTCCCTCCAACACAACACAACCTCAATTGGAACTATGTTGTACCATAAGACTGAAGCTTTGGCCTGATGTCGGAATGTGGAAATGAGGTGCAATCACTTCTCCTGAGTAGGCATTCAAATTTCCCCGAGGATGAAGGTGGGATTCCCACGGGAACACCATGTACTAAACAACACTGCAATCTTACCTAAACAGCTGAAGAGAGAAAACAAGTCTTAACAGACCATATCAAAATAATAATCGAAACATATCCCCTATGGCTACCATCCCCTTCCTTATATAAGTAGTGTCTTCCTCACCCTTGGCCCCACTCATGAAATCCACTACTTCCATGCATGGAGTCTCCCTTCAAAACTGTGTTGTCCCACAATGAATGCAACTCCTCCATGACAGCGTTGTTGATTTGGTCAAATTTGACCCAGTCTACATACTCTAGCCCCTTTTCACACATAAGGGTGCTTTATCAAGCCACTAAAGTTATATCCTTTCACATTAGAAATGATTTTATTCCTACTAAGGAGATTTATATGTCTCCATACCCTCTTATTTAGTAAATTAGAAGCAAAAGAAAAATTTAATATTTCAACTAGCTCATGGATAATTGGGAATATTATAGTCCTCCCCTCCCAAATGGTGCTTGTCCTCAAGCAACTGTAAAGGTGAGTGTTTCAACTCTTCTCCTCCCTCCTTGGTGACACCTCCATGTGATAAGCTCTCCTCATATAGCAAGTGTCTTCCAATCAATCCCTCCATGAAATGATCCTCCCAAGTTCTCATGAGATGAAAATGACTCATCCCATAAGGAAGAAAAAGACCCAATGAAGCAATCATGGTTTCCCTGATGTTCTCCCTGAAACATGAAGCATAAGAAACATGGATAATATCTCTCCCAAAGGGCATGTTCACTCCTCCCATCCTTTCTCCATTCATTCCCATAATAAGAATAAGAACATCATCAATGTATGGGATCAAAACCAAGGACACATAAGCTTCCATATGCAGTAATGGAGGTGGATCATAGTCCCACATGTGGAACCAACACAGTATATCTCCTGATTGTCTCAGATTATGATATGGTAAGTGCTTTCCCCACCACTTACTTGCTTCCATATTCTTCTCACATGTTTTGAGAAGGTGAGTGATTTTAGGTGCCTTTAGAGTGCACCCCGAATGATATATCATCTCCCTATATCCTCCTAGGGAGTGCCCATGATCAACACAGTTTATGGCCCTAATTTGACCATGAAGTTTATAAGGAAGAATTCTCCCATTTGGAGCAATGTCCTACACGTGTATGGTAAAGGAATGTAAATATTAATCATATAAATCACTATGCATAAAGACATGATCCTTACCCTATGCTTCAATCATACTAATGGAGTGGCTCATAGATATATCCCATCTCATTCCTAAAGAGGAAAGAGGTGGTTGTGATAACTCCCTCAAAGAGCCATGTATCTCCTCCATCTCTACATGATCCATGCATCTCCTCAAATGTTGATATATATCCTCTTCAAAGCCTTCCCAAGTAAACCCCTCCATGATAGTATGGTATGATCCCATGGAATAAGTGTGGTTGAAGAGAAAATCCTCATGTGATGCATTTAGTAACTTCTCCTTGATCTTGGATGCTCTAGATAAGAAGATCCTACCATGATAGTAGATGACCTCATCTGTGACTGAATACCCCTCCTCTTGTAGCTAGTCATCAAGTTTCATACAAGTAAAAATATCCTTGGAATAATCAACCAACAATTGGGATTTCCAATACGGATCTATCCTCCAAAGTGACAATGATGATGATATATCATATAAAGCATCTATCATGTGGTTGCTCCCTTCTTTGAGACCTCCTATGCCAAAGTCACATACTGGAAGGGTATTATCCTCCCTCTGTTGCTCCTTTCTCAACGCAATATCTAAGGTGAGAGTGGGTAATGATGATGTTGGGAGAATGTCTCCCTCCTCCTTGAGTCTACCCAAGACTCTTTGTGTTATACAATGACCTCCCAATGCTCCCACTCCTCCTAGATCTTTGAGTGGTGCAACATGATGTGAGACATTTCTCACCAACTCTTGATCAGGTGGCCTCTCAGGTGGTTTGCCACAAAACAATAATGTCTCATGGCCCAAAGTCATGTGCATAATAGATGGGACTATTAGGTCCCTGCTTCCACTGTGCAAATCCATCTCTGTTTTCTATGTGGAATTTGTTTGTGATGGATATGTGTGCATGACCCTAATCATCTTATTTTTTCCACCTTTTTTGTCCACCCATTCCATCTGCAAAGTCTCCCAATCTGTGGTGACCTTCCCTAAAGTAATCAACCATTGTACACCCAATATCACATTGGTGTCACGTATGTCGACCACAAAGAAGTGATCATTCAATGTATATTTCCCCATGGTGACATATAAATATGGAACATAATGCATGCACTGCATAGTTCTAGCTCCTGGGACCAAAACAGAAAATCCCTCAAAATCATTAGTGGGTATTTCCCTCCTCTGCACTAGTTGGGTATCAATAAATTTGTGGGTATCCCCACTTTCAATCAAAATTGAAACCCTCTGATCCAAAATGGAACCTCAAACCCTCAAGGTCAAGTACTTGGGTACTCCTCTCAATGATGCAAGGGCCCCTCCAATTGGAGCAAATGATCTATTCGCACCTCCTAGTGGTGGTGGATCATCTCCTGCTATCCCAGCGATGTGACCTCCTTCTAGTTCTTCTTCTTCATCCTCCTCATCATCTGAAAATACCTCTACATATTGTGTCTTTCCTGCTGCACATCTATGTCTAGGTGCCCATGATTCTTGGCATATGAAGCAAAACTTACTTCTCCTCAAGTATCTTCGGACATCATCACTAAGAGGTACTTTGCTTTGGCTCTCTTTTGAAAAATGATCCTTCTCATATTTTTCCTTTGATAGAAAAGTGGGCTTTTAATGAAATGTTGCCTTTGTTTTTGGAAAGGCATCTTGATGCAAGAGCATGAGGCCTCGAGGAAAATAACTTCAATTTTATTCCAAAAATACAAAAAAAAATTACATGAAAAGGAGTGGGTTCCTTTAGCTGTCAATTTACAAGTTTAGTAGATAGGGTTCAAACTATTATTTAGAGATTTGAACTGCTTTGTAATTCATTCAATGTATTTATTTTTTAATTGATATTTTAGGGACAATATCGTGCACAAGGATTTTATCCAAAATTGGACAAATTCGATCCTTTGAATCATATTTGAATGATTGTATGAACAGTATTTATGTATGTTTTGAATGCGTGAATGGGGAGTTTGGTTGTAGAAGGTTTGAATGATAGAAATTGATATTTCTTTGTATCTCTGAGTAATCTATGCATGAACTTCAAATCCCAGAGGTTTTATTTCCCTTCGAAATATTTTTTAGTTTGGATTCTAGTTAAATTTTGTTTAATTGAATTTTGTGTGTACATTTTTATTTAAATTCCCGCAAATGCTATGAAGTTGAATGGTCTGGTTATACGGTTAACTTAAGAGTTATCATTCTGTTGAAACGCTATAAGTTGTACATGGATTAACATTCAAACAGACCTGGAATCTTTTAAAGAGAGACTTGAAAGTAGGAGAACCATCTGATGAGAAGAATCAACGGATATCGCATAAAAATTTGTGTGTTATTTAACCTCTTAAATGGATACGATATTTTATAAATCTGATTTAATAATTTAATTTGACCGTACAACATTTATTTTACCTGACAGCCCTCGTATCAAGATCATTGATCCGATGGTGTTCGCATAATTATATGCATGTGTTTTAATTTTTTAAATGGACATCATAGAGTTTTATAGTTAAGAGTTCAATAAATGGTTTGGGGTCCATAGCTATAACAAGAAGAAGAGAAAATGTGATTATTAGCTATGTTTGGTTCTACTATTACTGCAGAGGCTTAAATTTTATGCGTTTGTGGTAAATAGATAAAAATAATAAAATTTGTGAATGACCGATAAGGATCAAGATCAGAATAAAATAGATTTAAATCTTGATTTAGGAGAAATTGTCTCTAAAATTGAGAGCTTATCATTAGAACCTGCAACCATCCCACCAATTGTGGTATCAGAGTAGCCTTTAGACACTGAGCAAGATCTCAAAGATCAGGAAAAGAAATCCAACATGGCTATTAGAGTTGGAAGAGGAGGTGGTAATGGTCGAAGAAGAGGAAGACCAGTTGCTAATGCTGAAGTGTTGGAAGCTATGCAACATATACAAGCTATATTATAAGCAATGGAAATGGGAAATCAAAGAGATGCAGATGTTGGAGATGTTAGTGAGCCTGAAGTTGAATCTGCAGAAGAGGAGGAACCTACAGAATTTACTCCTGAAATGAGATTTTTTAAATCAGTGTTGGCATCCACATCTAAACCTAGACTTGAAGTTTCAATTTTTACAGGAGGCTTAAACCTAGAGGAGTTGATAGATTGGGTTAATGACATGGATAATTTCTTTGATTATGAAGAAATGGAAGAAGGAAAAAGGGTGAAATTTGTTGTCACAAAATTGAAAGTACATGCAGCACTTTGGTGGGATGGAGTGCAAGCAAAAAGAAGGAGACTTGGTAAGTAGCCAATTAAAAAAATGGAACAGGATGGTGGAAAATTTGAGAGGTAAGTTTTTTCCAAGTGATTATAAACTTTCATTATTTAGACAGATGAAAAATCTTAGATAGAGGTCAATGAGATTAAAATAATATACATAGGAATTTTACAAAGTGAGCATAAGAGCAGGACAAATTCAAGATACAACAGAGAAGATTTCAAGATATATAAATGGTATCAGAATGAAGAAGCAAGATTAGATAAGTCTGTTGTCTCCTAAAATAGTGCAAGAGGCTTATGAGATGGCCTTGAAGGCTGAAGAAAACTCATGAGGAAACAATCTGCCAGAGGTAGAGGTAATTTCCAAGGAAGAGGAAGTCAAGGTGGTAGAGGAATATCTACAGCACCTAGAGAAGGAGCTAGCAGCATCTCAAGTCAACATACACCCACAGAAGGTGATGCAAGTGGCAGAAGGAGTTTTTCTAGAGGAAGAGGAGGTAGAGGCAGAGGAAGAGAAATAAGATGTTATAGATGTAATAAGCTTGGACAGAGATCTTATGAATGTCCATAGAATGTGGGGACAAATCAGACAAATGTAATTGTTGCTCAGAGTGAAGAGGAAGCGGAAAAGGTGCCAGAAGCAGAAAATATACCAGAGAGGATAATCTTTGGTAGTTAACAAAGTTTTATTAAAACCAACAAAGGAAGTTTTTGAACCAACACAGAGAAAGACTTTGTTTAGAAGTGTGTGCAAATTTCAAGGAAAATACTCTCAAATGGTAATTGATAGCAGCAGCACTAATAATTTGGTCTCTAGTGAAGTGGTGGAGAAATTGAAATTGAAGACAAAGAAACATCCAACACCCTACAAGGTGTCATGGATTCATAAAGGACATCATATGTTAGTGAATGAACAGTGTGAAGTGTAATTCCAGTTGGGCAGCTACAAAGACAAAATTATGTGTGATGTGATGCCTATGGATGTATGTCACATATTGTTGGGTAGACCTTGACAGTATGGCAGAGGAGCTATGCATGATGTGAAAAAGAACACATACAAGTTTTGTAAAGATGGTGTCAATCATACATTTTTGCCTATAAAAGAAGAAGATGCATTAAGAAGACCTAATCTAAAAGCTTTATTACTAAGTGGAAAATAATACCTGCATCATAATGAAGATGATGAGGTAAACTTTGCATTAATTTGCAAACCCAAAGTAGTAATTAATTCCACTAAAATTTCTGATTTACCAATTGAAATTCAAGAGATGCTAGAAAATTATCGTGATATCATTGTAGATGATTTTCCTGATGAATTGCCACCTATTAGAAATATCAACCATCAAATAGATTTGATTCCAGGAGAAAATTTTCCAAATAAAGTAGCATACAGGATGACACCCACAGAAAATGAAGAAATAAGGAAGCAAGTGCAGGAACTGTTAGACAAAGGACTTATCAGAGAGAGTTTGAGTCCTTGTGCAGTGCCAACAGTGTTGAGTCCAAGAAAATATGGAGGCTATAGAATGTGCACTGACTCAAGAGAAATCAACAAAATAACAATCAGGTATAGATTTCCTTTACCTAGAATTGAAGATTTGATGGATTGTTTAAGTGGGGAAAGATATTTTACAAAATTGGATTTAAAGAGTGGCTATCATCAAATTAGGATAAGGGAAGGAGATGAATGGAAGACATATTTTAAAACAAATGAAGGATTTTATGAATGGATGGTAATGTTGTTTGGATTATCAAACAATCCTAGTACATTTATGAGGCTTATGAATGAAGTACTGAAAGAATTTATTGGTAAATTTGTAATAGTATATCTGGAATTTACAGCAAATCTAAAGAAGAACACATGAGACATCTCAATTATGTCTTAAGGAATTTGCACCAGGAAAAGTTGCTAGTAAATTTTAAAAAGTGTTCATTCATGAAGAAAGAGTTGATATATTTAGGCTTTGTTTTTTCTGCTGATGGATTGAAAATGGATCCAGAAAAGATAAAGGAAATCATAGAATGGCCTTCACCTAAGAGTGCTTTTGAGGTAAGAATTTTCCATGGTCATGCTAGTTTTTATATAAAATTCATAAGGAATTTTAGTACGATCAATGCTCCTATTGTTGACACTATAAAGAAGGATAGACAACCATTTAGATGGACTGATGAAGCAGAAAAAAAATTCAGTTGTTGAAACAAAAGATAATAGAAAATCCCATCTTAATTTTGCCTGATTTTAACAAACCTTTTCAAGTGAAGTGTGATGCCAGTGGGGAAGCTATTGGAGTTGTGTTAAGTCAAGAAGACAGACCTGTAGCTTATTTCAGTGAAAAACTGAATAAGACAAGAATGAAATATTCTTCTTATGACAAGGAATTTTATGTAGTTGTGCATTCGTTAAAGAAGTGGAGATATTACTTGATGTCTAAAGTGTTTGTTCTTTATTCAGACAATCATGCATTGCAATACATTATGCAATAACATAAAATAAATCAGAAACTTGAAAAATGGGTAGAATATATTCAAAGTTTCAATTTTGTATTGAAACATATAAATGGCCAAGAAAACAAAGTAGCAGATGCCTTAAGTAGAAAAATAATTTTAGTTCAAGAAAGTCAAATTCAAGTGTTGGGTTTTGATTTTCTTAAAGCATTGTATAAGACAGATTTGGATTTTAAAGAGGCATTTGAAGCATGCAATAATCATGTTTTGTTGGACAGAAGTAAGTGGTTGGACTTTTTCTTGCAAGAAGGTTTTCTATTTAAAATAAATCAATTGTGCATACCAAATTGTTCTATGAGAAAAAATTTAATTAAGGAGAAACATAGTGGTGGACTTGGTAGACACTTTGGTGCAGAAAAGACTTATGAACAACTGAGTCATTTTTATTTTTGGCCAAAGATGAGATCTGAAGTAGAGAATTATGTGTGAAATTGTAAAATTTGTCAGTATGCAAAAGGAAGGAGTCAAAACACAGGTTTGTATGTTCCATTACCTATTCCAGATAGACCTTGGCATATGGTAAGTATGGATTTTGTTTTGGGTTTACCTAAAACACAGAGAGGGAATGATGCAATTTATGTTGTATTTGAAATATTTTCTAAAATGGCACATTTTATTCCATGTTATAAAACCAATGATGCTACTCATGTTGCTAATTTGTTTTTCAAAGAGATTGTAAGGTTGCATGGGTTACCTAAACTTAATTGTGTCTGATAGGGCCACCAGATTTGTTGGTCATTTTTGGAGGACATTGTGGAAAAATCTTGGTACTAAACTAAGTTTCAGCTTATCACCCTCAGACTGATGGACAGACTGAGGTGGTGAACAGAAGCTTGGGTAATCTTTTAAGCCTTGCAGGTGAACATCCTAAACAATGGGATCAAATTTTGGCATAGGTTGAATATGCTTATAATGACTCTCCTAACAAGAGTACAGGATAGAGTCCATTCCATACAGTTTATGGAATGCACCCAAGAGGAGTTTATGAACTAAAAAATTTGGGAAAGGCATAGATGAGAAGTGTTGAAGGAGAAAATTTTTCTTCAAAAATTCGAGCAATACATGAATAGGTAAAACAGTAGTTACAGGACAGCAACACCAAGTACAAAAGTAGAGTAGATTAGAAGAAGAGGGAAGTTAACTTTGAGATTGGATATTTGGTTCTATCACACCTAAGGAAGGAAATATTTCCAAAAAGGGCGTATAACAAGTTTAAATTTAAGAAAATTGGACCATGTAGAGTATTGAGAAAATTTTCTACAAATGCATATGAAATTGAATTACACCCTAAAATTGGAATATCTCCAATTTTCAATGTTGCTAATGTGTACAGGTATGAAGACAGAGACACAGATGATACAGTTGAAGGCAAAGAAGAGATTGATTGGTTGAAACAGTTACCCACAGCAAAGAAATTTCATCCAGAGAAGATTTTAGAAAAATTATTGTCTAAGAAGACAAGAGGACAGGAGTATTTTCAGTATTTGGTCAAGTGGAAAGATCAACCAATTGCAGAGGCTACTTGGATGACAGAAACCATGCTACATGAATTGGGTAGTCATGTAGGGAAGCTCATGGACAAGAGCCCATGAATATTTTTGTCCTCAGGAGTCTGGTGTAGGATCATGAGGCCTCAAGGAAAAGAACTTCAATTTTATTCCAAAAATACAAAAAAAAATTACAATCAAAGGAGTGGGTTCCTTTAGCTGTCAATTTACAAGTTTAGTAGATAGGGTTTGAATTATTATTTAGAGGTTTGAACTGCTTTGTAATTAATTCAATGTATTTAGTTTTTAGTTGATATTTTTAGGGAGAATATCATGCACAGGGATTTTATCCAAAATTGGACAAATTTGATCCTTTGAATTGAATTTGAATGATTGTATGAACAATATTTATGTAAGTTTTGAATGCGTGAATGGGGATTTTGGCTGTAGAAGGTTTGAATGACAGAAATTGATATTTCTTTGTATCTCTGAGTAATCTATGCATGAACGTCAAATCCCAGAGGTTTTATTTCCCTTTGAAATATTTCTGAGTTTGGATTCTAGTTAAATTCTATTTAATTGAATCCTGTGTGTACATTTTTATTTAAATTCCCACAAATACTATGGAGTTGAATGGTCTGGTTATACGATTAACTTAAGATTTATCAGTCTGTTGAAACGCTATAAGCTGTACAGGGATTAACATTCAAACAGACCTGAAATCTACTAAAGAGAGACTCAAAAGCAGGAGAACCGTCCAATGAGAAGAATCGATGGATATTGCATAAAAAGATGCGCGTTATTTAACCTCTTAAATGGATGCGATATTTTAAAAATCTGATTTAATAATTTAAGTTGACAGTCCAACATTTATTTGACCTGATGGCCCTCGTATCAAGATAGTTGATTCGACAGTGTTCGCATAATTAGATGCATGTGTTTTAATTTTTTAAATGGACGCGATAGATTTTTATAGTTAAGAGTTCAATAAATGGTTTGGGGTCCGTAGCTATAACAAGAAGAAGAGAAAATGTGATTATTAGCTATGTTTGGTTCCACTATTGTTGTAGAGACTTAAATTTTATGCATTTGTGGTAAATAGATAAAAGTAAGGAAATTTTTGAATGACTTATAAGGATCAAGATCAGAATAAAATATATTTAACTCTTGATTTAGGAGAAATTTTCTATAAATTTGAGAGCTTATCATTAGAACCTACAACCAACCCACCACATCTTGTAGATCTCTAGCCATTTCAATGGCATATTGAATGGTAGTGGGCTTGGTAGATTTAAAAAACCCATGAAGAGGTTCTGCTAGCCCATCAATAAACATATAGACCTTCCTTGCTAGAGATAAATCAAGAACCATAATAGAAAATTTAAGAAATTAAGAAATATAAGTTTCTGGATTACTTGATTGTTTGAGCTTTGCTAGCCCCATGAAAGGTGCCTTCGGATCTCTTCGATCAAACCTCTCCACCAACCTCCTTGTGAACTCTGAATATGCAGTCACATTAGCATGACCCAATGTAGAAAGACCATGAAACCACAAATCATTTGCCTCACACTCAAGGTGCAACACTGCTATTTTGATGGCCTCCATCTCTAGTATTTGGTTTAGCTGGAAGTAGATATCAAGATTCTCTACCCATGATTTGGCAGTGCATTTTGATGACCCATCAAAATTGGGTAAGAAAAATCTGCCCATATTTTAGTGTAGATCATGATTCTGTATGAATCATCCATCTCTACTATGATGTCAAGGTCTCCTATTGTCCTTGATCTGAAAAAATTCTTGAAAACTCAAATGATCCTTGAATCTCTGAGATTCAGACTCATAATCCATGAAATAGTCTTCAAGAGTTTCTTGTTCTTGAAACTCTCCATTTCCCTTTGCTAAAAATATAGGCATTGTAAAGCGTTGGGAAGCTAGCTGCTTCACTGGTTGATCACTCCATTGATGAGAAATGCCAGATCCTTCACCATATAGAAACCCTTTATGGGAATCCTTGTGTCTATCCATCCTAATCTCCTTTATTTCTCTTGCAATGTCTTACATAGTTCAAAGAAGAAGCTTAGGAAAATCCTTCTCCTCATCTCCTTCTGATAAAGGGGTTTTACCCTTGTCTTCTTTATCATTTGTATAGTCATACTTCCTGTTTCTTCTGAGATACCTCCCCTCTCTATCTGTGAGAGGATATCCTTCTTCTGATGACATATTGGCTTAAGATGCATAGGCTGAGCAAATATTATGCTCTAATACCACTATAATATTCCCAAATGGGAAAAGCAGGAATATAGTGCATAAATAAGGAAATAGAAGGGTAAAACATCACATCAAAATATGAGACCAATATGGAGCCTTCTTATTCATATAACAGCAGCAAACATGTACATAGATAATGGGCACAAATCATATAACATGAATCAACAAGCCTCCAATAGATAAATCCCCTCAAAATGAGGTGCTGCTACTATATCAAAATGTCTAAAGACTGCTATAGTGCATTCATAGGAGCAATGCTACAGAAAATGAACATAAAAAAGATAAAGGGCTGATATATGCCTCAAGAGATACAAAATATGAATATCTAGGCTCTATAACAACCTTCCAAGACAACCCAAGAGGATCTTCGAGAAATACACCCAATAATACAATATGAGTTGCAACCTTAGGGCTGAAAGTATGTTGCAACAAAGCAACTGAATATTTATGAATGAAGCTTATATGAAAATAAGTATGCTCTCCTCCAATGGATCCTTTGAATGAAAGGTTGGCCCCTTCACTTAAGAAATCACTCCCCAAATCACCCACTGCAACTACCCCTGCAACTCCTCCCTAGAATAACGCAGATCCAGACTGATACTGCATTGTAGGGGATTAAAACACTGTGGCCTAGTGCCAAATATATGAATGATGCTCAAGGGCCTTCCTTACTAGCCTCCCAATGGAAGGAAACCTTCCTCCTATTATATCTTAAGAAACAATCCCTTAGCTTTGGTAAGTAATCAGTGCTCAAGACATATATATATATATATCACAAAATATGATGTCAGATAGTCTTCGCTTAATCACCTTCAGAAATTAATTATTAAAACCCTCAAGAATCTGATGTAATAAATGCTTCACAATGCCATTATCTGCTGATATTAATTGGAGTGATAAGAAGAACATGAAGGAAGCTCAAACTGATATGCTGATAAACAGGATCTATCACTTTAAACTTCAGAATAATTTTATGAAAGTGGAACAGTTAAAATGAAGGAGCACCCATTAAGGATATTTAACTCTTATTCACATATGTAAAAAGATACCTGCAGCTACATTACTTCATTTTATTCATAGAAGGAAAAAGGCAGAATGGAAACTGCAAAACATATTAACAATAACAAATGCAATTATCTTGATCTCCATTCATTAATCATCAAAAAATTGAATAAAAAATTTGCAGTAGTCCAAACGTCCAAAACTCAGAACCTTTTCCTTTCTTCTCTTCCTCTTTAAACACAATGTAAAGGAGTTTGTAACTGCTGAAACTACTCTTAACTGCTCAAACTAATTGAAACTATTTAAACTATCTATTACATCTTATCACAGTATCTCATTAAAATTGAACTCTTTTAAAAAAGATAAAATAAAACTAAATCTCTAATCTATTTGCTGAATATGAATTGGCTCTGCTGCTGCTACATTCTCCTGATTTGTTGACTTGTCTTTCTTAGAAGATGAGGGATCATTAGGTAGAAGAGCCATCCAGGCTCTGCATTTATTCCATACTTCAATATTTGTCTTAGGATAATTTATTAACTTGTGAATTCCAACCTAAAGGCAGTGATCTTGTTGAATGTTGGTTTCTCTGTAAATAAAGTCTTTACCATCCATAATAACTGAAAATGCCTCTGAGGAAATTTAATAACTGTTGTTCCTTTTAGGATCTGAGTCTTCTCATGAGTGTTATCCACCTTAATTTTTTCCAATACCAATAATGGTTCATAGGAATCCCATGATAAAAGACTGCCTTTAAGGTCCCAGCATAATGGAAATCCTGCCCTAACTCTTTTGTCATACAAATTATCAAATCTGTTCATTGCTTCTTTAATCTCTATCAACTTCTTTTCAGTGGTCTTCCTGCAAGTATTTTTAACAATCAACTTGTTAATATATACAGCATATCGGATCCTATCTTTAATATAATTTTCCTTTAACTCCTTATCAGTCTTTGAATCAATGAAATCAATAAAACTCTTTGCCCATATGGCTCTATTAATAAGTTCTGGCCACCCTATAACCCGTCCTCAAAATCTCATGCACCGTATGATACAATAATAAAGATCCCTCAGCCGTGTTGAGCCTCAAAATTGTGCTTTCTTTTTCATCTACCACCTTTATTTGTCCATTGCTATCCTAGACCCAATCATCAATAATATATTAAAATTACTTTGGGACGATTTACATGACTGACTAAGGTTTTGTGATTTTTTCCATTGTAAAGCATTTGACCTAACTAGTCACAGAATTTTACACCTGCATTAACCGGCGACATGTATGTTCGCCTTCATGTTTGAGTATGTTCCAGGTGGCCTCTTGAGAAAAACCGCATATGGGCATGATCCACGTCATGTCTACATGGTTCTTTGCTCATCATGGAGGAAGAAACGAATTCTGGGTATGGTTTTGAACGTGGGAACACATTTAGGAAGGAAGACTTCTATTAGGACTGTCTCAGTCCAGATGTCTTTTCCCTTTTCACGCAGCCACTTCAAGAGTCCTAATGTGATTCCGATAAGGAAAGACAGTGTTCCTAAAATTGTTGCAAGTCTTGTTATTTACATTTGTTATATAAACACTTGGGAAACCGAGAGCTAGGCTAGATTTTATGCTAGATTTTATTCTAGATTTTGCTTAGATTCTGTGCTACATTTCTGAAGACGCAGAGTGCTCTGTTCAAGTTATTTCACTTTTAATGAAGCAGACAGTGTTGTTTTGAAAGCGTTGATTTGATTTGGAGTTAGATTCCGTCAGGTGGTAGAGGGCCCCTGCCTCTTGCACGGATTTATTTACGTAATTTAGATAAGTATTCTAGCTGCCTTTACGTTTCTGAAGTTGAATTTGTAGTTGTTTTTATTAATTACTGTAGTTATACTCATTCTAACTCTTCCAAAAGAAGAAGCTCTTCCAAAATATTATAATGATGAATGGGAAATGGCTATAGTATTGTAGGGTTTAATTGTAGTCTCTTTTATTCACCATCACAGTTATACTTATGATAAGCACTCTTCCACAAGAAGAAACTCTTCCAAGAAATCTTTATACTGTCTTAAGCATGATTGTGATCTTGAACGTTTTAGTTGTGTGTTTTTCACTAAGTACCATAGTTATTCTTGCTCTTAAACGCTTGTCAAAAATATCATAATGATGGGTAGGAGATGGCTATGATATCTTAGTTTTTCATTGCTTTCAGTCTTTATGTTTGCATTTGCACTCAATTACACAGTCAGGATTGTTCTAAAAACTCTTCCAAAAGAAGGAACTCTTCCAAAATATCAATCATGATGGACAAACAGACTGTATAATTCCATAGAATAATGCATGATAGTTTAGTTAGGATGCTCCGGAGTTTAATTGCACTTACTTCATGCTCAGTTGTTATGTTTTAAGTTTGATAATGACTTGTAGTTTAACACTGTTTTAGGCTAGTGACATTTTAGGTTTGGTTGTAGCTCAACTCATTGCATTTGCACTCCATATTCAGTTGTCAGTCACTGCATACTATATTACTTCAGTTGTTAAATTTAACAAAACAGCCTTCATTATTCACAAATCTCTTCTTGTTCTAAAATCCATAATTGATTCATCACCATATGAACAGAAGACAATATCATTTTAAGGCCTGAAGTACCTCTGCAATTTCCTTATCATTTCATAAACAGAACCCTCCCTTAAAATACTACTTTGAAAAGAAATCAATAACTCTTGAGTAAGGTTTTGTGACATTCAATTAAATTGCATAATAGAGTTAGGAATTAGCTTTAAAATAGAAGATCTTATGATGGTATAAATGTTTTATTCCAAATATGCTTCAACAAATCTCTAATCAAGGATAAAATGTTGCATCATTATAAGTTAGTTGTTTAAACTGTTTAGTTAGGAATATTTGCATACTTAGTTGACCATGTTTCAAGCTCTCTCTCAAATGCCTTTGATGAAAGAATTTGACAAGTTTAGTTTGTGTTTTGAATCATTTGCTTAAAAGTCATTATCAAGCTTTGTTTTTGATTAGTCATAGTTTAGATTTGATTCTGTTTTAAGTATTGCATTTGTATCAGTCATTTGTCATCAACCAATTAGGTTTCACTCTGTTTTTAATCATTAGCTTCCTTCCATCAGTTTTCTAGTCATCTTTCTTGTGAACATAAACTCACCAAAAAAAAACCAAAAACATCATAAATCATCACAAAAGACCAAAAACATCACAAAACACTACACACAACGCATTAAGAAACAATCACCTAGGTACATACAGTACACTTCACTTCAGCAATTTACCAACCCTGGTTGACAATTAAATGAGCTCAGTTTAGGAGACTAGATTGAGACCAAACAGGCTGCTTTCATCTCTCCAATGATTTCATTCCAGATGATATCTTTAGCTTGTATCAAAGTTATATTTCCCTTCAATTTCTCATTTAGACTCTTGGCTTCAGCATTAGTTGTTTGAAAATTTGTCCTATACTTATCAATTTCTCCATCCTTGGCCTGCATTATTTTTGTTATTGTTTCCAGATTGTTCTGTGCCTTTTTGAGATCTGTCTCTGCCATTTTCATTTCAGTGTTTAATTGAGATAACTGTGCTACTGGATCATCATTTCTAGATGGAAAATTGATGGTACAGGAATGGGAATCAATCTGGTTTTGTAGTTTCAGTATAGTTTCTTTCCACTTAGAAATTTCTTCTTCTTTCTGTAAGAGCAGCTGAAGAAGGCTTTCCTTTTCACTTTCCACTTCTGCCACCTTTGCTACCATCGAATACTCCCCTGTAGGAAAATTATGCTTTTTATTCAATACAGAAACCTCTGATTCTGCACTTTGTAGTAATTTCTGCACAACAGACCTATCATTTGGATCTACTCCAATCTTCACAATTATCTTCTTTAGTTCTTCATTTTGGGTTGTTAAAGCCCTGGAGTTGGCTTCTCCAATTTCAATTGCTTGATCACCTTCCCTAGCATATTCTCTGCCTTAAGAGCCATTGCATTAGTCTTGGACAGATCATTCACTATTAATTGACATGTTTTCATGTGTAAATTGAATTTATCAAGCAAAGGAATATTTCTCACATCAACAGTTAAATTTATAGTATTGAAATTACTTGATGACCCTATAGTCATATCAGAAGGGTGAGAAAGAGAAATTTTAAAATGATCTTTTTCTAGATCCATGACAGTCAACAATCTTGTCTGGTCTGGAGTTACTTGATATTCGCCCTATGCCTCCATGATAGCCTTCATATTTTGATTCCTTTCATAAATTTGACCAAATACTTGTTTAATCAAAGATATTTTCTCATGAGCATCTCCATGTCTTCTTGGTGAGGCTGGAACATTCTGTTCATCTCCTAGTTGAAGCAAGAAACCAGGTTGAGCACCTGCTATGTCTTCATTGAATTTTTCTCTCTTTTCAGCTCTCTACTCTTCATCTTCTAAATCTACAACCACCTCTTTACTCCTCTTACTTTATTTTTCAGATATGATAGGAGTTTGTATGCTAGAACTAGAAGAACCTGCAAAACTCTTATTGGATAACTTCTCTATGTCAGGTCTACTATCATGAACAAATGTTGAGTAACCATTTTCAACTCTCTTGTTTGAAATTACTTTATGAGGATCATAAGCCCATTTATCTCCTAACAACAAGTGCATACCACTAACATCTTATTAACCTCGTCAGCTGCTTATCTCATGTTGACTATAAACGGGCCTACAGACATAGGTAATTTAAACATGTGACCCTTTTTCATTGGGACAAAATGTATTTGGTCAACATTCAAACTCTACCTAATGAATTCTAAGGAAAATAATATCATAGGAACAAATGTGGGAAGCTTATATGGTTCTATCCTAGCCCCATAAAGTCTAATCTCTGAGTAATCTTCATACACATACCAATCTCCAAATTTAAAATTTGTACCCAACTAAAGAAATTCTTGAGACTTTGGCAAGAAACATGGGGGAGAAACCCCACTCAAAATCTTATAGGCAGTAGACATGAAATGATTTGCAAAATCAAATAGCCCCTCCTCATTTTCTTCTCTCTTACTACATCAATCAAAAACACTACTGACTGCCTCTTTTTATTTATATCCATGATTTTCAACCCCAAATGCAATAATTCTTCCACATTTTGATATAAAAAGATATAATGATAAGAGAAGGGAACCTGAATGACCTAGTTAGTGATAAACTCATGAGTTAGTATTGAATACCTCCTGCTAGTAAGAAAGGACATCTAGCACTACTCTCGGCTTCATCATCAACACAAATAGTCCCAGTATTGATTTATCAGTTAAGCTGTTGTCCTCCTTTCCCAATATCTTTAGTATACACCTCAGCACTGGCCGAAATTCTGCATAAAAAACTTCTATGGAGAATTCTTTACTATCTGGTGCAAACTGCTTCGTGTCTGGCCTTAGGAAGAAGGCGAATTGGGTGAATTCTTATCTTGCAAGATTATCATAATACGCTGCCAATGATTCGTCATTGAATTGAACATAAGATTGAGACTCTGGGTAACATAAGGCTTGACGAATTAACTGGTTCGAGACTTGTATAACATTCTCTCCTAGGAAATTCATTACAAAAACATTTACCAGGATACATAACAGATACCAGCTAGTGCACAAACTCAGGAAAAATATGAGTCCTAGGGATACATGCAGATATTACGCCTGACTTACCATGGCAGAGAAAATAGGACATGCTTTGTCATTCAAACAGAACTATTGATAGAATGGGAGGTGTTCTACAGATCAAATGGTATCTCGAATATGCCTCTCACTATCCATGAGAGGAATATGACTAGATGAGCCAGAGAGCGATGGACGTTTTTCCATGATACATCTCAGGGTGGCGAACAGTGATGGAAGACACTAGTGCAATTAGGGTTGACAAATACAAAGGAATAACATTTAACTTTTGAAAAGAAAAATAGGTTTAAATAGATGGCGCGGTGTCTTGAAATTAAATGTTGATTTGACGCACAAGAGACCATTAAACAATACTGTGACATGGCTGAAAGTTGTCACCAACCAACAGCTTATGTCACTACAAGAGGCCTCTGGGGTACGGAGCGCTCATCAGGGCCTTTCCCCCATAGTGAATCCAAACCATCGATCAAGATCGGTTGGTCAGTCAACGGGGTCAACTGTGGAGGCACCCTCCCCATTAACTCGTGTGTTGAATGTGCCCACAAGTTGTCGTCTTTATCCTCTGACAAAAAAATCCTCAGATCTCGCTCGATTACTTTCTCAAACATTAACCGAAGCATTAGGACCCACCTTCGTGGATCCTTCAAAGTGTTGAACTTTAAATTTATAAAAACATTACAACTTTAGTTAAAGTATGAGGAAGCTCTACTTTAACACATATTTTATATATTTTTCCATTTTTTTGTATTTTCGAAAAATTAAAATAAAGGATATTACAAATGAACCACAACATTTGGCTCCACCTGTGGGTAGTGTTTTTTGCCACGAAACACTTAGAACTATAGATTAGTTACTTCACTTCGGGCATGGAGTCAAATGTTGTTTTATGAAATATGAACAATGAGAAATCTGAATATGTACAATGGTGGACCATAAAATCTAAATGTTGGAAATAATGCTTGAGATACTGCCCATTCACAAGCAATTGTATTGTTTCTCCATCAAGACTCTCTAGAATAAATGTGTTATTTGATCTAACCTCAACAATCTTGTATGGGCCATACCAGACTGGGTTGAACTTGCCATTTTTTCCCTTCTCTTCTCTTCTGGTGTCCCATCTTAATACCAAATCTCCAGTTTTAAAAGAATCTCTTTTGCTTTTCTATCAAAAATAGACTTCATCTTTTCTTGATAGGTGATCAAATTTTCTCTAACTTTGTTCCTTCTTTCACTTGATTCTATAACCTTGTTCAACCTCCTCACCAAGGAATTAGGTTCTTCTTGTGCTTCTTTAAGAAAAAAAATCACTGGTCTAGCCAACTGAGTAGAAAATAAAGCTTGAGTTCCATAAACCAGTTCATAAGGGGACTTACTTGTAGATCTTCTAGTAGTTACTCGTACTGCCCAAAGAGAAAATGTCAATTTTGAATCCTAGTTTTTATGATTTTCATTAATTGTCTTCTTCAAAATTTTGACCAATGTCTTGTTGGAAGATTCAGCTAGCCCATTTCCTTGACAATGATATGTTGTAGAATGAGATAGAATGACGTTATATGTTTGACAAAAATTAATGAATCGAACTGAATTAAATACCTGGGCATTTTCAGTTACAATCTTGAATGGACACCCAAACCTGTTGAAGATGTTTTCTTCCAAACACTTCATTACTACCTGGTCATTAGCCTTTCTGGTAGGTATTGCCTCCACCCACTTTGTGAAATAGTTAGTGGCAGTCAGAATCCATTTGAACTTTGCACTTGATGGTGGATTAATTTCCCCAATAAAATCTAATCCCCATCTCCTAAAGGGTTCTTCAATGAACACAGAGAGAAGAGGTAGAGGAGATAACCTTTTTTTTTTGCAAATAATTGACATTTCTGGCAGCTTCTAACTAGTATGTATACGTTAGCAAATAAGGAGGGCTAGCAAAAACCTGATTTGAGGATTTTATGAGCAGTAACCTTCCAACTATAATGACCTCCACATAGATTCTCATGATATTCTTTTACAACTTCTATTGATTCACCTTTTGTCAAGCACAACAACAAGATGCCAGCAGTATCCTTCTAATATAACTTAGCATCAATTAGGATTTGAACTTAAGAGCTCTGTATTTTGTTTTTTTTAGTGAGGTTGGACAAGAGAAAAAAAATAAGTAATGAAAAACATCCTTATACCCATCAGAGCACGGGAATTTGTATTTAATTGTTGCCTTTGTACTGCTCTGACTCCTTTCATCAATAGCTTCATCTAATGGTGCCATCATATTAATCCCCAAAGCTTGAAATTTTGACTCTATCAATAGTTTTTCCAAACCCTGACCTTTGACCAATTTGGTAGGCTTGATATCTAAGTCATACTCTTGGATTTAAGCTATCCACTTTCCTCTTTTACCTTCAACATCACTTTGAATTAACACGCCTTTCACAGCAGAGTTAGGAACATAAGAAACTTTCTGAGACTACAGCACATAAGTCCTAAATGCTTTTAATTTTTTAACTAAAGCATACACATGTTTTTCCAAAATGTTATATTTAAGTTCAGCATCTTTGAGAACTTTACTGAAAAATTCCATAGGTTGTTGTTTACCATCTTTATTCTTCTGCAACAGCACAGCAGCAATGGTAATAGGTGATGCAAATGAAAATATTTGAAAAGCATTTTGATAGTCTAGACTGATTAGAAAAGGATTTTCTTGAAGGGATTCTTTAATCCTAGCAAAGGATTCTCTAGCATCCTTATCCCACTTTACTTATGCATTCTTCTTCAGCATATATGTTATGTTTCTGACAATTTTAGCATAGTTTGAGACAAATATTCTCAAGAAATTTATTTTTCCTATAAACCTCTGAATATCCTTTTTACTCCTAGGCAAGGGAGTTGCCTAAATAGATTCTACTCTTGCTGGATCAATTTTTACTCCCTGATTTGAAACTATATGTCCTAACAACTTTCCTTCCTCCAAAGAAAATAAATATTTTTTGGGATTCAATGACAACCCAAATTTTCTGCATTTCAGATAAGCCTTATGTAAATTTGTTGGACGGATAAGTCGTTCTTTCGGACAAGACTGACCTCCCAAGTGTCCTACGGATAGCTAGCAACAAATAGACAAACAAAAACTATTTTCTCTAGATAATATTCGATTCAAAACTAGCTACAACAGAGGTTTTGAAGACCTACCTGTAGTCCAGCGCTATTTGTAATGATCTTATTTCCAGTTGCTTGAAAGAGTCGTCTTCAAAGATCTGTAATCAAAAACATGGAAAAAATCAATAGCACCTACATAGGATAAACTAATTCATGAATTATATATCTATCAAGATGATCAAGGAATTCAAGAAATAAGCTAATTAATTAAATAACTCATTGATAAAACATGATAAACACGCTACTTAATTAAAGAACTCATTGAGAAAACAGTATTCATTTGTATTATCTTTGATGAAGAAAGATCCTTACAACCGTGTCCGCCTTGATGTCATACAGGCCTTCCTGGGGACCGGAACAGGCGTTTCCTTTACTCTGAAAAGCTTTGCACTCTCTTAGCTAAAATACACATGGGTTTGTAATCATTCCGACATAATGATCAGTTAAGAGATATTGATTTTATACAGCATTTCTCCTCTAAAATTCTCAAAGTCTAACTCCCTTTGAAGCTGCACTATGGCTTCAATTTATAGGAAAAGAGAGGAGATTACAGCTCCACATAAGAGGGGATAGAATGCTCTTTTGAAGGGATTGAGCTCCATAAACCAAGGGGTAGGCTCCCATAATGGAGGAATGAACATACATGATAGGAGCAAACCTTCGACCGGATAATTGCTTCTAGAAGCTTCCAGATTTGACTGTTGGGCTTCTAAATGTTACTTTCCACCTTAATTTTACCTTTTACAGGGGTCTGCACCCTTAATGAAGAAAAAGTGTGTTTACCTCTGCATGATTTAGAAAAAAAAGGTGCGGCACCGCATGCAATGTTAAGAGAAAGTGAGGTACAGGTTTTTTAAAGACTTTTATGAGCTTTTCTCTCAATTTCAAGGCTTGATTCTAGGAACTTTGATGTTGTAGACTTCTAAGGGAGTACTAAAACTTCATGGTGACAAATTCTAGTGTAACAAATTGCCCCCTAAAGTGCGAAGTCTGAGAGCATTCGAAGAGTGATGTGCTTTATCATTTTAAGAATTAGCATGTGGACACCCTAGTCGAAACCCTGTAAAAGCATTCATCACTGAGGTAGGCATTCCCATACTCAGATTAAAAACTAACTAAACTTGTTCTGATACAGAAATGATTTTAATACTACATCAATATTGTAGACACAGCATAGACGCAACCACCTATAATGAATAGTCTACTGCATAATAAATAAAAAAAACTCCTCGCAGCCTGGATGGTGGAAACTAGATCCAGGGTCTTGATTTCTGCTTCCTGAACTAGTATGATTCTATCCATGTGATTAAATGTGTTGAAGTCGAACATGGTAGAACCCACTTGATTACCAGTCAATGATGTGAACTGTTAACAAGTGTGAGAGAAACTACCAATAATGACAATGGCTCTCAAATTACTCAGTAAAATCCATGAAATGTGAATAAGTGATCTGAAGTTGAACATTTCACAGAATCGTTTGATCGAAGGTCAATGATGCAACTTGTCGTCGAAGGAGAGAAACCTGCCATTAAGGCATGCAGATTCCAAGGTACTGACAGATTCTAGATCAACTTCCTAGATGATGAGCTGTCGTCAATAGAAAGTGATCCGTCGTAAGAAAGCTCACGACGTGAAACCATAGATCAAGTTTTGAAGAAATTTTTTGCAAGGACTGACTCAGGGATGGTCAATGCGAATGGAGACAAATGTTTGCATATGAATGGTTTGTTTGACTGTCCTCTTGAACACATAACGACACTGCAAATGGTTTGGTAACAGTTGCCTTAAGCTAATACCCACAAACCAGCTGAAGACTTTCAATGTGGTTTGACTAACTGATAGGCAAAGGATTTTCCCAACCCAAGTGGAAGTGTGACAAAAAGTTTCGTGTTCAAGAGTGGTTTACTGCTTTTAAATCAAAGCGTAACAAATGAATTCATTTTCTCTCTTTTCCCCCACCATTTCTGGCAAGTACCTCTTTATTTTTGACAAGCTTGAGGAGGATAACATTTTCTTGTTTATAAGCTCATCCTTCGGATGAGTCCAACTTAGTTTAAAATTGAACCCTAAGAAGGAGTGGTCCATTCCTGTTTGTAATCGATAGGTCCTTTACTGTTAAATTTTAACGAGTCTAGTATAGGAGAAACTCGGTGTTTTTCATTTTTAGGGAGTTAGAAGAAAAACTTAAGGAAACTTCGTGGGTGTTCTTTTTCGTAATTTTAGTCTCTCAGGCCCAAAAAAGGATAAAATAATGCGGGAGAGAACTCTATTGACCATGATTAGTCAACGTATACCTTTTTCGTAAATATTCCATTTCAGTCCGGAAAAGGGATAAACTTATACTAAAAGGACGACTGTTCATTTCCTTTAACGAGTTCGAATAGTCAAGTACTCGGCAATCTTTTCATCTTTAGAGAGTCTGAAAAGGGCTTAAAAGAGAACTCCATGGTTTTTCTTTTTCGTAAATTTTAAAGAGCCCGAAAAAGTGATAAAAGTATACTGTTCGTCAAAAATGACCATTTCACTTGAAAAATCTGGTATTCTGCACAAAAATTCCAAAAATTAAACATACATGCTTTCAATAATAAAAATATTTTGAAAAACCATCTTTTTAAAGTGAAAAATAAACAAATTTAAATTTAATTTATTTGAAAAAATTTATAAAAAGGATTTTTTTAAATTCATTTTTACCATTTGAGTTTAGAGTGAAGATTTGAGAGCTTTTGGCAAAAAACGCTCCAGAGAAGATTTCGTACAAACCGACTGTTCAAATCGAAAACCATTTGCTCCAGGTAATCCACATCCTCTTTTCCTTGTTTTTCATCCGTTCATTTCCTTAATTTAGGGCTTAAAATTCATTTTTGGAGAAGAAATAGGTTCAAAATTCTACCCTTGGGGGTCCGCAGGTAAGACACACGGTACCTGCAGACCCTGACATTTTCTTACAAAGAAAAATTTCGTGGTCCCGCACTTTTAGCACAGAGCCCGTGCGGAGCTATGCATTGTCTCTGAACGAAAAGTGCGGAGGCGCCGTGAAGAATTTAAAAACATATTTTCTTTCCAAATTACCCAAAATTTTCTTTTTAAAATTATTTTAATCTTTCATTTTGTTCATTGTAGGATATTTACAATTCTTATCTGGCGGGAACCTGAACATGAGGAGGTGGATGAAGCTACAATGATTCATCCACCTTCATTACAAGTTTTGAGAGCATGCGGGTTACTTAAATTATGGGCTATCAGTGGCATGAGAGCTCAAGTAGACCTTCTCACTTAGCTGGTAAACAAGTGGGATGTATAGGACCAGTGTTTTGTGATTGGAGGAAACACTGGTTTGTCTAAAAGAGGCGAACCAATTTCTCTATTTGGGGCTAGGCCAGGTGGCCAATCTGTCGCTAGCCTGCAACTAGAGTTTTGCAATGATGAGGCCAATCCTAAAGACAAATGGATTGATATCAAAACTATCATATGTCCTGAGTTAAAAGTAGTTGCATTTACTGTAACCAAGTTATGTGGAAGTGCAGCTTTGCACATTGCTATTGGATCTCAAATGCGGATTTCAGTGGACTATTTCCGAGGCACCATATTCAATTGGTGTGAGGCAGTGTTAGCTAATATCAAAGGCCAACTAACTAGATCAAATAATGAGAAGTTGAATAAATTCGGATATGGATTCATAGTAGTTACTTTTTCTCTAGAGAGGATTCATATGCTAGCCCCGCAACATATTCCAGTTGATGCTAGTAGAGTCCAAGAGCCTCGGATGGTTCGATGGGTTTCTTTGATGGCCCGTCACAATGAGGGTGGAGATATTGTTCGATTTCCCCCGGCATACTTACATTGGTTAGAACACCAACTCTTCGTGATAGAAAATTTTCCTTATGCGGGTATAGATTTCTGTGGTGACCGATATATGCCACTTCCTCCAAGAGCTCAGTGGGATGAGTCAGGTAAAAAATCATTTTGACATATTCTGATTTTTTTTTTTCTTTTTTTTTCTTTTTTTTTTTTAAATCATCCAAAACTGATAACAAAAATTTCAAATGCAGATGTGATGTTGACCAGTCACTCTTCGCCCGTTTGAGAGGAGGCAAGGGGATGCAACTGCAGCACCACCACCACCACAGGATCAAACAGCAGAGATCCCTACTGATTTGGAACACCATCTGGAGTGACTGACTATGGACATCCCAGAGACTACCATAGATGACATTCCACTTCATTTGCAGAGATATGTCATTGGGGTTTCTGGACCATTCAGGAGATTCCTGAGTAGGGTGGCATGGGCTGTAGTATATTATCATGATCATTACCATGGATAGTGGATGATTGATTATATAGACTAATATCATTTTTGTATCACTTTTTTCTCAATCATAAGGTGTTTTTAACCTATGATGGAGGATGGTGTACTATTTTTTGAAACACTACTCTATGTTATGATATACTACTATTTCCAATTACTTGATCAACATATTATCAAATGTTATTTTGATTTACTGCTTTCATTATCGCAAATTTCTGTTTATAACGCTAGAATCTATTGCATCTGCTAATGTGTTTAATCTTCTTGGAATGTGTTGATACTCAATATAATCAAATTCTCGTTCCAAGAGATGAATTTTCAAAAATAATCTTAACAACACTGGGTTTCTAATTGCATATACTCGATTTAATTATAATACAACGAGATCAGAATCTAACCTCATGATCAAACTCTGAATTCCAAATGAAATGGATTCAGACAATAATTCAATAACTGCGCTATATTCTGCAATATTGTTTGTCGTTTGACTGATGCTTACCCCATGCATAGATACTAACTCGTTAGTGGGTGAATAAATAACCCAGGCTGTGGAAGAAATGCTTCGTGTACTACAACAAGCACCATCAGCAAAACCAATGTATGTTTGAAAAGACGTCGACATCTGTAATATCAAGAGTAATCTAGATAAGCAGGAATAGTAGTAAAAGCACACTTAAACTAGGCACACATTTCTAATCTACAGCACACCAACTAAAAAATAACTAATATACAAAAAATATCTACAAGAATCAAGCGTAATATCTCTTCAGATAAAGCCCATTTCTGGGTTTGCCTAAAGAGACCCCGTCAAAATCAATCAATTCATAGGCCCCTTTTGCAAGTTGTCGCTTGACAATATAAGGACCATGCCACATGGGTTCAAATTTCCCAGCCCCTAGCTTATCATTAGCTTGATCATATAGCAAAACTAGGTCTCCTTCTGAAAAAATACGAGGTGTAACACTTATATCATACTGATCTTTCATTCGTTTCGCATGAGTCTCGGTGGCTAATGCAGCGGTGTGCCAATTCTCATCTAATTGAGCTAAGTACAAAAAGCATTTTTCGTCCTCAGAGGTAGCTGGTAGTAACTCTATGGCTAGTTTGAGTGACAGTATCTCGCATTCAATCGGTAATACCGCTTCTAAACCATAAACCAGTTGAAAAGGGGTAAAGCCCATTGATGTTTTTGTTGAGGTCCGATATGCCCAAAGTGATGAAAAAAGCATGGTATGCCAATTCGATTTATGAATTCTGATGATTCGTTTGATCATGGTGACTAAAAATTTAATAATCGCTTCAACCAGACCATTAGCCTGTGGATAATATGGTGTAGAACTCTCATGGCGCAGGAAAAGTTGGTCAGTTAGCTCAGTCATCATGATGTTTCGAAAATGGCTCCCATGGTCAGTAATTATCGCTTGGGGTACACCGAAATGAGCAATCACATGATTGAATACGAAATTAGCTGTAGTTTTTCCATCTGCCGTAAATATATGAATCGCCTTGGCCCATTTGGTAAAATAATCTACTGCGAGAATAATATACCCATGCCCCCCAGTCGAGTGAGGGTTACATTTAATGAAGTCGATGCCCCATTTTGGAAAAGTACCGATAGCAATTATAGGGTGAAGAGGAGTGGGTGGTGCACGTATCTTTCGATCAAAAATTTGACAATTATGGCATTTTCGCACCGCATAAATACAATATTTAAATAAGGAAGGCCAAAAATAACCAGCGCGTAATATCTTTTGGGTTGTGGCATACCCAGACATATGACTGCCACATGCTCCATAGTGACAGTCATTTAAAACCTTTTCGGCGTCTTCATGGATGATACAACGTCGAAAAATAGAGTCCGCACCACGAGGGTATAGTGTGTCGCCAACAATATGATATTGTTGAGACTGGAAACGGATTTTACGTCGTTGTGATTGTGAAAGTTCGGGCCGAAAAGATTGGGTCTGAAGATAAACAATGATATCTCCATACCAAGGATCAATGGTACTAATAAGAAACAAGGATTCTTCCGCGATCGGTTGTTCCGCCATAGTTTCTGTATCAGTACATGGGAAGTCACACATAAGTTCAGCAAATATCAATGATTTCTTTGATTTGGATTTTTTAAATTCCAATTCAAAATCCTATAGGATAACAACCATTTGGAGTATTTTCCCCCTAGCAATTGTTTCGTCAAAATATACATCATAGGGTTACAATCAGAAATCATTGTTGTTTTGCGTAAAAGTATGTAATGACGAAAATGTTGAACAACTTGAACGGCTACCAAGGAAAATTTCTCCACATGTGAATATTTTATTTCAGTCGAATGAAAATTACAACTAAGATATTAAATCACATGTTCACCATTGAATTCATATTCCTGAACTAGAACCATTCCTATTGTGGAATTAGAAGTGGCAAGGTAAAAAAAATAATCCTGGATGTAATTGGGAGGATGCAGTAACGGTGCATGGGTCAACGTGTTTTTAAGAGCATCAAAAGATTGATCAGCGATCTCATCCCAAAAGAAGGGAATATTCTATTTTAATAACCTAGTAAAACCTTTTGTTAACTCAACGTATTTAGGAATGAATCGACGTAAAAAGTTTGCTTTCCCTTGCAAACTTTGGAGTTGGCGAAGAGTAGAAGGAGAAGGTAAATTTATGATAGCCTCAACCTTCGATGGATCAACATGAATGCCTGCCTTTGAAATAATAAATCCCAACAATCGTCCAGATTGTACACAAAAAACAAATTTGTAAGGATTCAGACGAATCTTATAATGTCTACATCGTATAAAATGGCTCGTAAATGAATGATATGATCTGCTCTGCGCAAGGAATGAGCAGGCAAATCATCGAGGTAGGGTTGCACAATGTGTTTAATGTCATGAAATGCATAAGACATTTCCCTCTGAAAAGTTTCACCAGCATTCTTAAGTCCCAAAAGGTAATTTTCGATAAGCAAAAATCCCCCATGAACAAATGAAAGTTGTTTTAGGTTGATCTGCAGGGAGTATGTTGATTTGATTGTAGCCGGAAAACCCATCCATGAAAGAAAACATTTCACTTCCAGCACAATCGTCAATAATTTGATCGACATAAGGGGTTTGGTAGTTGTCTTTTGGACAAGCTCTATTTATATCCCTATAATCGATGCATACTCGTATTGTTCCTTGTTTTTTATTGATAGGAATTGGATAAATAAAACCTACACAAAGTAATTTTTCAACTTCTGATTTAATAGCGGCAGCTTTTCTCGGATGTATCTGACGTAATCTATGTCTAACAGGTTTACCATCCGGGTATGCCTTAATTTCATGAACAATAATTGACGAATCGATTCCTGGAATTTCTTCATATGACCAGGAGAAAATGTCGTAGAATTCCTGAAATAGGGCTTTATATGCTTGATTTCATTAGGCGTACAAGAAGCACCTATATGAATGTTTTCAACAATTCCGGGTTTTACTGCAATATCAATGGGAACCGTTGTAGAAATGTTTTCTAAATTCAATTCAGAATCAAAAGATGAGATAGGATTCTGAGGTTCTTTGACGTAATCAGTAGTAAAAATAGAGGAAAAATTATTCTCAAAATGATCGAGATCAGGTAAAAACAAAGACCTGTGATGTAGATCTTCCCATGGTAATTCATCGACAAATAAGAATTCACGAATTTGTTCATTAGTATTGAATATTTGTTTATCAAAATCTAGATTTGATGTCGAAGATGAGCTCGATATTGAAAATGACTCCTCATTGATCACATTCACTAGATCTGATTCAGTTGAAGGAGTATTAGAAAATGACTGTATTTTCTGATATGCTAACTCAAAAGGACTCAAAGGCATCGCGCCCTCGAAAGAATCCAGTTCTGATTCTGAAGGTACTATCCAAGGATCATCAAAGGAAATAATACTTGATGTAATCATATTGATATTAGCAATAGGAGGTTGTATGTTGGGAGTGGGCAGGGAAAAAGTTCCCAATAAAGAAAAATATTTAATTAACCCTACCCCAACATCCTTATAAGGGATAGTCGATTTTCTGATATGCTAGATACTATCAGTAGAGGCTGGGTCGGATGAATAATATGAAAGCTGATCTATTTTAACGATCTTTCCTTTATAAGGAAACATGATGAGACAAAATATCAATGATACAACAGCAATCATGGCGTAATACCAACTTCGACCAAGGAGAAGGTTGTAATCCAGAGGGGCATCAATCACTTCCACATCTAGATTAACATTTTTTCGTTTGACCTCTATTGGTAGATCCTGTAAAATACCATGTTAGCCAGCTATAAAATTTGTTATATCAAATGTTGGCTAAATCAATTTTGGAGCCTTTAAGAAACAAGTTTTATTGCTAAAAAATGTTGTCTCTTGAAGACTCTTGAAGGCCTCATGCCTCTGTCAAAATCTTCACTTCTGTTTCCATCTTAAAAAATCTGAAATTCTGTTGATTTCATTGAGGAAATACTGCTCCAAAGGCCATTTTCCCCCTCCTTCCACTTCCAAAACTAACCTCATTTTTACCCCTTTATTCCCCACAAAAATCCTTCATTTTCATATTTTTCCCCTTGCCCCTCCATCAAAACCCCTTTCATAAGGTTTAAGACTCTTTCTTTGCCTTATCGAAACCCTCAAAACCCTTTGAAAACCAGATAAAATCATAAAAAATACATATTTTTGTGTAAGGGTTTAAGCCCCCTTGGGCCAAAATCATAAACCACTTCCCCCACATGCCCATGCCCTACAAAACAGGTGCTAACCCCTCACAGTGCTAATCGCATCGCAAACTTTGAAAATGGTTAGATCAAAAAGACCAAGTCCCGACCAATGATTGCGATTGGCCCCCTTATATAAGCCCCGGGCCCCTTTTTGTTTTTCAAATATTCCAAAGGCCCCGCAGTCGGGCGACTGTCCATATCATAAATATAAGCCCTTCCCAATGCTTTTTTCCTTTGTATTTCACGAAAAATCTATTTTTTCTATGTTATAAATGGTTCTGCCCATTCATCGTTTTTAACCATTTTCCACCTTTGATCCTTTAAACACATCAACGGTCAGCGTGTTTTCCCCGCCCATCGCATCAGAAACTTCTTCAAGGTTTCTTCTGATTGCACCCCATTGAAACCTCCAATTGCGATGACCTGATCGCACCATCGCATCGGCAAAATACAAAGGTTTAAAGCTCGCGCCTGGTGCTCGCCGATTGCGATCTCCCGATGCATCTCCCACCGTCGATCTGATCTGCAGATCGACGGTCTACATTTAATTGCATCGGCCTTTCCCCGATCGCACCATCGCATTAGCCCACCTTCGATTGCTGATTCCCGATTCACTCCCCGCCATTGATCTGGCGCTCAGATCAACAGTCCACATTTGATCGCATCCGATCTTTTCATCAGGTGTGTTTTTAACATTTTTTTTTCCCCCCGCCTATTGCGATCCTCCGATTGAATATGCACCATCCACGTGTCCAGATCGGATGATCCCAGATCTTTCCCTCATGGTTCCATCGCCCTCCACCTTCCACCAACAGGATTTTAACGCGTATTCCCAACCGTCGATCTCTGCATGATCGACGGTTCTGACATATTTTCTTCCTCCACTCTTCTTTAACCTTCTCTTAGCCGATCTCTACTATTGGATGTTGCCATCCAACGGCCACGCTCTCTCCACGCCCTCTGAAGCATTTTACCCAAAAAATGCAAGATTTTATAATACGGTTTTGTATTGTGCAGGTGTTTGAATGTTTTCCCAACATATTAAAGAGAAAGCAAAAGGCTGAGAGTGACGATTCTCACGCCTTCGATTCATTAAAGGGAAACCATCCATGGGTTCAATTTCCACGTCTCGTCAATGCTTCATGAGGCATTGATTCCATACGAGCCCTGTGTGGCCTGCACATCAACAAGACACAGTGATTTTAAATCACAATTAAAAGAGTATCAGTGTTGAAGACAGAACACAGCAGAATAGAAATATTGAAGACAATTTTGGGATTATGACTAAGATTGATTATCAAAAGCCTAATCCTCCAAATTAAAACACAATTAAAGAAAATCATAAGTGTTTATCAGACAGAAAGGCCTCCACCGCCTCAACAGAGGAAAATTGATTCCTCTCAGCTACCACAGTGCCACCTGTAGCCACAAGCATTCAAACAGAGGCCGAAGTTATTGAGAAAAATCAAATATTTTCCTTAACGGAGCATAAGAATTAATTCTACCAAAGGAATTTAATATAAAAATATCAGCAGAGTTATTACATTCATGACACGAAGCCTCAAAAGTCAATAAAAGCTCCCACCAAGCTTAATCTTAAGTGTAAAACAATTAATACAGACAGAACATCTGTAAACTTCCTCATCTAGCCCCTCAAAGGTCGAGAAGTCATTAGTCTGTATTAATTTCCCTGGGAGATATTTTATCAGATCTCACCTCCTCATTCTTCCATAAATACTTCTGTAGAAGATGAGAAATTGTTGGTTGGGTTGGTTGCTGAACCTTGAAATGTAATTGAGCTTGAGACTTCTACCTATAAATAGTGTTCACTGGCTCTTGAAGCTCTGCTTGTGATAGATAAGTTAGTATGGGAAGTGTAGATGATTGCTAAACTAAAGCATTGGACTTAAAGCTGTAACTAGTTTGGAGCATCAATACAAGCTGATATATGGGATCTTGGTTTATGTCGATGGTGACGTTATTTCTTATTGTAAATTGTTATTTTATTTCTGTTTTCACTGTGTTCATCTTCTCTTATAAATAACAGCATGCATAGAGTTAGGACCTACTGTATATCAGTACCCTTCTCTGACTGGAAATATTTATCTATATGTTTTCTTCCAATTCGTGTTATTTAGGAATGATTTAATTCAGTTCTAAGCATAGGAATGTTGGCGTTCCATTGTCTTGTTGCCTTAGCTAATGGTTATTCTTAAATTTTATTTTCAGTATATGTTAAGTAGAGATGAACTAATGAAGATATGGTGTGCCCTGGTCCTAGTTTTATCCCAAAAGACTGTCTGAAAGTTTCCCTTGGAATGTGTCAAAAGTTGGCTAGTTTCGAAGTACTTACCAGATCTTAGGCCATTCTATGTTGTCCTTGTGTTTTTCTTGAAAGTAACCAAGTAAAGCAGAGCTAGGAGAGGATTTGTGGTGAGCTCGGCCCGCTAGTTTCTACTCCAACAGTCACCTTCAAGTTTCCCTCTGTTTTTATATGTTTTCTATGGAAAGTATATCAAAGGTTGGCTAGTTTTGAAGTACTTACCAGATCCTGGATTGCTTTTATGTTTTTATTAAGTGTTTTTCAAAGGCTGGCTAGTTTCAAAGTACTTATCGGATCCTGGGCTGCTCTTTGTTCTTCATTTGTTTAATTCCCCTTCTTATTGTTTCATTTCATTCCATAAATCAAACTTTAAAGAGATACTTAGACATAGATGACTTGCCCCATGGACCACTCTTGCCTCATGTTTTTTCAATTAAACCCTATTATGACTCCATAGCCCAATGGAATAAAACCTGCAATTATCTATCTTCTTGGACAAAGATTGTTCTATTTTTCTTGCAACTTCACACCTTTGAAACTCTTTGCATTTAGAACTTTCCACCTCAAATATTAATCAGGCTCAACCATCCAAAAACAAAACAAACCCTCGGCCTTCATAACTAGCCTAATATCATTACCCAAGACTTCAAATACAAATCCATCTTTGCACTTATTGAAGAGATCCCTCTCCGGATTCAGGAGGGCTATATCCTAGAATCCCAAAGTGGTTGAAACGATGTTGTTTTTGTGATTGGACTTTGCCAATCTTTCTAATTACAGATTCCCAACATTTCTGGCGACTCTGCTGGAGAACGAACCTAATTGTAATCTCTGGTTCCCCTTAAAATTTCATACAAACATCGTGAGTTAAAAGCAACCTTTTCAAGCACTACCTAGAAATGGTAATCATGATGAAGCTTTTTTGAATCAGTGACAAGCTAGGCAAACCATAGGATTCTCATAAGGCTTTATCTAACCTTGAAAAATCAGCCAGCTTAGCCATAAGAGTAGACTATCTTTGTCTCATAACCATAGCTAAGTTTTGAAACAGATTTAGGACATTCTTAGAAACCACACAACTGAAAAATAACTCAGAAAACCCAAAAATATTTCAAATTGGTATCCAATAAACATGGTGGTCTACCATAAAACCTTTTACCTCCAAAAGAGCTAAAAACTTCCACTTGGCGACTCCACAATTCTTAACATTTCTTAAGACTCCACTGGGAAGAACCCTTATCATTATAATATCATTCAAACTCAGTTAGAGGACTGTGGGATTAAAATTTGTGTAAACAGAATTAGTTGACCTTTTAAATATTATCATATCTGGTTGAGCTTTTCTTGTTTAGTTGGGTCTAAAAACACAGCATTGTGGCTCCTAGAAAGATTCACACTAGAGCCTATCCTGACCCGGATCCACTTGAGATAGCTGATAACCCAGAAAGTATCCTTAGGAAGTCTCCTAGGATTAAATTATCAACTGTTTTCAGATCACCCTTGAGAGCTAGTTCAGTTCCTGAAAATTTTTCAGCTCTACAACAATCACAAGTTGACTTAGTAAATCCCTTTAGAACTAGGTCATTTGGTGATATAACTCAGCTAGATTTTGAGTCTTCACTTTCATCTCCTGAAACAAGTGAATATCCTGGTAGTAGAGAAGCAACACCTCCTAATTTACATTTTCTTCACAATTTAGGTGTCTCTCATCCAAGATCAGCTCAGCAATCTACTGTTGTTCCATCCACATCCCTTCATCCTCCCTTCACTGTCCAAACCATTCCACTTCAGCCCACTTTTCCTTTTGTTAACCCACCTCTTGTGAATCCACCCCCACCACATACCATGGCAGCATGGTATGCTCCCTTAGTCCTTCCTGTACCATTAGCCAATCTACCACAGGACTATTAGTCCAAAATTCCATTATATGATGCTAGTAATGCTACAACTACATCACAACATGTGGATAAGATGAATGACTACTTTGACAAAAATGAAATTGATTATGATTCTATCAAGCTTATATTGTTTGCTCAGAGTCTGGGGGGAGAAGTAAGAAAATGGTTCAAATGCTTAACCCCCCATAGTATCAATGATCTCCAAGCCTTCGATCAGACATTTTTAAACAAATGGGAAGTAAAGAAGAATCCTCTTCAAGTCCTTTCTGATTACAAGAACCTCCATAGAAACACGGGGGAAAGTGTACAAGCTTATTGTACCATATTTAACAGTGTATATAATGCACTTTCCCCAGATCTAAAACCTCCACAAGGCTCAGCTTTAAACAAGTTTCCTGAAGGGTTCGACCCCGAGATGGCCTATCAGCTGAGAGAGAGAGATCCTGAAACTCTTGAAGAGATGCAAAAAGGAGATCTTGTTGTGGAAGTAAACTTAATGGAGAAGAGAGCAAGAATGAAAAATGAGAAAAGAGTGTCTTTTAGAGAGGAAAATATACCTTCTACTTCCAACTCAAAGATGGAGAGAATGATGGAAGAGATGATGAAAGAGATGAGCATAATTAAGAGAGCAAAAGCAAGCCAAAACCAAAATGCTCCTCAAAATAGAAATCAGAACTAGAATCAGAATTTTAGAAGGAACCAACCTCCAAACAGACCTAGGGAAGATGATCAACAGATCACTCCTCTCTTTCATCAAAACTATGTAAGTGAGGTTGAGGAAATAGATGAGATAACAGAGGAAGATGATATTAACATGTTGGGGGTAGATAATGGTGACTTTGAAGTTAATTATGATAGAAAACAAGGTCTATACACATCTTATGATGACAAAAGAGATGATGATGAAAGTTTTTATCAAGACATGGAAAATTTCATCATAGACTCTCAAAGAGAATACGACCTTAGAATCAAAACCAGTCAACAAAACCTCTTACAAATCTTCACAAAACAGCGCTGCAACCAAGCCTAAAGTTTTCAAACAAAAGGATAAAATAGTACTTGTGAATTCTGATAATGGTAAAGAGAAAGGCACTCAAAACAATGAAAAATAGAGTGCAGACCTTAGCAGTACTAACACTTCAGCTATTACTCCTGTTAAAACCATTTTTTCAATGTAAATAGAACAAATCAGCAAGCTGATGTTGCTGATAGACTAGCAGCTAGTAAGGCTGAGACAAATACTTCAAAGAATCAAATTCCTTTCAGCCTGGAGCAGGAAATTTCCAAAATCAAAATCTTTGTTCCCTTGACTGAGTTAGCTGCCCAGAATGTATATAGGAACCAAATTTTGAAGGCTTTAAACATTGAAGAGAACAATGACACAGTCAATCTTAATGATGACCAGCCAGAACTTATTTTTGGTCCAAATATTGAAGGGTATCAAGAGGGACCTGTTCCTCCCTTTTATGTGAGTTTAAACGTTCATGAAAAAAAAATCACAACACTATGCATGATTCTGGGGCTTCTCATAATTTAATGCCTAAAGCTGTGATGGAGAGCCTTGGTCTAGAAATCACCAGACCTTATAAAGACCTTTACTCCTTTGACTCCAGCAGAGTAAAATGTTTAGGATTAATCAAAGACCACTGTGTTAACTTAGCACAGATTCTAGCCAAATGCTTAGTGATGGATATTGTTGTGGCTAATGTGCCCCCAAAGTATGGAATGTTGTTATCTAGGTCTTGGGGGGCTAAGTTACAAGGGACTATGCAAATGGACATGACCTATGCGACTATCCCTGTTTTCAATCAGACTAGAAGACTTTACAGGGAGCCCCATATGCAATACACAGTTACAAGCCAAGACAGACCACAGAACTCTCCCCTTTATTTTGTAGACACAGACCTGGATTCATTTATCCTTTTCAATGATGAAACTTTCACTGAGCAAGCGACCTTGTCTGATTTAATGACAAATAGAGGAGAGGAAGAAGATAACATAGGAGTGTGAGAACAGTTTGCTGAAACTATAAACTCTAGCAAACAGAACACACGTCTCGAGCTACAAATCATGTGTCCTTTGCTTTTAAACATTGAGAGTCAAGTAAGCAGTCCTCAACCCAATAAAAAATCTGAGGAGTTAGGACGAGTTCAACAGTGTGCTGACCTCCAAGAACAATTCGATAGCACACTTATTGAAGAGCATAGTAACCCAAATGATAAAATCAAGAATAGTCCTTTGTGGAGTATGTATTTTGACAGATCATGCACTAGAACTAACTATCTACTCAACTTAGTGTTCCTAAATTGATGTCATAAATTGTCAACCAAGGCTAGTAAAGTGTTGAAGTGAAGTGCACTATATGTGCCTAGGTATCTTCTTCCTACTTCGTTGTGTTTAGTGTTTTTCTAGTGTTTTTGGTTTTGTGTTTTTATGATAAGAGGAAAAGAACTAAATTGTTGGCAAAGAGAAGTTACTGATCACACTAAAACAGAACAAAATCTACTCTAAACTATGAATGGCACCTAAGAACAGAAAATGCTAATCCACAGATTGTAAAACTAATAAGAAAAGTAACTCATAACATTAAACTCAGTCCAATTCATTTCATTAGAGGTATGTTGGAACAACTTGAGAAAATGATAAGTTTGATGTAATGAGGTTTTCTTTAGTAAACAACAACTTAAAATATCACAGAGAAAATCTCATCCATTGTTAGAAATTTGTTGGAACATTTTGAGAAAAGATTATCTGCAACATAGTAAGGAACCCTATGCTAAAATAACTTATGACACTAGAATTAACTCATTCTACAACTCAAAATGTTACCATTAAGCCTCATTCAAGGGTTAGAAATTTCTTGGAATAACTTGGGAAAAAGTTTGTTTGTAAAATTATGAGAAATTGCAGAACAGTTAAGAGCTCAAAATGATATAACTAATTCTTGTTCATATGATAATGATGTGTTAGAAGAAGTTAAGAACAAGAGCAGCTTATAAAATAACGAGGGTTTTTAAAGTCTAATTAACAGGACTAGAATGCAATTAACTAATAAAACTGAAATGCAATGAACAGAACTGAACTAAAGTGCAATTAACTCAAGAGTACTATAGCTATATCTCATTCACGCATTAGTGATATATTGGAATAACTCATGAGAAAAATATTGACTGTAATATTCAATATGAGTAAATGACATAAGCATGATGAAAGAGGATAAACTCAGAAAACTGCCTAAGTTAAGAACAAAATAGAGCTAAAGGTCACTTATCTAGAAAATATGCACAAAGCCTTTTGGACAGTAGGGGCCCTCTACCATCATATTGGCACATGAATCCTTAACTCCTCAAAGTTGTTTCAAATCATGCATCAAAGTTGTACTTCTTTCATTAAAGGAAAAATGCTCAGAAACAGAGTATCACAGTCTTTGAGGACTAAAAACAAAACATCAACTAACTAACTGTTTATCAGTTCACTGAGTTATTCTTATAAGCAAATACATAACTGTCATTGAGTAGAAATAGGCATAGGTGTCTTTTACAATCAAAATCGAACTAGAACTCCTGTTGAGGACTCGTATTTTGCTGAAGACACCTGCAGAGTCCTTATCCTTGTAGAAGTCTACTTCTTAGTTTTGGTTTTCTCCACGTGCATAACCACTTGCAGATTTTTGCTCAGCCTTCGTAGAGGACAAGGAATAATGTAGGAGAGTTCTGGAATTTAACCATATGCGTTTTTCCCTCAAATGACACCTGTAACCTGTGTGAACATAAATATGGCTGCGGAATATGCGACTAGCTACAGAATGGTTGCATTATGTAGCTAAGTCTGATAAAAAATCACTATGACAACAAAACCACAAAAGTATAGTAAGTCAGTCATTGCATGCATTCTTAAAGTAATTTTAATCATTCCTATTGATCTTTTAAACCTATAGTTGCTAAAGGACAAATGGAATGAAGTGAAATTTGGTGAAAGGAAAGGACATCTTTAGGGCTCAACACTAATGCTGGTGCAGGGGTCTAGATTTGCAACACTGAAAACAACCACACAGAAAGCATTTCCTGCAAATTAAACTTTCAATGTTCTAACAACATAGCGGAATATGAATCCCTGCTTTTAGGCTTACATCTATTGAAAAATTTAGGAGCCAAAAGAATCAATGTATATGGGGATTTAGAGTTAGTCATTAGGCAAGTCAATGGGGAGTATAACGCAAATCATCCCAGACTTAGGGCCTACCGAAATGATGTCATGGACCTTTTAAAAACTTTCGAGGAGTCCAAACTGATTTTTGTCCCAAGAAAAAGAATTATTGTGGCCCACAATTTAGCCTTTGCAGCTAGAACATGCTTAACGCCATATGAAACCAAAGACTGCACAACTCAGATAAAATTTAGACCAACTGTGCCTGATAATGAAAAGTATTGGCAGGTGTTTGACGGAGACAAACAAATAGAAGACTTCATGCAATTCAGAAATGAATTCGAACTAAACAGTTCGGACTCATATTATGATACAAACTGCAGTGAAGAAAATTTTCTTGGTGAAGAAGAGTCATCTCCTGAGCTTGTCAATATTAATCTTCTGACTAGCAAACTTTAAAAAAAAACAGAACTGACCGCAGAGTTAGAAACAGAAGAGTTAGAAACCCTGCACTCTAAAGATGAAAGTTTTCCAAACAGTCTGACACCTTTAGAAGAGTTTTTTGATTTTAACGATGTGGCCAGGAAGCCAAAACTGGAACCTGCAGAGACTGAAGTGGAAGAGTGCAATATAGGTAGTGAACTTAAACCGAAAATGATTAAACTGTCTAAAACTTTACCAGCTCACATTAAACTCAAATACATAGAGCTGTTCAAATAATTTTCTGATGTTTTTGCGTGGAGTTACGAAGATCTTAAATCCTATGACACTGAAAAAATACAGCACAAAATTCCTCTCAAAGAAAACCAAAAACCATTCAAATAGAAACTGCGCAGAATAAACCCTATTCAGCTGTCTTTAGTTGAGAAGGAAATCAGGAAAACGTATGAAGCTGGTATTATTGTCCCTATTAGATATTCTGAGTGGGTGTCTAATCTAGTGTCAGTTAGGAATAAAACTGGAGAGAGCGGGCTTTGTATAGACTTTAGAAACTTAAACAAAGCTTCATTAAAAGACAACTACCCTTTACCTAAGATGGATCATATCTTGCAAAGGGTGGTAGGGTCTAGAAGAATTTCTTTGCTTGATGGCTACTCAGGGTACAATCAGATCTTAGTTTACCCTATTGATCAATTAAAGACAGTCTTTACTACACCATGGGGCACTTTCATGTATGTGAAAATGCCTTTTGGTCTAATAAATGCTAGAGAAACCTTTCAGAGAGCCATGGACATAGCATTCTTGGAAGAACTGGGCTACTTCATCATTATATACCTTGATGATGTCACTGTGTTTTCAAAAACAGATGAAGAGCACTTAGCACATTTAAGAACAGTATTTTAGAAATGCAGAAATTTTGGGATATCTTTAAACCCTAAGAAAACACTATTTGGGCTCCAAGAAGGTAAACTTCTTGGGCACATTATCTCAGAAGAGAGTATTAAGATAGATCCCAAAAGGATTGAGACCATATTGCAAATCTCTCATCCTCGAAACATCAAGGAGTTGCAATATTTCATTGGAAAGATTAACTTTTTGAGAAGGTTCATCCCCAACTTGGCTGAGCTTCTTAGAAATATCACAAACATGTTGAAGAAGGAGAAAGGAGTAAAATGGACCTTGGAAGCAAAGAAGTCCTTTGAACTAGTGAAACAAGCGTTAACCAAAACACCAGTTCTAATAAGTCCTGATTTTTCAAAATATTTTTATATTTTTTCGTTTGCATCAGAACATACCATAGTTGTTGTCCTTTTACAGAAAAATCCACAAGGACAAGAGCAGCTTATTGCATTCTTTAGCAAGGAATTGAGGGATTCCCCTCTGAAGTATAACATTATGGAGAAGCAAGCCTTTGCTTTGGTTAAGGCTTTGAAAGACTTCAGAGTATACATCCTGCACTCACACATCATTGCCTTTGTCCCAAATTCAGTTGTGAAAGATATTCTAACATAGGACCCAGATGGTAAGAGAGGTAAGTGGATTGTTGTTGTTCTTGAATATGATTTAGAGATAAAGCCCACTAAACTCATCAAAGGCCAAGGTCTAGCTAGATTAATGGTTGAATCCAATTTTGAGGTTCTCGATATTAATATGATTAATTCTTTGGATGAACAAGAGGAAATCTCAACTCCCATTGTTGAAGACCATTTCATGAATTCCTCTTGGTATGCTGATATTATTTATGTTTTGCTTAATTTAAATACACCGCCTGGTTTGACAAAAACAAAGGCAAGATTCCTAAAGTTAAAAGTTGTAAACTATTGCATTATAGATAGATGTCTTTATTGGAAAAATGCAAGTGGTGTATTGCTTAAATGTTTGCCTAAGTATGATGCAGAGAAGGTTAAGCATGAGTTCCATGAAGGAGAGTGTGGAGGTCATTTATACTGGAAGACAACAGCCAACAAAATTTTGAGGGCTGGTTATTATTGGCCTACTCTTTTTCATGATGTGCACAAGATGATCATTGCCTGTCATAAATGTCAACTTTTTGAAGGCAAAAGAAAACTGCTACCCCTACCTATGCATCCAATCACTGTTGAAGCCCCTTTTCAACAGTCGGGACTTGACTTCATAGGAGAAATCCATCCACCATCTTCTGCCCAGCATAGATGGATTCTCACTGCCACAGACTATTTCACTAAGTGGATAGAAGCCATACCTTGTAGGCAGGCCAATGATTCTGTTATTATAAAATTCATGGAGGCTAACATTCTATCCAGATTTGGTTGTCCTACCAAGATCATCACTAATAATGCAGCAGCATTTGGATCAAATAAGATGGTTGAATTCTGTCACAGATATTAGATAACATTGGGGCATTCCACAGCCTATTACCCTCAAGGTAATGGACTTGCAGAATCCTCAAACAAGATTCTAGTGAACATAATCAAGAAACTGTTGGAGGATAACAAAAATTCTTGGCACACAAAGCTAGTTCATGCACTTCGGGCTGACAGATTGACTTTGAAGAAATCTATTGGTATGTCACCTTTCCAACTTGTGTATGGTACTGATGCAATTTTTCCAACCAGCCTTGGTGTAACAGTTATGAAGTTGATTCAAGAGTTGCAAACTGAAGATAATGACATTATCATAAGAATAATTCATACCATTCATCTTCAGCAAACCAGAGAGGAGGTTTATAACAAAGCATTGCAGAAGCAGGACAGCGTTAAAAAGCTTTTTGACAGAAGAAAAAAGGCCAGCAATTTCAATATTGGGGACAAAGTTTTGAAGTGGGACTCAAGGAGGGAAGACAAGGGCAAGCATGGAAAATTTGACAACTTATGGCTTGGCCCTTATCTCATTCATTCAGCTGCTGGTAACAATGCATTTTTCTTACAAGAGTTGAATGGAGCAGAATTGTTTGGGGGTCTTGTCAATGGCAGGATGCTTAAGCATTACTTCTCTTGATCCATGTTATGTTCTAAAAGCCTTTTTATCTTTTCTCTCATTATAAATACTTCACCCATCATTGCATTCAAATTTATAAACATCAAAAATACAAAAACAAAGAAAGAAAGAAAAAAGAGGGCAGATTGTAAAACAACAAAGGTACAGCCCCATACCAAAAAGAGAAACAAATCTGAAAGTGTGCAAGCTCAAATGCCACTTCTAAAGAACACACTTCTAGTTAGTCAAACAGCCTAATCTTGGCTAATTAGTTTTAAATTTTCTGCTGATAGGATAGTGAATTCGATTTGCCAAACTGTTTAATCTTGGCTTATCATTAGATAGTTTAGGATAGAAATTAAAGGTTCAAACATGCTCAAAATCTGAACCTAAGTTCCCAAAGAGAATGACTCTAATCTGTTTCAAATTCTGAGTCAAAACAGAGGTAAATCTAGTTCTAATCAGCTCAAAATCTGAACCAGTCAGACAAAGAAAGAACAGCTCAAACAAAATTCAAAACAGAGCTGTAAAAAAGATGAAGGAAGTGCTTTGAACTTTCAAATCCTAAGCCTTCCACTTTGTTTTAAAATTTTCTGCAAAATAAGATCTATGTGCAGCTTGTTTTTTATGCCATAGATCAGCAACAAGTTAGACTGTTCAATCTTGACTTCTATGCTTTTTAAATTTCTGTTTTAGAAGTTAGTGAATAAAATCTTTTGGACATTTTAATCCCAACAGATGGTAGATTAGGTAGAGAATCATATGAACTCAACTGTTTAATCTGAGTTCATGGAGAAATAAGGAGTAGAAATAAATTGGATTTCCTGCTTTCAAAAGAATAAAAATTTGTAAAAGAGCTTGCCAATCCAAGTGCACTCTAATGAAGAAAAAATGTTAGATCAGTAGGATTGGGTAGGTAGAAAGCTTGTTGATGAAAGATCCATTGTTTTTATGGCTACTAATATGTTTTCAGAGTGAAAGAAGAACATCCAAAGAAAGAAAGGCAACCCAATGGATGAGGCACATATCAGCCTCCCAGAGAATGCAAGTCTGAAGTTCTTGATGCCTTCAAGAAGGCACCATCCCCAAGTGGAGCCACTGTTAGCCAACTATAAAATTTGTTATATCAAATGCTGGCTAAATCATTTTTGGAGCCTTCAAGAAACAATTTTTATTGCTAAAAAATGTTATCTCTTAAAGACTCTTGAAGGTCTCATGCCTCTGTCCAAATCTTCACTGCTCTTTCCATCTTAAAAACTCTGAAATTCTGCTAATTTCATTGAGGAAATACTGCTCCAAAGGCCATTTTCCCCCTCCTTCCACTTCCAAAACTAACCTCATTTTTACCCCTTTATTCCCCATAAAAATCCTTCATTTTCATATTTTTCCCCTTTCCCCTCCATCAAAACCCCTTTCATAAGGTTTAAGACTCTTTCTTTGCCTTATCGAAACCCTCAAAACCCTTTGAAAACCAAAGAAAATCATAAAAAATACATATTTTTGTGTAAGGGTTTAAGCCCCCTTGGGCCAAAATCATAAACCACTTCCCCCACATGCCCATGCCCTACAAACCAGGCGCTAACCCCTCACAGCGCTTATCGCATCGTAAACTTTGAAAATGGTTAGATCAAAAAGACCAATGCCCAACCACTGATTGCGATTGGCCCCCTTATATAAGCCCCAGGCCCCTTTTTGTTTTTCACCAAGTCCAAAGGCCTTGCAGTCGGGCGCCTATCCATATCATAAATATAAGCCCTTCCCAATGCTTTTTTCCTTTGTATTTCACGAAAAATCTATTTTTTCTATGTTATAAAGGGTTCTGCCCATTCATCATTTTTAACCATTTTCCACCGTTGATCCTTTAAAAACATCAACGGTCAGCGCGTTTTCCCCGCCCATCGCATCGGAAAATTCTTCAAGGTTTCTTTTGATTGTGCCCCATTGAAACCTTCGATTGTGATGACCCGATCGCACCATCGCATCGGAAAAATACAAAGGTTTAAAGCCCGCGCCTGGTGCCTGCCGATTGCGATCTCCCGATGCATCTCCCACCGTCGATCTAATCTATAGATTGACGGTCTACATTTAATCGCATCGTCCTTTCCCCGATCGCACCATCGCATTAGCCCACCTCCGATCGCTGATTCCCGATTCACTCCCCGCCATTGATCTGGCGCTCAGATCAACGGTCCACATTTGATCGCATCGGATATTTTCATCGGATGCGTTTTTAACATTTGTTTTTCCCCCCACCGATTGCGATCCTCCGATTGAATATGGACCGTCCACGTGTCCAGATCGGACAATCCCAGATCTTTCCCTTATGGTTCCATCACCCTCCGCCTTCCACCAAGAGGATTTTAATGCGTATTCCCAACCGTCGATCTCTGCCCGATCGACAATTCTAACATATTTTCTTACTCCACTCTTCTTTAACCTTATCTTAGCTGATCTCCACCATTGGATGTTGCCATCCAACGGCTACTCTCTCTCCGTGCCCTCTGAAGAATTTTACCCAAAAAATGCATGATTTTATAATATGGTTTTGTATTGTGCAGGTGTTTGAATGTTTTCTCGTCATATTAAAGAGAAAGCCAAAGGCTGAGAGTGACGATTCTCACACCTTCGATTCATTAAAGGGAAACCATCCATAGGTTCAATTTCCATGTCTCGTCAATTCTTCATGAGGCATTGATGCCATACGAGCCCTACGCGGCCTGCACATCAACAAGACACAGTGATTTTAAATCACAATTAAAAGAGTATCAATGTTGAAGAAATAACACAGCAGAATAGAAATATTGAAGACAATTTGGGGATTACGGCTAAGATTGATTATCAAAAGCCTAATCCTCCAAATTAAAACACAATTAAAGAAAATCATAAGTGTTTATCAGACAGAAAGGCCTCCACCGCCTCAACAGAGGAAAATTAATTCCTCTCAGCTACCACAATGCCACCTGTAGCCATAAGCATTCAAACAGAGGCCGAAGTTATTGAGCAAAATCAGATATTTGCCTCAACGCAGCCAAAGAATTAATTCTACCAAAGGAATTTAATATAAAAATATCAGCAGAGTTATTACATTCATGACACAGAGCCTCAAAAGTCAATAAAAGCTCCCACCAAACTTAATCTTAAGTGTAAAACAATTAATACAAATAGAACATTTGTAAACTTCCTCATCGAGCCCCTCAAAGGCCGAGAAGTCATTAGTCTGTATTAATTGCCCTGGGAGATATTTTATCAGATCTCACCTCCTCATTCTTCCATAAATACTTCTGTAGAAGATGAGAAATTGTTGGTTGGGTTGGTTGCTGAACCTTGAAATGTAATTGAGCTTGAGACTTCTACCTGTAAATAGTGTTCACTGGCTCTTGAAGCTTTGCTTGTGATAGATAAGTTAGTCTGGGAAGTGAAGATGATTGCTAAACTAAAGCATTGGACTTAAAGCTGTAACTAGTTTGGAGCATCAATACACGTTGATTTATGGGATCCTGGTCTATGTCAACAATGACATTATTTCTTATTGTAAATTGTTATTTTATTTCTGTTTTCACTGTGTTCATCTTCTCTTATAAAGAACAGCATGCATAGAGTTAGGACCTATTGTATATCAGTACCCTTCTCTGACTGAAAATCTTTATCTATCTGTTTTCTTCCAATTCGTGTTATTTAGGAATGATTTAATTCAGTTCTAAGCATAGGAATGTTGGCGTTCCCTCGTCCTGTTGCCTTAGCTAATGGTTATTCTTAAATGTTATTTTTAGTATATGTTAAGTAGAGATGAACTAAGGAAGATATGGTGTACCCTGGTCCTAGTTTTATCCCAAAAGACTGTCTGAAAGTTTCCCTTGGAATGTGTCAAAATCTGGCTAGTTTCGAAGTACTTACTAGATCTTAGGCCATTCTATGTTGTCTTTTTGTTTGTCTTGAAAGTAACCAAGTAAAGCAGAGCTAGGAGAGGATTTTTGGTGATCCCGGCCCGCTAGTTTCTACTCCAACAGTCACCTTCAAGTTTCCCTCTGTTTTTATATGTTTTCTATGGAAAGTATATCAAAGGCTGGCTAGTTTCAAAGTACTTACCAGATCCTGGATTGCTTTATGTTTTTCTTAAGTGTTTGTCAAAGGCTGGCTAGTTTCAAAGTACTTACCAGATCCTGGCCTGCTCTTTGTTATTCATCTGTTTAATTCCCCTTCTAATTGTTTCATTTCATTCCATAAATCAAACTTTAAAGAGATTCTTAGACATAGATGACTTGCCCCATGGACCACTCTTGCCTCTTGTTGTTTCAATTAAACGCTATTATGAATTCATAGCCCAATGGACTAAAACCTGCAATTATCTATCTTCTTGGCCACAGCTTGTTCTATTTTTCTTGCAACTTCACACCTTTGAAACTCTTTGCATTTAGAACTTTCCACCTCAAATAATAATCAGGCTCAACCATCCAAAAACAAAACAAACCCTCGGCCTTCATAACTAGCCTAATATCATTACCCAAGACTTCAAAGACAAATCCATCTTTGCACTTATTGGAGAGATCCCTCTCCGAATTCAGGAGGGCTATATCCTAGAATCCCAAAGTGGTTGAAACGATGTTGTTTCTGTGATTGGACTTTGCCAATCTTGCTAATTACAGATTCCCAACATACCATACGGCTGAAAACCTCTTCCATCAAAAGCTTTGAGGATAGTCGGCGATTGATTAATTGTCGAAGAACCAAGTGATTTCCAACATTTTAATGACATAATACACGTGGAAGCCCCTTCATCAACAATAGTACGAAAGATACGTTTATTTTTTACTATTACCGAAATTTGAAAAGCCATTTGATGGGGTAGGCAGGGTGTAAAATTCTCTAAATCAAAGATCATAAGGTTTGAATCCTGGAGGTCTACGGCTCCTAAGGCTGACAATAGTAATTTTCTTTGGGCTGGGCATGATTGCAGCACTTCCAAAGCCGACCTTTCTAAAGGGAAAATTTCCAAGTCTTCAACAATATTGTAATTCTGAGAAGCTCTCGCATGTGGATTGAAAGTTGATTTACGAAGTACACCTTTAACAGGCGGTTTGATTACTAAGTCGGGATTTTGTTTCTCAATCTGTAGTGGATCAGAAACTGAAGGAGATGTAGTCGATGCTGAATTAGATGTTTCTGCTTCTTTACCAGAATTTTTACTACCGTAATCTTATGATCGCATCGCAACCATGAAAATATCCTCTAGCGTATTTGAGGAAGATCCAATCATATTACTATCTTGAGCTGGAAAGGGATCCTTTAAGACAGCAGGTATGGGTGACCCCTTAACGAATTTCGATACCTCAGCTCTATGTGGGCATTCTTTTGTAAAATTATCCTCATCACAGATCAAACAAGGATAACGAGGTTTTTGTTTTTCGTCAGTTGGTTCAGTTTTATTGTTTTTATCTTTTGAATATTTTTTCTTTTTATTCTTACCTTTCTTCTTACCACCAGTTTTAGGTTTGGCTGTATATGATTCTACAACATGAATATCAGCGAAATTTTCAATGGAAGAATCTCCTTTCGATGAATCAGGTAAAGTGATAATAGGAGAAGTCGTCTTGGAATATTTCTTCTTACTTTTACCAGTGCTAACATAACCAATTACACCATCCGCGGCATGAGAGCCGGAAGGAGTTGTAGTTAATTGACCAAGTCTTGGTAAATCAGGGATTTTATCATATAGAGTACCTGACTGTGTATATACAAGGTCAAGGTATTGAGCCTGAGCAATGACTTGCTCTTCTGTAACAATGCCTCCTGTGGCCACATATTCAGTAATTTTGGGCAATAACAATTTAATAAACCATTCCACCAAAATTTGATCCGGAATAAAGACCTTCACTAAATTCCTCCTACGTCTCCATTCATGAATGTGATCGGATATGTATGTAGACCTAGATTTTTTTAATGAAGTCATAAATTATGTGTCATTGTCGTATCTGACAGGCAACTGAAAATGGGTTAAGAAAGCAGTAGCTAGTGCATTAAAATTATTAAAAGAGCCTCGTGGTAACTCAATGTACCATTTGGCAGCTAGACCAATGAGATTTCTCTGAAAAACACGCAATCGAATCGAATCATCAATTAGTGAATTAGATGCACACGAGAGGTGATAAGTCATAACATGATTAGATGGGTCCTCTCCTGACTTACCCTCAAACTTTGGAATATCACTGGGCAACTTGTTAGACATCGGCGGCTAATATAGAAGATAAAATGTAGGATCGTTCGTAAGTCGCGATAAATCAGGTAAATCTAAATTTGCTATAAATGGTAACAAATGGCTAGGGTCTTGATAACCTTGTGTGATCAAACCAGTTCCGGGAGGAGGATATCCATGATATCCTGGAATTGGATGCGCATTGGGAATTGTGAAAATCCCTAAATAACCAGGATTAACCGGACCATACTGGGGTTGTTAAGGTACTTGATAAGTATACCCAGGGTACGGCTAATACTGTTATACTAGATTTTGTGTAGCCTGTCCAAATTGATACTGTCCCTGGTACGGTTGATAAGTAAATTGTGGTTGACTAGTAAGAATCGTACTTGTACCAGCTTGTCCTGTAGGCATATGGACCGTAGTTTGAATTGTAGGTCCTAACTGTGGCACAGATACTTGAGGAATTTGCACTAAAATAGGAGCTACAGATACTCCAGAAATAGGTGTGGTAGGTTGAACAAAAGTTGCAGCAGTAACAAAAGTTTGAGGCGGAGTCTGAGGTGTACTAGGCCTAGGCTGCTGAATAGAACCAGGTGCAGGGAATAAACGGTAGGCTGGAAAGGTTGCTGGGTTGGACCAGAAACTATGGACTGTCTAGGTTGATTAGGTAACTGCACATTGGGTTGCAAAGTTTGTTGAATTTGAGATGGATCCCACACCATATTCGTTCCGGGGTATGGACCCATAGAAGGTTGTGCATATGAAGGACCACAACCAGGTTGAACATAAGTTTGATAATTAACTAGCAAAGTTCCAGTTCCTTGTAACAATGGTTGACCTGAAGGAGGTTGAAAACCTTGAGCCAGGTATTGATCTTGAGGTTGATAACCTTGAGGCGCATACTGAATCTGGGGTTGGTATTGAACCTGAGGAATAAACTGACTCTGGGGTTGACCTTGAGGAATAAACTGACTCTGGGGTGGACCTTGAGGAATAAATTGACTCTGGGGTTGACCCTAAGGAATGTATTGTCCCTGAGGTTGATATTGACCTTGAGGTATGTACTATCCTTGAGGTTGTTCCCCAGGCAGGTAATATTGTCCTATATTTTATCCTGGTAAAAAATTACCTTGAGGTTTCCCTCCAGGCGGTAACTGACTACCTTGAGGTTGCCCCCCAGGCGGTAACTGACTACCTTGAGGTTGCCCCCCAGGCGGCAACTGACTTCCTTGAGGTTGAGGATTTGGAATATTTCCAGACATCATAAAAATCTGTTATGTGTTCAACGTTTCAGTGTTCGTTCCATTTGTACTAGATGATAACACTTGTTCAATTGGTTGAGGAGCTACCCCCAGGAAAGTACCAGAGAGCGACTGGTATCCCGAAGGAACAGACGGACCACCGTATAAAAATGTTTCCAGAGATTAAGAAAACATTGATGACTCACCTGACATAACTGATGAAGGATGATAACCCCTCGGTGTAGGGTGAAAAGGAATTCGGGGTGGTGAATAAGACCTACATTTTGTAAAAAATCTGTCAATGATAAATATCAAGTATCAGTTCTAAAAGGACTGTAGAATATTGATTCACATTCCCTAAGATTCAAATTTTCTTGGTTCTCAGGAAGAACTACGTCTTTGTCTAGACCAACAAGTTCTTCTATACATATGAGATCAGAAGGAAGGTTTTCGGTAATGCAATGTCTTACCCTAGGTGAATCAGGATCACTAGAAGTTGGAGTAACAAATCCTGAAGATGGTTCCAACACAGCAGGTTCAATATCGGGCACAGAAATTCCAGGTTTTTCAGCTAATTGATTGGTTGGAGAAGCAATACCAGTAACTTCGGAAATTGAAATTGGGTCTTGAATATATTTTGTTGTTTGTGATTGATAATCAGGATGAATAACTATGGATGATTCTCCTGGTTCTGTTGATCTAATTCTACTGACACTAGGTGGTACCAATGCTTGCAGTCCTTCAAGTTGACTTGGTGTATACTCAGGGGGTTTCCCCTGGAGTCTACGTGATTGTCTTGGTAATTAAGCCACGCTTGAAAATTATTAATCACACACAATCAAACAAAATTTCAATGAAAACTCCTAAGGTTGCTATGGAAACAAACAAATGAATCACACGCCTAAAAATATAGGAGATCAAACCACACGCCAACAGTAACTTCCCACACTAAAAACACTAGTTGGTGATGAAATCCAACATCATAGTATTTTAATGTAGAAATGGCGGTTGGAACAGTTACCCCGACAACCTACTTAATGAAATAGACCGGTGCAATTTTCTCCACTTAAAACATCTCGAGTGAAGATAACCCTCCAGAGAGTCCAAGTGAGTCTAGTCGACGTCTGCTCCAGGTACAGTGGGATATTTCCTCCACTATCACCTTAAGAAAAAACCGTAAAGATTATGGCCACTAAGGTTACCAACAGGAACTAATATACCTGGGGGAATAGTCTACGATCCGACATACATGCAAGGGCAGAGTAACAAAGCTCAATCCCCTTGAAGGCTCCTTGACATAATCCAAGGTATACCGACAAGTGACCCCAGGCTCCTCGACAATGGTCTATCCAAGGTTTACCATTGCTAATATGCGCACATCTTCTATCATTCCCAATGAGATAGAATTGATTATCCCACTGGTTCGGATATGACCTCGTGCTTGACTCCTTTAAGAAGAGATTCCCAGATCATACAAGCGACTATCGGATTTTTCCTACCGCAAGATCAACTACTTGCTTGTTTTAATTGTGTTGGAGAGTTAATTACTCTCTACCCCAAGACACTAGCCTAAGCTATGTTGGTGAAAAGAGCCCTATAAATATAAAAATTACTAGATTGATTTTAATTTAAGCATTTATTTTAATAGGTTGTTTCTTAGGAAAATAGGTGCGAAAGTGAAACTGATGATATGTAGTGACCCGACTCAAAACACACTAAAAATGCATCTTACATGAGAAACAATTCATTTCCTTTCAATGAATTCTATCTAAAAGAAAGAGTTGAGAAATGAAAAAAAATTGTTAAAATAATTATTTCCTTCAAACAAGAATAAATGAAAAGAAATCTAATTTCATGAGAACTCCAAATGATCAATTGCTCAATAAGAAATCCCTTTATCATTCAATATCAAAACTAGAAACAAAAAATTCTCCAAAATAAAACTACAATTTTCTAGAAATAACACTCAAAACTTAAAAACACTAATTTTGAGATCTAAAAATTCTAAAGACTAAATCTGAATTAAAACTTTAAAAATATTTTGAGGATGTTTTGCTTAGCTTGTTATCTAACTAAGAAATTCTTTGCTTAGATCAGCAAGAACTCAAAAAACATCCAATTATGGTTTTTTAAGTGAAATTCCAAACTTATCAACAAACTTTTTTTAAAGATTTGCAAATGAGAAAATGGGATCTAAATCTCATAAAAAAATTTCTACTATGAAGTCAAACTCAGCAAGAAAGCAAGAAAATACCAGTAATCTAAAGGTATACCAAGGCTTATAATCTTTGAGTGGGATAAAGACAAAGCAAAAATCTCTATAACATGCAGATCTTTCAGAAAATCATTCAAAACTTAAAAATATTGAAACAAACTCTAGACCAAAGCTTTCTGAGAGAAAATAGAAGTCTGGGTATACACTAAGAATCTAACAAATTTATCCAAAAAATAGAATTTTAAGGATTTCTAAAAAATTTCACAAGGTCCGCAGGTTTTAGTGTAAACAGATGTGGTCCCGCACTGTTTATACAAGAAAAGAGCGGAGATGCCCGCACTGTTTCTAAAAGAAAAGTGCAGATACCAGAAAACTAAGAGAAAAATAAAAACCTCTAAAACATTTTCAGGGATTCTACAGGGATAAACTACCCAAGCCAGTATAAACTAATCAAAATCAGAAAAAGTAAATTCACAAGTCAAAAATAAAATAAATCAAATTTCAAGATCCATTCCCCAGCAGAGTCACCATTTCGTTTAATGGATAAGTTGTTCTTGCGGACAAGACAGACCTCCCACGTGTCCTATGGACAACTACCAACAAACAGACAAACAAAAACTATTTTCTCTAGATAATATTCAATTCAGAACTAGCTACAACAGAAGTTTTGAAGACCTACCTGTAGTCTAGCGCTATTTGTAATTATATTCTTTCAAGTTGCTTGAAAGAGTCGTCTTCAAATATCTATAATCACAAACATGGAAAAAATCAATAGCAACTGAATAGGATAAACTAATTCATGAATTATATATCTATCAAGATGATCAAGGAATTCAAGAAATAAGCTAATTAATTAAATAACTCATTGATAAAACATGATAAACAAGCTACTTAATTAAAGAACTCATTGAGAAAATGGTATTCATTTGTATTATCTTTGATGAAGAAAGAGCCTTACAACTGTGTCCGCCTTGATGTCGTACAGGCCTTCCTGGGGTCTGGAACAGGCTTTTCCTTTACTCTGACAAGCTTTGCACTCTCTTAGCTAAAATACGCATGGGTGTGTAATCATTCCCACATAATGATCAGTTAAGAGAGATTGAGTTTATACAACATTTCTCCTCTAAAATTCTCAAAGTCTAACTCCCTTTGAAGCTGCACTATGGCTTTAATTTATATTAAAAGAGAGGAGGTTACAGCTCCACATAAGAGGGGATAGAATGCTCTTTTGAAGGGATTGAGCGCTATAAACCAAGGGGTAGGCTCCCATAATGGAGGAATGAACATACATGATAGGAGCGAACCTTCGACCGGATAATTTCTTCTAGAAGCTTCCAGATTTTATTGTTGGGCTTCTAAATGTTACTTTCCGCCTTCATTTTACCTTTTACAGGGGTCCACACCCTTAATGAATAAAAGTGCGTTTAGCTCCACATGCTTTAGAACAAAAAGGCGCGGCACCGCAGGCAATGTTAAGAGAAAGTGCGATACAAGTGTTTTTAAGACTTTTATGAGTTTTTCTCTCAATTTCAAGGCTTGATTCTAGGAACTTTGATGTTGTAGACTTCTAAGGGAGTACTAAAACGTCATGGTGAAAATTTTCAGTGTAACAAAATGCTCCAAGTGTTCATCATCTGAACCTAAAAAAATGGTCACATCATCCAAATATATAACTACAAACTTAGCACCCAAAAATTCTATGTCCATTTCCCTTTGAAAAGTCGCACCTACGTTCATAAGGCCAAATGGCATTCTTGCATACATGAACGTTACCCAGGGTGTGGTAAAATTTGTTTTCTTCTAATCTTCTTTTTCAACCGCTACTTGATTGTATTCGGAGAAACCATCAACCATAGACAATCTATATGCTCCTATCACTTTCTATAAAACATAGTCCATCTTAGGCAAAGTATAATTATATTTAAGTGATGCCCTACTTAAATTCCTGAAGTCAACACATAACCTTATTTCTCCATTCTTTTTCCTCACAGGAACTAGGTTAGAAACCTAGTCTAAATATCTGAATGGGACTATAATTTTTGCCTTCGGCAATTTCTTCACTTATTTTTCAATTGGAGCAAGGATTAATATTGGATTGATCTGTCTAATTTTCTTTCTGTGAGGCTTGATCCCATCCTTCAACGGTATCTTGTGTTGAATTATGTCTAAGTCATATGTTTTCAAATCCTCATAGGACCATGCAAACACATCCATCCATTTTTTTAAAAGTTCAATGTACCTTTCTTTATAATTCTTAGGGACACCCTTGAATAACTTGACAATCTTGGGCTCCTGTAGAGTTCCCAGATTACAATCTTCCATCTCACCCTCTTGAGGTACCTTCTTTGGATTCAGTGCTACATAATTTGAATCTAATAATATTTCAAGGGGAACTAATCCTCTAGGCAATATGTTGTCTTTCAACTGGATTATTTTCTGATCACCTATTGATTGCTTAAGGTTTTTCAAGTCTTCATTTTGATCAATCTGTTCACTTTCTTGGCCTATTTCATTATCTTTAAAATTTTCAATCATTGTCAGAAAATTATTTATCTTCTCATCATCTTCAAATACCTACTAGTGCTTAACATTGTTAGGAATAAAGGGTATGTGCCTCATTTTTGTTTCATATCTTAGTTTCGTATTTATAGGTGGCTTGAAAGTACTAGCTGCAACTGCCAGCGAATCTACCATCCTATTTTATTCTCTTGGAATTAATTGAAGATTCAAAGCTTCAAAATAATCTTCAATCAAGTCCCATTCTTCATTCCTATATGATCTTAGCCTTGGATGCTTGGTTTGAAAAAGGTTTTTAATCTATCTTATAAGCAACTCAGAATCACCAAAAATGGAAATACACTGGATTCCCATTTTTTTAGCAGTTTGAAGACTTAAAATTGATGCCTCATACTCAGTTATATTATTTTTTGATTCAAATTCAAGCCTAAAAGAAAATTTTAAAATATTACCTTCTGGAGATATCAGTAAAAATCCAGGTCATGTTCCATCTTTTGAATAGGCACCATCAAAATAACACTTCCAAATTTTGTTTGAACACAGCTCATATGTACAATTGTTGAAGAGAGCTGCTTCTTTGATTCTTCAAAAATCTCTGCATCTTCATGCAGCATAAAACAGGAAATATCTTCTTTTTCTTGACCATAAATAGGGGAATTTCCTGCATCTTTCTTTGTGGTAGTTTTAACAAATCTTGTTTCTCTATATAACCTTATTTCTTCCCCATTAAAAATAGGAATAATAGCATATGTGAAGTCCAGTTTTAAAACTCCTCCAAGCTTCGCTCCCCAAGATCTGGACAAATCATACCAAACCTAGCCGAAATATCTGCGACCACTACATCCATCATGATACTTTTGGCTAGAATTTGGGCCAAGGATACCACCATGTCTTTGATAAGCCCAACACACTTCACCATTTTTTAATCAAATTAATATAAGTCTCTATAGGGTTTAGTAATTTGTAAATTCAATTCTTTCATTACAAATAATTGCATGATATTATGTGAAGCACCTGAGTCTAACATACAATTATGAAGAATGAAATCATGAAGAAGCGGTGAATATATAAAATGGGGGAACAGAAGAATCTAGCTCCTCCACATGTGGACCAAAAGTGATCACTGGCTTTTCTTCTTGCAAATACACAGTATCACCAATGTCATCAGACTAAGAAATATTAATGAATTCTGCAATTTATTTCTTGTAACCTGATGTCTTAGCTAGCTCAAGAAGGGGTACTTGGATTTTTACCTTTTTGTAGCTCTTTCGATAAACTGAAAGCTTGATTTTGTTTGACAATTTTCTCAGGGACTTCTTGATTTCTGCTAGGATTAGAAATATGTTGAAGCAGAGTAACAACCTTCTCCAAATTACTAGTATCAATGGACTTGTTTCGGGAAGTCTTAGCCTGTTGTATTTCTGTTCCACTTACTGGATTCATAGGTTGTTTCCCCTTATCTGATTTTTTTACTGAGTTCTTTGATTGTGGAGTCATTATAGGAGAAGGTACTGAATCTTGTTTTTTTTCTTCATCATCCTATGTCCTTGATCTCTTTCTTGATCTTAAATCATATTTCTTATGCAACTCTACTTGCATAAAGTCTGTAAATTTCCTACAATATTCATCCATATATTCTTGGTCAAAGGACACCTTAGCTTCGGTGTATTCTTCTTCACATTCTTCCTCTTCTTCATCTTCTTCCATGTACATGGAAAATATCTGATCTTCGACTTCCCTTTGATCATCTTCAGCAAACTGTGAAGGTGTTGCTTCTATATACAGTGGTGCTTGAACTTGGTCTTGATATTTTCTCTCCCTCTACAAGATTTGCAGAGGTTGCTTTCTAAATTGAGGATTGAAAACTCCTATGTTTTGTTGTGCATGCCTTTGGGAGTTTTTATTCTCTAACTCCATCCTTACTAACTTATTCGACAAATTCTTGATAACCTTTTTCATGTCATCAATCCTTTGATCCTATAGAGATTCTTCTTTGGCCTTGCCTTTCTCTTGAAATAACTTCTTTTCTTGTGTTTTCCCAGCAGTAGTCATGTTTGCTTTAATTTCCAAAGCATCAGTTTGGATTTATTCAAGAGTAGGGGATATCCTTTCTCTTAAAGTGAAACTAAAATCTGACTAAAAAGCTCCAGCAAAAACTACCCTTGCTCCAACAAGAGGGGGTTTCATTTCTATGGGTAAACTATTATACAATTTGTTGAATATTTTAATAAAATCAATCATGTTTTCGTTAGACATTTTCTTGATTGCATTAAACTCTGTCAATGAGTAACCGTGATCTCTTTCTTCTCTCCATCTTCGGGTAAATTTTGTTTCTAATTCCTCCCAATTATTAATTGAGGAATTTGGTAAACCTTTAAACCATTTTCTTGCCTCTCCATTCAGAGACTGTACAAAAAGTATCATCACTACATATAGATGTTCTAGATTTAGATTTTTAGCAAAAGTGCAAAACAATGGCAAGTTTTGTTCTGCAGTCACTTCATCTTCACCAGTAAAACGAGGAAGTAACATGAGGTATTCTTGGGGTATGGCATTCATAGGTTGTAGAAGATTTAACGATGCATGCATGTTCATTAAGAAAGAAAGAGCTGCCATGTTTACACCTTCTTTAACCGCTCCTTGAGTATGTGGGGTTAGTGAACCAATTTTGAATGTGAATGAAGGGGTGAAATGACTGATATGGGAAGGGGTTTATGAACGACGGCAGAAGAACCAGCAGATGTATTTGGTTGAGCTTGCATGAAGCTAAATGAAACAGACTCAAAGGATTGTTCTTCTAACCTTGGTTCTTGAAAATGGACAGGTGAGGAAAAGGATTCCTGTTCCAAGAAAGTGATTTTCCGGGAAATATCCTTAGATTAAATGTTATGTGAACTGCTGCCAGGTATAGGCAGTGTAGGATCAGGTGTGGAAGGAGTTTTTTGTTTCTGATCATTTTTAGAAACCAATTTTTTGGGATATGACACAATAGGAACTTTCTGTTGCGAGGTATCTGAACTCGTATGAGGTCTTTTATACACTAGAATTATGGAATAAAAACAAAACCTGATATTTCTTCCTCTCTGAAAAACTAGAGGAAATATAACAAGAACCCAGGGAATGAATTTAGCTTCTTCGTCCCCGGCAACGGCGCCAAAAAATGTTGTATCTTAAGAAACAATCCCTTGGCTGTGGTAAGGAATCAGTGCTTAAGACATTTATATATATATATGTCACAAAATATGATATCATATAGTCTTCGCTTAATCACCTTCATAAATTAATTATTAAAACCCTCAAGAATATGATGTAATAAATGCTTCACAATGCCATTATCTGCTGATATTAATTGGAGTGATAAGAAGAACATGAAGGAAGCTTAAACTAATATGCTGATAAATAGGATCTATCACTTTAAACTTTAGAATAATTTTATGAAGGTGTAATAGTTAAAATGAAGGAGTGCCCATTAAGGATATTTAGCCCTTATTCACATATGTAAAAAGACACCTGCAGCTACCTTACTTCATTTTATTCATAGAAGGAAAAAGACAGAATGGAAACTGGAAAACATATCAACAACAATAAATGCAAGAATCTTGATCTTCAGTCATTAATCATTAGAAAATTGAATAAAAATTTTGTAGTAGTCCAAAGGTCCAAAACTTGGAACCTTTTCCTTTCTTCTCTTCATCTTTAAATACAATGTAAAGCAGTTTGTAACTGCTAAAACTACTCTTAACTACTCAAACTACTTGAAATTGTTTAAACTACCTATTACATCTTATCACAGTGTCTCGTTACAATTGAACTCTCTTAAAAAACATAAAATAAAACTAAAACTCTGATCTATTTGCTGAATATGAATTGGATCTGCTGCTGCTACATTCTCCTAATTTGCTGACTTGTCTTTCTTAGAAGATGAGGGATCATTAGGTAGAACATCCATCCACGCTCTACATTTCTTCCATACTTCAATATCTGTCTTAGGAGAATTTATTAGCTTGTGGTATTCTAACCTAAATTCAGTGTTCCTATTGAATGTTGGTCTCTCTCTAAATAAAGTCTTTACCATCCATGATAACTGAAAATGCCTCTGAAGAAAGTTAATCATTGTTGTTCCTTTTAGGATTTGAGTCTTCTCATGAGTGTTATCCACCTTTATTTTTTCCAATACCAATAATGTTTCATAGGAATCCCATGATAAAAGACTGCCTTTAAGGTCCCAGCATGATGGAAATCATGCCCTGGCTCTTTTTTCATATAGATTATCAAATCTGTTCGTTGCTTCTTTAATCTCTGTCAACTTCTTTTCAGTGGTCTCCCTGCAAATATTTTTAACAATAAACTTGTTATTCTCTACAGCATATAGGATCCTATCTTTCATATCATTTTCCTCTAACTCCTAATCATTCTTTGAATCAATGAAATCAATAAACTTATTTGCCCATATGGCTCTATTAATAGTCTTCTGCTTATCTGCCATAACCTGCTCCTCAAAATCTCTAACAATGATTTTATCTTTTGATACAATAGTCAAAGATCCCTAGGTTGCTTTCATCTCTCGAATGATTTCATTCCAGATGATATCTTTAGCCTGTATCAAAGTTATATTTCCCTTCAATTTCTCCTTTAGAATCTTGATTTCAGCATTAGATGTTTGACAATCTGTCCTGTACTTATCAATTTCTCCATCCTTGGCTTGCATTATTTTTTTTACTATTTCCAAATCATTTTGTGCCTTTTTGAGATATTTCTCTGCCATTTTCAGTTCATTGTTTAATTGATATAATTGTGTTGTTGGATCATCATTTCCAGATGGAAAAATGATGGTACGGGAATGGGAATCAATCTGGCTTTGCAGTCTCAGTACAGTTTCTTTCAACTTAGAAATTTATTCTTCTTTCTGTAAGAGTTTTTGAAGAAGGCTTTCCTTTTCACTCTCCCCTTCTGCCACCTCTGCTGCCATAAAATTCTCCCCTGTAGGTAATTTCAACTTTTTCTTCAATACAGAAATCTCTGATTTTGCACTTTGTAGTAATTTCTGCATAGCAGACCTATCATTTTGATCTACTCCAATCTTCATAATTATCTTCTTTAGTTCTTCATTTTGGGTTGTTAAAGCCCTGGAGTTGGCTTTCTCCAATTTCAGTTGCTTGATCACCTTCCCTAGAATATTCTCTGCCTTAAGAGCCATTGCATTAGTCTTGGCTAGATCATTCACTATTAATTGACCTGTTTTCATGTGTAAACTGACTTTATCAAGCAAAGGAATATTTGTCACATCAACAGTTAAATTTACAGTATTGAAATTACTTGATGACCCTATAGTCATATCATAAGGGTGAGAAAGACCAATTTTAAACTGATCTTTTTCTAGATCCATAGCAGTCAATAATCTTGTAGGGTCCAGAGTTACTTGATATTCGGCCTGTGCCTCCATGCTAGCCTTCATCTTTTGATACCTTTCAGCAATTTGAGCAAATACTTGTTTAATCAAAGATATTTTCTCCTGAGCATCTCCATATCTACTTGGTGAGGCTGGAACATTCTGTTCATCTCCTAGTTGAAGCAAGAAACCAGGTTGAGCACCTGTTATCTTTTCATTGAATTTTTTTTCTCTTTTCGGCTCTCTGCTCTTCGTCTTTTGAATCTACAACCACCTCTTTACTCCTCTTACTTGATTTTTTAGATATGATAGGATTATGTATGCTAGAACTAGCAGAACCTGCAAAACTCTTATTTCCTAACTTCTCTATGTCAGGTCTATTATCAGGAACAAATGTTGAGTAACCATTTTCAACTCTGTTGTTTGAAATTACTTTATGAGGATCATAATCTCATTTATCTCACAACAAGTGCATACCATCTAACATCTTATTAACCTCATCAGTTTCTTGTCTGATGTTGACTATAAATGTACCTACAGACATAGGTAATTTAAACATGTGACCATTTTGTTATCACTCTAGTAAATTCTTAAGTTGTGGGATTTTGGTTTTTAGTCAAAGAATACTAGAGGTAACCACAAACCTACTCCAAACTCTAGGATCTAACCTTCTTAGGGTTCAGAGAGGGCTCTCTCTTTAAATTTTAACTTTGTTTTAATTTGTGAATATTAGGCTAGCTATGAAAGTGCAATTTTGGTTTGGTTTTGTTGGATTTGGTGTGAAAATTTCACTTGGAGGGATAGATAGAGGGAAATATATTTGTCCATTTGGCTATGGAGTCTAAGTCAAGCTAAAATAACTAATATCGAGGCCTAAAATGACAAATATCTTCAAGGCAAGATAGATAACCCTTGGAGATATTGGAAAATTGGTTTTGTGAGGTGGTATGATCGAGATAAAGGGCACTTAAGGATCCTTTGATCCGGAAAAGGGAAGTAGTAGATAGATGTCAAATGGGGGAGGGAGTAATTAAGGGTTCCCTACACTGGAAATCAGAAGAAAACAAAGAAATGATAACTAGTTAAAAATAGGGTGCTATCAACATGTCCTGTAGTAATACTCCTAGTTATACATTCAGATTTAGAATTAAAACACATATGTATGCATGTAACAAAGAATGATAACAATGAAAAGTTTTAGAGAGTACTTCACTCCAGATAGCTTATCACAGGGATAATGAATTATGATGCCAAATAGTTGATCCATTCTGCTACTCAAAATCGAAACACAAAGCCTTCAAGTCAAAAAAATATCTATAGTAATCTCCAGCAATTTTATTCCACACAAAATACTTAAAAAGAGTGAAGTATTTATACATAATGTTTTACAAAATATCCTAGATGACTTCTAGGAATTAGCTTAGGAAAATAGGATATCTTACAACAATAATAGTGACAGCTTCTTAACAAATCAGCAAGATGTCCTATTTTATTCAAAAGAAATAGAAACTGTTTTAGGATAAGAAGCAGTTGGTTGCCTATGTGTCCTCCTTGTTGGCTCTTAGATATTTTTTTGGAATCTAACCTGCCTTCACTGATACTCTTTCTCACTGATACTCTTTCATTTTGGATAATATTTAACCTTTAGTCAAACTCTTTACTGCTGTAAAATCTGTTTTGACAGTGAAATCAACAAACAGATTTTTTCTTTTTCATTTGTTTGTCTTTCATTCTTCATAATAAATCAGTAAGTTCTTACCAATCCTCATTTTTAGGAATTTGAATATTTTTTAGTTTCCTAAAATTCTCATCAGCTTTAGTATACCTAGCAAATGTGGGCTTGATGACAAATAAGTGTTTGATCTCATACTGTAAGTAAAATAAATCTTCAAAACTTTTCAGCAATACTTTTCCTGTGGGAATGCCTTGACCTGTTGGCTTATTCACCTGTTCCTTGGCATATTCTCTTATCTTTTTTTCATAATCATTTTGAGGCATTAACTTATCATTAATAAACATGATATCAGGAATTCCTTTTTGCCTTAAATTGGTGAACTTAACCATGAATCTAGTTATATCAGTATTCATACCTTCACATTTTTCTTCAAGCTGCCTCATCAAATTTCTTTTGGTGCTAACTTTCCTAATTTCTAGGATAGTTTTTGTCCTGTCATTAATTTTTAGTTCTTCCAATTCCTATCTGTTCTTGCTGTTTAGGAAATTTATTAATCTTACAGCCTGTTTTGGTTTATCAATTAAATCATTTTGTGTCTTTTGGATTTCTGCTTGGGCTACCAATAATAACTCTCTTTGCTCAAAAATTACCTGAATTGAAGGACATACATCATGGATGGCTTCAATTAAATTATTCCATAGGTAATTTTTTATGTATGATATCTCATCCTTGAGAGTTAATTCTTTTTGTAACTTCTTTACCTCTTCACTCAATCTGTTGGCATTTTGTTCATGTATTTTAGCATTTACTGGAGTTGATTTATTTGTCTTCTCAAGATTTTCAATCATCTTTTTCAACCTGTTAATTTCATTTTTCTTCAAAGATATCTTGTTGGAACAGGGTCTCCTACGAGCTGCAAAACTGGTCCAATTTTGAATACTTTTGATTAGATTTAGTCTAGCGCAGGGGTTTTGGGGTGGGTCAAAGCCCCGAAAGCATTGTAATGGGTAAAAGGACAAACCAGGGGTCCGAAAACCATGGGTTGCGGACCATAGGAAAGTATAGGCTAGATTATTATAAATAGAGGAACATTTTGTATTGTAAGGTAGAAGAGGATGAAGAGCTATTGATGTGAACTATGATTTAAGATATCTGTTTGGGTGTTTGGGTTTTGGGGAACGGACTCCTGCCAGTTGTGTGCACGGAGATCCAGAGTCCAGCTGTGTGCGGATCCTACTGCTGTGTGCGCAGGCTAGAAAGGGTATTGTAAGAAGGATTGATGAATTGATGAATAATAAAGGTTGATAGAGAGATGAATCTATGTGTATTGTTTGGGTGAGTCATTGGTAATTACTGGATTATGAAAATTTTATATTCAAGCTGCGAAATATTTGTGTAAGTGTGTTTTCTGTAGTTGGATCTATCTGTTCTTTTTATGAAATATTGTGCTACTATCATAAAATAATATAATTATATATCTAGCGCACGTGGATGCAAATAGAGACCTATTGACCCTGCGCGGAAAGATGCAATCTGGGTATCACAAGACCGAACGCAGCCCTGCTTGCCTTACCTATCCTTTCTCAGGGTGCAGAAACCTAGTTCCAGCACCCATCCATACTACTTCAGGTGAGACTTTGACCTTCACAAGCAGGTCACTGCCGAAAGGGCGAGTAGTATAGGGGTTTATTGGCGGACCTTGAACTCTGAACCTAGGTCAGGACCCCTCGACCCGCTGAGGAGAGACCGCTGATGCACCAAGGGGATACGCGCATGGGTCATATAATTACTTCAGAGGCGCTTGGAAAACTTGCGGCCACAGTGACTCGGGACGAGTCACAAGATTGTGTTGGGGGACTGTTGGAACAGGGTCTCCTACGAGCTGCGAAACTGGTCCAATTTTGAATAATTTTGATTATATTTAGTCTAGCACAGGGTTTTTGGGGTGGGTCAAAGCCCCGAAAGCATTGTAATGGGTAAAAGGGTAAACCAGGGGTCTGAAAACCATGGGTTGCGGACCATAGGAAAGTATAGGCTAGATTATTATAAATAGAGGAACATTTTTTATTGTAAGGTAGAAGAGGATGAAGAGCTATTGATGTGAACTGTGATTTAAGATATATGTTTGGGTGTTTGGGTTTTGGGGAACGGACTCCCGCTGGCTGTGTGCGTGGAGATCTAGAGTCCAGCGGTGTGCGGACCCTGTTGTTGTGTGCACATGCTGGGAAGGGTATTGTAAGAAGGACTGATGAATTGATGAATAAGAAAGGTTGATAGAGAACTCAATCTATGTGTATTGTTTGGGTGAGTCATTGGTAATTACTACATTGTGCGCATTTTATATTCAAGTTGCGAAAGATCTGTGTAAGTTTGTTTTCTGTAGCTGGATCTGTCTATTTTGTTTATGAAATATTGTGCTATTGTCATAAAATTATATAATTATAGATCTAGCGCACGTGGATGAAAATAGAGACCTACTGACCCTGAGCAGAAAGAGGCGATCTGGGTATCATAGGACCGAATGCAGCCCTGCTTGCCTTACTTATCCTTTCTCAGGGTGTGGAAACCTAGTTCCAACACCCACTCATACTACTTCAGGTGAGACTTTGACCTGTGCAAGCAGGTCACTGCCGAAAGGGCCAGTAGTATAGGGGTTTGTTGGTGAACCTTGAACTCCAAACCTAGGTCAGGACCCCTCGAGCCAACACATCTCTTCCATTTATTTCACTAGTTGATTGCTCTCATATGTAGGTTGCAATGTTGTTGTAGAGGATTCAGTAGTTGAAGTTGTTGAAGAAGTCACTGGCACTGCAGTGGCCAGTGGTTCTTTGGGTGCCAACTTTTCTCTTAAAGTTTAAGGTACTGCTGCAGTGTTGACTAGGATGACTGTAGGAATCACTCGTTCTTTTACTGTCTCCTTTTCTTGGACAAGTTGATCCATATGTACTTCCATTTCCTTAATCTGAGCTGTCAGTTGAAGAATTAAACTCATCATTTCATCTTTTTCTTTTTGTTCCTGTAAGAATTCCTTTGTCTGAGGATGCTCACTTTGAGGAAGTTTGAGTTGTTTCCTCAAGGCTGCTATATCCTCATTTTTCTTCTTTACCAATGCTTCTGCTGCTTTGATGTTTGTAGGATCATATCCTACCTACAATACTAAATCTTCTAAGGCTTTTATCCTTAGATCCTTTGCATATAATGAAGCTTTATCCATCTTCATTTGATATTTCATATTAGAGATGGTTTTTTGAAGCTTATGAGCACTCATATCTGGTTTTGATTCATGGATAAAGGGTGTCAATTTACATTTTACCCTTATTTTACTTAAGATCCCTTGTGGATCATAGTTCCAAGGGAAACTTTCTTCCAATTTATATTCTAATAATTGTTTTGCTGCTTCCTTATCTGCATCTCTATGGTTGCATATAAATGTCCCAATTTTATTTTTGAACTTGAATTAGTTTTCTTCTTGGCTGCCATGAAGTTAATAGAATCAAAATTAAGGATCTGCCTGATGTACTCCAAGGCAAATATCCTCATTGATGGATGTTTGGGTAACTTGTAAGGCAACAAGTTTGACCCAAAAACTATGATTTCAGTGAATTTCTCATACAAATACCAGTCACCAACTTTTCTCTACTCTGATAAATGCAATATTTTCTTCATTTCCTCACTTATTCTAGGTTGCTCTATTTTGGTCAACATGGTGATCACTGGATGTAAAAACAACTCTTAAAACTCTGAATAACTGAAATATGTTCCTTCTTTTCTGAGTATGGATTTCCAAAAGATGACAGATAGAGGTTTTCCTTCTATGTCCATCTTTTGAACTAAAATTGGAAAGTTATCTGATTGGAAGTAAAGAAACATGTGGAAAAGATAGGAGGTATATCTGAATACTCCTTCAAGATGTAAATTAGTCAATTTATAGTGAATACTATCAGCAATGAAACCATCATAGTCAAAGATAAATGAAGGTGGTTGACCTGGAGAAAAGGTGGATAAGAATCCCAAGATAGACTCATCAGTGAAATACCCAAGGATGAAGGAAAGCATGGAGATTACATTCCTTGAACCTTGAGGGAATTCAGCAGTTGAATATGGAGGATTTAACTTGGGAATTTCAACATGCAAAGGCATAAAAGTCTGAAAAATCATGAACCTTTTATGAAAGTCTAGGCCAATGTATAGCTTAGTTAGGGCCTCAATAGACAAAGGGACTGCTTGGGGATCTAGTTGAAGCTGCAACATTTGGTTTATTGAATCTGCAGTGATGGTAAATAATAATTATTTACTGGCATTCACAATAGCTCTTTGTTCATGAATATAGTACTAGTGACATAATCTAATAATTTCTTGACAAGGGTGAGTCAATGGGACTACATATTTGGGCAAATTGGATCCCCAAATATGAACTTGTTCATGCTCATCTAAAGACTTCTCAAAACACCAGTTATGGATATCTAACAGATTGAATTCAACGATGGAATCAACTATTTTGTAGTTAATAGCAGCAAGGGGAATTTTTTCAATATCAACAACTAGGGGTTGTAATGGATTGACCACAATTTCAATATTTGGAGTCATGGCAAGAGTAGGTTTAGGAGCTTTAGAACCTTCAGTCTTGCTTGCACTCTATTTTTTAGGCATCAAGATACAACCACCCCATGAAAATTTTAAAAAGAAAAACGATTTATGAAAACTTTACTATAGCAGAGGCTTAATTGGGTAAATTTGGAAAAATAGAGTCTCTTTTTGGGTTTTCTACCCAATTAGGTTTATCAAAGAAGTTCTGAGGATTTAAAACTCGTCTAAAACATAAAACAAGGGTTTTCTAAGTTTTTTGACTAAAAAATGGGGCTAAAATTCTTTTTTAAAATATCACAGAAGATTAGGGCACCTGCAGAGGATTTCTGTCTTATTTCAAAGCTTGAAATGGACTATTAAATTGTGAAATTTTGATAAATTTCCTTGAAAAAAAGCGCACAGCAGACAAACAAGTTTTCTAGGAAAAATTTGCCAGAGTTTGGTCTGTTTTTGGGACTTTTTAGGTAGTCTTCATAATTGATTTCTTAATTTAAATATATCTGCTTTCTTTAAACAAGGTTTTTCAACTTGGCTGCAGGTTTAAATCTCAGAAAAATACCTATTTTAATGTAGGTATCGGCTTTGAAAGAGTTTTTACAGTTTCTAGTCGAATTGATGTCTTCAGCAGTTTATCTGGAGCAAGGCGTAGCTTCCTCAACAGTCTTCACGGGTGTACTTCGGTAAATTTCGGAGGTTTCAGGTGTAAAAATGGCAACCAAGGGCTTTAATAGATTTTATACAGTTGGGAAAAGCAATGAAATGGTTAAATGCGAAATATAAATGAATAAAAGCATTAACCAAAGGTTGTATCAAAACATATCAATTGCATTGAATGCAGGTCATATCCAACGGGAGTGTGGTTTCGGAATGCAAAGGATTTTTAAAACTAATAGTTATCGCATAGGCTTCTGGTGGTAAGTTGTTTTAACCTCAACGAATGTGATCGAATGAGGGAAGGCCATGTGGAGGAGAGAGGGATGGGTGAAACCACCCATTTCGCACAGATATGGCGTTTGAATGGTCGGGCATCTTTTTCACGCGATATCAAGCTATGTCCGTCAGATCTAGAGGTTGAACGCGAACGGCCGAGATCGTTTTGGGAGTTTCATAGGAATGGGAATGTGGGACCAGGCCTTTGCCTAGGCGAAAGGGTTAAGATGCGGCGAGGGTTATATGGTTTAAAACATATATAAAGGGTTTTAATCAATACATATGGGTGCGGGCGTGATTTATTATATTATATAGTTTTAACCCTTTGAATTGTTTTAAAACTATAGGGGCGGGGTATTCGAATAATGATAGTTTTTAGACCAAATGGTTTATAATTTGGGGTTTTTATTTGCGCACATGGGATAATAGACTTTGGTCTAAATGTTATAATATTGGGTTTTTTGGGGTATTTTAAATATAAGGGAATTAATAACTACGGGAGGGTACTTTTTAGGGATTTAAAAAATATATGTTAAAGGTTAATATGAAAGGGTAGTGTAAAAAACAAAACACATATTATCTCTAAGTATAGTATAAAATCAAGCATTGCTTATCTTTATATTTCCTTCACTAATACTTAGGATAAATGTAATTTTGAGGGTTTTATGAATTCTTTTGAAGAGATGAAGTTAATTATTTTAGGGCTACAATTTTACTAAGTAAGAATGTGCCTTTACTTAGGAAAAAGGGTTTTAATGTATGAATGAAGGGTAAATGTTGATGAATGAGGGTTTAACATAAGAACTCAATATTTTTAACTAACCAGTCATCAAGCCTTGGGTCCGGTCCAAAAAAAGTCAGAGAAATGCTCTGAGCCTGTTTGACTGATAGCTTAGAATACTGAATACTCATAGGGGAGGGGAAATTAGTAATTTTTCTCGATGATGTCTTATTTACATTATTGCACCACTGCTTTCTACCTACCCAACTTTATTTCTAACATTTTTTCTTCATTTTGCAGGTGCATTTAGACTTGCAACCTTAAAAGAATTTCTTTCAAAGCATAAAACTATCTAAATCTACCTTATTTCATCTGCGGGCTCAGATTAAACTGTTGAGCTCCTCATTATTCTCTACCTTTCTACTGATTTGTCTAGTTTAAACTGTTTTACAAATCTTATTCTCTATCTAAAACATGAAATTGAAACATGAAAAGTTAAGATTAAACTGTTTAACTGATCATGGATTATGGCATTTATTGGCACTCTGCACATAATAATTATTCTTTGTAGTAAAGTAAAAGTAGTGGCATTTGATCTTGCTCACTTTCAGGTCTTATTTTCATCTCTTTTTTCTTTTGGGGTATTATTTTTTCTAAGTCCTTTGACCTTTCTTTTAGGACTTTTTACCATCTTTTTTCATTTTTTTATTATTTTCAAATATGGGAAAACAACTTGTAGAAAGCAAGTTATGTACATATTTACATGACTATAAAATTCAATTCAAAATTTTAGGAACCCTATTATTATAGGACCCTAACAGTGGCTCCACATGGGGATGACATTTTTTGGTGAAATATCAAGAACTCTAAGACTATTAGTCTTTGAAATTTGATTGTGATGACCCTGTAAATGTCTTCTGATATCTGCAACTTATTCATACTTATGATATTTACCTCTCAAAGCTTAGGGCCTTCTCTTCAGGCTTCAAATTTGCTAAGGAAACATCCAATCCAATCTAAACTTTGCAATGTATATGTACAATGATCAATGTGAATAAAAACTAACTATTTTTTAACTCGAGGGAGTAGCAGCGCTTCAGCATTCTGCCATTAACTGTTCCTTCTTACAGATCTGTTCCATCCATTTCTTTCAGAAAGAAAGCATTATTACCTCTATATCCATAAATTACATAAGGTCCTTTCAATAGAAAATTAAATTTTCCATGTTTTCCTTTGCCTTCTCTTCTAGAATCCCATTTTAACACTTTATCTCCTATGTAAAAATCATCCTCTTTAGTATTTTTATCATAGATTTTCTTGATCTTATCCTGAATGACTTGAGATTTAATATAATCTTCTTCCCTTGTTTGTTGAAAGTGAATAGCTTGATTTATCCTTCTTTGGATGTCATTTGTTTCAACCTATAATTCTTGGATAATTTTCATCACTGGTACACCTAGGGAGGAAGGAAAAATAGCATCCATTCCATAAACTAGTTGGTAAGGAGATGTACCAATGGATTTCTTAGTAGTAAGTCTATCTGCCCATAAGGCATTGACTAACTTCTTATTCCAAGTTTTTTGATTGTCTTCAAGTAACTTTTTGATGATATTTACAAGGCTTTTGTTTAAGGATTCAGCTAGGCCATTACCTTGGGGGTAATATGCAGTAGAGTGGCCTAGGGTAATATGGTATTTGTGGCAAAAATCAGTCATTTTCTTGGATTTGACTGCTGCTGCATTATCAGTAATTATCTTTTGGGGACATCCAAATCTTGAAAGAATGTTATTTTATAGGAATGAAATAATGACAGTATCTGTGGATTGTCTGGAGGGTATGGCTTCAATCCACTTGGTAAAATAATCAGTGGCTGTCAAAATCCACTTATGTTGGCCTGAAGAGGGAGGGTGAATTTCACCAATGAATTCTAAACCCCATTGTTGAAATGGCATTTCAGTTGAAATAGGCTTTAAAGGGAGGGGTAATAATTTCTTCTTAACCTCAAAAATTTGGCACTTATGACATGAAGTAACATATTTTTTGACATCAGCAAACAAGGTAGGCCAATAAAAACCAGCTCTCAGGATCTTGTCTATAGTAGTTTTCCAATATAAATATCCTCCACAGTCACCTGCGTGAAATTATTCAAGTATCTTGTCAACTTCTTTTTTTAGTTAAAAATTTAGTAAAATCCCACTATGATCTCTCCAAAAAAGTAAATTTTCTAAGATACAAAATCTTACTGCTTTAAGTTTTGAAAATCTAGCTTTAGTTCTTGACAATCCAGGAGGAGCTTGTAAGTTTTGTAATGCAAATATAATATATGTATACCAAGGTGAATCTGAGAAGGCTACACTGATATTTGGAGTCGCCATCTCTTCTTGATCATCTACTTGAGCAATAAAATTTATATCTAGTGCATTACAATTAGATTCAGCCATAAGTCTGGCTAATCCTTGACCTTCAATGAGCTTGGTGGGTTTTATCTCTATGTCATATTCTAAGATAGTGGCAATCCACTTACCTCTTCTTGCATCAGGACCATCCTGAGTAAGAATGTCTTTAACTACAGAATTTGGGACATAAGCAATAATGTCTTAGTAGAGAATATAAACTCTGAAGTCTTTAATAGCCTTTACCAAAGCTAGGGCTTGTTTTTCCATAATGTTGTACTTCAAAGGGGCATCTCTAAGGGCCTTACTAAAGAAAGCTATAGGTTGTTCAAATCCTTGGTCATTTTTCTGCAGTAAAACTGCAGCAATGGTGTGTTCAGAAGCAAATGAAAAAATCATGAAATATTTCTTCAAATAAGGACTTATTAGGACTGTAGTTTTGGTTAAGGCTTGTTTGATAGAGTCAAATGATTGTTTAGCCTCAATAGTCCATTTAAGAACTAAATATTTTTTGAGCATGTTATTCAATTCTCTAATTATCTCACCTAAGTTAGATATGAATCTTCTTAAAAAAATTATCTTACCTAAAAAGGCTTGTAATTCTTTGATGTTTCTTGGTGGGCTGATGTTCAGAATTGCTTCTATCCTAGTAGGATATATTCTAATTCCTTCTTTTGAGATTATGTGTCCAAGTAACTTACCTTCTTCTAATCCAAATACACTTTTCTTAGGATTTAAAGAGATGCCATATTTCCTACACTTAATAAAGACTTGTTTCAGATGATCCAAGTGTTCATTATTTGTTTTGGGAAAACACAGTAATGTCATCTAAGTAAATTACTAAGAACTCGTGTATTTCCTTTGCAAAAGCTATGTCCATAGCCCTTTGAAAGGTTTCTCCTACATTCATTAGGCCAAAATGCATTTTTACATACATAAAAGTGCCCCAAGGAGTAGTAAATGTTGTTTTAGCTTGGTCTTCTTCTTGGACTATGACCTGGTTGTATCCTGAAAAACCATCTAACAATGAAATCCTTGAAGAACCCACTAACCTTTGTAATATGTGGTCCATTTTAGGTAAAGAGTGATTACCCTTTAAGGATACTTTGTTAAGATTTCTAAAGTCAACACGCAATCTAATTTCTCTTGTTTTCTTTCTCATTAGGACTAGGTTGGAAACCCAATCAGAATATCTGATTGGTGCAATGATCTAGGCATCATACATTCTTTTAACTTCTTTTTCAATCAAAGGTAATATCACAGGGTTAATTCTTCTCAACTTTTGTTTGAATGGCTTTTGATCTTCTTTTATTGTAATTTTATGTTGGATTATGTTTGTATCATAAGATTTTAAATCTTCATAACTCCAAGCAAACACATCTTGATATTCCTTTAAAATCTCAATATATTTATCCTTCTCTTGTTGAGGTAAAATTTTGGACAGTTTGATTATTTTTGGTTTTAACTCTGTACCAATGTTACATTCTTCTATGTCAGATCTTACTGGCTCCATTTTTGGTTTTCTAGCTACATCATTGGAGTCAAAAAGATCTTCTAAGGGGGTTAAACCTTTAGGTAGAAAAAATCCTTAAGATTCAATATGTTTGATTCATCTTCAATAATTTCTTCAATCTCTACTTTCTCTAAGCTATCTATATCAGCTTGACTAAATCTAGTTGGTTTATCAAACTTTATTCTATTTACATTTAAGTTATTTAAATTTATTTCACAATCCAAATCATGATTTATAGTACAATCTGTATCTATATTACAATTCTAAAATTCTCCTTCATTGTTCATAAACTTGTAAATATGTTCATCCTGAGAAAAAATCTGCCAATACTTAAGATTATCTGGAATTATTGGCCTATGCTTGATTTCAGCAGTATATATGTGATTAGGTTGGAATGGTAAATTGCATGTACTAGCAAAAGTTGCAAGAAAATGAGCTTGTATATTTTGTTTTCTAGGTATAGTAGCAAATTTACATTCCAATAAATCATCAGTTAAATCTATGACAGTGTCTCTATATCTGCTTATTCTAGGATTTTAAACAGAATAAACTCCATTTACTTGTTTTATGATCAAATCTGAATCTCCCATGATTAAAATTATTTTTCCTCCTGAGTTCCTAATGATTTGGAGCCCTAGGATGAGGGCTTCATACTCAGCCATATTATTTGTACATTTGAAATTGAGCCTGAAATCATGACCTTCAGAATGATTAGTCTCCATATTTGTTATCCAGACTCCTGATCCTGCTCCTAACTTATTCACTAAACCATCAAAGTCTAAATGCCATAGAGATTCATGAAAAATATTATCATTGTTTAGTGCTCTCTTTTTATCTACTAGTTCAGTTTGGATTTTATTTATTTTAGAGTTAGATAGGATAAAAGAATCAAGGTCAGTTGGTGTAGAGTAAATGGGGTAATTTATAGATCTTTCAGCACTACTATCCATGTACTTCATTAATGTTTCCCTATATAACTTTTTAGGCTGGCCAAAAACTGATATAGTAGCATAAGAAATGTCCAATTGTACAGATCCCTGTAACTTTGCTCCCCATGAGTGAGAAAGTAATATTCCATATTTTGGTGGGATATCAGCTACTACAATGTCCATTAATATACTCTTACCAGGGTATTGAACTAGTGTTACACACAAATCTTTAATTAAACCTAGGCATTTAACTTTACTTGAATCAAAAGAAAACAAATCTTTGTATCGCCTTGTGATTTCTAGATTCAGAGTTTCCATGATGCCTTTGGGCATTAGATTATGGGAAGCTCCTGAATCTAGCATTGTGTTATGTACAATTTGATCATGAATGGTAAGACTGATATAAAATGGAGGAATGGCTCCATCTACATGTTTTCCATTTACATCTGGGCCAAAAATCAACTCTGGCTGATCATCATTTAGATTTATGGAGTCTTCTCCATCATTCATATTTAATTTTTTAGTTATGGTTGATTAATACTAGTCATTTTTTACCAATTCAGTCAAAGGAATTGGTATTTTAAGCTTTGCAATTTCTGATTGTATGTTGAATGTAGGTTGAGTTTTACTGATTTGAATCAATTCTTCTTTGGTAACTGTAGTTTGTGTTGGTTTGTCTTGTTTTTCTACAATTGTTTTTTCATTTCAAGTTTTTGGGATTCTCTGTTTGTGTTTCTTGTGTTTTACTACTTCTAACTTTATTTTCAAGGATTGTTTGTGAAGCACTAGATGTTTTTTCATACTTAGAATTTTCAGCAAATGTTTTTGAAGTAACAGTTTTTGGATCTACTGTTTCAGGATCAGCAGAAGGCTTTTTGGGATCTAAATTTGTTTTTTTACGGAATTAGAAGCTTTAGCAGCATTATATTTTTGTGAATCTTTTGCAACTTGAGCAACTTCATCAGTAATATCAACAATTTTAGGGCTTGATGCTTTTTTCGGACTAGAAATTTTTTGGGTAGAATTTGAATTTTGTTTATTTTCCCTTGGGAGAATTTGCAGAACCTTTGTTTTGGGAGCTTCTATTGTTTTATGATTCTGAGTTTGGGAAGCTTTCTTGGTAGAAGACTCATTGTTTTTCTTGTTTCTAAGGTTATATTGACTGTGTATTTCATTAATTGCATAATCATAACCTTGTTTATAATCAAAGAATTCACTAGAATCTAATTTGAGTTGTTGGAGTTCAAATAATTCCTGATCTTCCTGAGTAAGGAAAATAGTATTATTTCCATCTATTCCCATTAGATTTATTGTATCCTCATTATCATCATTATTATTTTGAGAACTTTCAGCATATTTCTCTTGGAATGGGGGCCTTATTGTTTGGTCTGGGGCTGTTTCTTTTGCTTTTCCAGAATTTATGTTTTTTTTTTTAATTAGGATTTCTGATTTGTTGTTGGTTATCCCACTGAGGTCTTCTCTCTATATTACCTAGTCTATCAATCACTATTTCTAAGGTTTTAGCTATCACATCCATTTTTTTGTCTGAATTGGCATTTTCTTCTTTAATGGTCACTCTTCTTTCAATTCTGAGTCTAGCTTTTCTGGCTAAAATGTTCACTTCTACACTAACTGCATCTGTTTGCATTTTTTCTAAAGTGTCTGCATCTCTTTCCCTTAAATGGTAAGCCATATATGTATCAAATCCATCAGGGAATTTGAGCAAAACTGAATAAGGAGTAGGTTTAAGATTTGCAGGGATAGAATTATAGACACTATTATATCTGATGAAGTAATCTTGGACTGACACATTTGGAGCTTTTTTTAAGGAATCAAATTCAGAAAAAATTTGGATGGGATTATTTTTCTTTTCCCATTTATTTAAAAACAAAGTAAAAAAGATGGCTAAATTAGTTACACTACCAGTAGCTAAATCTTTAAACCACTTCTTAACTGCTCCTGTTAAATTTTGTGCAAACGGTCTCATTTGAACATCTGAGTCATCAATTTCATCAATTTCAAAGAAGTTTGTCATCTTAGTAATGTGTTTCTGAGCAGTATATTGTGTAGTGCCATCAAACAGTGGTATTTTATTTTGATAGTCTTGTGGCATGTCATGAAGTTGTTGTGGTAAGACCAGGGGAGCATATCTAGCAGCCATAGTAGGTAGAACTACTTGGAGATGTACTAGAAATGATAGCAGATGAACTAAATATTGTATTTGAAGTGTTGGGAAATGAGGATGATTTATTTAAGAAATCAAAAGGTGAACTGATGGATATAGTGGATGAAGTGATTGGTGGAAATAATACTCTAGGTTGTAGAGGTAGTTTAGGGATAAATGGATCTGTAGATGAACTGGTAGTAGAATTTATGAATGATGTAACAGCATACAAAGAAGAATCTCTAGCTGGTATTATTGTGGTGTGTAATTGAGAAACTTGAGGTCTATTTGCATAATTCAAAAACTGAGCTAATTCAATAGCTTCATCAATATCCTTTAGAATAGTAACATTAATTTCTTCAACTTTAGTCTGATATTTAGCTTTCTTAGATTTAGAACTTACTGCAATAGATTTCTATTTTGCATTCAAAAATGAAATAAAAGCAGGGTTTAAAACAGCAGTTTTCAAATCACTGTCAAATTTACTTTTAAATAAGAAATGCTCAAATTTTAGATCAAAATCAATATCTTTCAGACTTACTAATTCTCTTGGTAATGAATTGACTCTTATTAATGAGATTTCGGCCTCTAAATTTTCTGTTTGTTTTTTTTTTTACCAATTTGGTCTTGGTTATCTACTATAACAACAGGCTTAGGATCCGGGTTAGACCTGGTATAATAGACTTTCCTAGAAGCTAGAATTACAATTTTTTAATACCCACAACCTATAAAAGCAATCTTAAAGTAAAAATATGAATTAAATGATTCCTTTAATACTAATTTTATGACGGATGATTGGTTATATCCCCAGTATGGTTGCCAGTAATGTTATCACTCTAGTAAATTCTTAAGTTGTGGGATTTTGGTTTTTAGTCAAAGAATATTAGAGGTAACCACAAACCTACTTCAAACTCTAAGATCTAGACTTCCTAGGGTTCAGAGAGGGCTCTCTCTTTAAAGTTTAACTTTGTTTTAATTTGTGAATATTAGGCTAGCTATGAAAGTGCAATTTTGGTTTGGTTTTGTTGGATTTGGTGGGAAAATTTCACTTGGAGGGATAGATAGAGGGAAATCTATTTTTCCATTGGGCTAAGGAGTCTAATTCAAGTTAACATAACTAGGATCAAGACCTAAAAGGTCAAATGTCTTCAGGGCAAGATAGATAACCCTTGGAGATCTTGGAAAATTGGTTTTGTGAGGTGGTATGATCGGGATAAAGGGAACTTAAGGATCCTTTGATCTGGAAAAGAGAAGTAGCAGATAGAGGTCAAACGGGTGAGGGAGAATTTACGAGTTCCCTACACCGGAAATCAGAAGAAAAAAGAAACGATAACTAGTTAAAAACAGGGTGCTATCAACATGTCCTGTAGTAATACTCCTAGTTATACATTCAGATTTAGAATTAAAACACATATATATGCATGTAACAAAAAAAGATAACAATGACAAGTTTTAGAGAGTACTTCACTCCAAATAGCTTATCACAGGGATCCTGAAGTATGATGCCAAATAGTTGAAACAATCTGCTACTCAAAATCGAAACACAAAGCCTTCAAGTCAACAAAATATCTATAGTAATCTCCAACAATTTTGTTCCACACAAAATACTTCAAAAGAGTAAAGTATTTATACATAATGTTTTACAAAATGTCCTAGATGACTTCTAGGAATTAACTTAGGAAAATAAAATATCTTACAACAATAATAGTGACAGCTTCTTAACAAATTAGCAAGTTGTCTTATTTTATTCAAAAGAAATAGAAATTGTTTTAGGATAAGAAGCAGTTGGCTGCCTATGTGTCCTCCTTGCTGGCTCTTAGATATTTTTTAGAATCTAACCTACCTTCATCGATACTCTTTCTCACTGATACTCTTTCTTACTGATACTCTTTCATTTCAGATACTCTTTAACCTTTAGTCAAACTGCTTTACTGCTGTAAAATCTGTTTTGACAGTGAAATCAACAAACAGATTTTTTCTTTTTCATTTGTTTGTCTTTCATTCTTCATAATAAATCAGTAAGTGCTTGCCAATTCTCATTTTTAGAAATTTGAATATTTTTTAGTTTCCTAAAATTCTCATCAGCTTCAGTATACCTATCAAATGTGGGCTTGATGACAAATAAGTGCTTGATCTCATACTGTAAGTAAAATAAATCTTCAAAAATTTTCAGCAATACTTTTCCTGTGGCAATGCCTTGACCTGTTGGCTTATTAACCTGTTCCTTGGCATATTCTCTTATCTTCTTGTCATAATCATTTTGAGGCATTAAATTATCATTAATAACCATGATATAAGGAAGTCATTTTTGCCTTAAATTGGTGAACTTAACCATGAATATGGTTATAGCAGTATTCATACCTTCACATTTTTCTTCAAGTTGCCTCATCAAATTTCTTTTCGTGGTAACTTTCCTAATTTCTAGGATAGTTGTTGTCCTGTCATTGATTTTTATTTCTTCCAATTCCTGTCTATTCTTGCTGTTGAGGAAATTGATTAATCTTACAGCCTGTTCTGGTTTATCAGCTAAATCATTTTGTGTCTTTTGGATTTCTGCTTGGGCTGCCAATAATAACTCTCTTTGCTCAAAAATTACCTGAATTGAAGGCCATACATCATGGATGGCTTCAATTACATTATTCCATAGGTAATTTTTTATGTATGATATCTGATCCTTGAAAGTTAATTCTTTTTGCAACTTCTTTACCTCTTCACTCAATCTGTTGGCCATTTTTTCATGTATTTTAGCATTTACTTGAGTTGATTTGTTTGTCTTCTCAAGATTTTCAATCATCTTTGTCAACCTGTTAATTTCATGTCTTCGAAGACATCTCTTCCATTGCTTTCACTAGTTGAATGCTCTCATATTTAGGTTGCAATGTTGTTGTAGAGGATTTAGTAGCTGAAGCTGTTGAAGAAGTCACTCGCACTGCAGTGGCCAGTGGTTCTTTGGGTGCCAACTTTTCTCCTAAATTTGAAGGCACTACTGCAGTGATGACTGGGATGACTGTAGGAATCATTGGTTCTTTTACTATCCCCTTTTCTTGGACAAGTTGGTCCATATGTACTTCCATTTCCTTAATCTGAGCTGTCAGTTGAAGAATTAAACTCATCATTTCATTTTTTTCCTTTTGTTCCTGTAAGACTTCATTTGTCTGAGGATGCTTACTTTGAGGAATGTTGAGTTGTTTCCTCAAGGCTGCTATATCCTAATTTTTCTTCTTTACCAATGCTTCTACTGCTATGATGTTTGTAGGATCATATCCTACCTACAATACTAAATCTTCTGAGGCTTTTATCCTTAGATTCTTTGCATATAATGAAGCTTTATCCATCTTCATTTGATCTTGCATATTAGAGATGGTGTTTTGAATCTTATGAGCACTCATAGCTTTTGTTGTAACTGTGGAATATAACATCTCTGAGGTTTTCCTATGAAACTCTATTTGATCTAATTCATGGATTTTGTTTGTAGTTGCTTCCATATCAACTTTCTTATAGTCAGCAATTGTCTTTGGCACTGATACTCTGGGCTGTAATACTGACATAATAAATTTTCTACTTGAATAATCAAATGCTGATAGGAGTCTGTTTTGATTACTTGGCTTTTGTTTCAAAAACTGAGAGTAAATTTTAGTTTTGATTTCCTCGTTCTTCAACTTGATTTGCTTGTATTTCTCTATAATATCCAAATCCTTTTCCTCAGTTGAATGTGAGGAAGAAGCCTCCATACTTTGTTTCCTTTCCATCATCTGTGTATCTTCATTATTCAGTTGTTCTTCATTCTGATTTGGCTCACTGATAACTACATTAGCTACATTTGTCTCTGGCAAATCAATGTTGGTATTCAAAGGCTCTGTTTCTTCGACATCTATTGTTACTTTACCTTTATCTGTTGTGTATAATTTTGGCCTTTTGTTATAAATGATCTTGAACTTTGTTTCTATTGTAGTCTCTGCAGTATAAGCTCCCTCTTCTTTGATTCTCTTAGTGGATGTCTCTGGTTGTTTGGAAATTTCCAAAGTATGACTAGTATTCCTTTGGTTTACTGCCTCTGTTAAAGTGTTTTCAACCCACTCAATTTGATTAGCAAACTTCTATATTTCTGGTTTTGATTCATGGATAAAGGGTGTCACTTTACATTTCACCCTTAATTTACTTAAGATCCCTTTTGGATCATAGTTCCAAGGGAAAATTTCTTCCAATTTATATTCTGATAATTGTTTTGCTGCTTCCTTATCTGCATCTCTGTGGTTGCATATAAATGGCCCAATTTTATTTTTCAACTTGAATTGGGTTTTCTTCTTGGCTGCCATGAAGTTAATAGAATCAGAATTAAGAATCTACCTGATGTACTCCAAGGCAAAGATCCTCATTGATGGATGTTTGGGTAACTTGTAAGGCAAAAAGTTTGACCCAAAAACTCTAATTTCGGTGAATTTCTCATACAAATACCAGTCACCAACTTTTCTCTACTCTGATAACTGAAACATTTTCTTCATTTCCTCACTTATTCTAGGCTGCTCTATTTTGGTCAACATGGTGATCACTGGATGTAAAAACAACTCTGAAAACTCTAAATAACTGAAACTTGTACCTTCTTTTCTGAGTATGGATGTCCAAAAGATGACAGATAGAGGTTTTCCTTCTATGTCCATCTTTTGAACTGAAATTGGAAAGCTATCTAATTGGAAGTAAAGAAACACGTGGAAAATATAGGAGGTATATTTGAATACTCCTTCAAGCTGTAAATTAGTCAATTGATAGTGAATATTATCAGCAATGAAACCAGCATAGTCAAAGATAACTGAAGGTAGTTGACCTAGAGAAAAGGTAGATAACAATCCCAAGATAGAATCATCAATGTGCTCATCAGTGAAATACCCAAGGATGAAGGAAAGCATCATGCCTTGAACCTTGAGTTTCAAGGGCTTTCAAGATCCTCCAAATCTTCCGCTGCTCGGAAGATCCTTGGTATAGCTTTTCTAGCCCTACCCACATCTCTCTAGCAGTGTTCTTTGCTTCTATGTGAGGTACGATATGATCCTTCACACCATTTGGGATCAATTGCTCGGCTCTTGCCATATTCTTCTTGAATTGTCTCAGGTGTGCTGCATCAAGAGGTTCTGCAACTGCGCTATCTATGAGGGCTTTCATATCATGCTCATCATGGAGATTACATGCCTTGAACCTTGAGGAAATTTAGCAGTTGAATATGGAGGATTTAACTTGGGAATTTCAACATGCAGAGGCATAAAAGTCTAAAAAATCATGAACCTTTTAGGAAATTCTAGGCCAATGTATAGCTTAGTTAGGGCCTCAATAGACAAAGGGACTGATTGGGGATGTGGTTGAAGCTGCAACATTTGGTTTATTGACTCTGCAATGATGGTAAATAAGACTTCTTTACTGGCATTCACAATAGCTCTTTGTTCAGGAATATAGTGACTGGTGACAAAATCTAATAATTTCTTGACAAGGGTGAGTCAATGGGACTACATATTTGGGCAGATTGGATCCCCAAATATGAACTTCTTCATGCTCATCTAAAGACTTCTCAAAACACCAATTATGTATATCTAACAGATTTAATTCAACTATGGGATCATCTATTTCATAGTCAATATTAGCAAGGGGAATCTGTTCAATATCAACAACTGGGGGTTGTAATGGATTGACCACACTTGCAGTATTTGGAGTCATGGCAGGAGTAGGTTTAGGAGCTTTAGAACCTTCAGGCTTGCTTGCACTCTGTTTTTTAGGCATCTTGATCTGCTTCTGCAATTTTAAACAGTTTGCAGAGGAAATTTTACTATAGCAAAGGCTTAATTGGGTAAATTTGGCAAAATAGAGTCTCTTTTTGGGTTTTCTTGGCAATTAGGTTTATCAAAGAAGTTTTGAGGATTTAAAATTTTTCTAAAACAGAAAATAGTGGTTTTTTGAGTTTTTTTATTGAAAAATGGGGCTAAAATTATTTTTTAAAAGATCACAGAAGATTAGGGCACCTGCAGAGGATTTCTGGCTTATTTCAGAGCTTGAAATGGACTATTAAACTGTGAAAAAATGATAAATTTCCTTGAAAAAAAGTGCGCAGCAGACAAACAGGTTTTATGGGAAAACTTTACCAGAGTTTGGCCTGTTTTGGGGCTTTTTAGGTAGTCTTCTTAATTGATTTCTTAATTTAAATATATTTGCTTTCTTTAAACAATGTTTTTCAACTTGGTTGCAGGTTTAAATCTCATAAAAATACCTGTTTTAATGCAGGTATCGGCTTTGAAAGGGTTTTTACAGTTTCTGGTCGAATTGATGGCTTCAGCAGTTTATCTGGAGCAAGGCGCAGCTTCCTCAACAGTCTTCATGGGTTACAGTCGGGAGAAGCAATGTGATGGTTAAATGTGAAATATAAATGAAGAAAAGCATTAACCAAAGGTTTTATCAAAACATATCAATTGCATTGAATGCAGGTCTTGTCCAGCGAGAGTGTGGTTTTGGAACGCAAAGGATTTTTAAAACCAGTGGTTATCGCGCAAGCTTCTGGTGGTAAGTTTCTTTAACCTCAACGAACGCGATCGAATGAGGGAAGGCCAAGTGGAGGAGAGAGGAATGGGTGAAACCACCCATTTCGCGCGGATATGGTGTTTGAAGGGTCGGGCATCTTTTTCACACGATATCAAGTTTTGTCTGTCAGATCTAGAGGTTGAACGCTAACGGCCGAGATCGTTTCAAGAGTTGCAACAGAATGGGAAGGTGGGACCGGGCCTTTGCCTAGGCGGAAGGGTTAAGATGTGGCGAGGATTATATGGTTTAAAACAAATATAAAGGGTTTTAATCAATACATATGGGTGCGGGCATGATTTATTATATTATATAGTTTTAACCCTTTGAATGGTTTTAAAACTATAGGGGCAGGGTATTCAAATAATGAAAGTTTTTAGACCAAAGGGTTTATGATTTGGGGTTTTTATTTGTGCACATGGGATAATAGACATTGATCTAAATGTTATAATAGTGGGTTTTTTGGGATGTTTTAAATATAAGGGAATTAATAACTACGAGAGGGTACTTCTTAGGGATTTAATAAAAATATGTTAAAGGTTAATATGAAAGGGTAGTGTAAAAAACAAAACACATATTATCTCTAAGTATAGTACAAAATCAAGCATTTATTATCTTTATATTCCCTTCACTAATGCTTAGGATAAATGTAATTTTGAAGGTTTTATGAATGCTTTTGAAGGGATGAAATTAATTATTTTAGGGCTACAATTTTACAAAGTAAGAATGTGCCTTTACTTAGGAAAAAGGGTTTTAATGTATGAATGAAGGGTAAATGTTGATGAATGAGGGTTTAACATAAGAACTGAATATTTTTAACTAACTAGTCACCAAGCCTTGGGTCTGGTCCCAAAAAAAGTCAGAGAAATCCTCTGAGCTTGTTTGACTGATAGCTTAGAATACTGAATACTCATAGGGGAGGGGAAATTAGTGATTTTGCCCGATGATGTCTTATTTACATTATTGCACCACTGCTTTCTACCTACCCAACTTTATTTCTAACATTTTTTTCTTCATTTTGCAGGTGCATTTAGACTTACAACCTTAAAACATTTTCTTTCACAGAATAAAACTATCTAAATCTTCCTTATTTCATCTGAGGCCTCAGATTAAACTGTTGAGCTCCTCATTATTCTCTACCTTTCTACTGATTTGTCCAGTTTAAACTGTTTGAAAAATATTTATTCTCTATCTAAAACATGAAATTGAAACATGAAAAGTTAAGATTAAACTGTTTAACTGATCATGGATTATGGCATTTATTGACACTCTACACGTAATAATTATTCTTTTCAGTAAAGTAAAAGTAGTGGCATTTGATCTTGCTCACTTTCATGCTTTATTCATCTTTTTCTTTCGGGATATATTATTTTTTCTAAGTCCTTTGATCTTTCTTTTAGGACTTTTTACCCTCTTTTTGATTTTTTTATTTTTTTCAAATATGAAATAACTTCTGAAAATCAAAGGTATCTTATGTTTACAAGACTATAAAATCAATTGAAATTTTATGAATTTGTAATTATAGGACCTAACACATTTTCATTGGGACAAAATGTATTTGGTCACATTTCAAACTACTGCTAATGAATTCTAAGGCAAATAATCTCACGGAATAAATATAGTAAAAATATGGTTTCTCTAATGTGTAAGTACGATCTCTAAGTAGTCTTTATACATATAAATCTCCAAATTTATAATTGCTTTTTAACTGAAAGTCTTGACCTTTGTAAAACATGGAAGAAATCACCAAAAATCTTATGGTAGGTTACATGACGTCAATTTTTAAAGAATAAAACAGCCCCTCCTCATTTCGTTCCTCTCTTACTACATTAGTCCAAAACACTACTGACTGCCTCTTTTTATTTATATCCATGATGTTCAACCCCAAGTGAAATAATTCTTCCACATTTTGATATAAAAAGAGATAAATGATAAGAGAAGGGAACCTGAATGACCTAGTGAGTGATAAACTCATGAGTTGAGTATTGACGACCTCCTACCAGTAAGAAGGGATATCTGGCACTACTCCCAGCTTCATCATCAACGCAAATAGTCTCAGTACTGATTTATCAATTAAGGTGTCGACCTCCTTTCCTAGTATCTTTAGTATACACCTCAGCATTGGCTGAACTTCTGCATCAAAAACTTCTATGGAGAATTCTTTATTATCTGGTGCAAACCACTTCGTGTCTGGCCTTAGGAAGAAGGCAAATTGGGTTAATTCTTGTCCTGCAAGATTATCATAATATGTTTCCAATGATTCGTCATTGAATTGAACATAAGATTCAGACTCTGGGTAATAGAAGGCTTGACGAATTAACTAGGCCGAGACTTGTAGAAAATTCTCTCGTAGGCAATTCATTACAAAAACATTTACCAGGATACATGACAGATACCAGCCAGTGCACAAACTTAGGAAAAAGATGAGTCCTAGGGATACATGCATATAGTACACCTGACTTAGCCATGACAGAGAAAATAGGACATGCTTTGTCATTCAAACAGACAATCTGATATAATGAGAGGTGTTCTAGAGAGCAAATAGTATCTCGAATATCCCTCTCAATGTCCATGAGAGGAATATCACTGGATGAGCTGGAGAGGGATGGACATTTTTCCATGATACAGCTCAGGGTGGCAAACAGCGATGGAAAAAACTGGTGCAATCAGGGTTGACAAATACAAAGGAATAACATTTATTTTTTGAAAAGAAAAATAGGTTTAAATAGATGCCTGGGGTCTTGAAATTAAATGTTGATTTGACGCACAAGAGACCGTTAAATGATACCATGACGTAGATGAATTTTTTCACCAACCAGCAGCTTACGTCACTGTGGGAGGCCTCTGGGGTATGGAACGCTCATCGGAGCCTTGCCCCCGCAGTGAATCTAGACTGTCGATTAAGATCGACTGGTCAGTCAATGAGGTCAACTATGGAGGCACCCTCCCCATTAACCTTTGCGTTGAATGTGCCCACGGGTTGCCGTCTTTATCCTCTAATAAGAAAAACCTCAGATCTAGCTCGATTACTTGCTCGATCATTAACCGAAGCATTAGTACCCACCTTCACAGATCCTTCAAAGTGTTGAACTTTAAATTTACAAAAACATTACAAATTTAGTTAAAGTATGAGGAAGATCTACTTTAACACATATTTTATACATCTTTCCATTTTTTTGTATTTTCAAAAAATTATAATAAAGGATATTGAAAATGAGCCACAACATTTGGCTCCACCTAGGGGTAGTGTTTTTTGCCATGAAACACTAAGAACTGCATATTAGTGCCTTCACTTCGGGCATGGAGTCAAATATTGTTTGATGAAATATGAAAAATGAGAAATCTGAATATGTACAATCGTGGACCATAAAATCTCAATGTTGGAAATAATGCTTGAGATAATGCCCATTCACAGGCAATTGTACTATCTCTCCATCAAGATTCTCCAGAATAAATGTGTTATTTTATCTAACCTCAACAATCTTGTATGGGCCATACCAAAGTGGGTGGACCTTACCATGTTTTTCCTTCTCTTCTCTTCTGGTATCCCATCTTAATACCAAATCTCCAGTTTGAAAAAGAATCTCTTTTGTTTTTCTATCAAAAATAGACTTCATCTTTTCTTGATAGGTGATCAAATTTTCTCTGACTTTGTTCCTGCTCTCACTTGATTCTATAACCTTGTTCAACCTCCTCACCAAGGCATTAGGTTCTTCTTGTGCTTCTTGAAGAAAATAAATCACTGGTCTAGCCAACTGAGTAGGAAAAAAATCTTGAGTTCCATAAACTAGTTCATAAGGGGACTTACCTGTAGATCTTCTAGTAGTTGCTCGTACTGCCCAAAAAGCAAATGTCAATTTTTAATCCCAGTTTTTTTCTTTTCATTAATTTTCTTCTTCAAAATCTTTACCAATGTCTTGTTGGAAGATTTAGCTAGCCCATTCCCTTGAGGATGATATGTTGTAGAATGAGATAGAATGACATTATATGTTTGACAAAAATTAATGAATTGAACTAAATTGAATACCTGGGCATTGTCAGTTATAATCTTAATTGGACATCCAAACCTGCTGAAGATGTTTTCTTCCAAAACTTCATTACTACCTGGTCATTAGCCTTTCTAGTAGGTATTGCCTCCACCCACTTTGTGAAATAGTCAGTGGCAGTAAGAATCCATTTGAACTGTCCACTTGATGGTGGATTAATTTCCCCAATAAAATGTAATCCCCATTGCCTAAAGGGTTCTTCAAATAACCCTAGGAGAATAGGTAGAGGAGATAACCTTTTATTTTCCTCAAATAACTGACATTTCTGGCAGCTTCTAACCAGTCCGTATACATCAGCAGACAAGGAAGGCCAATAAAAACCTAATTTGAGGATCTTATGAGCAGTAACCTTCCAACTATAATGACCTCCACATATATTCTCATGATATTCTTTTACAACTTCCATTGATTCACCTTCTGTCAAGAAGAACAACAAGATGCCAGTAGGATCCTTCCAATATAAATTAGCATCAATTGTGAAATATGGCTATGATTTGAGCTTAAGAGCTCTGTATTTGTTCTGTTTAGTGAGGTTGGACAAGAGAAAAAACATAAGTAATGAACAATATCCTTATACCAATCAGAGCACAGGAATTTGTATTTAATTGTTTCCTTTGTACTGCTCTGACTCCTTTCATCAATAGCTTCATCTAAGGGTGCCATCAAATAAATCCCCAAATGGTAGTAGGTGATGCAAATGAAAATATTTGAAAAGCCTTTTGATAGTCCGGACTGATTAGAACAAGAGCTTCCTGAAGGGCTTCTTTAATCCTAGAAAATGATTCTCTAGCATCCTTATCCCACTTTACTTTTGCATTCTTCTTCAGCATATTTGTTATGTTTCTGAAAATTTCAGCATAGTTCGGGACAAATCTTCTCAGGAAATTTATTTTTCCCAGAAACCTCTAAATATTATTTTTACTCCTGGGCAAGGGAATTGTCTAAATAGCTTCTACTCTTTCTAGATCAATTTTTACTCTCTGATTTGAAACTATATGTCCTAACAACTTTCCTTCATCGAAAGCAAATAAATATTTGTTTGGATTCAATGACAACCCAAATTTTCTGCATTTCAAGAAAGCCTTATGTGAATGTTCCAAGTATTCATCATCTGAACCTGAAAAAATGGTCACGTCATCCAAATATATAACTACAAACTTATCACCCACAAATGCTTTGTCCATTGACCTTTGAAAAGTGGCACCTGCGTTCATAAGGCCAAATGGCATTCTTGCATACATGAACCATCCCCAGGGTGTGGTAAAAGTTGTTTTCTTCTGATCTTATTTTTCAATCGCTCCTTGATTGTATCCAGAGAAACCATCAACCATAAACAATCTATATGCTTCTGTCACTTTCTATAAAACATAGTCCATCTTAGGCAAAGGATAATTATCTTTAAGTGATGCCCTATTTAAATTCATGAAGTCAACACATAACCTTATTTCTCCATTATTTTTCCTCACGAGAACTAGGTTAGAAACCCAATCTGAATATCTGAGTGGGACTATAATTTTTGTTGCAGCAATTTCTTCACTTATTTTTCAATCGGAGCAAGGAGAAATGGATTGATATGTCTAAGTTTCTTTCTGTCAGGATTGATCCCATCCTTCAACGGTATCTTGTGTTGAATTATGTCTAAGTCATATGTTTTCAAATCCTCATAGGACCATGCAAACACGTCCATATATTTTTTTAAAAGTTCAATGTACCTTTCTTTATAATTCTTAGGGACACCCTTGAATAACTTGACCATCTTGGGCTCCTGTTGATTTCCCAGATTACAATCTTCCATCTCACCCTCTTGAGGTACCTTTTTTGGATTCAGTGCTACCTCATTTGAATCAAATAATATTTCAAGAGGAACTAATCCTCTGGGCAATATGTTGTCTTTCAACTGGATTATTTTCTGATCACCTATTAATTGCTTAAGATTTTTCAAGTCTTCATTCTGATCAATCTATTCACTTTCTTGGTATATTTCAATATCTTCAAAATTTTCAATTCATTGTCAAAAAATACCTACCAGTGCTTAACATTGTCAGGAATAGAGGGTATGTGCTTCATTTCTATTTCATATCTTAGTTTCGGATTTATAGGTGGCTTGAAAGTACTAGTTGCAACTGCCAGTGAATCTACCATCATGTTTTCTTCTCTTGGAATGAATTGAAGATTCAAAGCTTCAAAATAATTTTCAATCAAGTCCCATACTTCATTCCTATATGATCTTAGCCTTGGATGCTTGGTTTGACAAAGGTTTTTAATCTATCTTATAATCAACTCAAAATCACCAAAAATGGAAATACACTAGATTCCCATTTTTTTAGCAGTTTGAAGACTTAAAATTAATGCCTCATACTCAGCTACATTATTTGTTGATTCAAATTCAAGCTTAAAAGAAAATTTTAAAATGTTACCTTCTGGAGATATCAGTAAAATCCAGCTCTTGTTCCATCTTTTAAATAGGCGCTATCAAAATAACACTCCAAATTTTGTTTGAACATAGCTCATTATGTAAAATTGCTGAAGAGAGCTGCTTCTTTGAGTCTTCAGCAAACTCTGCATCTTCATGTAGCATAAAACGGTAAACATCTTCTTCTTTTTTACCATAAATAGGGGAATTTCTTGCATCTTTCTTTGTGGTAGTTTTAACAAATCTTGTTTCTCTATATAACCTTCTTTCTTCCCCATTAAAAACGGGAATAATAGCGAAGTCTAGTTTTAAAACTCCTCCAAGCTTCGCTCCCCAAGATCTGGACAAAAGCATACCAAACTTAGCCGGAATATTTGTGACCACTACATCCATCATGATACTTTTGGCTGGAATTTGGGCCAAGGATACCACCATGTCTTTGATAAGCCCAACAAACTTCACCCTTTTTGAATCAAATGAATATTGGTCTCTATAGGGTTTAGTAATTTGTAAATTCGATTCTTTAATTACAGATAATTTCATGAGATTATGTGAAGCACCTAAGTCTAGCATACAATTATGAAGAATGAAATCATGAAGAAGCAGTGATATATAAAATGGGGGAATAGAAGAATCTACCTCCTCCACATGTGGAACAAAAGTGACCATTGGATTTTCTTCTTGCAAATTCACAGTATCACCAATGTCATCAGACTGAGAAATATTAATGAATTCTGCAATTTCTTTCTTGTAACCTAGTTTCTTAGCTAGCTCAAGAAAGGGTACTTGGATTTTGACCTTTTCTAGCTCTTTCGATAAACTGAAAGCTTGATTTTGTTTGACAATTTTCTCATGTTCTTCTTGATTTATGCTAGGATTAGAAATACATTCAAGCACAGTAATGACCTTCTCCAAATTACTAGTATCAATAGACTTGTTTCGGGAAGTCTCAGCCTGTTGTATTTATGTTCCACTTACTGGATTCATAGGTTGCTTCCCCTTATCTGATTGTTTTACTGAGTTCTTTGATTGTGGAGTCGCCATTGGAGAAGGCACTGACTCTTGCTGTTATTCTTCATCATCATGCGTCCTTGATCTCTTTCTTGATCTTAAATTATATTTCTTATGCAACTCTTCTTGCATAAAGTCTGTAAATTTCCTACAATAATCATTCATCTCTTCTTGGTCCAAGGACACCTCAGCTTCGGTGTATTCTTCTTCTTCATCTTCTTTCATGTACATGGCAGATATTTGATCTTCGACTTCCCTTTGATCATCTTTAGCAGACTGTGAAGGTGCTCCTTCTATATACAGTCGTGCTTGAACTTGGTCTTGATCTTTTCTCTCCCTCTGCAAGATTTTCAGAGGATGCTTTCTAAATTGACGATTGAAAACTCCTATGTTTTTTTGTGTAGGCCTTTAGGAGTTTTTATTCTCTAACTCCATCTTTACTAACTTATTCGAAAAAATCTTGATAACATTTGTCATGTCATCAATCCTCTGATTCTGTGGTGATTCTTCTTTGGCCTTGCCTTTCTCTTGAACTAACTGTTTTTCTTGTGTTTTCCCAGTAGTTGTGGTTTGTTTAATTAGTCTTTTATTGTCCAACAAAGTTTGCTCTGCTATTAATTTTGAATTAGGATGGCAAAGGCAACCAGATATTAATCACACTTGTCGAATGTGGATTCAGTGTGCCATCGAACATTCTGTTAATATGTTTCAAATCTTCAAGATAGAACTCTTAGATGGAGTTGAGCTGGCAGTTCAGTCTTCTCCCGAATTTCGCACTAGCCGAAAAGATTCTTTTCTTGATATTGAAGTAGATCCAACAGCATATGTCAACAAATGGACAAAATCAGCTGATCGATATCTATTTCCTCAAAAGAATATCTATGTGACGACAGATACGATAAAGTTGAATACAGGACAGTCATCAAAGCAAATCACGAGAGGAGAATCTTCAACAGCAGCCGCACTAAGAAAAGAAGCTACAGAAAAAGGTAAAAATGTGGCATCCGAAGAAAAAGAGACTATCTTTGTGGATATTTTTCAAGATTCTCAAACACAGGAAGATCATGAGTGGGAATCTCAGTACTTGGATTGGTTACATCAATCACATGCTAATTTTAATCGGTCCCCTTCACCATCTGAGTGGCCAAGTGACTTTGAACTTGGCGAGCAAACTGATGATGATAGGAGTCCGAAAGGACCTTGGTAGTGGGAATCTCTTTTATTATAATTGTACTCGATATAATTGAGTAGACACCGTCTGGGCCAGTAATGCCTGACAAGGACCCTCAATTATGCTCATAAGTTTCTATATATATCATAGCTTGTAAATGTGGTAGGTATCGAGTGTTAGTGTCTGTATGTGTGTGAAGCATTGTAAGCGAGTGTGTATGGCTATGCTCTGAAGAGTTTTGAGACTTCAAGGCTCTATTCTGCAGCATAACATGGTATGTAATATTTTGCTTGAATAATATTGAAGCCTTCTGGGCCGCCTGTCTGAGGACAGTTCTTTCAAGATCACAAGAAGAGATTGTAAGGCGAGGTTGAAGACCGAAGGGGTCGTGTGATCGCATTTCTCGTAAAGTGTTAGAAAGTCGTTGCCGCCTGTCTTGGCTTGTATTCAAGTAAGTTACTGATTCCACTATTTACCTTCTGGTATCAGAGCCCTGTCTCGATTCTGTAATGGCAAATCTGTTACGCTCGTTTTCAAATATAGATCGTAAAGTTGTAAATGAAGTCGACTCTCGGTCTGTCGAATCGGATGAGTCGCATGAAGTTGCCGATAACCCTGAAACCTGGAACCCTCCTTCTCTTCATGCTACCGATATTTACAAGCTTCCTACGTTCTTTATGTTAAAGTCTAAATCTTTTCTGAAAGAAGTGGAGGTTACTATAAAAATTTATGGTCCCTCTGTCCAGATAGTTTCTCTGAATTTATTTTCAAAAGATGATGTTAAGAAGTTTCGTCAGTATGCTCTTGATAAAAAATACAACTATATTCACTTTGGTGGAATTCGTATTGGTCTTGCTCCGTTATTTCGTCACGGGTTAAACACTCCTTGTATTGCTGAAGTTTTCGATACCCGTCACCAAAACTATGACCATGCCCGTATTGGAACTATAATGGGTAATCTATCTACTGGCTGTCAATATGGAACTATATTCCCAGATTATTCTATCAATCTTACTGATGTCCATCTTCAATATTGTTGGAAGTTGATGACTGGAGTTCAAGGACTCCAATTAGCTGACGATAGTGAATATCTTTCCATCCTAGTACAGACATCTTTTCAGCTTACAAATACTGCACATCCAAAGTTGAAACAACCTGTTTTGAAAGACTGTGTGACTGTTGGCCTGTCCAATGCCCAAGTTGAAGGTGTTTTGTATGATCCTGTTGAACTTCCAAACAATTGGTATTTCCAATATAATTCTATCATAGATGACAAGAAGCCTGAATCTAAATTGAAAAGAATTGCTATCTCTGATGGTAGGGTAAAATTAATACCTCCTAAACCAGTTGTGCCTCGACCCCTTGTCAAGCCAAGAAGATATGTAGTTCCTATGTCACAAGAAGAATCTTCTTCCTCTTCTCAACGAGTTGATTTACCTCCTATAGAAGAAGTAGCTTTTTCGGCTACCCCTGTTTTAGCATCAAATGAATTGTATATACCTGAGTCAAAACCATTTCTTGTTGTACAGAAAATGCATCGTATATCCCATGTGTCTTTTTCTCCTGTTGAAGAATGGCAGCATGCTAATAAACATTTTGTTAAAGGTGGAAAATGGCCTCCAAAAACAAAATTCTGTACCACCTCGTCTATGTCCAAACAGCCGACCACTAGAGCTGATTGTGCACCACTTATAGAACATAATGCCAAGGGATAAACTAGTAGAAGAATCATAATATTGAACAGCAGAGATTTTAACAATACTCCCCCCGACTTTTAAAGAAATGTCATCGACATAATGAGTAAGGGAGACAGTACCACCAATAGTTTCAGAGACAAGGATATGGTTTAAAGGCTTCCAAATACCTTTAAACAAGGACGGTCGAGCAAGATTATTTGAACCACCAGTATCAATAAAGGCATCAACAGAAATCCATTGATTGCGGACTTGGACTTCAACTGGAATGTATAAAAGATTGTTGGTTTTAACAATATTTTTCAAAAAAGCATTTTCTTCGACAACAAGAGGAACAGGACAAGCAGAAGAAGGAGCAACGGTCTTTGGATATGGACAAAAAGAATTCAAAATGGGTGTTGAAGGCAATGAAAGTAAAACGGGAGAGGAATTCTTAGTATCCAGAGATAGTGACTGAGTAGCAGAGGGAGCAAGTGAAACATTATCTTCAAAAGAGGAGTCAGAAGTTTCACTAGTTTCATCTTCTTCAATATACTGATCACTGTAATGCAATTCTTCCTCTTGATCATAACAATCAGAATCATAACAACGATTAATTTTTTGTGAACTTTCAATAGGAACATCGGAATCAGACAAAGAGGCATCTGTCAAAATATATACATCAGAAACATCGTCTTGAGAGTCAACAATTGACCAATTATCAACAAAATCTTCAACTTCAATGCAAGATTTCAACTTATTAGAGGAGCTCTTAGGACATTTGCGGGCATAATGTCCTTCTTGTTTACAGATAAAGTAGGCATTATCTCTTTTTGGTTGTCTGCGTCTCTTAAGATATCGGAATTTGCGAAACGGTCTTTTTGGATTTGCTACCTTCTTAGGTCTGTATTTGCCATACCTTCTTGATTTCTTCTTCTTAAATGGAGTCCAGGGCAAAACAGAACGACAAACATCTATTCCAGGAGAAAATTCAGAGGCTTTCTTTTGCCAACAAAGATACTTAATTTTTTCTTGACACCTGAATAAAAGATCTATCCAATATGTTTGATCTATTTTCTTATTTTGGACTTCTAGATCTTTTAAAATCATGTCTCCTAGATTACCAGGCAACTTAGAAAGGAATGAGATTTTTTGCACAGAATCATTAATCAAATTGGCCTTATATACTTTGGTCATATAGTCAGTACCAAACTGATTAAAAAACTTGATATCTTTTAACTCCATTCTAGTTAAGTTTGTGATAATCTGCTTTTTCTCATCTGCTGGTTCTGGAACAAACTGTGTTTTTAACAATAATTCAAGGGTAGCAAGACCTGCAGCAGCAACATTCATTCTTTCTTCATCTGAAGGAGCCATCCACCAATCATAGACAATACCAGCCATGCGTTTTTCAGCTAACGTAAAAATAGATATATTGTCTAATCTTGAGACAACTTGCATTTGATAAAGAGACCCAATCCAGACCCTAATAGATTCAGCTGGATTAGATGATTTATCTAAATCCAGAACATAGCCACTTGAATTGGAAGAAAATAATTCTTCTTCAATTCTAGGGTACTTTGGAACTTCTTTAAAAATATGAGCCTTCTGTAAGGAGGGTAAAATAAATGAAGGAAATTTGGTATGAAGTCTGGATATTATCAAATACAAATCAGACCAGAAGATAGACATAAAACTGCTTTCACTTGTCCTGCAGGATTCTTTCAATGGAAGGTTGTTCCGTTTGGTTTAAAGAATGCGCCTGCTTTCTTCGGATGCCGCATTTTTACCTTTTTCTGTAGCTTCTTTTCATAGTGCGGCTGCTGTTGAAGATTCTCCTCTCGTGATTTGCTTTGATGACTGTCCTGTATTCAACTTTACCGTATCTGTCGTCACATAGATATTATTTTGAGGAAATAGATATCGATCAGCTGATTTTTTCCATTTGTTGACATATGTTGTTGGATCTACTTCAATATCAAGAAAAGAATCTTTTCGGCTAGTGAGAAATTCAGGAGAAGACTGAACTGCCAGCTCAACTTCATCTAAGAGTTCTATCTTGAAGATTTGAAACATATTAACAGAATGTTCGATGGCACACTGAATCCACATTCGACAAGTGTGATTAATATCTGGTTGCCTTTGCCATCCTAATTCAAAATTAATAGCAGAGCAAACTTTGTTGGACAATAAAAGTCATGTTTGCTTCAATTTCCAAAGCATCAATTGGGATTTGTTCAAGAGTAGGAGATCTCCTTTCACTTAAATTGAAACTAAAATCTGACTCAAAAGCTCCAGCAAAAACTACCATTGCTCCAATAGGAGGGGGTTTCATTTCTATGGGTAAACTATTATACAATTTGTTGAATATTTTAATAAAATCAGTCATATTTTCATTAGACTTTTTCTTGATTTCATTAAAATTTGTCAATGAGTAACCATGATCTCTTTTTTCACCCAATCTTTGGGTAAATTGTGTTTCTAATTCATCCCAATTATTAATTGAGGCATTTGGTAAACCTTTAAACCATTTTCTTGCCTCTCGATTCAGAGACTGTACAAAAAGTCTCATCACTACATCGAGATGTTCTACATTTAGATTCTCAGCAAAAGTGCAAAATAATGGCAATTATTTTTCTTCAATCACTTCATCTTCACAAATAAAACGAGGAAGTAAATTGATGTATTCTTGGGGCATGGCATTCATAGGTTGCGGAATATTTAACGGTGCATACATGTTCATTAAGAAAGTAGGAGCTGCCATGTTTACACCTTGGTTAACCGCTCCTTGAGTAGGTGGGGTTAGTGAACAAGTTGTGAATGTGAATGAAGGGGGTGAAACGATTGATATGGGAAGGGGTTGATGGACGACGGCAGAACAACTAGTAGTGTATTTGGTTGAACTTGCATGAAGGTAAATGAAATAGAATCAAAGGATCGTTCTTATAACCTCGGTTCTTGAAAATGGACAAGTGAGGAAAAGGATTCTTGTTCCAAGAAAGTGAGTTTCCGTGAAATATCCTTAGATTAAATTTTATGTGAGCTGTTGCCAAGTGCAGGCAGTGTAAGATCAGGTGTGGAAGGAGTTTTTGGTTTCTGAGTCTTTTTAGAAACCAGTTTTTCAGGATCTGACAGAATGGGAACTTTCTGTTGCGAGGTATTTGACCTCGTATGAGGTCTTTTATATGCCATAATTATGGAATAAAAACACAACCTGATATTTCCTCCTCTCTGAACAACCAGAGGAAATATAACAAGAACTGAGGGAATGAAATTCGCTTCTTTGTCCCCGGCAACGGCACCAAAAAATGTTGTATCTTAAGAAACAATCCCTTGGTTGTGGTCAGAAATCAGTGCTCAAGACACACATATATATATATGACACAAAATATGATATCATATAGTCTTCGCTTAATCACCTTCAAAAATTAATTATTAAAACCCTCAAGAATCTGATGTAATAAATGCTTCACAATGCCATTATCTACTGATATTAATTGGAGTGATAAGAACATGAAGGAAGCTCAAACTAATATGTTGATAAATAGGATCTATCACTTTAAACTTCAGAAGAATTTTATGAAAGTGGAATAGTTAAAATGAAGGAGCACCCATTAAGGATATTTCACTCTTATTCACGTGTGTAAAAGGAGACCTGCAGCTACATTACTTCATTTTGTTCATAGAAGGAAAAAGACATAATGGAAACTGGAAAACATATCAACAACAACAGATGCAAGAATCTTCATCTTCATTCATTAATCATCAGAAAATTGAATACAAAATTTGTAGTAGTCCAAAGGTCCAAAACTCAGAACCTTTTCCTTTCTTCTCTTCCTCTTTAAATACAATGTAAAGCATTTTGTAACTACTGAAACTACTCTTAACTTCTTAAACTACTTGAAATCGTTTAAACTACCTATTACATTTTATCACAATATATCATTACAATTGAACTCTCTTAAAAAAGATAAAATAAAAATAAAACTCTGATCTATTTTTTGAATATGAATTGGCTCTGCTATTGCTACATTCTCCTTATTTTCTAACTTTTCTTTCTTAGAAGATGAGGGATCATTAGGTAGAACATCCATCCACACTCTGCATTTCTTCTGTACTTCAATATTTGTCTTTGGAGAATTGATTAGCTTGTGGTAGTCCAGCCTAAAGGCAATGATCCTATTGAATGTTGGTCGCTCTGTAAATAAAGTCTTTGCCATCCATAATAACTGAAAATGCCTCTGAAGAAAGTTAATAACGTTGTTCCTTTTAGGATCTGAGTCTTCTCATGAGTGTTATCCACCTTACTTTTTTCTAATACCAATAATGGTTCATAGGAATCCCATGATAAAATACTACCTTTAAGGTCCCGACATGATGGCAATCCTGCCCTGCCTCTTTTTTCATACACGTTATCAAATATGTTCATTGCTTCTTTAATATCTAAAAAGTTATTTTCAGTGGTCTTCCTACAATTATTTTTAATAATCAACTTGTTAATCTCTACAGCATATAGGATCCTATATTTAATATCATTTTCCTATAGCTCCTGATCATTCTTTGAATCAATGAAATCAATAAAATTCTTTACCCATATGGCTCTGTTAATATTCTTCTACTTATCTGCCATAACCTGCTTCTCAAAATCTCTGACAATGCTTTTCTCTTCTGATACAATAGTCAAAGATCCCCAAGCTTCTTTCATCTCTCCAATGATTTCATTCCAGCATTATATCTTTAGCCTGTATCAAAGTTATATTTCCCTTCAATTTCTCCTTTAGACTCTTGATTTCAACATTAGCTCTTTGACAATTTGTCCTATACTTATCAATTTCTCCATCCTTTGCGTGCATTATTTTTGTTATTGTTTCCAGATCATTTTGTGCCTTTTTGAGATATTTCTCTTCCATTTTCAGTTCAATGATTAATTGAGATAACTATGCTGCTAGATCATCATTTCCAAATGGAAAAATGATGGTATAGGAATGGGAATCAATCTGGTTTTGCCGTTTCAGTACAGTTTCTTTCAACTTAGAAATTTCTTCTTCTTTCTATAAGAGCTGCTGAAGAAGACTTTCCTTTTCACTTTCCACTTCTGCCACCTCTGCTGCCATAGAAAGCTCCCTTGTAGATAATTTCAACTTTTTCTTCAATACAAAAATCTCTGATTCTGCGCTTTGTAGTAATTTCTGCACAGCAAACCTATCATTTGGATCTACTCCAATCTTCACAATAATCTTCTTTAGTTCTTCATTTTGGGTTGTTAAAGCCCTAGAGTTGGCTTTCTGCAATTTCAGTTGCTTGATCACCTTCCCTAGCATATTCTCTGCCTTAACTTTTTTCCAATACCAATACTTTTTTCTTCTTTAATATCTGTCAATTTCTTTTCAGTGGTCTTCCTACAATTATTTTTAACAATCAAATTGTTAATCTCTACAGCATATAGGATCCTATCTTTAATATCATTTTCCTTTAGCTCCTGATCATTATTTGGATCAATGAAATCAATAAACTTCTTTTCCCATACGGCTTTGTTAATAGTCTTCTACTTATCTTCCATAACCTGCTCCTCAAAATCTCAGACAATGTTTTTCTCTTCTAATACAATAGTCAAAGATCCCCAGGTTGCTTTCATCTCTCCATTGATTTCATTCCAGCATGATATCTTTAGCCTGTATCAAAGTTATATTTCCCTTCAATTTCTACTTTAGACTCTTGATTTCAGCATTAGTTGTTTGAAAAATTGTTCTGTACTTATCAATTTCTCCATCCTTGGCCTACATTATTTTTGTTACTATTTCCAGGTCATTCTATGCCTTTTCGAGATCTTTCTCTGCCATTTTCAGTTCAGTGTTTAATTGAGATAATTGTGCTGTTGGATCATCATTTCCAGATGGAAAAATGATGGTATAGGAATGGGAATCAATCTGGTTTTGTCGTTTCAATACAGTTTCTTTCAACTTATAAATTTCTTCTTCTTTCTGTAAGAGTAGTTGAAGAAGGCTTTCCTTTTCACTTTCCACTTTTTCCACCTTTGCTGCCATCAAATAATCCCCTATAGGAAAATTCTACTTTTTCTTCAATACAGAAACCTCTAATTCTGCACTTTGTAGTAATTTTTGCACAGCAGACCTATCATTTGGATCTACTCCAATCTTCACAATTATCTTCTTTAGTTATTCATTTTGGGTTGTTAAAGCCCTGGAGTTGGCTTCTCCAATTTCAGTTGCTTGATCACCTTCCCTAGCATATTCTCTGCCTTAAGAGCCATTGCATTAGTCTTGGACAAATCATTCACTATTAATTGACATGTTTTCATGTGTAAATTGACTTTATCAAGCAAAGGAATATTTCTCACATCAACAGTTAAATTTACAGTATTGAAATTACTTGATGACCCTATAGTCATATTATAAGGGTGAGAAAGAGCAATTTTAAACTAATCTTTTTCTAGATTCATGACAGTCAACAATCTTGCATGGTCTGGAGTTACTTGATATTTGGCCTGTGCCTCCATGATAGCCTTCATATTTTGATTCCTTTCAGAAATTTGAGCAAATGCTTATTTAATCAAAGGTATTTTCTCTTGAACATCTCCATTTATTTTTGGTGAGGCTGGAACATTATTTTCATCTCCTAGTTGAAGCAAGAAACCAGGTTGAGCACCTACTATGTCTTCATTGAATTTTTTTCTCTTTTCAGCTCTCTTCTCTTCGTCTTATGAATCTACAACCACCTCTTTACTCCTCTTACTTGATTTTTTAGATATGATAGGAGTATGTATGCTAGAACTAGCAGAACCTGCAAAACTATTATTGGCTAACTTATCTATGTCAGTTCTACTATCATGAACAAATGTTGAGTAACCATTTTTAACTCTCCTATTTGACATTACTTTATGAGGATGATAAGCCCATTTATCTCCTAACAACAAGTGCATACTGTCTAACATCTTATTAACCTCATCAGCTGCTTGTCTCATGTTGACTATAAATGTACCTACGGACATAGGTAATTTAAACATGTGACCCTTTTTTATTGGGACAAAATGTATTTGGTTAACATTCAAACTCTTCCTAATGAATTATAAGGAAAATAATCTCATAGGAACAAATGTGGGAAGGCTATATGGTTCTATCCCAGCCCCATAAAGTCTCATCTATGAGTAATATTCATACACATACCAATCTTCAAATTTACAATTTGTACCCAACTGAAGAAATTCTTGAGCCTTTGGCAAGAAACATGGGGGAGAAACCCCATTCAAAATCTTATAGGCAGTAGACATGAAATGATTTTCAAAATCAAGCAGCCCCTCCTCATTTTTTTCCTCTCTTACTACATCAGTCCAAAACAATATTGACTACCTCTTTTTATTTATATCCATGATGTTCAACCCCAAATGCAAGAATTCTTCCACATTTTGATATAAAAAGAGATAAATGATAAGAGAAGGGAACCTGAATGACCCAGTGAGTGATAAACTCATGAGTTGAGTATTGAAAACCTCCTGCCAGTAAGAATGGATATCTAGCACTACTCTCGGCTTCATCATCAATGCAAATAGTCCCAGTACTAATTTATCAATTAAGTTGTCGTCCTCCTTTCCCAGTATCTTTCGTATACACCTCAGCATTGTCTAAACTTCTGCATCACAAACTTATATGGAGAATTCTTTATTATCTAGTACAAACTGATTTGTGTCTGGCCTTAGGAAGAAGGCGAATTGGGTGAATTCTTGTCCTACAAGTTTATCATAATATGCTGCCAATGATTCGTCAATGAATTGAAAATAAGATTCAGACTCTGGGAAACATATGGCTTGACGAATTAACTAGGCCGAGACTTGTAGAACATTCTCTCCTAGGAAATTCATTACAAAAACATTTACCAGGGTACATAACAGATACCATCCAGTGCACAAACTCAAGAAAAAGATGAGTGCTAGGGATACATGCAGATATTACGCCTGACTTAGCCATAGCAGAGAAAATAGGACATGCTTTGTCATTCAAACAGACCTGCTGATAGAATGGGAGGTGTTCTAGAGAGCAAATGGTATCTCGAATATCCCTCTCAGTGTCCATGAGAGGAATATGATTGGATGAGCCGGAGAGGGATGGACGTTTTTCCATGATACAGCTCAGCATGCGAATAGCGATGGAAAACACTTGTGCAATCAGGGTTGACAAAATACAAAGGAATAACATTTAACTTTTGAAAATAAAAAAATATTTAAATAGATGGTGCGAGGTCTTGAAATTAAATTTTTATTTGACACACAAGAGACCTTTAAATGATATCGATATGTGGCTAAAATCTGTCATTAACCAGCATCTTACATCACTACAAGAGGCCTCTGGGGTACGGAGCGCTCATCGGAGCCTTGCCCCCACAATGAATCCACATTGTTGATCAAGATTGGCTGGTCAGTCAATGGGGTGAACTACGGAGGCACCCTCCCCATTAACCCATGCGTTGAATGTGCCCGCAGGTTGCCATCTTTATCCTCTGGCAAGAAAATACTCGGATCCCACTCGATTACTTGCTCAATCATTAACCGAAGCATTAGGACCCACCTCCGTAGATCCTTTAAAGTGTTGAACTTTAAATTTACTAAAACATTACAACTTTAGTTAAAGTTTGAGGAAGCTCTACTTTAACACATACTTTATATATTTTTCCTTTTTTGTATTTTCGAAAAATTAAAATAAAGGATATTGCAAATGAGCCACGACATCTAGCTCCACCTAGGGGTAGTGTTTTTTGCCATGAAACAATAAGAACTGCGGATAAGTGCCTTCACTTCGGGCATGGAGTCAAATGTTGTTTGATGAAATATGAACAATGAGAAATCTGAATATGTACAATGGTGGACCATAAAATCTCAATGTTGGAAATAATGCTTGAGATACTGCCCATTCACAGGCAGTTGTGTTGTCTCTCCATCAAGATTCTCTAGAATTAATGTGTTATTTTATCTAACCTCAACAATCTTGTATGGGCCATACCAGAGTGGGTAGAACTTACCATGTTTTCCCTTCTCTTCTCTTCTGGTATCCCATCTTAATACCAAATCTCTAGTTTGAAAAATAATCTCTTTTTCTTTTCTATCAAAAATAGATTCATCTTTTCTTGATAGCTGATCAAATTTTCTCTAACTTTGTTCATGCTCTCACTTGATTCTATAACCTTGTTCAACCTCCTCACCAAGGCATTAGGTTCTTCTTGTGCTTCTTGAAGAAAAGAAATCACTGGTCTAGACAATTGAGTAGGAAATAAAGCTTGAGTTCTATAAACTAGTTCATAAGGGGACTTACTTGTAGATCTTCTAGTAGTTACTCGTACTACCCAAAGAGAAAATATCAATTTTGAATCCCAGTTTTTCTTATTTTCATTAATTGTCTTCTTCAAAATCTTTACCAATGTCTTGTTGGAAGATTCGGCTAGCCCATTCCCTTGAAAATGATATGTTGTAGAATGAGATAGAATTACATTATATGTTTGAAAAAAATTAATTAATCGAAATGAATTGAATACCTGGGCATTGTCAGTTACAATCTTCATTGGACACCCAAACCCATTGAAGATGTTTTCTTCCAAAAACTTCATTACTACCTGGTCATTAGCCTTTCTGGTAGGTATTGCCTCCACCCACTTTGCGAAATAGTTAGTAGCAGTCAGAATCCATTTGAACTATCCACACTATGGTCGATTAATTTCCCTAATAAAATATAATCCCCGTTGCCTAAAGGGTTCTTCAATGAACACTGGGAGAAGAGGTAGAGAAGATAACCTCTTCTTTTCCTGCAAATAACTGACATTTATCGCAGCTTCTAACCAGTCTGTATATGTCAGCAAACAAGGAGGGCTAGTAAAAACCTGATTTGAGGATTTTATGAGTAGTAACCTTCCAACAATAATGACCTCCACATATATTCTTGTGAAATTCTTTTACAACTTCCATTGATTCACCTTTTGTCAATCACAACAAAAAGATGCCAGCATGATCCTTCCAATATAACTTAGCATCAATTATGACATATGGTTGGGATTTGAACTTAAGAGCTCTGTATTTTGTTCTGTTTAGTGAGGTTGGACAAGACAAAAAACATAAGTAATGAACAATATCCTTATACCAATCAGAGCACAGGAATTTGTATTTAATTGCTGCCTTTGTACTGCTCTGACTCCTTTCATCAATAGCTTCATCTAAGGGTGCCAGCAAATTAATCCCCAAAGCTTGAAAATTTGACTCTGTCAACAGTTTTTCCAAACCCTGGCCTTTGACCAATTTGGTAGGCTTGATATCTAAGTCATACTCTTGGATTTTAGCTATCCACTTTCTTCTTTTACCTTCAACATCACTTTGAACTAACATATCTTTCACAGCAGATTTAGGAACATAAGAAACTATCTGAGATTGCAGCACATGAGTCCTGAATGCTTTTAATGCTTTAACTAAAGCATACACCTGCTTTTCCAAAATGTTATATTTAAGTTCAGCATCTCTAAGAACTTTACTGAAAAATGCCACAGGTTTTTCTTTACCATCTTCATTCTTCTACAACATCACAACAACAATGGTAGTAGGTTGATCAAATGAAAATATTTTAAGATCCTTTTGATAGTCTAGATTGATTGTAATAGGAGCTTCATGAAGGGCTTCTTTAATCCTAGTAAAGGATTCTCTAGCATCCTTCTCCCACTTTACTTCTACATTCTTCTTTAGCATATCTGTTATGTTTCTGACAATTTCAGCACAGTTCGGGACAAATCTTCTCAGGAAATTTATTTTTCCCAGAAACCTTTGAATATCTTTTTTACTCCTGGGCAAGTGAATTGTCTAAATAGCTTCTACTCTTTCCGGATCAATTTTTACTCCCTGATTTGAAACTATATGTCCTAAGAAATTTCCTTCCTCCAAAGCATATAAAGATTTTTTTGGATTCAATGACAACCCAAATTTTCTGCATTTCAGGAAAGCCTTCTGTAAATGCTCCAAGTGTTCATCATCTGAACTTGAAAAAATGGTCAAATCATCCAAATATATAACTACAAACTTATACCCCACAAATTCTATGTCCATTACCCTTTGAAAAGCGGCACTTGCGTTCATAAGGCCAAATGGCATTCTTACATACATGAACGTTCCCCAGGGTGTGGTAAAAGTTTTTTTCTTCTGATCTTCTTTTCCAACTACTACCTGATTATATCCGGAGAAACCATCAACCATAGACAATCTATATTCTCCTGTCACTTTCTGTAAAACATAGTCCATCTTAGGAAAAAGATAATTATCTTTAAGTAATGCCCTGTTTAAATTCCTGAAGTCAACGCATAACCTTATTTCTCCATTTTTTTCCTCACAGAAACTAGATTAGAAACCCAGTCTGAATATCTGAGTGGTACTTAATTTTTGCCTGCAACAATTTCTTCACTTCTTTTTCAATTGGAGCAAGGAACAATGGATTGATCTATCTAAGTTTCTGTCTATGAGGCTTGATCCCATCCTTCAACGGTATCTTGTGCCGAATTATGTGTAAGTCATGTGTTTTCAAATCCTCATAGGACCATGAAAACACATCCATATATTTTTTTAAAAGTTCAATGTACCTTTCTTTATAATTCTTAGGGACACCCTTGAATAACTTGAAAATATTGGGCTCCTGTTGAGTTCCCAGATTACAATCTTCCATCTCACCCTCTTGAGGTACCTTCTTTGGATTCAGTTCTACATCATTTGAATAAAATAATCTTTCAAGAGGAACTAATCCTCTGGGCAATATTTTTTCTTTCACCTGGATTATTTTCTGATCACCTATCGATTGCTTAAGATTTTTCAAGTCTTCATTCTAGTCAATCTGTTCACTTTCTTGGTCTATTTCAATATCTTCAAAATTTTCAATCATTGTTAGAAAATTTTTTATCTACTCATCATCTTCAAATACCTATCAGTGCTTACCAATGTCAGGAATAGAGGGTCTGTGCCTCATTTCTATTTCATATCTCAGTTTCGGATTTATAGGTGGCTTGAAAGTACTAGTTGCAACTGCCAGCGAATCTACCATTATGTTTTCTTCTCTTGGAATGAATTGAAGATTCAAAGCTTCAAAATAATTTTCAATCGAGTCCCATACTTCATTCATATATGATCTTAGCCTTGGATGCTTGGTTTGACAAAGGTTTTTAATCTGTCTTATAATCAACTCCGAATCACCAAAAATGGAAATACACTGGATTCCCATTTGTTTAGCAGTTTGAAGACTTAAAATTAATGCCTCATACTTAGCTACATTATTTGTTGATTCAAATTCAATCTTAAAAGAAAAAGGTAAAATATTACCTTCTGGAGATATCAGTAAAAATCCAGCTCCTGTGCCATCTTTTGAATAGGCACCATCAAAATAACACTTCCAATTTTTTTTTGAACACAGCTCATTATGTACAATTGTTGAAGAGAGTTGCTTCTCATAGTCTTCAACAAACTTTGCATCTTCATGCAGCATAAAAAGGAAAGAACTTCTTTTTCTTGACCATAAATAGGGGAATTTTCGGCATCGTTCTTTGTGGTAGTTTTAACAAATCTTGTTTCTCTATATAACATTATTTCTTCCCCATTAAAAACAGGAATAATATCCTGCCCTGCCTCTTTTTTCATACAGATGATCAAATCTGTTCATTACTTCTTTAATCTCTATCAACTTCTTTTTAGTGGTCTTCCTGCAAGTATTTTTAAAAATCAACTTGTTAATCTCTACAGCATATAGGATCATATCTTTAATATAATTTTCCTCTAACTCATGATCATTCTTTGAATCAATGAAATCAATAAAATTATTTTCCCATATGGCTCTGTTAATAGTCTTCTGCTTATTTGCCATAACCTGCTCCTCAAAATCTCTGACAATGCTTCTCTCTTCTGATACAATAGTCAAAGATCCCAGACTGCTTTCATCTCTCCAATGATTTCATTCCAGATGATATCTTTAGCTTGTATCAAAGTTATATTTCCCTTCAATTTCTCCTTTAGACTCTTTATATCAGCATTAGTTTGACAATTTGTCATGTACTTATCAATTTCTCCATCCTTGGCCTACATTATTTTTGTTACTGTTTCCAGATCATTCTGTGCCTTTTTGAGATCTTTCTCTGCCATTTTCAGTTTAGTGTTTAATTGAGATAATTTTGATGTTGGATCATCATTTCTAGATGGCAAAATGATGGCACAGGAATGGGAATCAATCTGGTTTTTCTGTTTCAGCACAGTTTCTTTCAACTTAGAAATTTCTTCTTCTTTCTGTAAGAGCTGCTGAAGAAGGCTTTCCTTTTCACTTTCCACTTCTGCCACCTCTATTGCCATCAAATTCTCCCCTATAGGTAATTTAAACTTTTTCTTCAATACAGGAATCTCTTATTTTCACTTTGTTGTAATTTCTGCACAGTAAACCTATCATTTGGATCTACTCCAATCTTCACAATTATCTTCTTTAGTTCTTCATTTTGGGTTGTTAAAGCCCTGGAGTTGGCTTTCTCCAATTTCAGTTGCTTGATCACCTTCCCTAGCATATTCTCTGCCTTAAGAGCCATTGCTTTAGTCTTGGTTAGATCATTCACTATTAATTAACCTGTTTGCATGTGTAAATTGACTTTATCAAGCAAAGGAATCTTTCTCACATCAACAGTTAAATTTATAGTATTGAAATTATTTGATGACCCTATAGTCATATCAAAAGGGTAAGAAAGAGAAATTTTAAACTAAAATTTTCTAGATCCATGGCAGTCAACGATCTTGTCTGGTCCAGAGTTACTTGATATTCACCATGTGACTCCATGCTAGCCTTTAATCAAAGGTATTTTCTCCTGAGCATATCCATGTCTTCTTGGTGAGGCTGGAACATTATGTTCATCTCCTAGTTGAAGCAAGAAACCAAGTTGAGAACCTGCTATGTCTTCATTGAATTTTGTTCTCTTTTCGGCTCTCTTCTCTTCGTCTTCTGAATCTACAACCACCTCTTTACTCATCTTACTTGATTTTTCAGATATGATAGGAGTTTGTATGTTAGAACTAGCATAACCTGCAAAACTCTTATTGGTTAACTTCTATATGTCAGGTCTACTATCATGAACAAATGCTGAGTAACCATTTTCAACTCTCCTGTTTTAAATTACTTTATGAGGATCACAAGCCCATTTATCTCCGAACAACAAGTGCATACCATCTAACATCTTATTAACCTCATCAGCTTCTTGTCTCATGTTGACTATAAACAGACCTACAGACATAGGTAACTTAAACATGTGACCCTTTTTCATTGGGAAAAAACATATTTGGTCAACATTCAAACTTTGCCTAATGAATTCTAAGGCAAATAATCTCATAGGAAAAAATGTGGGAAGCCTATATGGTTCTATCCCAGCCCCATAAAGTCTAATCTCTGAGTAATCTTCATACACATAAAAATATCCAAATTTACAATTTTTACCCAACTGAAGAAATTCTTGAGCCTTTGGCAAGAAACATGGGGGATAAACCCCATTCAAAATCTTATAGGTAGTAGACATGAAATGATTTGAAAAATCAAACAGCCCCTCCTCTTTTTGTTCCTCTCTTACTACATTAGTCCAAAACACTATTGGTTGCCTCTTTTTATTTATATCCATGATGTTCAACCCCAAATGCAAGAATTCTTCCGCATTTTGATATAAAATGTGGATAAATGATAAGAGAAGGGAACCTGAATGACCCAGTGAGTGATAAACTCGTGAGTTGAGTATTGATGACCTCATACCAGTAAGAAGGTATATCTAGCACTACTCCCAGCTTCATCATTAACGCAAATAGTCCCAGTATTGATTTATCAATTAACTTGTTGTCATCCTTTCCTAGTAAATTTAGTATACACCTTAGCACTGGCCGAACTTCTGCATCAAAAATTTCCATGGAGAATTATTTACTATCTGATGCAAACCGCTTCGTGTCTAGCCTTAGGAAGAAGGCAAATTGGGTGAATGCTTGTCCTGCAAGATTGTCATAATACGTTGCCAATGATTCGTCAGTGAATTGAACATAATATTCAGACTTTGGGTAACATAAGGCTTGATGAATTAACAGGGCCGAGACTTGTAGAACATTATCTCCTAGGAAATTCATTACAAAACATTTACCAGGATACATAACAGATAACAGCCAGTGCAAAAACTTAGGAAAAAGATGAGTCCTAGGGATACATGCAGATAGTACGCCTGACTTACCATGGTAGAGAAAATAGGACATGCTTTGTCATTCAAACAGACCTGTTGATAGAATGGGAGGTTTTCTAAAGAGAAAATGGTATCTCGAATATCCCTCTCAATTTCCATGAGAGGAATATGACTGGATAAGCTGGAGAGGGATTGACTTTTTGCCATGATACAACTTAAGGTGGCCAACAGTGATGGAAAACACTGGTGCAATCAGGGTTGACAAATACAAAGGAATAACATTTAACTTTTGAAAAGAAAAACACGTTTAAATAGATGGCGCAGGGTCTTGAAATTAAATGTTGATTTGATGCACAAGAGACCATTAAATGATATCGTGACGTCGCTGAAAGCTATCACCAACCTGCAGCTTACGTCACTGCGGAAGGCCTCTGGGGTACGGAGCGCTCATCATGGCCTTTCCCCCACAGTGAATCCATACCATTGATCAAGATCGTCTGATCAGTCAATGGGGTCAAATGTGGAGGCACCCTCCTCATTAACCTGTGCGTTGAATGTGCCCACGGGTTACCGTCTTTATCCTCTGAAAATAAAATCCTCAGATCCCGCTCGATTACGTGCTCAATCATTAACCGAAGCATTAGGACCCACCTTCGTGGATCCTTCAAAGTGTTGAACTTTAAATTTACAAAAACATTGCAACTTTAGTTAAAGTATGAGGAAGCTCTACTTTAACACATATTTTATATATTTCTCCATTTTTTTGTATTTTCAAATAATTAAAATAAAGGATATTTCATATGGGCCATAACACCTCCAACGAAATCTAGCTCAGAAATCACCCATATCAACTTTCCACAACTTTTTCCCTGCAACACAACACAACCTCAACAGGAATTGCGTTGTACCATTAGACTGAAGCTTTGGCTAATGCCGAAATGTGGAAATGAAGTGTAATCACATCTCCTGAGTAGGCACTCAAAGTCCCCCAAGGATGAAGGTGGGATTCCCACTCAGGAACACCCTGTGCTAAACATCATTACAATCTTAGCTAAACAGCTGAAGAGAGCAAACAAATCTTAACAAACCATATCAAAATAATAATCAAAACATATCCTCTATGGCTTACATCCCCTTCCTTATATAAGTGGTGAGCTTCCTCACCCTTGGCCCCACTCATTAAAGCCACTACTTCCATGCATGGAGTATCCCTCCAAAAATGCGTTGTCCCACAATGAATTCCACTCCTCCATGACAGCACTTTTGATCATAGAAAATTGGCTCTGAAGGATAAACTCACGAAGATCAAAAAGGAAAAAGAAGACACCGTGACGAAGTATTTAACAAATTTTTCCCAATGTCTAGATTAGCTTACGAGCGTCGGCATTAGTGTCGCTGATGATGATTTGGTGAGCCTAGCTCTTCTAGGAATATCCAAGAGTTGGCATAGTTATCAGGACTTTTTCAATGGATGGGAAAAGCTTCCAGATTGGGAACGAATTTGGTTGCATTTGGTTCAAGAAGAATTTAGGCGGAATACCAGAGATGGATCTTCATCTAAGAATGAAGATGAGGAAGATTTTGCTTTGGCTTCCAAGGAGAATAAATGGAAAGGAAATAAATTCCATTCCAAATATGAGTCCGGTAAATATGGCAAGAAGCGCGACATGTCGAGAGTGAAGTGTTTTCACTGTCACGAGCATGGACATTATGCCACTAATTGTCCACAAAAGAAGAAGAACAAGAAGGCTTCAGGATCTGTAGTTGGTGAGGCTTTGGCCTCACAATTTGAGCTTGAATTATCACTCATTTCATGCATGGTGTCAAGTGCAATGGGATCAGTGTGGTACATGGATAGTGGTGCAGCCTTTCACATGACGGGAGACAAAGAAATTACCAGTAGCTTGTAGGAGAAGGACCTTCATATGCATATCAAAATGTGTGATGACGGATGATAAAGTGTTGTCAGGATTGGTACAATTACCTTCCAGAGACAGTCAGGTAAACCCTTTCAATTAAAATATGTAATGCATGTACCAGGCTTGAAGAAAAATTTAGTCTTAGTTGCAATGTTGGAGGATAGAGGCTATGATGTTGTTTTCAGTGAAGGAAAATCTTTCTTGTGAAACAAACAACAGGACAAGCCAAGAAGATTAGGATTCGAGTTAAGAATATCTATAAACTTGATGTAGATGGCTACGCAGCATTGATGGGTAAGGCAGAAAAAGTGGTGAGCCAAGATGAGGGTGAGTTATGGCACAAGAGATTGGGAAATCTTCACCACGGAGAATTGAAGGTCATGCAACAGATTTATACTGGTCTTCCCAAGGGTACACTTGCGCAGTCAGACACATGTAAGGGATGTACTATGGGGAAGTATGCAAAGGCCACTTTTCACGAGAAGGAGAACCGAGCCTCAGAGATCCTTGAGAGAGTTCACTCAAACATGTGTGGATCATTCTCTACTGCTTCGAAAGCAAATCATAAGTACTATGTGATATTTGTTGATGAATTTTCTGAAAAGTGTTGCATCTAATTCATGTAGAATAAAGATCAGACGTTCTCAAAATTTCTTGAGTTCAAAGCACGTCTAGAGAAATACATGGGAATCATGTGAAGGCTCTTAGGAGAAACAATGGTGGTGAGTACATCTCCAATGAATCAATAACTTCTACATCAAAGAAGGAATTCGAAGAGAACCGATTGTGCCTCATAACCCACAGCAGAATGGGGTCGCAGAAAGAAAGAATAGAACAATTGTGGGTGCGGCATGAGCGATGTTGCATGATTAGGGCCTACCATTTCATCTGTGGGTGGAAGCATGCAACACAGCGATATTTGTGAAAAACCTTTGTCCTCATCGGATACTTGGCATGAGTACACCATACGAGGCTTTTACTAGTAAGAAACCTTATGTTTCAAATTTTAATATTTTTGGCTCATCTATTTATGTGCATGTGACCAAAGACGTCAGGAAGAAGCTAGAACCAATAGTTGAGATAGGGGTATTTGTGGGTACACTTAAACTCCCCACAACTATCAGGTGTATTTTCCAAATATCAGAATGATTGTTGTGCAACGAGATATAAAATTTGATGAGGAGAAAACCATGCGATTATCCCTTGAGAGGGAGTTGGATTTGTATGCAGAGGAGGAACTCTTGGTTCCAAAGAATTAACCTGAAGATGTGGAGCAGCCACATGGAGAGGATCATGGAGTGGCAGAAAACACTCATGCAGAGCCATCCACCAAAAATGGTAGAAGGCGTACCACGGAAGTTGATAGATTGAGACTTGATGCAGCAGAGAATTTAGGAGCCCCTACTTCACTACGCAGATAGAGACAAACTCCAGATAGGTTTACTGGATACATGGCTCTTATGAGCAAGTGTATTGTGACAGAACCATCTTCCTTTCAGGAGGCAATGCACCAACCAATTTGGTTTGATGCTATGGTAGAGAAGTATGACTCCATCGTCAAGAACAGTGCATGGTAGATTGTCCCAGGACCAGTCGGCAAATCAGTGGTTGGATCTAGATGGATCTATAAGGTGAAGCAATATTTTGATGGGAGTGTGGAGAAGTACAAGGCTATATTTGTGGCCCGGGGATTCTCACAAGTCAAGGGGATCGACTATGATGATACTTTCACACCAGTCGCGAGGTACTCTTCCATTAGATCTATCCTTGCACTCTCAGCGTAGATGGGGTGGAGCATTCATCAGATGGATGTGAAAACTATGTTTCTCAATGGAATTATTTAGGAGGAAGTGTACATATAGCAGCCAGAAGGTTTCTAAATCTTTGACAGTGAGTCACATGTGTGTCGACTCAAGAGAGCAATGTATGGGTTGAAGCAAGCACCTTGTGCTTGGTACACTCAGATTGACAGCTATTTCACCGAGTTGGGCTTCACCAAAAGTGAAGTGGATGCAAACTTGTACCAGATTGTGGTTGATGGTAAGCTCTTGATTATCATACTTTATGTTGATGATCTAATTTTGACAGGTGATGAGCAGTTGATACACTCATGAAAGGAGGATCTTGCAAGGGAGTTCTAAATGAAGGACATGGGACTCCTTCACTATGTCCTTGGTTTGGAAATATGGCAACGGAATGATGAACTTTTTTTTCTCAAGGAAAGTATGCCAAAGATATATTGGGTAAGTTTCACATGGAGAGTTGTAAACCCATTGACACTCCTCTTCCACTAAATTGGAGGAAATAGGATGCTAATTCAGGAGAAGCAGTGGATGTTACTGTCTACAGGCATCTAGTAGGTTCATTGATGTACTTGGTGAACACCAGACCAGACATTTGTTACGCAGTTAACCAGCTGATTCAAGCTATGGTTAAGCCGACCAAGCTCTTTTGCAAGGCAGGGAAGCATGTATTGAGATATCTCAGGGGCACTACAGAGTATGGATTATGGTATAGACGGACAGAGGGAGTGAAGCTTCAAGGCTTCACGGATGCAGATTGGGTAGGCCGTCCATCAGATAGAAAGAGCACATCAGGAGGGATATTTAGCATAGGATCAACAGTATTTTCTTGGTACAATAGCAAGCAATGATCTCTAGCACTCAGTTCAATCGAGGCAGAGTACATGGAAGAAAATTTAAGCTGCATGTGAGGTCATCTAGATGTGAAATATCCTGGTTGGTTTGTTTCGTTCTCAGATGGATCCGACAATGATACATTGTGATAACCAGGGTTGTGTTAAAATATTGGTTAATCCAGTGTTTCATGATAGGTCCAAGCACATAGAAATTTGGTACCACCATCTCAAATATTTTGTTCAGAGGCGCATTATGTTACTTCAGTACATTCCCACAGAAGATCAGGATGCAGATATTCTGACGAAGGCGCTCACCAGGAGAAAATTTGAATACCATAGAGGCGGGATCGGGGTGGCAGACAATCCCTTTCTTGTTGAGAGGGAGTTTTGAAGTCCAAAAATAAATTGCAGCACACACACTAGTGTGGGACCAATAGGTCCTAGCAGCACCTACACTAGTGTGGGTAAATTTTGTGCAGTGTCTAATTTAATTTTCCCTTAATTAAATTAGATAATAAAATACAATCTTATCTCATAATCACTTGTAAAAGTTAACATAAGTGTGATAAACTCAGTTATCTCATGAATTTCGAGTTGACGGTGGTTGGTGAGGCATGCAGAGTAATTCTATTAGTTATGGAGTTCGAATTGCAGTTGGTGCACTAGTTTAATGCATGTGTAATCAGTTAACTCGGTTAGGTGAGTTAGAGTCAGTTGAACTAGTTGTAACTGTTTGTTGCACTACTGAGATACCAAGTGAATTAAATATTATTTAATTCAAAATTAGTGAGTTGTCATGCAATTGATGATTTACTATTAATAGTTGCATGCATGTTAGTTCCAGTGGAGACCCAGTTGAGACAAAGGTGAAAGGGAGGTTAACTATCAGTTGTGTGATTAGTAGGTTGCTTGCATGAAACTAGACATCCATTGGAGTTACCATGATCCTTGTGCAGTTTAGGAAGGCCAAAATTCCTAAAGAATAGGGATTGCATTCATCAGGAATTTTGCAAGAAAGGCAGCTTGTTTAGAGGCTGAGAATTGGCTAAGTGTTGGTCAGTTTTGTCTAGGACAGTGTGAGACAGTTAGCAGAGTGCAGGAGACTCTTGTGAGAAGAGTGCATTGTAATTTTTTCATGATTCCATGGTTAATATACAATATAAGATAAAGGCGTTTTGAGCAGCAAGCTTTCCCAGGGAAATTATATGTTTCATGGTTTGATTTTATTCTTTCTTTGCTTCATGTGATTGGTGATTGTGTTTAATTTCCACAATTGATTTGTAGAATTGATTCAGTATCTAGCTTTAGTACATTGTTAGATTGGATTGAATCCATTGATATACATATTTTTGTATAATTTCTACAAATGTAAATAGTATGTAAATGTAGAACTAGATTCGTGAGTCGGAATGTAGCAAAGTAGGTAATTGTTATGTTTTGGGACTGGTATGTGTAGGTACACATGTTGTATATTTTGAGGCTAGAAGGATTGGTAATGTAATTATTTACACATATTAATAAAATAAACTATTTGTAGAATGAAAAGACAAAAACAATAATGGGGGGCTAAGACTCCATAGACAGGTGAATTAAAGGGGCTTATATGATTTAATAATCATATAAAGTGATCATGCACATAAGAAAAGTACATGAAGGGCATGGGTGAATTCCAAGTGGCAGAAGGAGGGAATTCACATAAAAATGAGGGTGTTAGCTCTATGAAGGGTGTTAGTGACATATTCCTATGCTATGGGGAGTACGAATGACTTTGGTGAGAGATTATAGAAAGACGACCATGGAAGCATGGTTTCCATGGTGAAAATGGAGGCCTGAAAGGCTTCTAAAGGCAGTAGAATTCCTAGAAGCCATGGGACTTTTGGTTGGAGGTTGTCGGGCGTGGTACCTTGGCTATGTGAGGCTTGGAAGGCCTGTGAGGGAAATGGAACTCTTGGAAGATGAAGGATTGTTAGTTGGAGGCTAACATGCTTGGTACCTTGTTCGGTTGTTGTTGGTATTGAGTATGTACCTCGTTTTTTGGAAAGTTGATGCTGATGCCCCATGGAGTTAAAGCTCCAGCTTAGGGGTGATTTGCTATTGAAAGAAGAGAACATGTGTTCTATGGTTTGGTGGAACATTGAAATTCTACAGCCAGTTGCACCATTTAAAATATAAGAAATTGTCTTATGTGTTGTGTTGTATTTTCCACTGCAATGCTTATATATAGATGTATATATTTCCTTATGGTTGTGAAATGTATATGCATATTAATTAGATTAATTATGTTATATTGTGTCTATGATTGTGTTGTGCATATGAGTGTGCATTTAGATATGAATTACAATATGTTGGTAATTCTCATAAGAAGGAAATTTTCAAAGCATAGGTTGCCAAGGATTATCTACCATGAAAATTGGGCCTTAGGAGAGGTAGAGGTGAGTCGACAATGGTCGGGGTACGTTGCATCTCACATTGTTGAATTTTAAAAAATTCACAAAAATTAACTAAATTATAAATATACTTTAAATTATTTCCATTAAATCCATAAATAACTAATATATTAGTTAATATATATACATTTGAAGCAACATGTTACGAGTTTCTTAACCATGGAGATTCACCCCCACATTACCATATATGAAAATATGTTATGTTACAATACAATAGGTCAATATCATTTTTTTTAATATATGATATTTTTCTTCTAACTTGAAGTTTCTTACAAACCTGGATAAAACTTTTAATCGTTCCAAATTTTGGTATCCATGTTATCAACGTTCTCTTATTCCAAAAAATTGTGCAACATAATATAAATGCAAAATTTATACCTTGAAAAAAGGGTTAGATTGTTATATTATTGGGTATGTTAGATGGTTTGGACCTTCAAACTATATGGCCATGTAATATTTATTCCCCTAGAAAAAAAAACGTGTATTTTATTTATAGGAAAAATAAAATACATTGATGCAGATGAATCTAGCATTCATATGGCACATAACCTAGATATTTTATCATTATATATTCATTACATATCAGATCAAGGATCCTCAAAAAGAATTGTTTAGAAATGTTCATGTATTTCTTTCCACTGATATTGTCACCTGCAAAGTAGTATCAAAAAGGAACACCAAGGATCAAAAGTACCATTGATCCTCTTAATATAAAACATCATAATTTTACTCTTTTTCACTTCCATCTATCACTTAAAATCATGACATCCCCTATGCATGGAAATGATGAAATTTAAAAGCTATAAACCATTATTTCCATCAACACAAAGCCACATGTAGGTGTAAACTCAAAAAAATTCATGTATTTAATAGATACGGTCCATATAAAACAATGGAGCATTTTTCCCAAAACGAAAGCTGTAAATACATCCTCTTCCAACATTTGGGATGCCTTTATAAGATCCAAAACACGTGAACTACCCTAGCTATTGTTGAGGGAAAAACATTATATACATAATCAAAACTACTAATATAAAGATATATATGTTCACTTATGCCCGGGCTTAGCATTTCTTTATTGTTTTCTTATATTTCCCACTAACCTTAAGCTAGTGCCAGTCCTTTTTTCAAAAACTAGTCAACTTGTTGGTTTTTTTTCCCTGAAAACATGTGAAAAAAAATGAGAGAAACTCCTCATTTACAAGTGATATTATAATAGAGAGGGAGAGAAGAGTGATATTTTTTTTCGGCATAAGCCATACAATTTATCACAGTCATAGGATATTTTTATATGTTTATGTCATTCATTTGTAATTCAACTAATCATAGAAAAAGTTTCAGTGCAAATAATTCAACAAAACTATTTGTTTCTAATCCAATGTCACATGAAAAAGAGTATAAGTGTGTATCCAATAAATTAATGAGTTATCCCACTCCACTAATGGAAGGGTTCTTTTGGGGTGCTCCATCAAATAAATCCCAAGGCTTTTATTTTTGAATGTTTGGTTCAGAGTGATTTTGTTGAAAATGAGCGGGTAGTTTCTTTGGGAGGGAATCCTATAAGGAATGGGTATTGTAGACCACTATTATGTGTAAAAACCCCTTCCCACATCTACCCAAGTAACTGACAAACTGGGATAAACATGCGACAAGAGGCTACTAACATGAGATTCAACCTCCTAGATGACCTTAAGGAAGTGGAACCGATGGAAACAAGACAAGCATACCTTACACAACATCAAAAACATCCCTAGGGCGTAACCCAACCTTCTAGAACCCTGAGGGAGACTGACTTTTGGACTATAGCCACAGGCATGCCAAGGCAAGGTAGCAGCTGGGTGCCTATAGCCATAGGCACAACACAGCAACCATGGGGCCATGGCCCCAATTGGTCATTTTTGTACCTACAACTCCGGGATTTGTGCCACCTTTTTAGCCCCAGAGCCTAGGTAATTTCCCGGACCTTCATGAAACTTTAGGAGATGATAAATAACATTAAAATAAAGGTATGGAAGCAATCACATCATCAATAACTCATATGGACCCCTCCTAGCGATGAAAAGAATTTCGTCAAACATGTCACCAACATTGCATCTATAGGTGTAAACAATAGATTTAAACATAGGGATCTCATACTTATATGAGAATCGCTAAGAATAATTTCTCCCTTACATCATTAGATGCAATACAATCTATTTTACCATAGATCCATCGTGCATTCATTCACCAGTAAAAACATGGATAGATCCATACATCATCATCGATAAAATACATGCTTATAACCAGCATAATGACAACAGAAATACCATGGTTACAACAGCCCCACATAATAATCAGTTCAATTATACATCAAATACCAAAGGAATGATATTCTCATTAATGAGTGTAAAAACCAACCGGATATGGGACTTCCACGTTCCACCTAAACATAGATTGGTTGAGCCAAATCTCTCTTTAGCCAATCACCCTCGTGCCATATTCCAAGCATTTATGTGGGACTCAAACCGAAAGAACCAAACAGGGCATCCCGAGGTTAAACCACCTGACCCTCATCAAATAGAAATCAATATTTACCATGATCCACACCCAATCACTAGGCCAACACAAGCATGGATATAATTGGATTCTCTCCGCCTAAACCGTGAGGAATTTTCCTATCTCCTAGTCTCTCAAGATTTACCGCAACCCATAGTCTAAATCAGGGGTCACTAGGCCCTTAAACGATACATACTCTCTAGGATTTACCATATATCCCAAACCCATGATTCCTAGGTTTTATGGAGAGAAAACCACCTCTTAGTATTTACCGCAATCCAAACCCGGATTACTAGGCCCTAAACCGAGGCAACACATGAACCAGTTCCATAATCATTCATAGATCCACCTCACCCAGCTTCAAATCCATCTAACAATCTAGCTAAACCAAAATGTGAGAACTCCATAACACCATGGATATCCGAAAATGGCAAGGCTAGGTTGAATACATTGTCACACCTGGAAAAAACCCATGCCAAGACAACAAAGAGCCACATGCAATACCATGCAAGCCAAATCTAGTAAGGAAATAATACACACAGATTAATACCTACAAATAATCTTGTTGTAGTTGTTTGCTTCTTGCTTCTCTTTACTTTCTTCCTCCTTTTTCATGTTTTCTTATCTTTCTTAATCCAATGCCAAAGTGCTCCAAAAACTCTAACTTTCCAAGAGCGAGAGATATATAGAGAGATAATAACGAGAGAACTCCAAAAATTCACTGACAAAAGGTACCAACTGATCCTCATAAGCATTTTTATAGAAGATGCCTCTATTTTCTTCATTTTCCATTATTTTCCTTCATTTTCCTCCTCACATGCAACCTATGACCTTTCATCTCCCTTTTCTCCTAATTTCCATTATTTTCATAAACAAATGTGCCAAAAATGTCATTTTTCCTTTCCAAAGCCTTTGTCTTTTCCTTTGCCAATTTCCCTAGCCATATTAAACCAAATTAACACCCCTAGGATGTTTTTCTCAACATTCATCTTAGAATAAGTGTCCCATCAACCGTGGTTATGGTTTTTAATTTTATTACATGGAATTTTCACCAGGGATGTTATAGAACCCTCCCTCTTAAGGGACATTTCCCTTGGTGTTCAACCACACATATACCTCAGCAAAACCACTGAAAAGAAACCATAATTCCCATGGATATTTATAACATAGCTCGATGTTGTATTTCACAATGATCGCCCTACTGAAAAGCAAACCAACATGACATCATAACAACATGAACACTATAATGACATGACACCATACTACTTATTGGAGATTTATAACATATATCATGGTGGTATTTACATCCATACACAAATTCACATACATCCAACCATCACATCTAAACATATACCAAAACATCACCAAAATATGTGCTAAAAAAAAACCAACATGACACTAAAATTTATTTGCCTCAATCGACAAACAAGAAAGAATACATGGCCCAAATCTGATCCTCCATCTCCCATGTAGCTTCTTTGGGCCCAAAGTGCTTCCATTTCCCTTTAACTTGCTCTATTGCTCAGTTCTAGAGCATGAGCACCTTTTTCTGCAATATACATTGAGGCTTCGGTTGGAATTATCCATCAGGATCCACGTGCAATACAAACCATTCAATCACATGATCAGCATATTTAACATACTTATTAAGTAAAGATATATGAAAAGCATGATGTACTTTCATTGAGTAAGGAAGTGAAAATCAATAGGCCATTGGTTCAATCCTATGAATGATATTGAAGGGTCCACAAAATCATGGTGCCAGCTTGGCATATGATCCAATCCGCAAGTAGCTCTTCTTGGGCTTGATGCGCAAGTACACCTGATCCCCAACATGAAACTCTTTAAACAACCTATTCCTATCCTACGTTGATTTCTAATTCTTCTTTATCACCTGCATTTCTTGTTTTGTTTCTACCAACATCTCTGGTCCAATCAATACCATGTTAATTGAATCATGCCAACTAATAGGAGTGTTGCAACTTCGCCCATACATAGCCTCAAATGGACTCATATTCAATGAATCTTGATCCCTGTTGTTGTAGGAAAACTCTACCAGTGGAAGATACTCTTACCACTTGCATTGTTTATGCATCACATACATCCTCAACATATCCTCTAGTATCATGTTGACCCTCTCAGATTTTCCATCTATCTACGGATGATAAGTTGTGTTGAAGGAAAACTTAGTGCCCAAACCTACAAACAGCTCCTTCCAAAACTTGGAAGTGAACTTTGCATCCCTATCAAACACAATATTCTTTGGAACACCATGAAATTTGACTATGTCTTGGATAAACACCTATGCTACATTTCTAGCTGAGTATGTAGTCTTCACCTGTATGAAATGTGCAACCTTTGTTAACTTTTCGAGCACAACCATGATGGAATCATTTTGTCTAGTTTTCTTAGGAAAACCTATGATGAATTCCATGGAAATGGCCTCCCATTTCCACTCTGGAATTGCAATTGGATGTAGCAGTCCACCTAGATGTTTACACTCTGCCTTAACCATCTGACAATCCAAAAATCTGGCTACAAACTCTGCCACATCCCTCTTTATATTCAGCCAATAGTAGAACCTATTTATTATAGTCAATGCTTTCTGGTAACCTGGGTGACCCAAATATGGTTTCACATGAAACTCCCTCAAGATCACCTTCTTGAGCTCACTGTTTTCTAGTACATATATCATGTCTCTAAATCTAACCAATTCATCTATTGTGGGATGGTAATCCAAATCATGTACACATGTACTTGTACATGTACCTATACATGTACCTGTACCTACACCTATACCTATACTTATACCAACACTTGTACTTGTACCTATACTCTGCTGCAACATGTGCACAGTCATCATATACATGTGATCCTATTGACCTGCCTGCAAGATCTTATCATGTAGGTTTGTCCCATAGGAGCTCATCATTGTTAAGTGATTTACTTGTACCCGCTTTCTAAGAGCATCTGCGACCATGTTCTCCTTTCCTTTGATGTACCTGAACACGAATTCAACCTCGTTGATCATGCCAAACCTTCTACCCTTCCTGACATTTAAATTCAACTGGTCAAACAGGTACCTCAACCCAATGTGGTCACTCATCAATAAAAACTGCCTTCGAAGAAGATATTTCGTCCACATCTTCAGTGCATGAATGATCCTTGCTAGCTCAAGATCATGTGTTAGGTAGTATTGCTCGTGCTCATTCAATTTTCGTGACTCATAGCATACCACCTGTCCATCCTTCATAAGGACCCCACCAATTCCTCCCTTGCAAGCATGTGTACACACAACAAAATTCTTGTCCATATCTGCAATATTTAACACTGGAGCATGTGTCAACAAATTCTTAAGCTACTCAAAACTAGCCTCACACTCTTATGTCCAATCAAACATCTTAAATTTCCTCTGCAATGATGTAATAGGATAAGAAAAATGTGATATTTCCTGATAAACCTCTTGTAATAACCTGCCAATCCCATGAATGATCTCACCTCATATACACTCTTAGGAGCTACCCACTCCATGATGGCCCTTATATTTTTTGGATCTACTGCAATTCTCTCCTTGGAGACAACATTTCCCAATTATTGTACCACAATCTGGAAGAAACTGCATTTGTTGAGATTAGCATAAAATGTATTCTCTCTCAACAACCTCAACATTGATGTCAAATGCTCGAAATGCTCTTCCTCATTTTTAGAATACATCAATATGTCTTTAATAAACATAATTGCAAACGTGTCTAAATAAGGAGGCAACACACTGTTAATCAAACACATAAATGTATTTGGGGCATTAGTCAAACTGAATGGGACTACAAAAAACTCATAACACTCGTACCTGTTCCTAAATGTGGTATTGTAGATGTCCATCTCTTGGATGTGTAATAGATGATAGCTCGATCTCAAGTCAATCTTAGAGAGCATTATTTCTCCCTTCAGGTAATCGAACAAATTATCAATGCTTAGTAGTGGGTACCTATTCTTGATGTTCACTTTGTTCAGTTGCCCGTAGATAATGCACAATTTGAGATTTCCATCTTTATTCTTCACGAACAACACCGGTGCACCCCATGGCGATACACTTAGTCTATGTACCCATTTTCAAGCATTTATTTCAACTACAAATTTAAATCTACCAACTCAGGTGTTTTCATCATGTAAGGTGATTTTGATCCTAGACGTGCCCCTGGTACCAAGTCAATAGAAAATTCTACCTCCCTGTGAGGTGGAAACTTGGAAATATCTGCTGGGAACACATCCTAAAACTACTACAAAACTAGATACCTGCTCAAAATATCTACATCCTCAACCCATTTACCTTTTTCACTGGAGATATGAATTGCAAATAGTACACACCCTTTCTTATGACTGTGCTTGTCTTGCATGGTTGTCACCATCCTAATTGATGTGACCTTCTTCTTTCCCTGTAAAACTCTTGGTTCCCCATTGTCGTCCAAGAATTCAATGGATTTATCATAGAAATCTATCTTGGTCCTGTAAATATATAACCAATCCATACCCAATAGCATATTGTATGAACCCATTGGCAATATGTTCAAGTGCAATGCAGTAGGCATACCATTTAACTCAAATGCACAAGCTCTCACTTAATGGTGAACTATTTTCTTCTTACATGTGGCCAACTGCACTAACCAAGATTCTGCATGCATTTCCTTACTCAAACCACACTTATCCACAAAGTCAGGACTAACATAGCTATAATTAGATACAGGGTCAAACTAAATAGAAAAAACTTGATCACAAAGCTTACCGTCCATCTCAATGATAGAATTTCAGTGATCTGCATGCTTGTTGTCCACTGCTGCATAAATATGAGGAATGATCTGCCCAACATCCCCAAATATTAGGCCTACCTCCCTAGTTTTGTGGACAATGTCTCTTAATATTCTCCTCACTGCATGTCCAGCACTTCAACCGTCCCATACCATTACCTCCATGTTATTGTTGTGATCTAGTTGCTATTGTGGCCTATTTCCTTGTCCTCCTGCATTAAATTTCTCTTGTGGTGCCACATTTTCTTTCTCTTCTGAATTATAAGGCCTTTCTCTTTTTGGTTTCCATTTACCTTTACCTTTGTCCTTCCCTTTTCGTCCTTGTTGAGACTCATTCTTGGGCTTTGACTATTCATAACAATGGTTTAGCTTCCCAATGACTTCCTCAAGTGTATGAGGCTCATCATACTCAATCCAATCTCTGAAAGTGAATGGAAAGCCACTTAAAAAATTCTAAACTTTAGCTTTCTCATCCTCAATACATGGTACATACCTCAATAGCTCCAAGAAATTTGTTGTGTACTCCTCATATTTCATTTATCCCATATTTAGCTCATAAAATTCTTTGGATTTTTTGTTGTAGTATCTCTCTGACAAGTATTTCTTCCTGAAAATTATTTTGAACTCGTGCCAACTCAATTCATCTGTTCTGATGTCTCTGACCTCCTTCACATCTTCCCACCAAATTTTTGCTTTACCTCTAAGGCCAAAGATATAAATCATAGACTTCATGTTATCTGATTACTCATGAAACTCAAAGAAATTATTCATCCCAAGTATCCAAGCTTCTACCTCTACTTGTTTCTTCAAGTCCCCATAGAAATTAGGTGGCTTTTCTTTCATAAATTCATCTGAAATGTATCCCCTATCACTCCTCTTGTAAGGATGATACCAATGACGATCACAATGTTTATCTGAAACAGAACTAGGATGCTACCTGTACTCATCACCCCTCTTATCCAAAGTGTCCAAAAGCCTACCATATCTCATTATATCAGCTCTATCTAACCTGTGTCTACTAGGAGACCTACTGCCATATGCCCCATTAGTTTTTTCCTCCTATACATAGTTGTTCCAAAGTGGCCCTTGTTTCTGCAAATATGATAAGCTCTAAAGAATTATTGCATTCACCTCTGCTTGTTTCTCTTGTGCCTATGTGAGTCTTTGTTTGTCTACCTTAAAACTACTTATTTCTTCCTTTAGGTTTCTCAATGTGTCTTCCAAATCAGAATATTTCCCACCATGCTGCTCAAATGACTCATAAGGATATTCCTTGTAGTATACCATCTATCTTTCTCCTACAAGCCATAATATGTCATCTAAACCAAATAACAATAAACCAACGTACCTTATTGTAATTTGGGGATGATACTTCCTGCAAGATCAACCAATCAGCGTAATATATGTATATATAAAATTATAACAGTATTCATTACACATGGTATAATATCGCATAATCATCATTCTAGTTGGAGTCCAGTCATGGATGCATAACCATACCAAGTACACTTCGTGACCTAATGCATGACAACCTCAACCATGCCAATGCAACTTGACCCCACACCATCACAAGCATGGACTGTTGGTCGGTTTAATTGTCGGATTAAACCTCTCAATATTAATTATCAATCCGGGAGTTGTAAACGCGAGTTGTACTGCATATTGGCTCATCTTACTGGTCAAAATATAGATATATTCCTTTGTAATGATAAACTAGATACTGGAATGAAACACACATTTTCTCACAAATAAACAATCTTGAAAATGAAACTTACTAAACTAATTCTTATCAAGCAAACTTCATGCTACAATAAAACTACAAAGCAATCCTCAATCATGTAACATTCTCGCACTCGCATTCTACTTTTTAAATCTCCTATGATAACTTAAAAACCTTAATCTATTAACTCTTGAAACTAACACTTGAAACTGACACTTGAAACTAAACTTGAGGTAAGAAAAAAGGACACACATTATAAACTCACACCTTAAACTAACTAAAACTATTCCTGAAAAAAAACTCAGTATTCAAATTAACAAGAGTAAGCTATTGCTAGAATAAAACTACTTCACTCTATGTAAAAATAACATCTAAAAGATCCTATTCAAAATATCATGATAACCTTTCAATTCAAATATTTAAATCTAAATGAAATGAATTATTCAATAAACAAGCTCACTCTTCAAAATCAAATCATGTAATTGGATCACACTGCATTCAAATTGCTCTCTCTACCTGCACAATTACAGCCACACTCAAACTTGTGCTTATAAATAAATGATTATACTACGAAAACATGAATGATTCTAATTAAAAATAAATCTAATTATTAAGGAAAATCCCTGGATACATAAACAAATCAAACTAAATCCTGCAAACACTCAAACGAAACCAAGTAAGGCAAACCATTACTAAAACTCAAAGCATTAAAATCTGTTCTAAATCTGATCACTCAAAAATGATTATATTCATATAACTAAAACGATTAAGAAATTCCAACTCTTATTAGCTTTTAACCATAACAAAACTCTAGTCTTAACCTAACCATATCAACACTCGCACATTCCACTCACGATCACCATTGTCTTACTTTTTCCTGAGTATTAATCACAGAATTATAATGTTGCAAACTTGGTAACGTATAGTAATTAAATAGAGCCTAAAGAATTCATTTCTCAGTGAAGACGCTCGCTTAATTCATTTAACAATTAAAAAACTGGATTTGTAGCATTCTATTCGAGCTTACCGAAGTGAAATGAAAGGTTCAAGTGAAAAATGAAGTGATAACTCTAAGATCTAATCTCACAACTTTTTGAATGAAGAATACATTTATAAATTCAAATTTATGATGTTTATGATTCTATTCAAATCTATGATTCTAAGATCTATGATATCATTCAGCTACAAGACTTGTCTTCAGTGGTGGTGGGCCCTTACCACTCCTGGAGCAAGCCTAGATTAACCCAATCTACTTCGAGAAATCGCAGCAAACCATAATATGTATGTATAAAAACATTGGAGTAAATTATATATTAAAACTCAGAATTCAAAATGGTGAATATAACACAAGATGTTGTTCCCATTACAATCTCTTCTCCTCTACAAATTGGATGTTGGTTCTACATATGAGCAATTCGAACTTGCATCTGACAAATTCCACCCAGTTCTACATCTGAGAAAATCGAACTTGAGAAATTCAACCTTACATCTGAGAAATTAATTCTTTCCCCCTTGTGCACAGCCCTCTGCTTTATATATATAGCAGCAACACTGTTTCTAATTAAAAATCAATAGTTACAAAAACATGAATTTAAGATTTTTAGTTAATAAGATTTGGGAAAAATCGGAATGAGAATATTTTCTTCCGAATTCAAGTTTGATTTGGGTCAATCCGGCATCTATAAGACTTTGATCATCATGCCTTGTTGGCAGAGGCAACGCACGTCCGGAAAACTTCAATCCAATATTACGATTTATGTTTCAACAAGCAGGTAAGCCACGCATTATCTGTCACCACGCATACAGTAGATGAGGCCAACATCTACAAACCTTCATTCACATGCATTCTTGGCTCCAAGAGCTACGCAAGTGAATGCCAAGTAAAATACTATAGTCCATAATTCTCTCAGAATCAAAAAATTTGCAGTCACGTTCCATTTGCGTTATATGTGCTTGATGACGAGACGACTTAAGGTAAAAGAATAAGACCGAATCCAGATTTAGTGTCAAGTGGCGAGTGAGGTTGAAGCTTACTGTCAACCATCTACCTACAAGAACAAATAGTTGGGCACCGCCTTTGTCAGCAAAGGATCGGAGGTAGAAGATGGAATTTTCAAAGGAATTTTTATTAAGAGTGACTCCAGCTCTGACTGCCCCGAATTCAGTAATCGATGCACTGTGAAGCCGAGGTGAAAGAACTTTATTAAATCCACAAGCTCCCTGTTGTTGCAAATATGAATTAGAAGTGATTAGATGAATGTCTTTTTCCTGTCCTTCATTTCTAATTTCCCATCTGACTTCGCTGATGCAGCAGATGACCAAAATTTCATAAATGCCCTCATGTTCAGTAGTACAATTTAAGTTATTAACAAGAGCATCGTAAACTTCCTGTGGACAGTGAGCTGGTATTCAGGAATTATAGAAGATCTGCACTATATAATAATCACTCTGAGGGTTCAATATTGAGAACGAGACTTCTTAGCCTCAGTGACAACCATTCTAAAGAGATGAGCGAGGCCATAGTGTATGTACAGGGAATCTGCTGCCAAACCTCTCACTGTTGCTCTTATGCTCTCTATGTCGTTGGTGAATTCCTTCTAGCACCATGTTGCAGAGTGACTCTACGTTGCAAAGACAAATATGTGATGTTTTACCACTGCCTGTTCGACCATAAGAAAAGAATGCCCCTTTTTGTATGGCAAAATGTAGATAGAATGATGGGTTTCACCATAAACTTCTTCGAAAATGAATGTTGGTGTGATCCTTATCGAGTGTTCCTTCAAAGCTAGTGTTTTGCAAGAGAAAAACATTCTTGTGACAATGGAGGTGCGATGAATCGAACTCATGACATATCTAAACATTCTCAAAACATTCTCAACAAAATAGCATTCATCATTTTCTCAACATTATTAAAGTTGAAGCACAATCCACCATCCATGAATCATAAGTCCGGTTTTGCCAAGGTAGAGAATCTGCCACCACCTACCATCAAGAAGGCATTTATTAACGAGACTATTACACAAAACACTTATTAAATTTAATTAATAACAAGAATTTATAATTTAATTATAAATGCCTCTAATCATCAACTTAATAAGATAAAACGAATTAAAATACTAGGTACAATCATAAAACTATCTGATAAAAAATCATAAAAATATATACAAAAAGGCAACTCAACTATCCCCCACGCTGAAATTCTTGCACGTCCTCGTGCAAGCCGAAACTATAAGATGATGAAATAAGATAGGAAAAATGTCAGCAAAGATTCTAGAAAGTAACGATGAATATTCCTGATGTATTGTAATGCATTCATTCACCCGCAACATTGTTATTACTATTACTTTACCAGCTAAAATCATGTGAAATGATAAAACAAGATCAGGTACCGAAATTAAACATTATGGGGAAAAGAGTGTTACATATACTGGCTGCCTTGTCCCAAATGAATTCCCTATTTTTTTTCTGCCCAAAATCTTATGATAAGAATCAAATTTCATTGAAGAGGTGCAATTTCAAAAACACTAACACAATATTCCTGCACCTACAATAATAATCTTCTACCTAGGTTATGCATCACACATTTAGAGGAAACTACAATCAATACATATTGTCGGCAACCAACACCTTGTGAGTAATCATCATTAAGTAATTCATCACTCTGAATACCTTGAAAATTAAAGTGAGTTATGATACCAATCAACAACCTCTTTATTGAATGCTCTAAATTATGTTGTTATCCGGATTCAAAAATAAATTTCCTCTTAATCTAGTATAAAGGATTACTTTCACTAAGGGTACCACATCTTTAAAAATTCCTCACTTTTTGAAAGATATAACTCAAAGCATCATGTTCAAATTGTCTTAAAACCATTGTCCAAGAAAAATGATGAGTACTAGGGAAAGAGAAGGATAACCAAGCAAATCATAGTATGTAGTTAATTTTAATACCACAGACATGGCCCTGCTACCCGCAAGTGTCCATAACCTCGACAGGGATGTCTTTTAACCTAGCGAAATGTCAGTATCCCACTTACTAGATACAGATTCAGAGTTAGCTTATTTTCCTCTTTATATGAAGGCCATTGTCCTGGCTTGGTAACTAGCTGATGGTAGTGCCACTCACAAGAAGTAACATGAATGAACAGGCCATCTCGTGATGAGACCTCCTGTCTTCTAGCTTTTTGGTTGAAAGCCATTATTTTGGCTTGGTGACCAGTAGCAGTAATTTCATGCATGCTAGGCCTCATGAACGTGGTAGGTCGGCTCATCATGAGACCTCCTATACTTCCCTAAGACATTGTAAGCTCTGATTATGATTAACCTTCAAGGTTATTTAATAAGTGGGGAGATAGATCTACTCCTTAAGAGTAGAGGATGGATTGAAAAATTTTTAATGACTAATCATTGCTGGCTAATTCCTCTACCCTAAGGACTTATTAAAGATATCCCAGACAATGACTGAAAGATTCCTTAAGTTAAGAATGCTAGTGTTCTCATGAATAGCTCATTATGATCTTAACAAGAGTGGTCCACCATAGGGGTTTTCCAATAGTACCTTCTAAGGGAACTGAAAATATATATCCAAGATGACAACTTATTAGAGGGATTAATCATGGTTACTTTTGCAAAATCATGAGGTATTGGAGTGAATTGTACTCAACAAGATTTGTCACAAATATGTATGTTAACAATTAATGTGGATAAAAAATAGTTTTAACCACCGTGATTTAAAATTCAAAACCCTAATAGCATTATAACAGCTTTATTTATTTATTCTCCTACCCTACTTTACCCTAAAAGGTGAAAGACTCCTTTTTAAGTATAGGAGTACTTCCAATGAAGCCATGTGCGTAACAAAATGTTGATTATACTCACACTTAGTTTTAAAGAATGGACTTCAGGACATATGAAAGCATGAGAAACCAGTTGCTTCAATTGATATGGTACCAAGGGTTTCTGAATGCTGAGGAAATAAGATGTGTTGATGACTACTCGAAACCAGGATTCAATGGAATCCACATATTTATGATTCTCTGACTGATGAAAATCTTCCACAGTTTTCTAGTCATTGTCTTGGAGGCATAAAGGATCGGGTGAAAGAAAAAAGATAAATCCCTCAAGTTTAGGCTCAAATATCTGCTTTTCAAATTGACAAGAATGGTTGAGAGAGATTCTAGGGTTTTGAGTTTCAACAACATTTTCAGAACAAGTTCTGATGAAAGGTTTCTCCTCTGGTGTTCTTTGAATTACACCTTCCTGGGGTGAATGTTCTGTGGTATTGGGGGAAGTTTCCATATTCATTCCCTTTCCCAACATGGAATATGTGACATTTTGTTCAATAGGGAAATCAACGGAAAGAATAGGTGGTTCAAACTATTGTGCAACCTCATGGTTTAGATTAGGGTTTAAAAGATGGTTTGGGGTAGGGTTTTGGTTAAGGCTTGGACTATGATTTGGATTTGGATTGGGCTTAGGCTTTGAACTAGGGTTAGGTCTTGGTTTTAAATTAGGACTAGGTTTAGGTCTAGGGTATGGATTAGGGTTAAGGTAAGGTTGCACATGCGGTTGGGACCATGGAGGATGATAACTTAATGGCGCGTTGGAAAGAAATTGTGGTTGTTGTGGGTGCTCATATGATTGAATTTTCATGAGATATTGCCCTAGAGATAAGGATCCAAACGATTCTTGAGGCCATGGAGATATCTGGCTTGAGGATTACAGCCAAGAAGAGGGCCACTGTGGCCATGAAGTAGGGTATTCGATTGGAGGAGGATCAGAATTTTTCCATAAAACTGCAAGATTATAAACATGCTGAGGAACCTGCTCAGGAAAATAAGCATTATTCCAAGTATCAAATGGTGTTGGGTTTTGAGTTATACCTGGCAGTTGATTCGATTCCTTACTTGATTCCCTGAATACCTTTCGTAATTGTGGCAGTGATGGGAAATGTTCGGTTCCATGACCATCCTCGCAAATTTCACAAACTTTTAGATCGCTAAGTGGACACTTTCCAAGGCAGTGTTTCTTTTGATAGTTGGCGCAAAGGATAAGTAGTGGTTCTTCATCCCTCTCTTGTTCCTGAAAATCATCCAATTTCGAAATCAAAGATTTAAATGTATTAAATTTATGTTAAAGAAAAGTATTAAATTCTACACTTGTGAATTATTCATCTGATGAGTTGTTCGTCTCTGTAGCAGCATAAAAACTCCTCATTGAATGATTCCTCAAAATACCATTTTCTTGTTCTCAACAAGCCAACTGGTACATTCTGTCATCACATGGATTAGTACACAAGGGTTCTTATAGTACCCCAAAAATGATATATCGTTGAAGACTAGATTCTGAAGATAAATGAATTTAAAAGCTTTTGACTGAAATAAAGCTCACCACACTTGCATGAAAGGAAAATTTTGAATCAAAGTACTATTTAATCTATGAAAAGAAAAGCAATTTTGAAATTAAATGTCTAAATCCTGCTTCTACAGGAAAGGAAATAAAAGTTCAAGAGATAAGCGAGATGGCCAAACTTTGGAGCAACCACACAACAGTGGATGTGTGGCTCTTCTCTCATGTATTAACACTCTCTACCCTCTGAAATCCTACAATATCCTTGAAACTCTGTGAGAAAACTTTACCTGAGCCAAAATAAAACTCCCTGGCAATGGCGCCAAAATTTTCGTCGGTTTAATTGTCGGATTAAACCTCTCAATATTAATTATCAATCTAGGAGTCGTAAACGCGAGTTGTACTACGTATTGGCTCATCTTACTGGTCAGAGTATAAATATATTCCTTTGTAATGATAAACTAGATACCGGAATGAAACACACATTTGCTCACAAATAAACAATCTTGAAAATGAAACTTACTAAACTAATTATTATCAAGCAAACTCCATACTGTAATTAAACTACAAAGCAATCCTCAATCATGTCACATTCTTGCACTCGCATTCTACTTTTTAAATCTCCTATGATAACTTAAAAACCTTAATCTACTAACTCTTGAAACTAAACTTGAGATAAGCAAAAAGGACACACATTATAAATTCACACCTTAAACTAACTAGAACTATTCCTGAAAAAAAAAATCAGTATTCAAATTAACAAGAGTAAGCTATTGCTAGAAGAAAACTACTTCACTCTATGTAAAATAACATCTAAAATATCCTATTAAAAATATCATGATAACCTTTCAATTCAAATATTTAAATCTAAATGAAATGAATTATTCAATAAACAAGCTCACTCTTCAAAATCAAATCATGTAACCGGATCACACTGCATTCAAATTTCTCTCTCTACCTGCACAAATACATCCACACTCAAACTTGCGCTTATAAATAAATGATTATACTACGAAAACAAGAATGATTCTAATTAAAAATAAATCTAATTATTAAGCAAAATCCCTAGATACATAAACAAATCAAACTAAATACTACAAACACTCAAACGAAACCAAGTAAGGCAAACCATTACTAAAACTTAAAGCATTAAAATCTGTTCAAACTCTAATCACTCAGAAATCATTATATTCCTATAACTAAAAAAATTAATAAATTCCAACTCTTATCAGATTTTAACCATAACAAAACTCTAGTCTTAACCTAACCATATCAACACTCGCACATTCCACTCACAATCACCGTTGTCTTACCACTGTTGTCTTACTTTTTCCTGAGTATTAATCAAATAATTATAATGTTGCAAACTTGGTAACGTATAGTAATTAAACAGAGCCTAAAGAACTTGTTTCTTAGTGAAGACGCTCGCTAATTCATTTAACAATTATAAAACTGGATTTGCAGCATTCTATTCGAGCTTACCGAAGTGAAATGAAAGGTTCAAGTGCAGAATGAAGTGATAACTCTGAGATCTAATCTCACAAATTTTCGAATGAAGAATCTATTAACTCTTGAAACTAAACTTGAGATAAGCAAAAAGGACACACATTATAAATTCACACCTTAAACTAACTAGAACTATTCCTGAAAAAAAACTCAGTATTCAAATTAACAAGAGTAAGCTATTGCTAGAAGAAAACTACTTCACTCTATGTAAAATAACATCTAAAAGATCCTATTAAAAATATCATGATAACCTTTCAATTCAAATATTTAAATCTAAATGAAATGAATTATTCAATAAACAAGCTCACTCTTCAAAATCAAATCATGTAATTGGATCACACTGCATTCAAATTGCTCTCTCTACCTCCACAAATACATCCACACTCAAACTTGCGCTTATAAATAAATGATTATACTACGAAAACAAGAATGATTCTAATAAAAAATAAATCTAATTATTAATAAAAATCCCTGGATACATAAACAAATCAAACTAAATCCTACAAACACTCAAACGAAACCAAGTAAGGCAAACCATTACTAAAACTTAAAGCATTAAAATCTGTTCAAACTCTGATCACTCAGAAATCATTATATTCCTATAACTAAAACAATCAATAAATGCCAACTCTTATCAGATTTTAACCATAACAAAACTCTAGTCTTAACCTAACCATATCAACACTCGCACATTCCACTCATGATCATTGTTGTCTTACCACTGTTGTCTTACTTTTTCCTGAGTATTAATCAAAGAATTATAATGTTGCAAACTTGGTAACGTATAGTAATTAAACAGAGCCTAAATAATTTGTTTCTTAGTGAAGACACTCACTAATTCATTTAACAATTATAAAACTGGATTTGCAGCATTCTATTCGAGCTTACCGAAGTGAAATGAAAGGTTCAAGTGCAGAATGAAGTGATAACTCTGAGATCTAATCTCACAACTTTTCGAATGAAGAATACATTTATAAATTCAAATTTATGATGTTTATGATTCTATTCAAATCTATGATTCTAATATCTATGATATCATTCAGCTACAAGAATTGTCTCCAGTGGTGGTGGACCCTTACCACTCATGGAGCAAGCCTAGATTAAACCAATCTACTTCGAGAAATCGTAGCAAACCATAATATGTATGTATAAAAACGCTAGATCAAATTATATATTAAAACTCAGAATTCAAAATGGTGCATATAACACAAGTTGATGCTCCCATTACAATCTCTTCTCCTCTAACAATTGGATGTTGGTTCTACATCTAAGCAATTCGAACTTGCATCTGACAAATTCTGCCCGGTTCTACATCTAAGCAAATCGACCTTGAGAAATTCAACCTTACATCTGAGAAAATAATTCTTTCCCCCTTGTGCATAGACCTTTTCTTTATATATATAGCAGCAACGCTGCTTCTAATTAAAAATTGATAGTTACAAAAACATGAATTTAAGCTTTTTAGTTAATACGATTTGGGAAAAATTGGAATGAGAATATTTTCTTCCCAATTCAAGTTTGATTTGGGTCGATCTGGCATCTAGAAGACTTTTATCATCACGCCTTGTTGGCAGAGGCAATGCACGTCCGACAAACTTCAATCCAATATTACGATTTCTGTTTCAACAAGCAGGTAAGCCATGCATTATCTGTCACCACGCATACAGCAGACAAGGTTGGCATCTACAAACCATCATTCACATGTGTTCTTTCCTCCAAGAGCTACGCAAGTGAATGCCAACTAAAAGACTATATTCCATAATTCTCTCAAATTCCAAAAATTTGCAGTCACGTTCCATTTGCGTTATATGTGCTTGATGGTGAGACGGCTTAAGGTAAAAGAAAAAGTTCGAATCTAGATTTAGTGTTAAGTGGCGTGTGAGGTTGAAGCTTACTGTCAACCATCTACCTACATGAACAAATAGTTGGGCACATCCTTTGTCAACAAAGGATCGGAGGTAGAAGATGGCATTTTCAAAGGCATTTTTATTAAGAGTGACTCCACCTCCGACTGCCCCGAATTCAGTAACCGATGCACTGTGAGGCCAAGGTGAAAGAAATTTATTAAATCCACAAGCTCCCTAATGTTGCAAATATGAATCAGAAATGATGATATCAATGTATTTTTCCTGTCTGTCATTTCTAATTTCCCATCCGACTTTGTTGATGCAACAGAGGACCAGAATTGCATAAATGCCCTCATTTTCAGTAGTACGCTTTAAGTTATTAACAAGATCATCGTAAAATTCCTGTGGACAGTGAGCTGGTATTCAGGCATTCCAGAAGATCTGCACTATATAAGAATCACTTTGAGAGTTCAAGACTGAGAACGAGACTTTTTAGCCTCGGTGACAACCATTCTAAAGAGCTGAGTGAGGTCATAGTGTATGTATAGGGAATCTGCTGCCAAACCTCTCATTGTTGCTCTTATGCTCTTTATGTCATTAGTGAATTCCTTCTGGCAACATGTTGCAGAATGACCCTACGTTGCAAAGACAAATCTGTGATGTTTTACCACTGTTTGTTTGACCATAAGAAAAGAACGCCCCTTTTTTTATAGCGAAATATAGACAGAATGATGGGTTTCACCATAAAATTCTCCGAAAATGAATGTTTGTGTGATCCTTGTCGAGTGTTCCTTCAAAGCTAGTGATTTGCAAGAGAAAAACATTCTTGTGACAACGGAGGTGCGGTGAATCAAACTCATGAAATATTTAAACATTCTCAACAAAATAGCATTCATCATTTGCTCAACATTCTCAAAGTTGAAGCACGATCCACCATTCATGAATCATAAGTCCGGTTTTGCCAAGGATAGAGAATCTGCCACCACCTGCCATCAAAAAGGCATTTATTAACGAGACTATTACACAAAGCACTTATTCAATTTAATTAATAGCGATAATTTATAATTTAATTATAAATGCCTCTAATCATCAACTTAATAAGATAAAACGGATTAAAATACTAGGTACAATCGTAAAATTATCTAATAAAAAATCGTAAAAATATAGACAAAAAGACAGCTCAACACGGACCATACACCAATATAAGAAACATGTAACCAATCATAAACGGCCAATGCATGCTCAGCATATAACATCACACAAGCAAGCATAAACGAATAACACACAAGTATGACCAATATTTGACCTATCATAAACAAGCAATGCATATACATGTAATAATATGTAACCAAGTGTTCCCAGACAATAAATAAGCATAAAAAACACACAATCTGTCATATACACATGACAACATTTTGACAACAACATCATCAGTCCTCCCATGTCGACACCCTTGCCACCATGGCCAACACAACACAGATGCACAAACACATACACCATAGGTATGAGAACCACATAACCTGTAGAAATTATATAAACATATGTATATCAATGGATTCAATCTCATATAACAATGTACTAAAGCTAGATACTGAATCCTTCTACAAATCAATTGCGCAAATTAAACACAATTTCCAATCACATGAAGCAAAGAAAGAATCAAATAAAAACACAACACAGATAATTTCCTAGGCAAACCTTCATTCTCAAAACCCCTCTATATTCTATTGTATATTAACCATGGAATCATGAAACAATTACAATGCACTCTTCTCATAAGAGTCTCTTGCGCTCTCAAAACTAGCTCACACTGTCCTGGACAAAACTGGCCAACACTTAGCCAATTCGAAACCTGCCTTGATTGCGCAATTCTTGATGAATGCAATCCTTATTCTTTACAAATTTTGGCCTTCCTAAACTACACAAGGATCATGGGAACTCCAATGCATGTCTAGTTACATGCAGACAACCTACTAATCACACAATTGATAGTTCACCTCCCTTTAACCTTTGTCTCAACTGGGTCTCCACTGGAACTGACATGCATGCAGCTATTAATAGTAAATCATCAGTTGCATGGAAAATCATTGATTGTGAATCAAATAATATTTTATTCACTTGATCTCTCACTAGTGCAACAAATAGTTACAACTAGTTCAACTAACTCTAACTCACCTAACTGACTTAACTGATTACACATGCATTAAACTAATGCACCAACTGCAATTCGAACTCCATAACTAATAGAATTACTCTGGATGCCTCACCAACCACCCTCAACTCGAAATAAATGAGATAAATGAGTTTATCACATTCAGTTAACTGTTACAAGTGATCATGAGATAAGATTACATTTTATTGTCCAATTTAATTAAGGGACAATTAAATTAGACATTGTACCAAATTAAAAAATTAATTTGGCCATCACACTAATGTATCGCTAGGACCTATTGGTCCCACACTAGTGTGTGTGCTGTAATTTCTTGTTAGACTTCAACACTCCCTCTCAACAAGAAAGGGATTATCTACCACCCTGATCCTGCCTCTATGGTATTTGAATTTGCTCCTGGTGCGCACATTCGTCAGAATATTTGCATCCTGATCTTTCGTGGGAATGTATTGAAGCAACATTATGCACCTCTAAACACAATCTCTGATATGGTGGTACCAAATTTTTATGTGCTTGGACCTATCATGGAATACCAAATTAACCGAGAGTTTAATGCAACTCTGGTTATCACAATGTATCACAGTCGAATCCATCTGAGAACCAAACAAACCAACCAGTATATTTCTCATCCAAATGGCCTCACATGCAACTTCACTTGCTACCATGTACTCTTCCTCGGCTGAACTGCGTGCCACAGATCGGTGCTTCCTACTATACCAAGAAACTGATTTCGATCCTATGCTGAAGATACCTCCTGATGTTCTCTTTCTATCTGATGGACTGCTTGCCAAATCTGCATCCGTGAAGCCTTGAAGCTTCACTCCCTTTGTATCTATGTACCATAATCCATACTCTTGATGCAGGAGCATCATGGTTCCAAATTTTGTACATTTAGTAGAATCTAGGGGGTCTTATGTTTTCAAGGGATTTGGTTCCCTAAGTATTTAATTAATGTAATTTTCAATATTTTTAGTGATTTTATGTGAGACATTTAGAATAGGATTTAATTATATATTGTGAGGCATATTCGTAAATGTTCTTGAATGTAGGAGAACATGAGAGATTTAGGCTAGTTGAGATTTCAAAGGGATTGTGAATCCTAGACTTAGGAGTTAGTTGATGATTTTGTGGATTTAGAGGATTCTTAGGATTTAGATGAGAAGATTGAGGATCTGAACCAGAATTGGTTGCAGACCCTTTTGTCTATATTTGTAAGCCTCGAAGGCATTAAAGGACAATGATTCTTATATAGAGTAAGAAGCAGAAAAAGTAGAGTAAAGAGGAGAGAGCGAGAACAGAACGGTTCTGTTGAAGAGAAAAAAGGCCATATAAAGGCACATCAGGCCAAAGCTTGAATGTAAACAGGTTTTATTTGTATCTGTACAATTTATTTGATTAATGAGGAATTGAATTCATTGCGACTCTATTTTTGTCTCTCTTATGGGCTGAGTGATCCGTAATTGAGCAAATCTGATTTCTGTGTAATAAATTACTATTGCATGAATTCGGATGGATATATAAGTCTTTTACTGTGTGAAAAAGGACTTACTGTACAAGAATTTGGGTAGAATCATTGTGTGATTCTAGTTCTGGATGAATTGGCTGAGAGTGAAGCTAATAGGAATGAATGAGTGCAAATAACCTTTGTGTAGGTCGGAAGTGAAACGAATAAGATATTTGAAGTCGCAGGCAATGATTCGAAGCGAGCCTATGAAGGATTGGTTGGAAATAGTGTGGAAGGTGTTGCGGCAAGCATGATAATTCTAGATAATATTCAATAGCAAGAATAAATCTCATGAGGGATTTAACGCGTGGATACAGAGATGAAGTTACTGTAAGCTGGTAGTTGGCTAAGACAGCAAATGTTAAGTTTTCCCCAAACCCTTAAGAAAATTTCTATAAGGAGAACCATGGACGGTGCAGATTAATTCACAAAGTCCAGAGCGAAGATGGATGGCCCAGATTACTTCGCAAGTTAAATTTTGAAAGCGCCAAAGTGGAAACGTGTCGGGTGAAGGTCCATGCGCATATTGCACATCGCATGTGATATGGTATAACAATTAATGACGGAGACTTAAATTTGTGAAATGTCGATTTACGATGAAGCGCTAAAGAAAGGGTTCGGCAATGCGATTCAATGAGGTAAAAGTACGAAGTGCCGATGAGGAAAATGTGTGAAGAGAGGAAGTACGATATTTTATAATCATTGATATGTGCTATCATATATTTTCTGATGTGCGATATATAATATTTGCTGCGAATTGTGAAATGGTATTTGTTGTGAACTGCGAAGTGGATAAATTAGCGAAACTAAGATAAATTTTGAAAATGCGCATAGGGGATATGCGATAAGGTAATGTGAAAGGGCGACCACGATATAAAGGTAAAAAATTTATTATATGTGTTGGAGAGGTAAATCCCCTTTGCGCTCAGAGGCGATCCCTACTAGCCCAGATCGGGTCTTGCAACAATCAGTCAAGCAGTGACGTAGGTCTCTAGCTAAAAAAATGACAAAACATAACGAGTTGCCTACCTTAGGTCCTACGCAATGGTCGTCGAAGAAAGGATGACACTTCCCATCCTTCACTTTGGAAGATCACGATCCTTCCACTTAACACGTCCGAACACCTGCACACATGCGAAGAAACACAATGATACATAGCATAGAATCTAAATCTTGTAATCATACATCAGTCATAGAGGATGTAATTCATTGCATCAAAGACAAAGACACACGAATGAAACCATAATCAAAGTCTCTTATCATTAAAAGAACAAAGGAAAGATACAACCCAAAGCTCTGATGCCAGATCTTCCTTTGGAAGGGTTAATAGCGGAGCACGTCTCAATGAAGCTCGTCGGAAATGGGACAAAGCTCTCTCTCTTTGGCTTGGATCTCAAAGGATGTTTGGCGATAGTCTCCTTGCTACAGATTCAGCTCTTGCTTCTAGCTTGCTAAGAGAAAAAGGCAAGCTTATATAGATGGTGGAAGGGGAGTTGGGATCCCTAAAATTATGGGATTGGTCCTATCCTTAAGGAATCTTCGATGATAGGTGGAAAACCACCTCCCATACATGGAGATTCGGAGCCAAACTTCCCTACTCATTTTAGAGACTCATTCAGGATTTTGTTGGAATCAAACTTTCGCCATTTATTTTTAAAAAACAATCCTTATTAAGCTTGGCGCGAGCGAGACACTGGGACAGAGCGCCAGTTGGCGCGCCCTCTATGGTGGATTTCCCCCATTGGTGCGAGGGCTGAACTCGTTGGTCGCGCCAAGGCCAAAAGATCAGTTTTTATGGTTTTTCAAAGGAAACTTTCTTCAGAGGAATAATTTTCCTTATAAAGGGGGATGCCATGAAAGTGGTTTCAGGTTATGACATTGCTCACAGGTCACGGAAAAGGCCCTCCAATGTGCGGGACGGGGATTACAGGGACGGTGACAAATTACTGTGTAACATATGCCCCCTAAAGCATGAGGCTTGAGAGAGAGAGAGGGGTGAGATTCTTTATGATAACGTGCCCAACTAAAAACACTATCGTCGGAAAACCTGCGTAGACAAATACAACTGATATCTCAAATACATGATGTGTGGTATGGGCACAGCCATCCATAGCAGAGTATACAACAATCAGGATCCAAGGTATGGACGCAGCCATCCAGATAGGATCAGTAAATAGACTTAGGTATGGTCGCAGCCATCCAATCAATGAGTCATGTAATCAATCATGATAATCCAAAAAATCTGCAGCATGGATTCCATCAGAAAAAACCCAGGGTCTAGCACTCCATCTCGACCCGAACCGAGTACAAGTCGTAGCATGTGAATAAGTGAGCTGACGTCGAACATGCAATAACATCATCTAATTACCAGCCAATGATGAAATTCGTTAACAGATGCAAGAGGAACCACCAATAATGAGGATGGCCCTCAAGGTATTATATGTACAATCCACGGAATGTGAACAATGAGCTGGCATCGAACACCTGCAGAATCATTCGATCGAAGGCCAATGATGAAAACCTTGCGTCGAATGCGAAGAACCTACCATTGAGGCATGCAAGCTCCAAGGTACCTGAAGGGAGTCTCTAGATCAGCTTCCTCGATAATGAGCTGAAGTCGAGAGGAAGTGACCTTGATCAAAGGTGGGCCATAGTGTTTCCCACATCATCGACGTGATATAGAGGAACATAATATTTTTGAATCAGGATCATATGAGAATCAGAGGAGGGTTGAAAACTGCAGAGGCCAACTTCTCTTGAACATATCGGCGGCACGACACTGGATTTGGCAGTATTTGACATCAAAATATTTTAGGTCATGATGACGAGGCAAAGAGTAGATGAGAGGTCAAAAAGGATAACCCAAACCCATGGAGGCAAGCAGAAAACGAGATGAGATGTTCCCAACCTGACACGAATGCAGACAAGTGCCATGTTCAAAAGCAACATACTGCCGACACGACGATGATACTGGTTCCATTTTTCCCCACCATTTTTGGTGAGTACCCCAATTATTTTTTAAAACAAGCTTGAAGGGGATAGCATATGCTTGCGAAATAAGTTTGTCCTTCAAACAAATCCAACCTAGTACATTTAACGAGCCCTAGGAAGGAGGAACTCGAGTATCCTCATTACAACAGAATCTGATGTCATCAAGTTTTAACGAGTCTAACAAAGGAAGAACTCGACATCCTTTCATGTTTAGAGAGTTTGAAAAGACAGTGGAAAAGTAAAATTCAATAGTCCCTTTTCATAGATAGTTCCTCAGATCCAAAAAGGTGGAAAATTGTGTCCGAGAAAACCTCCTAGTCGCGATAGGCTAGGGTATTCCTTTTTCGTAAATAATCTATCCCAGCCTGAAAAAGGGTAAACGTATACCAGGTAGATGTTGTTTCGTAGCCAATTTAATGAGATCAAAATGACAAGCGACTGTGCAATAATTTCATTTTTAGAGAGTCAGAAAAGATCTGAAAGGTGACTCCTCCTAGAGGAACGAGTGGTATAAAGGGCAACAACTGGTTCCGGTAATGGTGGAAATGCTCATAACAAGTAAAGGTTAAGACGCTGGCTAACAAGACCACTCATTGCAGAGGTTCCTCAGGAATGGGTAAAACAATCAATTGAAGGCATATGATCGGCCAAGAAGATAGTGACGATGGAGTGAGAAAACCAAGGCTCATCTGGCAAAACAGGCTGATAAAATGGCAATCACAAGAGGTAAAATGGGAATGGTTTAATTTTTACACAAGCTTGAAATCATGAGAAACTTTGCTTGGAATTGGTTTCATTTTTACACAAGCTTGAAACAAAGATAAACTATGCTTGAAATCGGTTTCATTTTTACACAAGCTTGAAATGGAAACAAACTATGCTTGAAAAATTAAGCATGCCCCCAGCATGGTGACTCAATTTGAGGTACATGCCCCCCAAGCTTCAATCCATATGAAAGGAAAATGGAGTGAAGGTTCAAATTACGAGATCAAGAGAAAGACTCGACTGGGATTTTTACGAGATCTAAACAAAGACTCGAATTGAACGGGAACGTGTTTCATTGTTTTAACGAGGTTGACACATTAAAATAACTATCCTCATAAGAGCTTGTTTCATTTTTTAAGGAGCTTGACACAAGAAAACGAACTCTGCTCCGATGACCTTGTTTCATTTTTTAACGATCTTGACACAAGAAAATGAACTCTGCTCCAACAACCTTGTTTCATTTTTTAAGGAGCTTGACACAAGAAAACGAAATTTGGTCCGACGAGCTTGTTTCATTTTTTAAGGAGCTTGTTCCAAGTTTTTCCCATCCGATGGAAGGAAAACATCTTGGAAATCAGGACCCAATGCCCCCATCACACGATGCACAATGGCACTATCATTGAATGTAGGCACAGGACAGGTAGCCACATAATTGACATGTGGTAGGGATGACACAACCGGTGGATAAAGATCCGGCAGAGATGATGGTGGACTAGCCACCATATGAGGACCAAAGAACGCAAGTTGATCGATGGTCACGATCCGACCTTGGTGCGAAAAACACATCACACGAAAGAGGGAGGAGACAAGCGCTCCCACGGCATAAGTATAATCGCGGCCCAATATTAAATTAAAGTCTAAGGGGCTAGGAACAACCATCATGTCCATATGGACAGAAATTCCCTCCCAAATTAATAGGCAACCTTGGAAGGATCCCTAACAGTTGACTAGTTCCTCTGTTAAAAGCCAACAGATTCTGCGTAACAGGCATAAGCGGCGGAAAACCCAAAGCTTGCCAAGTAGTTGAGGATAAAATACTAACAGACACACCTTCATCTATTATAGTGTTGGGTACGACCAAATTAGAGGCATGTACCGTGATCTCAAAGGGTACATAAAAAGGAAGGCGATAACCTACGAATCGACTCCAATCGAAGGAAGCGACCAAACTACTCGGAGTGGCTACCATTGAAACGATATGGTCTTCCCCTGGTGTTATGGAAGAAGAATGAGCATCGTCCACGACCTCCATCACGGAGTCAGGAGGGGTATCCTCCGGGACCTCCATCATGGGAGGTAGAGGAGTAGCTTCCAAAGGTACAGGGACGGGAGAATATTTCCCCAAGTCCGAGGAATCTGAAGAAACAAGAAGAACTTGAGGGATGTGAGATCCACTCTCAACGGAAAAGACCTGGTGCACCGCAGATGGGGCCAGCTCAACTGATCCCACAACTAATGGTTGGTCAGGGATGGATTCCTGAATTTGAATTTCTGGGGGAGTGGGATTGACCAAGGATGGCTCTTGACCAATCGTTGAATCAACTGGTGAAGGAATCGAAGAAAGCTATTTGTAACCAGCAGAAAGGCATGGTGCAGAAACAGTCGAGTTGTCCAAAACTCTCTTGGCTTCATCCATATACGGACAAAGGTGAATAGCATGGTGCCCTTCACACAACTTACAGGGATTAGTGAGCTTACCCTGAATCTTAGGAGCTTTACCAGCTCTAGCTGAAGATGTGCCCCCAACCTGACTCCCGAAAGCCAAAGGCAAAGGCAGACGACCGTTGGACCATACTTCGAGCACCTTGGGAATACCAGGGCAATCTCAAAGAAGATGGTTTCCCTGGAGCAACATGCAAGGGAAATTAAATTTCCGTGGAGGGTTGGAAGGTTTATCAAGAGGAGGTGTTTTCTTAGGCGCAATAGCCACAGAGCTAGCCTCTCCTTTATCTGACTTCTTCTTCTTTGTCTTCTTCTTCTTCTTCTTAGCCACCTGGGTACTAGAATCCAAACTTTCACCAAGCGAAGTAGAAGAGGAGGACACAGAAATAGGTGAAGAAGGGGAGAGGTCCACCTTGTAATCAACATGGCGTTGTTCAGGCGAAGGGACTGATTGAATTGTAGCCAGGAAATTTGGGACCATAGCGGTTGAAAACAACCAAACAGGCAACCCAATAGTTAACCCAGGAAGGGACTACGTTGCCATATAAGGAACACCAAAATTTCCAAAAGCAGGAAAAGGACCAGGATTCCCATCGAAGGGGATTCCTTGGTTGGTGAACTCTGGAAAAGTTGCCATCAGAGACGACCTTGAAATAAAACACTAAGGACAAAAATTCTAACCAAGAATATTTCGTGGGTGAATAATTTTACCACATTGAAACTGGAAAATTTTACTGTTTCATGTTTTAAGAGTCTAGAAACAAGTAAAATATGACTCTATCACTTTCAGTTTGGAAACAAGCGTGAAAGGACAAGCACTTGATGATATTTTCAAATTTAATGAGTCGGTAAAGATCAAAATGACTGCTCTGGTAATATAGGAAAATGGGTGTACCAGATATCCGTGAACTGCCATATACACCTTGGTAAAAATGAAAGAGAAATCAACCAAGGACTTGATGTACGTGCAGGTAATCTCTCCGAATGTTGTGTTAGGAGTATCACGGGTAAAAGGCGGTAGACTCGGCTTCCTACGGATAAAGCATTGCAACCTAATGGGGTCTCCCTTTATATACGCGACGGTACGGGGAGCACAAGTCCGTACTAGCGCTGTCTATAACCAGATGGTGAGCGACAATTGCTAGGCTTAAAGACGTTGGAACACGTCTCTACCTTAGACTACTAGATATTACGTTAATGTTTCAATGTTGCCTTAAGGTAAATTGAATAAATTTTAGATTTGATCTTCAATTATGTTTCAATTTCAAGCCCTACCGAATGTTATGTCTCAAAAATCCTCTAAATGCACATTGCATGCCACAATATGTCACTTTGTTCGATGAAGAGCTAACTTCAGGAAGGTTGAGAGATTTTCAAACAATAACAAAATGATCAAAAAACATCCACTAATGTCTCTAATGCGCGCTAATGAAACTAAAAAAAATTTCCTTTAGAGTTGTATAACACTAATAATGCAGAAAAGCTTTCAATTTTCAGTAACTAACCAAAAGCAAAGAGATTTGTTTTTTATATTTTCAATGTTTTAGAGCAAAATGCACCAAACGAAATGAAAAACTAATAAAGATACCAATTTGAGAAATGATAGTGAAAGAGTAGAAACAAGCAAGTTCACTCAACGCAAAACACACAATCGGAGCTCAAACTAATGGAGAAATCCCTCAAATCGAAGAGGAATCCCAAAAGACTCATACAAACCGTGTGATCTAGGCTTGAAATGATACAAAGCGAAACTCGAATGAAAAAGAGAGCAATCAATCAAATAACGCAATGATACAATGAAAACCAACCAAACGAACGTAAGGAAGCGAAAACGAAGTTGACTGAACAATCAAAAACCAAAAACTCCCACGGAAGACTCAGCACACAATAGCACCTAGATGCCCTAGGGCTAGAATGTAAAATTGATGGTAGAGGGAAAACAACCGGAGGATAGAGGTCAAAAACAGTCAACAAGGACTTTAGGGCACTCAGACAGTCAGAAAAACAACACTAAAACCAAAAAATCAGACTCATAGGGCTCAAAAACAAGTAAACCCTAGCACCAAACAGGGTTGGCGCGATTGTTTGGTTGCAACTTGCACCAAAACAGGGTTGGCGCGGGGGCCTAACTAGCAACAAGTGCAAGCTGGCGAGACTGTCAGGAGAAAAAATGTGCCAATCGAGTTTACTAAGGACAGGAATGAAAAAGAGAAAGCAGAGAGTAGATCAGGTATGGTGGGGGCTGAACATAGGTTTTACACCTGAAGGAGATAGACTAGAAGAGAAAATCAAGCAGACACAAGCCAAAAACAATCGAAAGAGACAAGACAAACTCCAATCAAATCTCCCCAGCGGAGTCACCAGTTTTTTGGAGAGGTAAATCCCCTCTACGGACAAAGGCGATCCCTACTAGCCCAGATCGGGTCTAGCAACAATCAGTCATGCAGTGACGCAGGTCTCTAGATACAAAAATGACAAAACATAACGAGTTACCTACCTCAGGTCCTACGCAATGGTCATTGAAGAAAGGATGGCACTTCCCGTCCTTTGCTTTGGCAGATCACGATCCTTCCGCTTAACACGTCTGAACACCTACACACATGCGAAGAAACACAACGATACATAGCATAGAATCTAAATCTTGTAAACATACATCAGTCAGAGAGGATGCAATTCATTGCATCAAAGACAAAGGCACACGAATGAAACCATAATCAAAGTCACTTATCATTAAAAGAAAAAAGGAAAGATACAACCCAAAGCTCTGACACCGAATCTTCCTTTGGCGGGGTTGACAGCGGAGCATGTCTCAATTAAGCTTGTCGGAAATGGGACAAAGCTCTCTCTCTTCGGCTTGGCTCTCAAAGGCTGTCTGGCAATAGTCTCCTTGCTACAGATTCAGCTCTTACTTCTAGCTTGCTAAGGGAAAAAGGCAAGCTTATATAGATGGTGGAAGGGGAGTTGGGATCCCTACAATTATGGGATTGGTCCTATCCTTAAGGAAGCTTCCATGATAGGTGGAAAACCACCTCCCATACATGGAGATCCGGAGCCAAACTTCCCAACTCATTTTAGAGACTTGTTCAGGATTTTTTTGGAATCAAACTTCCGCCATTTATTTATTTTTTTAAATCCTTATTAAGCTTGGCGCGAGCAAGACACTGGGACAGAGCACCAGTTGGCGTGCCCTCTATGGTGGATTTTCCCCATTGGCGCGAGGGCTGAACTGGCTGGTCATGCCAAGGCCAAAAGATCAGTTTTTAGGGTTTTTCAAAGGAAACTTTCTTCAGAGGAATAATTTCCTTAATAAGGGGGATGACATGAAAGTGGTTTCAGGTTATGACACTGCTCATAGGTCACAGAAAAGGCCCTCCAATGTGCGAGATGGGGATTACAGGGACGGTGACAAATTACTATGTAACAATATGGTTATATGAATTTTAAACCCGAGAACCACTTTTTAAAGGAGCTTCCGCGAAATCATATGAATATTAAAGTTTGGTTTTTAAATGTGAACCTTTCCTCAATTTTTGGATAGACTAAGTCTCAAGTCTGCACATTTGGGTATTTGCAGCATCAACTATGTAGTGCCCCTGAGATATCTCAAGACATGCTTCCTTGCCTTCCAAAAGAGCTTGGTCGGCTTAACCATAGCTTGAATCGGCTAGTTAACTGTGTATAAAATGTATGGTCTAGTGTTAACCAAGTCCATCAGTGAACCCACTAATTACCTATAGGCAGTAGCGTCCACTACTTCTCCATAAGTAGCATCCTCTTTCCTCCAATTTCCTGGAAAAGGAGTGCCCATGGGTTTACAGCTCTCCATGTGAAATTTACCCAGTATCTCTTTGGCATACTTGCCTTGAGAAACAAAAATTCAACATCTCGCTACCATATTTCCAAACAAAGGAAATAGTGAAGGAGTCCCATGTCCTTCATTTCGAAATCCCTTGCAAGATCCTCCTTGCATGAGTTTATCAGCTACTCATCACCTGTCAAAATTAGATCATCAACATAAAGTACGATAATCAAGAGCTTACCATCAACCAAAATCTGGTACAGGTTTCCATCTGTTTCACTTTTGATGAATCCCAACCCGGTGAAATAGCTATCAATACGAGTGTACTAAGCACGAAGTGCTTGCTTTAGCCCATACAGTGCTCTCTTGAGTCGACACACATGCGACCTACTATCAAAGATATATAAACCTTTTGGTTTCTCTATGTACACTTCGTCCTCAATAAATCCATTGAGAAACACAGTTTTCACATCCATCTGATGAGTGCGCCACCCAATCTGCGCTGAGAGTGCAAGGATTGATCTAATGGAAGAGTACCTCGCGATTGGTGCGAAAGTCTCTTCATAGTCGATCCCCTCAACTTGTGAGAATCCCCTAGCCACAAATATGGCCTTGTACTTCTCCACACTCCCATCCACTGCTTGCTTCACCTTATAGACCCATCTAGATCCAACCAGTGATTTTCCGACTGGTCTTGGGACAACCTCCCATGCACTATTCTTGACGATGGAGTCATACTCCGCTACCATAGCATTAACCAAAATTTTTTGTTGCAATTCTTCCTGAAAGGAAGATGGTACTGTCACAATACACTTGCTCATAAGATCTATGTATCCAATAAACCTACTAGAGATTGTCTTTGTCTGCGCAGTGAAGTAGGGACTCCTACATTCTCTGCTACAACAAGTCTCAATCTATCAGCTTTCGTGGTGCGCCTTCTACCTTTTCTAGTGGATGGCTATGCATGAGTGTTTTCTACCACTCCATGATCCTCTGCATGTGTTTTCTCCACATCTTGAGGTTCATTCTTTGGAACCAAGAGTTCCTCCTCTGCATGCAAATCTAGCTCCCTCTCAAGGGACAATCGCATGGCCTTCTCCTCATCAAATTTTATATCCCGTCGCACAACATTCATTCTGTTGTTTGGAAAATACACCCGATAGTTGTGAGGAGTTTTAGTGTACCCCAAAATATCCCAATCTCAACTATTGGTTCAAGCTTCTTCTTGGTGTCTTTGCTCACATGCACATAAACATATGAGCCAAAAATATTAAAATGTGAAACATCAGGTTTCTTACCAGTAAAAGCCTGTTCTAGTGTACTCATGCCAAGTATCCAATGAGGAAAATGGTTTTGCACAAATACCAATGTGTTGCATGCCTCTTCCCACAGATGCAACGATAGGCCCTGATCATGCAAAACTGCTCATGCTTCACCCACAATTGTTCTATTCTTTCTTTCTATGACCCCATTCTGTTGTGGGTTATGAGGTTCAATCAACTCTCTCTGAATTCCTTCTTTGCTACAGAAGTTCTTGAATTCATTGGAGATGTACTCACCACCATTTTCACTCCTAAGAGCCTTCATATGCTTCCCCGTGTCTTTCTTCACCAGTGCTTTGAACTCAAGAAATTTTGAGAACATCTGATCTTTCTTCTGCATGAAGTAGATCGAACACTTTCTAGAAAATTCATCAACAAATATCACATAGTACTTATGCGTTGTTGTCGAAGCAGTAGAGAATGGTCCACACACATCTGAGTGAACTCTCTCAAGGATTTCCGAAGCTCAGTTCTCCTTCTCGTGAAAAGTGGACTTTGCATACTTCCCCATAGTACATCCCTTACATGTGTCTAACTACGCAAGAGTACCCTTGGGAAGACCTGTAGAAATATGTTGCATGACCTTCAAGGCTCTGTGGTGAAGATGGCCCAATCTCCTGTGCCATAACTCACCCTCATCTCGACTCACCACTTTGTCTACCTTACCCATCAATGTTATGCAGCCATCTACATAAATTTTATAGAGATTATTAACTCGAATATCAATCTTCTTGGCTTGTCCTGTTGCTTTGTGTCGTAGGAAAGCGTTTCCCTCACTGAAAACAACATCATAGTCTCTATCCTCCAACATTGCGACTGAGACTAAATTTTTCTTCAAGCCTGGTACATGCATTACATATTTTAATTGAAAGGGTTTACTTGACTGTCTCTGGAAGGTAACTGTACCAATCCTGTTAGCAATGTACCGCCTGTCATCACCCATTTGAATATGCATCTGGAGGTCCTTCTCCTCCAAGCTACTGAAAAGTTCTTTGTTTCCCGTCATGTGAAAGGATACACCACTATCCAAGTACCACACCAATACCATTGCACTTGACACCATGCATGCAATGAGTGAGAATTCAAGCTCAAATTGCGAGACAAAAGCCTCACCAGCTGCAGATTCTGAAGCATTTTTTGTTCTTCTTCTTTTGTGGACAATTAGTGGCATAATGTCCATGCTCGTGACAGTGAAAACACTTCACTCTGGACATATTCTTCTTCTTGCCATATTTTCTAAACTCATATTTGGAATGAAATTTATTTCCTTTCCCCTTCTTCACCTTGGTAGCCAAAGAAAAATCTTCTTCATCGTCATTCTTAGATGAAGATCCATCCCTGGTATTCCGCCTAAATTCTTCTTGCACCAAATCTGACCAAATTCGTTCCCAATATGGCAGCTTTTCCCTTCCATTGACAGGGTCCTGATAACTATGCCAACTCTTGGGAAGTCCTAGAAGAGACAGGCTCACCAATTCATCATCAACAACAATAATGTCGACGCTCCCAAGCTCATTATAATATTGGACAAACTTTGTCAAATATTTCGGCATGGTGTCGCCTTTCTCCATTTTTATTTTCCTAAGTTTATCCTTCGGTGCCAATTTTCTATGATCATTGTTGCGCTGAAATAGATATGTCAAAGCTTTCCACATTTCATATGGTGTCGCTTTTCCATGGAGACTTGAGACAATGTGGTCTCTTACTCCCATCAATAATATCCTCCCTGCCTTTGCAACCTCTTTTTCCAAGCATCAAGATTTGTAGCATCTGCTACAGCCGGTTTGGGAACATCATTGCCAATGAATTCTTTCAACCCATTGTTCTCCAGTATTGCCTCCATCCTATCTTTCCAAGCAATATAGTTAGAGCTACCCTCGAGTGCATACTCCAATATAAATCCATTGAAAGCCATTTTGATCTTGAATCGCCTGTTGCACCAAGAATATATTTTACAAATTCAAATTCAATTCAGTCACAAACTCGGCTTCTCCTCCACTGTAGTGATTTCCTATGCTCTGCTACCATGTAGAAATTATACAAACATATGCATATCAATGCATTCAACCCGATATAAAAATGTACTAAAGCTAGATCATGAATCCTTCTACAAAGAAACTGCGGAAATTAAACACAACCGCCAATCACATGAACCAGAGAAAGAATCAAATCAAACCACAACACAGGTAATTTTCTAGGGAAAGCTTGTTGCTCAAAACCCCTCTATCTTATATTGTATATTAACCATGGAATCATGAAACAATTACAATGCACTCTTCTCACAAGAGTCTCATGCACTCACACAGCTATCTCACACTGTCCTAGACAAAACTAACCAACACTTAGCCAATTCTCAGCCTCTAAACAGCCTGCCTGTCTTGCGCAATTCCTGATGAATGCAATCCCTATTCTTTAGGAATTTTGGCCTTCCTAAACTGCGCAAGGATCATGGGCACTCCACTGGATGTCTGGTTGCATGCAGGCAACCTACTAATCACACAACTGATAGTTAACCTCCCTTCAACATTTGTCTCAACTGGGTCTCCACTGGAACTAACATGCATGCAGTTATTAATAGAAAATCATCAGTTGCATGGAATATCATTGATTGCAAATTAAATAATATTAATTCACTTGATCTCTCACTAGTGAAACAAACAGTTACAATTAGTTTAACTAACTCTAACTCACCTAACTAAGTAAATTGATTAAACATGCATTAAACTAATGCACCAACTGCAATTCAAACTCCATAACTAATAGAATTAATCTGCATGCCTCACCAACCACCCTCAACTAGAAATACATGATCTAACTGAGTTTATCACACTCGGTTAACTATTACAAGTGATCATGAGATAAGATTACATTTTATTGTCTAATTTAATTAAGAAATAATTAAATTAGACATTGCACCAAATTAATTAATTAATTTGTCCATCACACTAATGTATCGCTAGGACCTATTGGTCCCACACTAGTGTGTGTGCTGCAATTTCTTGTTGGACTTCAACATAACCAATCAAGATAATGCATGATCAACAAACCACCTATCCAATCCAAGGGTTGAACCATGCTCTAGTACCACTCTGTAACACCCCCTTCCCATATCTACCCAAGTAACCAGCCAACTGGGGTAAACATGCAACAAGAGGCTACTAATATGAGATGCAACCTCCTAGATGACCTCAAGGAAGTGGAACCGACAAAAACAAGACAAACACACCTTACACAGCATCAACAACATCCCCGGGGGGTACCCTGACCCCTAAGGTAGATTGACCTTTTGACCCTTTTGAACTATAGGTGTAGGCATTCCAAGGCAAGGTAGTGGTTGGGAGCCTATAGCCGCATGTGTCCAGGGACCCAATTGGTTAGTTATGCGCCTGCAATTCCAGGATTTGTGCCACTTTTTCATCCCGGAGCCCACGTCATTTCCCAGAACCTCATGAAACTTTAGGAGATGGTAAATAACGTTAAAACAAAGGTACGAAAGCAATCACATCATCAGGAACTCATTTTTACCCCTCCTATCCATGACAAGCATTTAGTCAAACATGTCACAAACATTACATCTACAGTTGTAAACAACATATTTAAACATAGGGGTCTCATACTAATATGAGAATCACTAAGAAGCATTTCTCCCTTACATCATTAGTTTCAATACAATCGATTTGACCAATATAGATCCATTTTGCATTCATTCACAATTAAAAACATGGATAGAGCCATACATCATCATTGATAAAATACAGGCCTATAATGAGCATAATAACAACATAAATACCATGGATAAAACAACAATAGAATCCACATAATAACTAGTGAAATTATACATCAACTACCAAAGGAATAAGCTTCTCATTAATGAGTGTAAAAACCAATCGGAGATGGGACTTTGACGTTCCACCTGACCATAGATTAGTTGAGCCAAATATATCTTCAATCAATCACCCCGTGCCATATTCCAAGCATGAATGTGGGACTCAAACTGAAAGAACCAACCAGGGCATCCCGAGGCTAAACCACCTCGCCCTCATCAAATAGAAATCAGGATTCACTGCGATCCACACCCGATCACTAGGCCAACACAAGAATGGATATCACCAGATTCTCTCCACCTAAACCATGATGAATTTTCCTGTCTCCTAGTCTCTTAGGCTTTAATGCAACCCATAATCCAAATCAAGGGTCACTAGGCCCTAAACCGAGACATACTCTCTAGGATTTACCATATATCCCAAACCCGGGATTCCTAGGCCTAATGGAGAGGAAACCACCTCTCAGGCTTTACCACAATCCAAACCCATATTACTAGGCCCTAAACTGTCACAATGTCGGTTCCATAATAATTTGGAGATCCACCTCACTCAGTTTCGAATCCATCCATTAATCCAGCTAAAACAAAACATGAGGACTCCACAACACCATGGCTACTCGGAAATGGAAAGGCTAGGTTGAATACTCTATCACACCTGGAAAAAACCCATGCCAAGATATCAAAGAACCACCTGCAATACCATGCATGCCAAATATAGCAAGGAAATCATACATGAAAATCAATACCTGCAAAGAATCCTAATGTAGCTTCTTGATTCTTGCTTCTCCTTGCTAGCTTCCTCCTTTTTCCTGCTTTCTTTCCTTTCTTGCTCCAATTCCAAAGTGCTCCAAAAAATCTAAGTGTCTAAGAGTGAGAGAGAGAGAGAAAATAATGAGGTACCTCCAAAAATGCACTGAAAAAAGGTACCAATTGATCCTCATAAGCATTTTTATAGAACAGGCCTCTATTTTATTCCTTTTCCAATATTTTCCTTCATTTTCCTCCTCACATGCAACTTGTGACCTTTCATCTCCCTTTTCTCCTAATTTCTATTATTTTCATAAATAAATGTGCCAAAAATGTCGTTTTTTCTTTCCAAATTCTTTGCCTTTTCCTTTGACAATTCTCTTAGCCATATTAAACCAAATTCACACCCCCTAGGATGTTTGACCCAACATTAAGCTTGGAATAAGTGTCCCATCAACCGTGGTTATTATTTTTAAATTTATTACATGGAATTTTCACTGGGGTTGTTACATTATGAATGATTGAACTTGATCTTCAAAAATGGCACAATTCCTCTCAAGACAGATGCCCCAACATACCACCAGGGGGATGGATTTTAACTTATATATTGGTTTGATTTCAAGCCAAGAGTTTAGATAATCCTTTACCGAAATCCTTTGCCATGAATATTCAACTCCTTAAATATTTTGGATTTCATTCCATATGCTTATGGAGAAGGGTAAATGAATAAATAAGTGTGTAATTGATGTAACACCCTCCTCCCACATTTACCCAAGCTAACCGGTCCATCGAGGTAAACATGTGACGAATAGTTACTATGATTTGACTCAACTCCCTAAGTGCAGTTAAGGAAGTGGAACCGATGAAACAAGACTTCCCACACCTCCCTCAGGTGCAAGAGGACCCCCACGAGCTAATCCAACACTCCAGGTTCACAACCCCTGAGCTAACCTAGAATTTTAATGAATTAAACCCCTATTCACTCCCATAACAAGGCATGCATGTGACTGGAACCTTATAGTCACTCCCACAATTCCTGCAAGGGAGAGTCTGCAGTCTTTTTCAACGAGTTATGTGCCAGAGAGAGCGAGATTTAAGCCACTTTTTTATGGGTAGTATCCAAACCACTTCTTGGAACTTGATGAGACATTTAAAGACAATAAATGACACCAATACAAATCCTCTAACACAAAACTTGATCAAGGATTTGACCTAACCAAGCCCAACCATGGCAGTAATTTCGTCAAACATATTATGCAATCTACAGGTCTTAACGAAATATTTGAGCATAAGGGTCTCATACTTATTTGAGAATCATCAAGAAGGATTGATGCCTTCTCACATTAGCTACATTATCATCTATTAGGGAATATATTCATTTTTCGTTCATTTATCAACCAAAACATGATGAGAACTATATATTATCACTGACATAAAACATGCTCATAACTAACAAAAAGAACAAGGATACAACAACCATAAATATCACATATGAACCAATAAATTTACACATGAAATACCAAGGAGATGGAACTCTTATTAATTAATGCATAAGCCAACTAGGTTTGGGACTTCCACGTTCCACCCGACCTTAGATTGGCTAAACCAAATGTCTCTTCGGCCAATCACCCTTGTGCCATAATCCAAGCATGAATGTGGAACTCATAACCAAAATAAACCAACCAGGGCTTCCCAGGGCTAAACCACCTCACTCTCATTAAAAAAGCCAGGATTTACCGCAATCCTCACTAGATAAATTGGCCCTAAAAATAAAAATACAATACCAGTATTTATCGTAATCCTAACTGGATCACTAGGCCAAACAAGCATGGATGCCACCATATTTCTCCACCTACATCGTGAGGAATTTTCCTGTCTCCTAGTCTCTACGCTTTACTACAATCCACATCGTATCACTAGGCCTTAACTGAGACTCCAGTCTTTGGTCTTTACCATAATCCACATCGGATCATTAGGCCCTAACTGAGACTCCACCCTCCAGGCTTTACTGTATATCCCATCCCGAGATTCCTAGGCCTAATGGAGATCACCCACCTCTAGGATTTACTATATATCCTCCCATTCACCGGTCAAGAATTCCTAGGCCCACCGAGGCACACAATACTTGGATTTACCACACCCACAATATGGTTTAGGGGTTACTAGGCTAGCAGCTTTACCGCAATCCACAGTCTGATTCAGGGATCACTAGGCCATGTGTTCTTTCTTTCAGAGATCCACCTCACTCAGCTTCAAATCCATCCGTAAATATAGCTACACCCAAAAATGAGAACCCCATCTCACCATGACTATCCAAAAATGGAAAGGAAAACTTGAAGACCAATGTCACACATGGAAAAACCCATGTCAAATCCATTAAGAGAACCAAGAACACACACGCATAACCATGCATTTAAAATCTAGCAAGGAAATCACACATGAAAATCGATACCTACAAGTAAGCTTGTTGCAGTTGCTTGATCCTTCTCTTCCTTGCTTGATGTTTTTCTTCCTCTTTTCCTTCTTTTCCTTTCCTGATCCAATGTTGAAGTGCTCCAAGAAAACTCTAAGTATCCAAAAGTGTGAGGGAGATAGAATAAATAGAAAGCTCCAAAAGTGAATTGACAAAATGTTCACTGTCAAAAGCTACCATATGTTCCTCATAATCCTTTTTATTAATGAGGCCTCTATTTTCTACGTTTTCCTTCTCACTTGAAACCTGTGACCTTACACCTTCCTTTTCTCCTAATTTCCATTTTTTCATAAATAAATTGTCTAAAATTTCATTTTTCCTTTCCAAAGCCTTTGTCATTGCCTTTTCCAATTTCCTTTAGCCATAATAACCGAAATGAACAGCCACTAGGATGTATTTCCCACCATTCAGCTTGGAATTTGTGTCCCATGACCTTGGTCTGATCTTTTTTTTACATGAATTTTTAACCAAGGTTGTTACAACTGATTCAACGTCCTCAAAGAAAAGAGAGCATAGTTTTCTAGATTATGTGCTATCTGACCATAGTTTTCTAGAGTATGTGCTATTTGAGGTATTTTATTTTAACAAAACCCACATAAAAAGCTTTGTTTTTGGCAAGTAATGTAATTTCCATAGTCGCTTTTCCCACTAAGGAGGGGGGTTTTCATTTGGATTATTGGATAAAATTCAATGGGGAGACCATCTCGACTGAGGATTTTATCTTTTTGAAGTCTTTGTAACACCATTCCAAGTTTTTCCTTCATTACTTCTCTCATCATATCTTTCCATCCTCATCAATAAATCTCGGGATTTAACCTGCTATACGAATAATTTTATCTATATTTTCTCAATCATCCATTTTGAAAATGGATTTCAAGAAGGAGCATCCTTCCTCCACAATATCCTTGAAAGTATTACACTACAAGGAAAATACCCTTTAGCAAAGATTATAACCGAGGTTTTTAGTGTTATTAAATTGGAAAAAAAATTCAAAGCAACATCCATAGAAACATCTATTTCCAGTAGCAGATTTTTTAGTGGAGATTATAATGCAAATTCATCACAACTAAAAAACTATTAGCATCCATACATTTTAGTGGATGTTTTTTAGCGGTGCGCTTCATGGAACAAGTAGCATCGGTGTGCCATTGATATAAAAGCATTGGGCCTACATATATAACTAAAAGCACTGAGGCGTTGAATGCAAAGAATATTGATGCCTGAAATGTATACTTCCCTTGTGCATATATATCAAAAAACGCCATGGGGCGAGCAAAACAATATTGCAGACCCGATGCTTTTATTCAAACTGGCAGCACCAATGCGTATGATTTGTATAAACACCCTGATGCGCTAAGGATATAAAATAATTGGTGTTTTTAATTGTAATAATGCACCGAGACTGGAAATAATATTTTGTAGCACCAGGGTGTTAGTTCTATGAAAGAACTAGTGCTTTAAGAATTATAGTGCACCGGGGCGTTAAGTGCAAACAATACTAGTGCTTGAAGAACTAAATGCCCTAGTGTTTTCATTTTCCTAAAAGGCATCAGTCAAGCAAAAAATATGTCATAATGATGTTTTTATATAACATAACACACCGATGTGTGTTTATGTTATGGACACACTGATTTTTTGTATGACATTTTCTCTTTTTTGGAAACATTGACTTGTGGAAATTCAATTATTGTGATTTTTAAAATCCGTTATTCATCGAAAAATTGATACATATCTTACAACACTATTCATATAAATTAAAATTTGGTTAATGCATCTGTATATGATGTTTGGATTAATTTTTTATATTATCAGATTTCACATCTTTTCATTATAATGTTTAATCATCCATATATTTAAGTAGTGGTGTAACATTTCGCAGCCACATTGGATAACACAATAGAGTAGCTTAAATTTTATTTTATTATAAATCAATAAGAGGTTCTTTTTCATACAAAACAGTATTTTTATTTTTAAACCCTTATCTTTCAATTCGGACACTATGTCTATTACATTAAACAAAATGTTTGATTTTCACAAACATTTATTTCAAAGAATACAACATGTTGCATTGATATCCAAATAGATCATCATTCTTCGTTGGAATTGTTGCCAATGCTCAAGCTACTTCCATGACTTGGGTTATTTCGATGAATTTTTTTTTGATTGCATCGATTGTTTTCATCTTCTTGATCTTGTTCTATCTGCAAACATATAAATAAAGTGTAATGAGTGTATCTAGATTGGTAAGAATAGTGAAAATTGAAACAAACAATATACACCAATGTAACTCAAATAACAATGTACCATAGCAAGAAGTGGCTCATAAACTATACACATGGTTTCAAAACCAAGTCTCATGCCTAGTTGCAACAAGTCTTCTGTTGACGTAGTTCCATACTTTTTTCCATGCATGTTTTAAACCCTATTATAAATCATAGATTTAATATAAAGGATTTTTTTGTTCTATTAATTATAAACTAAGAGAAGTAAAACAGCATAGATACTTACAAATTCCACAATTAAATTTTGATATGCCAACATATACTCGAAACCCATATTTAATCCAATGTCAATCAATTTTTCCCATGGCTATTCTTTGTATGTTAGCACCTATTTGAAGATATTCAAGGATGGTTTCTATAAAACAACTTAAAATATTCAAAAATGAAACCTTGAGTTGTTATAAGAAAATATTAATGATTACTCACAAACTTTGATATCGACCATTTTCTTCCTTGTCGTCCTGTTTTATGTGTTGAATGAGTTCCATTTTGTTTTGTTTTCTGAGAAAAAAAAATTAATAATAATAATAATAAATAAATAAATAAAAATACTTGAAAAATAATATTTAATGCTAAATTATTTTTTGTATGTATAAAGTCAATCATGATTGCATACATTTGAAGCATGTTATTGTTGAGATGGCTCCTCTTGTGATACAATTATCTCTATTTCTTTGACCATCTCCTTTACACTTTTTTGAACATTCCTACTACCATGTTTCGCATGTCAGCTCGCTGATCCTTTGGGATTTTCATAATCTTCCTTAAAAAAGTAATAAACTATTTTTATATTGATATATGAAAACTAAATATAACAAAATTGATATTAATAAATGAATGATTTGAAGTAAAATACACATATAATTCTATAAAATCATTTTAACTAGGAATATTACCTTTTGAATGATTTTTTTGTTATTGTGTGTTTTTTCTATTGCAAGTCTGACATGTCTCATTGACTATTGCTCTGGAAACACTTCCTATATTTTAGATATAGTTTGGTTCTTGGAATCATTCGATTGAATTTTGTATGGTAAGTGGAAAGTGTGTCTATATGTTCGTTCCACTATATCACTCATCGTTTTGTAAAAAAAAATCCCCCTTTCATTTGTAGAAAATCCACGTAGATTCAAAGTGATAATTGTAATATGATAAAACAATATACTCGGATCTACTCTACCAATTATGGAAAACAATTATGATCGTGAAAACACAAAACATGAAAGAGAAATAATTTCAATCACACAGTACCCAAATATTTCTTGGGGAAAGCCACAACTAAAAACCCCACTATCTGTATATTGCATAAGTCATAAAATATGAGAAGATTACAATGCTTTTCTCCAACCAAAGAAACCTATACGCTATCTCTATCTGTCTCAATGATTCATAGACAAGCATTATTCAATACTTAAACAATTTTCTTCCCTCCAATATCCATATTTCCTTGTGTGGTTTCCTTGGGTAATTTGGTAAATTCCCAATCCATACTGCACAATCCATTAGGTGCCTTCCTCTGACTGCATGCAACACCTTACAATTTGGATGATTATACAATTGATAGTACACCTCCCTTGAACTCCAATCTCAACTGGGTCTTCCTCAAAACTGACATGCATGAGTTATTTATGAGTGAATAATCAGTTATCTAATTGACCACTAGATGTGGTTGAAGTACAAATTCCACTCTTTGACCTCTTACTAGTTCCTCCATCAGTTAGAACTAGTTAAACTAATTTTAACTTGGATAAACTGAGTGAATTAATTACAACTCAAAATAAACTCAACCAAGGCTCCTATAATGTAGGAGACACTCTACATGACTCAAGTTAGACCCTCAACTCTAATTTATTGAGCCAACTAAGTCATAATAACTTATTTAACTCGTACAAGTTGTCTTGTGATGTGAATTACAATTTTATTCTAATTTAATTCAAGGGAAAATTAAATTGGAAGCTTTTCTTGTTGCCATTTTCAACACTCCCTCTCAACTAGAAAGGGATTATTTGATACCACGATCCTGCCTCTATGGAACTCGAATTTGCCTCTTGATGGTGCCTTCATCAAGATGTATGCATACCGCTCCTCTTTAGGAATGGAATCTATCATCATGATCTGCCTCTACACACAATCTCTAATATGGAGATACCATATGTCGATATGCTTGGATCTATCATTAAAAAATGGATTAACTAAGAGTTTTATGCAAATCTGGTTATCACAGTAAATCATTGACAGATCCATCTATTAACCAAAAAACCCAACAAGGATCTTCCTCATCCTGATAACCTCACAAGTTGATTGACTAACAGCTATGTACTCTGCTTCTGCTAAACTGAGTGCAACTGATCTCTACTTCCTATTGTACCAGGAGACTTCTGCTGACCCAATACTGAAGATTTCACCTGATTTTCTCTTCCTGTCGGATGGAGTCCATGCCCAATCTGCATATGTGAAGCCTTGCAGCTTCACTCCATTTGTCTGCCTATACCAATGACCATACTAAATGGTGTCTCTGAGGTATCACAATACATCTTTAGTTGCCTTCCAATATACCTTTCTTGGCTTAATCATTGCTTGACTAAGTTTGTTAACCGCATAACACATGTTTGGTAGTATGTTCACCAAGTACATAAGTGAACCCACAAGCTACCTGTAAATGGTAGCTTCTACCACTTTACCTGAAGTAACATCTTCCTTCCTCAAATTATCTACTAGAGGAGTCTCGGTGGGTTTTTTTCTCTCCATGTGAGACTTCTTCAGTATCTTGTTGGCATACTTTCCCTAAGAGACAAACAGTTCCCCATCTCTTTGCCAAATTTCCAAACCAAGGAAATAATGCAAGTGCCCCATTTCTTTCATTCAGAATTCTCTTGCCAAATATTCTTTGAAATAATTTATCAGTAGTTAGAATTTAATCATCGACATATATACTATAATCAATAATTTACCTTCAACCACAATATGGTACAGGTTCGCATCTACTTCACTTTTGGTGAAGCCCAACTCGGTGAAATAGTTGTTGATCCTGGTGTACCAACACAGGGTGCTTGTTTCATTCCATACAATGCGCGCTTGAGTCTGCACACATGTGACTCTTTGTCGAAGGTCTAAAATCCTTCTGGATGCTCTAGGTACACCTCTTCCTCAATCACTTTGTTGAGGAAAGTTGTTTTTACATCCATCTAATGTATTTTCCATACTATCTACGTTGAAAGTGCAAGACTAGATTTGATTGAAGAGTACCTTGCTACTAGAGCAAATGTCTCTTTGTAATTAATTCCCTCCACCTAAGAGAACCCCTTGGCCACAAATATGGCCTTTTGTTTCTCGACACTCCCATCCGCTGCTTGCTTCACCTTGTAGATCCACCTGGATCCTACAACTAACTTGTCCTCTGGTCTTCGGACAACTACCCATGCATTGTTCCTGATAACGGATTCATACTCCTCTGCCATGGCATCAACCCATACTGGTTGATTCACTGCTTCATCGGATGGGTATGGCTTAGTCTCTACACTCTCGCTCATAAAATCCATGTAGCCAGTGGATCGATCTGGGTACCTTCTCTACCTACGTTGTGATGTGGGTGCTCCCACATTCTCTCTAGCATAATGCATCAACCTATCAACCTCTCTAGTGTGCTTCCTTCCCTCCCTGGATGTCTCTACATAAATAAGTGCTTCCACTCTCTACTCCTCTACTTGTGTCCACTCCACGTCTTAAGGTTCTTCTTTTGGAGCTAAGAGCTCCTCATCTGCATGCATCTGAATATCCCTCCCTCAAGGGAAATTCGCATGGCCTTTCCTTCATCGAATTTCACATTTCTATGAACCATTGTCATCCTGTGAGATGGTATGTATATACAATAGTTGTCAGGTGCATCAGTGTACCCCATAAATATGCCCAACTCAGTTGTTGGTTCTAGATTTTTCCATTCATCCTTAGTAACATGACAGTAAACTGATAAACCAAAAATTCTAGTCTGCCACATCTGGCTTCTTATTGAAAAAGGGTTCCTCTAGAGTACACATCTTGAGGATCCGATGAGGACTCCTATTTTGCACATACACAACTATGTTTCATGCTTCTGCCCACAAGTGCAACAATAGGCCTTGATCATGTAACATCTCTTGTGAAGCTCCCACAATGCTTATGTTCTATCTTTATGCAACCCTATTTTGTTGTGGGTTATGAGATACTATCAATTCTCGTTGAATGCCTTCTGATGCACAAAAGTTATTGAATTCATTCGACACACATCCTCCACCATTGCCACTCCTTAGAGCCTTCACTTTACTCCATGTGTCTTTTTCAACAAGTGCTTTTAACTCACAAAATTTTGAGAATGCATCTTCTTTGTTCTGCAGGCAAAATATCCAACACTTGCGTAAAAAATTAGCTACAAAAATCACATAATAACTATGCTTGGTCGTGGAGGCTGTCAAGAATGGTCCACTCACATTTGAGTGAACTATTTCAAGGATCGATTTAGCTCTACTGTCCTTATCATGAAATATGGATTTGGTGTACTTCCCCAATGTACACCCTTTACATGTATCGTGCTCCTCAAGTGCACCTTTGGGAAGTCCTGTAGAAATCTGTTGCACGATCTTCAAAGCTTCATGGTGTATATGGCCCAATATTCTATTCCATAACTCACTGATATCTCAGTTCTCCACCTCTACTTTCATGCTCAAGGCAGCACAATATTCTACATCCAATTTGTAGAGGTTCTTTACCCAAACCCCGATCTCCTTCACCCGTCCCATGGCTATATGACAAATGAACACCTTTCCTTTGCTAAATATCACATCGTAGCCACGTTCTTCATACATAGCAACTGCAACTAAACTCTTCTTAAAACTAGGAACATACATGGCATATTTTAATGTGATAGGAGAACTAGTCCCTCTGAAATGTAACAGTACCAATGATGGTTTCATTATACCTCCCATCATCTCCCATCTTGATGTGCATCTAGAGGTACTTCTCCTCCAATTTGCTGAAGAACTCTTTGTTTCCAGTCATATGGAATGAGGCTCCACTATCCAGGTACCACACAGAAACCATCGCCAATGAAACCATGCATTTGATGTGAGTAAAATCCAACTCGAATTGCAAAGCAATTTCTTCACCTGTCGCTCCTCCTGGGGATTTTTGTTAGCCTTCTTGTGTGGACACTTCGTGGCATAGTGTCCCAACTCGTGATAGTGAAAACATTTGATCTTCGACAAATACTTCTTCTTGCCTTCCTAACCAAAATATGATTTGGAATGGGATAAGTTCCCTTTCCCTTTATTTTCCATCCAAGGCACAATTATCCTCATCTTCAATCTTTGAAGAGGATCCATCTCTAGTGTTCCACTGAATCTCTTCTTTCACCAAGTTATACCGCAATAGCTCCCACTCTAGTAGCTTCTCTTTCCCATTTACTGAATCCTGGTAGTTGTTCCAGCTCTTGGGAAGTCCTAGAAGTGCTAGGCTCACCAGGTCATCCTCGCTAACTACAACACCAACACTTCCAAGATCATCCTAACAGTGTGTGAACTGGGTCAAGTATTTTGGTATTGTGTCACCCTTCTCCATATTAATTTTTTTGAGCTTGTCCTTCAGTGTCAGTTTCCTGTGGTCAATTTTGTTCTAAAACAAATTTGTTAAGGCCTTCCACATAGCATATGTAATTTACTTTCCATGGAGGTTTGAGACAATATGATCTCGAACACCTTTCAATAGAATCCTTCTTGCTTTTTCTACATTCTTCTTCGAGACCACTAGATCTTGAGCCTGTGCTACTACAGGTTTAGAAATATCACTATTTATGAACTCCTTCAGCCTGTTGTCTTCCAACACTGCTTCCATCATGTCCTTCAAAACTATGTAATTTTAACTACCCTCAAGGGCACATTCATGTCTCAATCCAAAGAAAGACATCATGATAATGCTGCTAGTCCTGAAGAGTAGAATTACAAATTTGATTCACCTTCACAAAACAAACTTGTATTCTTCTCTTCTATAATGATTTTTTTTTAATACCATGTAGAAAATCCACATTGATTCAAACTGATAATTGTAATATTCTAAAACAATATACTTGAATCTACTATACCAATTGCAAAAACCAATTACGATTGCGAAATCACAAAACATGAAAGAGAAATAATTTCAATCATAAAGTACACAAATATTTCCTATGGAAAGCCACAACTAAAAACCCTAATATCTGTATATTTCATATGTCATAAAATATTAGAATATTACAATTCTTTTCTCCAACCAGAGAAACCTTTACACTATCTCTATCTGTCTCATTGATTCCTAGATAGGCCTGGTTCAATACTTAACCAATTTTATGCCCTCCATGATCCCTATTTCCTTGCCTTGTTTCTTTTGGTAATTAGGCCCTATTAATTAGGGAAATATCCAATCCATACTATACAATCCATTAGGGGCCTCCCTTTGACTTCATGCACCACCTCTACAATTTGGATGATTATACAAATGATAGTACACTGCCCTTGAACTCCAATCTCAGTTGGGTCTTTTTCAGAATTAACATGCATGAGTTATTTATGAGTGAATCACAGTTATCTAATTGATCACTATATGTGGTTAGATTCCAAGTTCCACTCTTTGACCTTTCATTAGTTCCTCCATCAGTTATAACTAGTTAAACTGATTTTAACTTAGATAAACTAATTAATCACAACTCAAAATAAACTAAATTAAGGCTCCTATAATGTAGGAGACACTCTACATGACTCAAGTTAGACCCACAACATGAATTAACTAAACCAACTAATTCATACTAACTTATTTAACTCGTACAAGTTGTCTTATGATGTGGAATTACAATTTTATTACAATTTAATTCGAGGGAAAATTGAATTAGAATATTTTGTTGTCTCCATTTTAAGCACTCCCTCTCAACGAGAAAGGGATTATCTGATACCTCAATCCTGCCTCTATGGAACTCAAATTTTCCTCTTGACAATTCCTTCATCAATATGTCTACATCCTACTCCTCTGTAGGAATGTACTCTAGCATCATGATCCGCCTTTGCACACAATCTCTGAGATGATGGTACAATATGTCTATATGCTTGGATCTACCATGAAAATCTGGATTAACCGAGTTTTTGATGCAACTTTGGTTATCACAGTAAATCATTTTTGGATCCATCGGTTGACCAAACAAACCAAAAGAGATCTTCCTCATCCATATAGCCTCCTAAGTTGCTTGATTGGCAGCCATGTACACTGCTTCTGTTGTACTAAGTGCAACTGATATTTGCTTCCTGTTATACCAAGAAAATGTTTCTGACCCAATACTAAAAATTCCACCTGATGTTCTCTTCTTGTTGGATGGGTTCCCTGCCCAATATACATCTGTGAAGCCTTGTAGTTTTACTCCCTCTCTCTACCTGTAACAAATACCAAACTGAATGGTGCCTCTGAGGTATCTCAGCACATGTTTGGTTTCCTGCCAATAGAGCTTGGTTGGCTTAACCATTGTTTGACTAAGTTGTTTAACCACATAACACATGTCTGGTCATGTTCACCAAGTACATAAGTGAACCCACAAGCTGCATGTAAATGGTAGCTTCTACCACTTCACCTGAAACAGCGTCTTCCTTCCTCCAACTCCCTACTATAAGAGTCTCCATGGTTTTACTGCTCTCCATGTGAAACTTCTTCAATATCTCGTTGGCATACTTTCCCTGAGAGACAAACAATTCCCCATCTCTTTGCCAAATTTCCAAACCAAGGAAATAATGCAAGAGCCCCATGTCTTTCATCTCAAATTCTCCTGCCAAATCTTCTTTGCAAGAATTTATCGGCTTCTCATCACCTGTTATAGTTAAATCATTGACATATAATACTATAATAAAAAATTTAGCTTCAACCACAATATGGTAAAGGTTTGCATCTGCTTCACTTTTGGTGAAGCCCAACCCAGTGAAATAGTTTTTGATCCTAGTGTACCAAGCACGAGGTGCTTATTTCATTCCATACAAAGCTCTCTTAAATTTCCACACATGCGACTCTGTGTCAAAGGTATCAAATCCTTATGGATGCTCTATGTTTACCTTTTCCTTAATCACTCCGTTGAGGAAAGTTTTCTTTACATCCATTTGATGTGTTTTCAATCCCATCTACACTAAAAGTGCAAGAATAGATATGATTGAAGAGTGCCTTTCTATTGGATAAACGTTCTCATCATAATCAATTCCCTCCACTTGAGAGAACCCCTTGGCCACAAATTTGGCCTTGTGTTTTTCGACACTTCCATCTACTTCTTGCTTCACCTTGTAGATCCACTTGGATCATACACCAGATTTGTCCTCTGGTCTTGGGAAAAATTCCTATGCATTGCTCCTAATAATGGATTCATACTCCTCTAGCAAGCCATCAACCCATACTGTTTGTTGCACTTTTTCTTCGAATGAGGATGGCTCAGTCTCTACACTCTCACTCATAAGATCCATGTAGATAGTATATCGATCTCGAGATCTTCTCTGCCTACGTTGTGATGTGGGTTCTCCCACATTCTCTCTAGCATCATGCATCGACCTATTAGCCTCTGTGGTGTGCTTCCTTCCATCCCTAGATGTCTCTACATGAGTGGGTGCTTCCACTCTCTACTCATCTTCTTGTGGATGCTCCACGTCTTGAGGTTCTTCTTTTGGAGCTAAGAGCTCCTCATTTGCATGCATTTGAAGCTCCCTCTCAAGGGAAATTTGCATGGCATTTCCTTCATAAAATTTCACATATCTACGAACCAATTTCATCCTATGAGATGAAAGGTACACCCGATAGTTGTGAGATGTATCAGTGTACCCCACAAATATGCCCAACTCAGTTGTTGTTTCTAGCTTTTTCCGTGCATCCTTGGTAACATGACAGTAAACTGATGAACTAAAAGTTTTAAAGTGTGCTGCATCTGGCTTCTTACCATAAAATTCTTCATATGGTGTACTCATCCTGAGGATCCTATGAGGACTCATGTTCTACACATACACATTTGTGTTTCATGCTTCTGCCCATAATTGCAATGGTAGGCCCTTATCATGTAACATCTCCTGTGCAGCTCCCACATTGTTTTTGTTCTTTCTTTCTGCAACCCCATTCTATCATGGGTTATGAGGTGCTATCAATTCTTGTCTAATTCCTTCTAATTCAAAAATTCCTTGAATTCATTTGACACATATTCTCCACTGTTGTTGCTCCTAAGAGCCTTCACTTTCATGCCTATGTATTTTTCAACAAGTGCTTTGAACTCACAAAATTTTGAGAATGTCTGGTATTTCTTCTGCATGAATAATATCCAACACTTGTGTGAAAAATCATCTACAAACATCACATAATAATTGTGCTTGGTCGTGCAAGATTTCAAGAACTGTCCACACACATCTGCGTGAACTCTTTCAAATATTGCATTCTCTCGACTATCCTTATCATGAAAAGTGGCTTTGGTTTACTTCCCCAATGTACACCCTTTGCATGTATCATGCTTCTCAAGTGCACCTTTGGGAAGTCATGTAGAAATATTTTGCATGATCTTCAAAGCTTTGTGGTGTAGATGGCCCAATCTTTTATGCCATAACTCATTGAAGTATCAGTTCTCGACCTTCTCTCCTTTCGTGCTCAAGGCAACACAATATTCTACATCAAATTTGTAAAGGTTCTTTACCAGGAACCCGAACTTATTCACCCATCCTGTGGCTATCTACAAAAGGAACGCCTTTCCTTTGCTAAATATCACATCGTAGCCATGGTCTTCCAACATAGCAACTAAAACTAAGTTCTTCTTCAAACCAGGAGCATTCATGTCATCTTTTAATGTGAGAGGAGAACCAGACTCCCTATTAAATGTAATAATACCGATTTTGGTTGTGCTATACATCCCATCATCTCCCATTTTGATGTGCATGTGGAGGTCCTTCTCCTCCAAGTCACTAACGAACTCTTTGTTTCCAATCATATGGAATGAGGCTCCACTATCCAGGTACCACACAGAACCCATCACTGATGACACCATGCATGCGATGAGATTAAAATACAACTTGAATTATGAAGCAAGTTCTTCACCTACTACTCCTCCTGACGGCTTATTTTCGGCCTTCTTGTGCGGACACTTCATGGCATAGTGTCCCATCTCATGACTAAAAACATTTAATCTTAGGCAAGTCATTATTCTTGCCTTCTTGACCAAAATATGATTTGGAATGGGATGACTTCCCTTTCCCTTTCTTTGCCTTTCCATGTAAGGCACAATTCCCCTCATCTTCAATATTTGATGAGGATCCATCTCTGATGTTCAGCCGAACCAAGTCGGACCAAAATCGCTCCCAATCTAGTAGCTTCTCCCTCCCATTTACTAAATCCTGGTAGTTATGCTAGCTCTTGGGAAGGACTATAATTGCTAGGCTCACTAGGTCATCCTCGACAACTGAAACACCAACACTTCCAAGCTCATCCTGGCATTGGGTGAACTTGGTCAAGTATTTTGGTATTGTGTCGCCCTTCTCCATATTGATTTTTCTGATATTTTCCTTTAGTGCCAACTTCTTGTGGTCGATGTTATTCCAAAACAAAAAAATTTAGGCCTTCCACATAGCATATGAAGTTTCCTTTCCATGGAGGTTTGAGACAATATGATCTCGAACACCTTCCAACATAATCATTCTTGTCTTTGCTACATTCTTCTTCCAGACTGCTAGATCTTGAGCATCTACTATTGCAGGCTTGAATATCACTATCTATTAACTCCTTCATCTCGTTGTCTTCAACACTGCCTCCATCATGTCATTCCATGCTATGTAATCTGAACTACCCTCAAGGGCATATTCAAATCTCAATCCAGAGAAATACATCTTCATGCTACTACTAGTCTTGAAGAGTAGATCTGCAAATTCGATTCACCTACACAAAACAAACTTGTATTCTTCTCTTCTATATTGATTCAAATTTTGATACCATGTATAAAATCTACGTAGATTCAAACTGATAATTGTAATATGATATAACAATATACTTGAATCTACTCTAACAATTGTGGAAACCAATTACGATCGCGAAATCACAAAACATGAAAGAGAAAGAATTTCAACCACATAGTACACAAATATTTCTTGGGGAAAGCCACAACTAAAAGCCCTGCTATATGTTTATTGCATAAGTTAGAAAATATGAGAATATTACAATGCTTTTCTCCAACCAAAGAAACCTTTTCACTATTCCTATCTGTCTCATTGATTCCTAAACAAGCATGGTTCAATACTTAACCAAAAAAAATTCCCTCGAGGATCCATATTTCCTTGCGATGTTTCCTTGGCCAATTAGGCCCTATTAATTAGGGAAATTCCTAATCCATATTGTGCAATCCATTAGGGGCCTTACTCTGACTGCATGCACCACCTGTAAAATTTGGATGATTATACAATTGATAGTACACTTCCCTTGAACTCCAATCTCAACTGGGTCATTCTCAGAACTGACATGACATCCATGAGTTATTTATGAGTGAATCATCATTTATCTAATTGATCACTAGATGTGGTTTAAGTCAAAGTTCCACTCTTTGACCTCTCACTAGTTCCTCCATCAGTTAGAACTAGTTAAACTGATTTTAACTTAGATAAACTGAGTTAATTAATTACAACTCAAAATAAACTCGACGAGGGCTCCTATAATGTAGGAGACACTCTACATGACTCAAGTTACACCCTCAACTCGAATTAACTGAACAAACCAAGTCATACTAACTTAGTTAACTCATACAAGTTGTCTTGTGATGTGGAATTACAATTTTATTATAATTTAATTCAAGGGAAAATTAAATCATAATCTTTTTTTGTTTCCATTTTCAACATCATTAACCTCCAATACTACTCCAGATGAGCTAAGGACCAATTCATTGTTATTTATATGTTTTATAATTTTTATTTTCTTAGAACGACATTGATATTTTCCTTCGATGTTGCTCCTTGTATAACATTAAACATATATGAATTAATATATTGTTTGAAACATGTTCTCCAATATTCTTAGGTATATTATTATTTAAAATTCAAAAAAAAACTCATATTGAATAAACTTGACTCATCCTTCTGCAATTTTTCTATTAGGATTTTACGCTCTTCTGTACTTAGATTAGAAATAATCTTATCGACCTTTTTCATTTTTTGGTTTTACATGACACACATTAACCAACATATTTAGTTAAACTTCCATATAATTCAAACATGTTAATTTTGTAAAGAATTTAAAAAAAAACTTTCCTTCTATACTTTTTTTCGATGTGCTATCATTATGTCGATCAATATTTTTGTTACTTGATAACTTCTCAGACATTTTTTATCAATATACAACCTGTACCATCAAATATATTTTATTCATAAATCAAATAATTTTCAGCCAAAAAGAGTTATGGTTACTAGTGAGTTTATTTGAATAAACTCCCTTGTGTGTTTAAGCCATTAAATCCACCACGCGTTAATTGCTCAACATCAACAACGAAAATTAATTTTTTAAAATAATTTTAAATTATGGCGGTGCGATTTGTAACGATAAAAGCACAACAATGACTTAATGATGTTATTTGGCAGAGGCACGTCAGTGTGTTATATTACATCGGAAGAACTGATAAATAAATTGGACAGAGCTGACAAGGTTATAATACACCGACGCATTGTGTTACATAGGGCACACTAGTGCGTTATATTACATTAGTGCACCAAAAAAAATACGTCATTTAAAAAAAAATGGATAGGGGCGACAGGGTTTGGATCTAATTCAATAAGTGATCCCCCTACTTTACATGTCAAACACCCTATATATAGTAAGTACACAAACCCATTAAATCTAAAATTCCTAAAATGAAAAACCCTAATTGTGAAGTGGTAGAGGGAGTTAAACCCTAAGGTGAAATTTTGCAGTCACATAAGCAAGAAGAAGCAATTTTTTAAGGTAAGTATTGATTTTATTTGTTTTTTTCTCAATTTTAATTAAATCTAAATAGGAACATAGATGGTAAATTTTTTTACTAGTAATTTTTTTATTTTACAGGGTTTTTTTTTTTTTTGAATTTTTAATAATCTAACAGAAGTTGTAAAAAAAAATAATAGTAAAGTGAACAATAAAATTTTAAAATTTTGTTATCCAGGGTTTTGAGTGAATAACCATACCTTTCAAATTCTGATCTTTCTAAGGTTCGGCTCTTCTAATAATCCAATGGGATGTAATCACTTCGGGTGGATTTGCTTGGATATTTGCTTGAGAAAAAAAAAAGTTTTACTATGTTGGGTTTTGAGTGAATCACCATACCTTTCAGCTTCTAATCTTATGAATAGTTTTGTTGCTCCAAAGTATTATGTTGTTGCACAGTGCTCGTGGTATGTCTCTCTTGCAAATCACTTCCTTGAAATTTTGGGAAAAACAATGAAATAGTGAATAAATTTTTACTAATTACAAGACTTTATGAAGTTAGATTTCAAAAAATCAATTGTCGCTCGTTTTCAATTTAAAAAAAAAAAGGGGGAAAAAAACTTGTACTTTTTTTTCACTTAATTCAAACATTAGTGCGTTCGATAGTAAAAAGCATTGGTGCATTTGCAACTAAAGCACTCCGAAATTGTCGGGGCGCAAAATTTTTCCAACACACCAACATGATATATATATATATATATCGAAGTCCTGAAACATAGTGGTTAATATTTTAATGCAAAGACGCAATTTTTATTTAAATGCATTAGTGATGTAATTGTTATAAGAGCACCAACATGGTAGAATTCATTTTTAAATTTAAAATTCCGGAAATAGGTGCGTACCAATGTTATTTTAATTTAAACGCATCAGTGTGGTTTTGTACAAGAACACCAAAATGATAACATATTTTATATTTTTGGAATGTAGGAAACTAGTGCAGGTATTATTTGAATGCCCCAGTGTTGTTATGATTTAAACACATGTGTGATTCACCCTGATAAGCACACCAGTAGGGTTTAAAAGCTATCTGAAATTTTTTCACATAAAATGGAATATTCATCTCAAATTATCCTTTAGGATGCATCAACTTGAATTATAGTAGTTCATAGTATACATTTTCTGCTTAAAGTCGCCTTATTCGAAAAATGGTTTGAAAGCTATATTGAAATTCAGATTTTGGTCATATGGTTCTCGAAATTAATTTTACAGATCTAAAAAAAATGATTTTGCTCAAATGCAAGGAGAAAATCTTAATAACATAAAATGGTCAATTCTTCAAATTCCAACTTGATCTGTATTGCTGATAAAATTCCTTTGCGGATTTCTCCCTTTCCATCTACAGTAACTTCAGATTTTATTTATATTTCAATTATCTAATTGATTTTTTTTTTAATTTGTGTCAGTTTGAATATAAATGTATCCAAATTTGCAAGATCCTGATTTAGAATAGAGTTCATATGCATAAAATATTCCTCCATTTCAAAACTTTTGGAAGCTCTTATCATGAGTATCATATCGCAAGCAGTTGGTAAATGAAAATGGACAACCTCTTCACCCTGACAATTGGAAAATGGCATCTTCTAGCTGCAATCCTGGATTAACGATGGTAATAATTGTTTGGTATAATGTAATTTGAACAAACTAATTGCATTGTTATGCTTACTAATATCATTGATATTGTACTAACTACGTTCAATAATTTTTGAAACTAGGATTCTAGTGATGACACGCAACCCACTTTCCATCTTCCGGTGCACCCCACTACAATGTCAAATAGAGAGAATATTACATTAAGCCAAAATTCGAAGAGAAAGCATACAAAGAATGGTTGAATCAACCACCTATTCAATTCCCGCTATGTCCAAATTCACTAATTAGGAATGAACACAACAATAGTAGTTCTTTATCACAAGTTGGCAATGGAACCAATCGAATAGAGGTTGGTATGGATGATTACTTACGAGATACAAATTCCATGGAGGAAATTTTGTTAGATACATTCCAGAATGATGAGCTAGGGGATAATGCTCATATCATTGATACCTTATTTGAAAGTCTAAAATCTACTTCCACCACCTCTCTTTTGACCTAGTGACAAGTCAAATTCTACTCAGTTGGGGAAAACAATGTTGTTGTACAACTAGAGAGTAAACTTTGGCATGTCGAATGCATGTTTCTCGGCAATATTTAGGTAATTCACCTACATGATCGATAAATTCCCTTATTTTTTTAGAAATATTGTCACACAATCAACATTAAAAATGGTTCATTTTATGAATGTTAAATATTGAAATTACATAATTTTATTCCCCACAAACTGTAGGTTATTCAAAGATAAGGTTCTTCCGAGTGATAATGTCTTGTCAGGTAGTTGCGAAGAGGCAAAGTAGTTGTTGAAAATGTTGGGTGTTGAGTACATATCATAATGCATGTATGAATGATTTTATTCTATATATAGGAGAATATAGAGACAAAGAGATATGTCTGAAATGTGTGCATGGCAGGTACCGTTAAAAAAAAAAAATTTAAAAAAAGAGAGGGTAAATCACATAGTCTTCATAAGATATTAAGGCACATGCCTATAATCCCAAGTATTCAAAGGCTCTTTCGTTGCAAATAATTATCTATGTTTCATGGATGGCATGCCTCACACAAAAGTGAGTTGAGAGTTATGCAAATCCCAACATATTCAATAGCCACGAAGCATATAGAGGATACATGACCTAAAAAATTCAAGGATGAAGTACGAACTTAATGACTCAGCATAGGCATGAATGACATCAACCCATATTCCCTCCAAAACACCAACTATTTTGTTGGCATATAGTAGTGATCAATAAAAATATCCTCCCATGGTTGCCCATGAAGAATGAACATCTTATGTTGCCTCTCGTCTCCCTGGTAGAAGGCAAGTGAAGAATATGAATGTCTACTTACAACCATTTGTAGATGAATTGAAGGAATTATAGGAAGGGATAAATTTTTATGTTGTATCAAGACCCATTGCAACAAAGAGGAGTTTTACGTTGTATGGCATATGTGCTTACACCATAAATGATTATTCAAGCTTAAAAATTTTCTCTGGTAATTTACATTTTTATTGATATTTTTATATACCTAACAATCATTGTTTCACATATTAATTTAATTCACTGAAATTTTTTTGATCTTCATGGTCGCTAACATGTCGGCATGTATACAATAATTTCATAGGTCTTATAAAAAAAGGGTTTCATGGATGTAAATGTTTTTCTTCAAAGGCTAGGTGGTCCGACCATCTACAAAAGCTAGTGTATGACTACTCCAGGGTATTCCTCCTAGAAGAACACCCTTACAAAAGAGAAAAATCCACTTTCAATGGTAAACCAGAGAGAACTCAAAGGCATGCAATAATAACACCATATGGATGGCTTAGAGCATATGAGATAAAGAAGGAGAAGGAGTTTACATAAATGTTCGATTCAAATGGGGAGCCTATGTTTCATGATATAGAATTCTTCGACACCTATGTTGACAAATCTCCCATTGAGATGAAAAGGAAATCGACCTTTTATGAAATCCCATATTGGGAGAACCTTAAGATTTCCCACTTACTAGATCCCATGCATATATTTAAAAATGTTTCATATTCTTTATGGAGGCACATATCATCGAAATAAAATGACACACTGTAATGTCCTTTTTTCAGGAATTTCTGCAAAATGGTCCAAGGGGACGTTGTATAAGGAAGGAAATGTAAAAATAAGTTGAAAGGGGGCTTGGATCCCCTTGTTAACTCATTAAACACTTCTCTTCCAAGATTTGAGCCCAAATAAATGTCTCTATATGGGTTATTCAGATCTCCCCAAACTAGATCTCTTAGAAAATGCTCAATGAGAGAGCCTACAGCAATACATGAACACAATCATAAAACTCTGCCAATCTGAATATGTCATAAGATGAAAAATTATACAACCAACACATCTATTAATATCTCAATAGAAATATACAAAAATATCATGAGGAATAAACCCCTCATGCAACGGGAATCAATCTCCAAATATTAACACATGAAATACATGAGATGCAGCAACTGCACAAAATGCCGAAGAGCAGTGACTGCGCAGTATCTATGAGAGTAGCTGCTGCTGTAGATGTAAATACATGAAATATGGCTGATACATACAAAGGAATGCCCAATAATAGAGGAATGGGCCTCAATACAAGATCTCTAGCCAATCTAGGATAGATTGCTATAAATGTTGGAATATGTACAATGTGACAAATAACTTGTCACTGCAACTGAATCAAAATAAGAATGAGGCTGTAGCAGATCTAAAATACTCATGCCCTCCTCTGTTAACGTTCTCAAGCAAAGGGCTGATCCCTTTTACTCAAAAACACTCCTCCTGATAAGCTCAAATGACCCTCCCAGCAACTGCCTACATAAAATAACGCAATTTCAGCCCTAGACTGCGTTGTGAGAGATGGTGAATGATTGGCCTAGTGCCAAAGATCTGAAATGATGCCCGAGAGTCTCTTCTACTGCTCCTCCAAAGAATATACAAGATCTCCACTGAAGAACAAGCCAAAGAATGACTCTATGAGTTCCTCTATTGCTACACCCAGCAACACAATGTTTTCTGCCCAACAGGGAAACGCTGTACTGAAGGAGGTAGCTTTGGCCAAATGCCGGAATGAGGAAATGGAGCTCAAACCCTCTCCTTCCTTGAGGATGAGGTAGGGATTCCTAACCAGGAACACCCTTGGGTTCAAGAACACTACAACCCTGCTAAACAGCCCAGGTATGCAAGTCTTTGCAGACCCAACGAAAATGATAAGCTAATGCATAATGAAAATGGGTTGCCATCTCCTCCTTATAAAGCAAATGAACTCCTCTCACCATGGGTCCCATTCACACTTTCCACCTAGCTCATGCAAGTGGAGCCTCCTCTAAAACTGTGTTGTCTTGTCATGGAGATTACCTCTCTTGGACAGCACTGTTGACTTAGTCAAGGATGACTAAATCAAAGTGATCCTGATCATATTCACACCCTCAGGTGCTTAATCCAGCTGCTTATTCATCCTCCTTTCACACAAGGAGTGTTATTTCTCCATCTAAGGGGGTTAAGGGGTCTCCTTACCCATTTTATTCAACAAAATAAAAATATGCAAACTATAATGTTCCTTTTATCTTGAGGCTAAAATTTGGGAACATTACATTAGTTATTAGGAGAGATCTTATTTCTTCAAAACTAAAAAGAAACATTATCTGAGACAAGAAACTAGAGGAGATTTTGGTCCCTCTTAGTCTTTCAAATAAGGTGATGTCCCATGGATTTTAAAGAAAAATTATCTTTCTTTAGCAAAGGAAGTTATAATGAGTGTGAGAGTGCCTTCTTTATATGGGTATTCACTATGGAGCTGCTTCAGTGTAGAATAATGTTTTTCGAGGTTGGAATCGCATGTACTATTTACTATGCATTGTCATTATCCTTTGCTCTGTGTGGGTGTGTGAACCATGACTTCCACCAATACCTATGACGTGCCATATCTAAATCATCTAAATTTGTACATTAGATCACATCAAAGGAGATTCATATGGATAGCATTCCACGGTGGCATCAAGAGATAACTGAGATTTTTTGTATGTTTGGGAAGGAACTGCCGACGAGTTTCATGGACTTGCAGGTTCATCTTATAATTCACCTAGTAGATGAGGTCAAATTAGTTGGGGTTGTTTCTTGTTGTTGGATGTTCTTCTTAGAGAGGTACATGAAGAAATTGAAAGGTTTTGTTTGACAAAGGGCAAAACCCGAGGGGTCTATGGAAAAGGGGTATATATCGTATGATTCTTTCTATTATGCCAGTGAGTACATCAAGCAAATCAACAACACACCAGGTGCGGCGATTTGGGACGACGAAAGGGATGAAGACAAAAGAGAAGGGTAGCTTCTCCAAATGAATGGAAAGAGGCACATGATAAAAATTAAGTGGTTTATCATTTCTCAAATTTACACACAATAAATATTCTCACTAAACTTCATATTAATGCATATTTTTCTCCCATACATACTATATATGTTAGTTTGATTTCATTAGCAAATTCAGAAATTGAAGCCATCAACAAATTCACTCTTTACAATATGGAAGTGACACCATGGTGGGTCGCATTGTACGTCCATAAGAGGTGGAAATGGGACAATGACAGGAAATAATTCAAATGGTTTAATGGTATAAGTGTGCTTTATCCCGATCATTTAAAATAAAATGTGCCAATGACATGCCCTAACAATTTGGTTGTTGATCAAGTAAGAGAGAAATAAGGTGCATTTGGTCATTACCCGGGAGCTGAAGAGGATGCGCTAAACATAGGAATTGGGTGCAACAACTCGGTAATAATCTCTTTATGTACATTTTTAACTTCATACTACACCTTTGAATTGTAACACACACACACACACATACACACATATATATTATGTCTGGGTTATTAGACACATGGCACTGTTTTTTTTCACTTTTTTATATGTGCATTTGTTCCCATCTATGTGGGCATATGGACATCATTTTTTCACAAAGGATGTCGATGATACATCCGTGACACAAGATTGTGGAGTGGAAGTCGGGTTCGAATAATCTAATCGAGCTAGCCACCAAAATAAAAACCTATTGTCGGGGATGTTAGGTTACGTTGGATAGATACAAGAGATCATTCAAGTGGACTTCTCTTTGTTCCAATGTGTTAGTTTTAGGTGCAAGTGGTGGGACACCTTTGATCGGAATAATGTAAAGGAAGATCGTGGTAGTGGGATGATATCTAACAACTCTAGAAAGATGTGGCATGAAGCTAGGGAGCCTTATGCTTTCCCAAAACATTGAAACCAAGTGTTTTTTTACCCAGATGTGTTGGATAGGGATTGGTGGTTCATATTAAGACACGACCCTAGATCAAAACATATTTTTGAGCACAACAATGTTATCATGCCAAGCGAGGAATATAATCAAGGTGATCACAAGAGAGAGTGATATATACTTGTGTTATTTCATCATTTATACTATTTTTGTATGTTTTTGTTTTCTTTATTTCTCTAATTATATTTTATTTATTCATCTTGTTGGCATTTTATATAATTGGTAAGATTCAAAAACGTTTTTACACTTTTTTTGCAATGGAAACATTTTTACACTTAAAACTAAGCATTTCCCATTGTGTAAAATATTTATAATAATAAGGATTCAAGGTCATGATCCTTCTCAAATAGGAAAATGAGAAGAATATAACCAAAAACATAAAATAGTGAATTTAGAAACAACATTGAATATTTATTCTCGATTTAGATACTCATTGGTTTATTAATCAGTTCACATGTTTTCTTCTTATTTAGTTCAAAATCAATATAAATCATGTAGTGATAACTCTATGAGGACTTTAACAATGAAAAAATTGTGTATTAATATGTAAGATTAAATTCTTGACATGAGAGGTAAATTTCTGATTACTATATTTAAATTCTAGTTCTCGCAATATTATGTAAACTAAAAGGAGTTCTTATGCATGTATAAAATGTTAATTACATCTTTCTATGGACTATAAGAGAAACAAATGGGCTTGCATGGATGAATGAGAGGCTTTGATTTTTTCTTCATGGATAATGGAACAATTTTGACTTTTCTTTTCAATGGTAATTATAAATAAAAGTTGAATTAATAAATATTGTATAGCTAAGAATTAAATGATAAATAATATGATGGTAATTAAGAGGCATTTGTTTGACTTTCTAATAGACTTGGTGATGCATTTTTTTTTCCTATTTAGATTATGTAAAATAAATATATTTTTTTATGTATTTATAAGTAAATTATTTAAAGTGGACATGTCTTTATCATTGTAAATATGATGTAATATTAGCCAAGAGAAATGTGAAAACATGAATATTATTGACTATATTGTGATAAGTATGTGGAGAAAATAATATTTCTTGAGTTGTTCATTAAGAAATAATCAAAAATATTATTTGTCAAAAGTATAAATCTAATATAATATGTTTTTGTATTATTTAACTCGTATATATTATTAAAAAAATTAAATTAAACGAGTACAATAGCAAATAAAGAACCAAAATAACACCAAAATGTTATATCTTTATTAGTAGAAAAAAGTTCACTTGCCTATTTAACGGAGAACTTTCAATAGAACAAATCCCCAACTACAAGTAAGATCACAAGTCTTATTTTACATTTCTTGATCCTCATCGTTAGAGAGGGAAATTTCTAATTTAAATTGGTAATAATTGTTACAAATATTAAATTTAAATTGTTTGAAAATCTCATAACTTTAGTGATAAATTAAATTTTTATTAAAACAGCTTTTTTAAGTTATATTAAATCTAGATTAAATAATATAAAAAATTGACTTGAGTTTTTAAAATTTAACAATAGATTGAATTTTATAAACCAATATAGATTTGCCTCAATAACGGATCCTCCAAGAGCTGAGAGGGGTTGAATCTCGTTATATGAAAATCTTATTTTAGAATGTAAAACTTGAAAAAATATGTACATGTCAAAAGATTTATTCACTTTTAGTGACTATAAACCTGTGATTAAAATGGATCTATATTATTGGTTTTCCATCTCTATATATATATCGACCATAGTGTAAGTTTTCATTGGTTAAATTATCTTTTTGAATAATTTATTATTATTATTATTTTATATTAAAAATTGAATGAGTTACACATTTTTGTCTTATTAAGAACTAACTAAATTATTTAATCTTTAATTTTTTTTTCCTTGTGAGTATTGAAACATTTTACTAATTAGGTTAAATTGAATATGAATGAACTATCTAAGCAATAGAAAAATATTAATCATAATTTTACAATCATAGTTTCAACCATACTAAAATTTGTAATCTATAAAAATACCCTTGCATTTTTTTAAAGTGAGTTGTTTTGTATGCGATTTCATATATAAAAATTTGATATAAGTTCACCAATACATAATCTATAATAAATATTATTTCATAAAAATAAACATCATGATGATAACCTTATAACAAACAAAAACATCATCTAAGATACACATTAAAATTCACTTCCATCATCTAATTATATACACCTCATAAAAATAAACATCATGATGATAACCTTATAACAAACAAAAACATCATCTAAGATACACATTAAAATTCACAACCATCATCTAATTATATACACCTCATAAAAATAAACATCATGATGATAACCTTATAACAAACAAAAACATCATCTAAGATACACATTAAAATCCACTACCATCATCTAATTATATACACCTCTCGCACATATAAACATCATTTCCTAGCTCACAGATCTAATAATCTAGCAGGGCATCGTCATCGTGATCACATCTGACAAAACAAAAGCATTATAATCTAACATCATCACCACACACATCCTCAATTTAATATACATCTCATGTCAAATAACTGTTATCAAATATATGATACAACAAACATAGTAGTGGTAGCGTGGTCTGCAGCAAAAGACGATGGATGGTCAGGTACTACCTCAATTGTCAAACTCTAAGGTGGAGGAGGGGGTGGTTGGTCTACTCTCTCAAGAGAAGTGTGAGGCACATCCTTTAGCTCTGATATGTGATCATCAGGCGAATGATGAGGAGACGTACTACTAGAAGGATCATGGACACCCTGACCATGATATGATGAGGTGGTACTACCAGAAGCATGATCACCACCCTCATCATCATGATTTGACGGGGTAGCTCTATGTGAAGTCTTATTTGATGTATTTGGTGTTGCATGCCCTGCATCCCTCCTCGCTGCCAGTAGCTTGCTAGCTCTGATGATACGACGCATAAGATTCATCATCTTGTGTTGACAATCCCTCAAGAGATCTTCGAGCCTAGGATATGTGTTGATGTCTCAAGAACTCACAAGGAAGACTTCATCTTTAACCAAAACTCTAGATAATTTGTCGCAATATTCAATCCTAAATCTTAGGCTAACCCTACGGACCCACATTCCCACGCCCCCAAGGATGTGCCTCACTCTCTTGGGTCTCACCTGTCTCCTCATCTTCTCCCTCTAGTGGGGTAGGAGGCATGTCCCCAAGGAATGTGACGATGTCTACAAAATATATAGTATACAACAATAATTATACAATTTCATTAAAAAAGTTAGTAAAACAAGCTAAAGAATGTGCTAGAATAAATTTTATTCTAATTAATTAAGACAATCAAATGAAACTAGATTAATTTAAAGAGAATATTAATATTACCTTTATCGTCTGCAGGATCATCCGGTGTGAAGAGGATGTTGGAACACTGTCTCCAATCCATACCCATGTACGAAAATGAAAATAATGTAAACATGTTGTCATCCTCACTGACCAATAGCGTCAATGCCAGGGCGGAAATCCTAGTCTAAGCAGGCTCCTCTTGGGCATCATCTAGCCCCACATGCACATTCATGCCTTAGTCATCGACTTAGGAAGGCGACAGTCAAATGTAGTCCTCATATCTTGAAACCTATCAAAATTAAACAAGAAAAATCTTAAGAGAAAGGGAAGTTCATCCTCCCATGTATCATCACACGACATCTATATAAATCCCTACAAAACTGCCTCAAAAAAATGGCAGACCACTTTGATACATCATGGTGCTTGAATCAAATAATTGACATAATATAAAAGAGGGAAACTAATGTGTTTCCCATCACCAATATAGTGTGCAATGGTGGTCACTAATAATGAGATACAACTAACCTCCTGTGCAGAAAAATAAGCAATCTGTAGTTGTCCACCATGCACCTAAAAATCCATTGGATAGACTGCATGAGCCTCAACATATCTCTGAGAGTAGACAAGTCAATTCTATATTGCAACCCCATGGGGGACATTAGGTAACTGGGGAAAAGCATCCCCTCTCTTGGATAGTCTAGTGATAAAATATATGTCCTCCTAAAAGGGCCTATACCGCGTCTCAGGACCGACATGGAAAGCCTACTTCTAAGCACTCCATTGGTGGATCAGATGTGCCAACAAGATATATTATGCCTTCAGGAATGTAACCTTCTCATATTACTTAAGGATGCCTACATTACTCAATATTTCTTGGGTTTATATGCTAATATGGTGAGGGTATAAATCCCTCTCCCTCTCTTGTGCCTCCCATGGTCAGAACACATTGTATTGGTCTGCCATTTGCTCCTGCTCCTATTGTTGCTCCCTTTGTTGACGTCTCTGCTACATGATTAACATATAAAATACATCAGCCTCATGCAAGAAACATAATTATTTTTATTAAATGAAAAATATATTTATAAATATGGAAACATAACTACCAATTTAAAAAAAAAAAAACCTCGGTGCGCCCAAAAAACAGTAATGCACCATCTCCGGTGCGCTATCAAACACAACCACAACAGGTACATTACGTACATACGTATGATGCGCCACTTTTGGTTCACATATATACATTTTCATCGCGATGTGTCTCAAACTTATGCACCAGTGCGCACTTATAACCTTTCACACCAGTATAGAACGTTCAGGTTATCGAACACACGGAGCTATATTTTTAATATTATGTGTGCCGTGTGTTTGGTAAGAACAAATGCATCAGGTGTAACCTAAAAATGTATGCACCAACATTCAATTTATAGCTTTTCCCATTTTGTTTTAATTTATTAAACACACCGCAAAAACAACAGTGCATTACGTTCACGTGTCGATCTGCGATGCATCCTATAAATTTACAAGGTGCGCCACTATCAGTGCGATCCAAAGCTGTTGAATGCAATGCGCACCAAAAAAAAAAAAAAAACAGTGGATTTTTTTACCTATTTTGCAATAATCCCCTAAAAATTTAAATTATAGAGAAACATAGACATTACTTGGACATTTGGTCATCGGGGAGGCATTGTGGACACACAATTGAGGAAAACAAATTTCACATCCGTTTGAGAAAATTGGAAAGCCACGCACTGAGCACGGTACGAAAGGATGGTGAGCAAGAGTATCATCGATGCTTCAAAGCTCTACAACAACGTAGATGGTAAAAATCAAATTTACGATTGATAGTTTTTTTAACCCTATTTTGGTGTGTTAATATAACCGCATCGATGTGTAAGATATCCAAGAACATCGGTGCTTTGTCGAACTATAGCACCACATTTTTTTTTAATTAAAAACTGCCTAGCGGTGCTCTTTTGCAGACGCACCGAGGAATTTTAATACACAATACTGGTGCTTCAACCCTATAACGATGCTCTTGTTAAGACGCACCAAGCCATTTTAAATCATTAACAACACTAGTGCTCTGTTGGGATATAGCACCGCATTTTAAAAACCCCCTAGTGGCTCTCTTTCTAAGGCAGACCAAGGCATTTTAATATGTGAACAAAAATGGTTCTTGATTCGCATATATCGCCACATTTTTTTTTAATTAAAAACCTATAGTGGTGCTCTTTCTAAGTATGCACTGGGGAATTTTACTACAAGAAGGGCCTCGATGATGTAGGTGGATATAACACTGACAATTTTTAAAATTTAACCATTATCCGATGTTACCGATTATTGTAAGCGAAAATGTATGGTATACTATGCACGCACCAAGGCATTATAGTACTGGTTTAGTAACAATTTGTCGTCATAGTATAGCATGGGACTGGGAAAAATGAATTTAATGACCAACATTTTTTTCAAATTTAACCCTTTTCCAATGTTATCGAGTAGTATACGCATCGACGCTCTTTGTTATTTAGTGCATCGTTAATAAATTTTCCATGGTGCACCATGTTCTATTTGGCACCAGTTCTTATATGTATAGTAAATCACAGGTGCATTTGTATATTGTAGACGCACCATCAAAAAAACATCCGCTAAAACATTCTCCTACACACCTTTGCTGGTGACCTCCACTACAAACGTATTTTTGGTCTATTTTTATAGGGGCTTCCGTAAAAACCTCTATTAGAAGGTCTTTTCCTTGTAGTGGTATCCTTTGATCCATCTACTTTTGTGATTTCCAAAATGGTATTTATGGATTTCCTATGACTGGAAATTATGTGAAAGAATTTTTTGTTATCATCCTAAATTAGAGCCACAAAGCTCTACTCTTTAGTCTCCACTATTTTTCTTTATATAGTAGGATGTCTCTTTTTTTCTCGATTTTTTGTTTTTTCTCATCCGAGAAGGAGGAGTGATCCGAGGTAGAGAAAATATCCTAAATATTTCCCTCAATATAAATAAGGAGGCTTTCATGTTGTATTTTTTTCTCTTTGGTCCAAAAAGAAATGATTTTCTTTTCCTTTTACAGGTTCTCCTGGAATTGGATTTGAGGAGAGGATCCAAGAGAAGGATTATAGCTGACCGAAGCCTCCATAATTTTTCCAATGATGAAAGGATTGTCTAGCTAGCCTTGATTTAATTTGAAAGGGACCATAGGTTTAGGAGACCCTGGTTCCATATCTAAAACGATTGGCTTGTGATCAAAATCTCCTCCTGAAGAAACCCATTGTCAAATTTACATATTCCAATCTAATAGACATTTTATAATAACAAATTGATCTAGCTTATTGGCTCTATATTTTTTCTCATTCCTATCATTTTTCAATGTGGGAAGGATATTTGCAAGAAGATTTTATGCCAACCAAACTGTCTCGAGGTCATCCAAAAAGTAATCTGGTTGTGGGTTTGAGTGAGCAGAGGGCCTCCATGTTGGGTGTGTGTTATATTCTTTCCACAATTAGTCTCATAGGGTGGGGAATAGCCTCCATTTTTCGTTGTGTTGGGCATAGAAAGGGGGTCACAGGGGGGTTGTAGTCACCCTACATGGGTCCAAAGCAGTGCCTCGAGAATTTTATTTTTTGACCCTATAATAGGTGGGTAGACCTACCTATGGTTTTGGGCATGGGTTTTGCACATGGTTTTGGGCATGATGTTTTTCTGCCCCTGGTATTTTGTAGATCCGGTCAAGGGAAGTACGATTGTGTTCTAATCCAGGGTTAATGGATTGGGGTTTATGAATGCTTCGGCATGTATATATATGCATTGTAAAATTGAAAGGTATATAATGAAAAATCAATCTGATAGTCCCGATTTTGGGATCCAAGGAAAAATATATGTATATATTAGTTTTATGATTTATGTTCTCGACATTGTTTATATTCTATTTTTAGAATTCGTCTGCACGTAATTCTTGTACATGGTTAAAACCTGCACTCCATATTTCATATTAGCCTACCATAAATTTAAGGTCTCCTCTAAGATATATGTGATCCTATCCAAAACATGGCAAATTGAAAATGTTTTTCCAGGAGATCTTCCTCTCTAGATATGGACCATATACATCTAAAACAGTAAAGGAGAACCCATTATTCCTTAGGGTAAAATATGTTACCAAATAGGACCAGGACACCCAATACTGAGTGAAACATGGGTGGGAGGCCTTCCATTCTGTTATGATATCTCATGATATTCCTGAATCATCTACATGATGAAAGGACCAAGATGGTAGAAGGGATGAAAGGATAGAGGAGGAGGAAGAGGCTGTGGAAGGGAGGGGGATAGATTTTGTATTTCCAATAATGGACAATGGTAGGATGAAGTCATGACAAGGTGGGGAACAAAGGAGCAAACAGAATTTAAAACATATAAATAAAAAGAATGGATTGGGTAGGGGATTCATACCCATTGAGGTAGCCACTATAATTGATTTGTGTGAATCCTTTAACGTGTGGGTTGGCTTCAAAGGATTTTTTGACATGCCCTTCGATGAATCTAAATGTTCTATTTTATGTTCAATAGATTTAGAAGAGGGATAAGGGTCCTTTTTTTCTAACCGTTGTGTGCACCCAACTAACTTCTGCAATGGGGAACTTCCAAAGTCTGATCCCCCTAGCAATTTCTTCACCCATATTATCTTCCCGTGGGGACAATATTTCTGAAGATGTCTATAGGAATGACATATCACACATTTTTATGGAATACCCTCATAATCAACAGTATGTTTATGGATCTTAGACCCAACCTAAATTAACATGGAGTCTAGAAGCCCGAAATCCAGATTTACTCCCACAAGAATCCTCTCCATAGACATGTATCACATTATTTTGAAACATGTGTTTGCTTCATAAAAGAAACCTAGGATGTTTCCAATATTTTCAAAAACTTCTTCCGGACATAAATATAATCTAAATGTTGGGAGGTGAACCCAAATAGTAACCACCAAGAGCCTTTCAATCATGACATAAAAATTCGTTGACCATATTTTTAGAAATAAATCTTGTGATCCCCACTGTCAAGAATGTTGAAGGAGATTTTCCACATCTTCCTTCAATTCCATGAGCCATCCCATACAAATTTTGGCCAAGGTAAGGCAACGAGGAGAGTTCCCTAGAATATGAGAGAAATTATTGGTCATTTAGTTCCGCATAACTACCATGACCATCCTTTTACTAAAGAAATTTTCAACCACAATAGTATCCTCCATTTTTTCTGTGTCATTTAGCTTAACTATGGAGCCTAGGACTAGGTGAGGTTTTGTTGTTTTTTTCTTAACACATTTCTTGCTAGGTTATGGATCCACCTTTTATGCTAGCTAGTGGGACAACGACTGACTGGAATTTGAAAAACTCTGTCTTTGCATTTCCCTCATGAGGAGGTTGCACAAAAAATCAGAAGGAGAGGTTTTGTGGTTGTGGGGGGATTGGTTGTTACCAATGTGAAAGTGGGGAGAGAATTTGGGTTCGCTAATTCAGAGATAGCTCAAGGACAAAAAGTGATTGATGGAAGAGAAGGGTCCTTCTCTATGGAAGAAACAAGTAAAATAAAATCCAGATCAAGGTGGAGAGTGGGGGCCCTTGATACAAGAGATAATGGAGGAAAGAGGAGAGAAATGAGATCATAACTGGAAGTGTGATCAACAAAGAGATTCATATCAGGAGTGTTGAATCAACAAAGAGATTCATACCAACAGTGTTGAATTTTTGTAATTATGGTCGGCTTCATATTTTTTTCTAGCCCTCCAAAATATATGTGAAATGATAAATATAAATATGGTTTTCATGTTTCCTTCAAAAGAGGGAATTTGAATTTTTGAAATTTGATTTTTTGGCACTAAAAAGATCAAATAAACCCTCCAAATGTTCAAGTCATCCTAGCATGATTATGCAGGGGCATTGGACACTAGCCATCAATGTGAGAGAATTGTCCACATGTTGTGGCTAGAAGAGTTCGAAATTATTCAAGAAATGTACCAGCAAGGTGTCAGTACCTTAGTTGTCTGTTGCACTTAGAGCAGTTAGGTTTAGTTTAATAACTGAAGAAGCCGAACAGTTTGATTCATGTCTATCTGTTCAGTTTCTGTTGATAGAATGCAATTAAGCTTTTATTTTATGTTAAGAATAAAATGGTCCTCGAGAAGCAACCGAAGAGTCATGTGATAATCTATAAAAATGTAACCTCTGATACAGAGTAAAGGGGGGATTTGGCAGTGAAATATTGAATTGATAAGCATTGTTCTCTATTGAATAAAATTTAGACTTATTGGTTATCTGTGTGTGTTATAGACAATCTTTCTGAAGGACTCATTTCTTCAATTTGTGAACTCTGTGTACAATTTTAAGAAGGATCAATTCTTTGTGAAATTCCCTTAGTTCTCTCTGTCTGTCTTCGAATTCATATTCTCTGCGAATAAATTGAATATGTTTAGTCTGTAGAGGAATCACGTCCTCGGTGTGTGAACAGAGAATATGTATGCTATGTAAAAGAGTCAAGTGAGGTCAATTTGTTGAGTTCCGTTGGAAGAGCGAACCCATGTTCATGCTCTGTTTATTCAAGGAGTGTTGAACCTCTGTCTGTAGGAGCGAATACCGTTGTTTTGTTTTTATATTGAACTGAACCGGTGTGGTTGATTGTAGCGTTAAGTTGAAGAAATAAGTTAAATCGCGGTGAAATTCGGGGTTAACACTGTTCCAATAGCGTATTTGCAAGTAAGTGGGTTGGTGAGGAGAAACCACTGGTTTCGCATTTTATTTTGGCTAGGATTGGTTTGTGAAAAAAAAAAAAAACTGATCCAGTTAAGACGCGCCACGTCACCAATGCAATACCGCCCATTTCGAATTTTTTCTGGGCTCTAAAATTTTGTTCGAAAAAAATTGCAAACGCCGTCAGATCCGCGTTGTGGAAGATCCAAGGGCTATCGCAATCAAAGATGCACGGAGATTAATCGAGGCATGGCCGACGCTTTACATTGGTAATTGTTTAATTAATAAGTGAAAGTTGAGCATTGATGGTGGGCCCGAAGTATTAAGCGTGACATAAGTACTGGAAGTTTAGTGGATTTAAATATTTGGGTTAAGATTTGGTTATTCGTTCCAAGGGAATGAAATTTCACTTAAGCGCATTCTTGTGATATGTTTTAAAAGGACTGCAAACAATAGTTAAGGTGCTTTTAAAGTTGAGATATAATAGTCGGAGCACTTTATTAAAAATACCAAGGTTCATAGTACTTGAGATCATATATAAAATTAGACTATTATATTTCATCAATCAAATTCCACGAATTTGATTTATGAAATAGAAGTAAAAGGAGTTGAAGAGACTCCCTTGTTGAAAGAAAAGACAGAGACAAGAGCGACCAGCTCTCCTTAATGCTTGCACTCAATTTTGTTCTCATTTGTGGTATCAGAGCAGATTTTAAGACATTTTGCAGAGACTGAACTAACTTCCAAAGCCAGAAGAAGAATTCCAGCATGGTTGTCCGAGTTGCCAGAGGTGCTGCGAGAACAAGAGGCAGGCTAGTTGCCAATGCAGAAGTATTGGAGACCTTGCAGCAGTTCTAAGCCAGATTGGAAGTAATGGAATTAGGACACCCAAGAGATCCTGAAGATGTCATTGAACCTGAAACTGAAGAAGAGGCAGGAGAGAATGTTGAGATTCCTCCTGAGCTGAGACTCCTTAAATCAGTTATGTGGTCTAAAACCAATCCTAGACTTGAAGTGTCAAGATTTGCAGGAGGATTGAATCCAGAAGAGTTGATAGACTGGATTAATGAGATGAGCAAGTGCTTTGATTATGAAGACATGGGTGAAGACAAAAGAGTCAAGTTTGCAGTGACCAAATTGAAGGGACATGCTGCACTTTGGTGGGATAGAGTGCAAGCAGAGAGAACGAGAGCTGGTAAACAGCCAATCAAAAGTTGGACCAGAATGGTGGCTAAGCTAAGAGGTAAGTTATTGCCTATTGATTATCAGCTTACATTGTTTAGACAAATGCAGAATCTTAGACAGAGATTGCTGACAGTGAAAGAATACACAGAAGAGTTTTATAAAGTAAGCATAATATCTGGACAAATCCAGGACACAGCAGAGAAGGTTTCCAGGTATGTGAATGGTCTCAGGTTGGAGATCCAGGATGAGATAGGCATTTTGTCTCCTAAGACAGTTGAAGAGGCTTATCAAATGGCCTTGAAAGCTGAAGAAAAACTCCTAAGAAAGTAGTCTGCCAGAGGAAGAGGTACTTTCCGAGGAAAGGGAATTCAAGGTGGTAGAGGAAGGTCTTCAACACTGAAGGATGGAGCTAGCAGCAGCTCACCTCAGAATGCATCCACATAGGGTGATGCAAGGGGCAGAAGGAGTTCCTACAGAGGAAGAGGAGGCAGAGGCAGAGGAAGAGAAGTGAGGTGTTATAGATGTCACCAATTGGGACATAAACACTATGAGTGCCCAGAGAATATGGGTACTGGTTAGAGGAATGCAATTTTTGCTCAGATTGGAGAAGAGGCAGCAAGGCTGTCTGAAACAGAAGAAGCAATTCTGCCAAAGAAGGGAAAATCTTTGGTTGTCAATAAGGTTATGTTGAAGCAAACAAAAGAAGTTTTTGAACCAGCACAGAGGAAGAATTTGTTCAGGAGTGTGTGCAAAGTCCAAGGGAAATGCTGTCAGTTGGTCATTGATAGTGGCAGCACAGACAATTTGGTCTCTACAGAGGTGATAGAGAAACTAAAGTTGAAGACAAGGGAACATCCCACTCCCTACAAGGTGTCATGGCTTCATAAAGGGCACCAGCTGATTGTGAAGGAGTAGTGTGAGATAGAGTTGTAGATGGGAAGCTACAAAGACAAGGTCATGTGTGATGTGATGCCTATGGATGTGTGTCACATACTGCTGGGCAGACCGTGGCAGTATGACAGAGCAGCAGTACATGATGTTATGAAGAACACTTACAAGTTCTTTAAGGATGGAGTGCACCACACATTGATACCTATGGAGGAAGGAGAACCATCAAGCAGAAATTCTGATCCAAAGACTTTATTGCTGAGTGGGAAAGAGTACCTACAGCAGATTGAAGATGAAGAGGTAAATTTTGCTTTAGTTTGCAAACTTAAAGTAGTACTTACTTCCACAAAAAATTCAGATTTACCAATTGAAATCCAAGAAATGCTGGACCATTATTGTGATATTGTTGTGGATGATTTGCCTAATGAATTGCCACCTGTAAGAAAAATCATCCATGAGATAGATTTTATTCCAGGATCAAATCTGTCGAACAAAGCAGTCTATAGAATGACTCCCACAGAGAATGAAGAAATCAGGAAGCAAGGGCAGGAATTGGTTGACAAAGGTCTGATCAGAGAGAGCTTGAGTCCATGTGCAGTACCTGCAGTGTTGAGCCCAAATAAAGATGGAGGTTGGAGAATGTGTACTGATTCAAGATCCATCAACAAGATAACAATCAGGTATAGGTTTCCTTTACCTAGGATTGAAGATTTAATGGACTGTTTGAGTGGAGCAAAATATTTTTCAAAATTAGATTTGAAAAGTGGATATCATCAAATTAGAATAAAGGAGGGTGATGAATGGAAAACAACCTTTAAAACAAATGAAGGACTGTATGAGTGGTTGGTAATGTCGTTTGGGTTATCAAATGCACCTAGTACTTTTATGAGGCTCATGAATGAAGTGTTAAATGAATTTATTGGTAAATTTGTAATAGTATTGTTGAGTCTCAAATCTGCATCTTTCCTATACACCTTTCTAGACTTTTTCCATTTACCTGGACCTCCTAAGTCATCAACATCATTGCATATTAATCATAAAAGAGCATTTAAAGTGGTTTTTAACTATGTTTTGTGTCTGTTGTTTGAATTAGATTTTTGCTCATTAAGCTGCGGAATCTTGTCACTTTCCGCAGCCGCTTCAACTTTCCGCAGCCATTTTGTTAATGTCTATATTGCAGGTGTCTTCAGGAAAATCGAGCCACATGGGCAAGTTTGAAATGACATGGATATGGACTGAGTCCTATTAGCTCAGTCGAATTCACCAAAGAAGGTCGTGGTCAAAGATAGTCAAGCAGTGGTCAACCTAAGAGTCCTACGGTGACAGAACTCCGTTTTTCACCACGTGAAGACTTGCGTGGTCGTTTCTAAATCACGAGGGACATATCAACACCTGTGAATGGCTCCATAAGCCGAATCCAACAGCCACTCTCCATAGATTTAATCTTCACGGTAGCCATAATGCTAGATTTCTGGACGTGGTTGTTCACGTGTCTTTTATCAGCGCAGATTGTAGGAAATTAGTTATGTCTTCCTCTGTTATAAATAATGCGTTCTCATACGCATAGGAGTTAGCTTGTGTAATGTAATTTTGGCTGTCAAGAAAGCCCACTGTGCTGTGACATTATTTCCTTGTTATGACTGCATTTTAAATATATGAGAAGACTCTGTTCATAAGCATAATTCGTGTTTGATAGCTGCTTCCCGAGGATTGTGCAGAGGGCCCCTGCACACGCCGAGGTTTTGTGTATTATTGTATAGTTTCATGCTTCATTTCCTTACGTTCATTGTGCCATAGTCATTCACGTGTATATATTACATCTTTTATGGCATTAACGTTTTATTTCTGTTCATAATTTTTCATACTTTATATTGCTGTTAACTGATCAGTGTTTTGTTCCAGATTATAGTAGGCAGCCCGGGCATTTGCCCATAGTTTTATAATGACTAACGACATGGAATCAATCTTTTCCTTCCGCTATTTTATTTTTCTTAGCTTTTAATTTCAGCACTGTTTTACTCATTTCAGTTTTGTACATCTGCTTTACTAGTTAGATTAGATATTAAACTGCTCATTTCATTATCAATTACCTCCGAAAGCCATAGCGAGACTAATGGTGAGGGATTGCAGTATGAATGTGTAGTTTGATGTTAGTTTATTTTTCTGCAAGTTAGATATTAAATTGCTCATTTCATTATCAGTTACCTCCGAAAGCCATAGCGAGACTAATGGTGAGGGATTGAAGTATGAATGTGTAGTTTGATGTTAGTTTATTTTTCTGCAAGTTAGATATTAAATTGCTCATGTCATTATCAGTTACCTCCGAAAGCCATAGCGAGACTAATGGTGAAGGATTGAAGTATGAGTGTGTAATTTGATATTAGTTTATTTTTCTGCAAATTAGATATCAGATTGCTCAAGTTGTTTATGATTACCTCTGAAAGCCATAGCGAGACTAATGGTGAGGGGTCAGAATATGAGTTGATGTAATTTGATTTTAGCTTTACTTTACTTGCATTTCTTGGATTTCTTTGAGCACACTTTCTTTTGTATTTAGACAGCAGCAAGGGTAATGAGTTTCATGATCAATAGTTCACTGTTTGTTTGACTAGTATAGTGGCACATTTTCATTTTCTTTTAGGAATTAGTTTTGTCATTGTATATTTGAAAATCCTTTTGAAGTTTGAAGTTTGGGAAATCATTATAAAGGAAATCATTGCCTTGAACATTTATATCCATACCTGTCTTTTAGAATTTCCATCTCACATTAAGAAACCAACCAAGATAAATAAAAAAACCAAAAACGACAAAAAGTAAGAGATAGGTTATCTTGCACATATAGTGCGCCACACTTCGTCAGCTTACGAATCCCGGGTTGAAAAATTAATGTAGCAATTTAGGACACACTAAATTGACCCAAAAATTTTGGCGCTGTTGTCGGGGAAGTGTAACTAGGAAGCCAATTTCTTTAAAAAAAAACAATAAAAAGAAGGGAAAAATTGATAACTTCTTGAAGTATGCTCTCCTCTTGCACCTAGTGTGATCTGGAGGATCAGAAAAGAGAGTTATTGGTTCAATAATTTCTTAAGTATGCTCTCTTCTTGCACCTAGTGTGACCTGGAAGATCAGAAAGAGAATTATTAGCCCAACTTAAAAAAAATAAAAAATGACATGCATAGAGCAAGAGATTCTAGGGGAAGGTTTATAGCTAGAGCCAAGAGTTTGATTTTCACAACTCCATCTTCTTCAAGGCATAGACAAGATTCACCACCATCTACCCCTAGCCTTAAGATTCCTGGAATTCAAGGAGCAGCTGAATTAGAGGATTCTCCTACACCACCTACCAAATCTCATTTAGAAAAAGACCCTTTCTTTACTTCTACAGGAGAGTATATTGTAATCAAAGAAGTAGAATCACCTGAAGAAGAAAAGGAAGAAACTCCCTCTCATCCTCCCTTGATAGAAGAACCAGAGGACTTTAAGAACTCTGAAGAAACTATCATGACAGAGGAAGTAGTAGATGGATTTAGAGGTAGAGGTAAAGGTAGAGGAGAAGGAAACAACGGTGGAGGTGGAGGTAATAATGGAAGAAATAGGGAAGTAGACAACTTGTTTGGATTCCCTATAGTTGATGAGGAAACTCATACGACAATGAAAAACATCTCACCATCTGTCCTGCCCAACTTTTATGGATTGCGAAGTGAGGATCCTGAAACATTTCTGTTTGAGTTTGAAGTTGTGTGTCGAACCTATGACTATATGGAAGACTCTCAAAAACTCAAACTGTTTCCTTCAACATTGAAGGGAGCTGCTTTGAAATGGTTCATGGGACTAGTCACCCAATCTATTAGGACTTGGAATGATATGAAACAAACATTTTTGGATAGATACCTGGATTATTGCATGCCCACCAATCACAAGGATGAGGTATTCAAAATAGTGCAAAAAGAAGATGAAAATTTGGAGGATTTACTTGAAAGATTTCAATATAACTTAAAAAGAGAAAAGATGAGCAACTTAGATGATGAGACTTTGAAAGCCCTTATATTAAAAGCCATCAGAGATGAATGGATAGATATTTTAAACATGATGGGGAAAGGAGACATTTCTCAACTTCCACTTCGTGACATAACAGAACTATGTGTCCATCTCTCAAGGGGAAAATCTAAAACGGGAAAAGGGCCTAGAGATCCTTCTCTTATCAGGGCAAACAAATCTGCAACTGGATCAGTAAGTAGGGCGGAGATTGGCAATATGCTTGATGAATTCAAAACAGATATCTTAGGGAGCCTTAGTGAACAACTAGACACCCTTAAAATTCAAAACAAGCAGAAAGCAGAAACTGATGCTCTAGCCATCTTTTGTCCGAAATGTAGGAAGAAACATGCTTTAAGGGAATGTCCCTTGGATGCAAAATTTGTAGAAACATGTATGATTTGCTCAAAGAATCATGAGACCAAGGATTGTCCTTCAATTCCTGGACTCAAAGCTGTCTTTCAAGAAGATCCAAATTCAGTAGAATCTCTCTGTTTTGTTGCAAGAAAACCTTGGCAGGGGCAACAAACTCAAGGGTTTAACAACCCTATGAATTTTCAACCCCCACCAAATTGGAATCCTTGGAAACAACCTTGGCCCCAACCTCAAGATTCATATAAATCATGGGTACAAGGTATGCAATATCCTTATGGGAGATTTGCTCAATTTTATCAATATCCTCCATCTTTTCAAAATCAACAAGCTTCACAACTTCCAAACCCAAATCCACAACTTTCATTGCCATTTCCACAACAACAACCTTCTCAACAAAATCCAAATCCGCAACTCATGCTTCCATTCCAACAAAAGACAAATCAACTTCCAGCTCAGCCATTGCCAAATCCTAACAATAAAAATCCTCAGAATACTTACATGATAGAAGGACAACATTTTCCTACCTATATGATTGTTCCTCTCAATGATTTACAACTCAGGTCTGGTAGAGTTTTAGAAAAACCTTCTATAGATATCCAAGAGCAAGATACCTCTGAGGAGGACTCTCTTAAAGTCAATAAGGGTTCTGAGGAAGCATCTCTTCAAAACTCAAACATTCAAAACGAGAAAGAAAAGTTAACCCCCACAACTCCTATAGTTGAGCAACCTGCATCTTCATCCACACCTCCTTTCCCTGAAAGATTACAAATTGATAAAGGGGCGGAAAAACAAATCTTGTTGCCTAACTATGATTTTTTAGATGAATTAAAGAATGTTTGTATCAAGATTCCCTTGCTACAAGCCATTAGAGAGATTCCTATTCTAGCAAAAACAATAAAGGAGTTGAGTCTCAAAAGACCAGGAAGGAAACTAAAAGACACAAGAAGAATCCACCTGGTAGGAAAAATTGCAGATATCATGATGGGAAAAATTACCATGTAGAAGTATGTAGATCCAAGAAGTCCAATTGTCAAGACACATATAAATGGGATAGAAATTCCAAACACATTGATTGACTTAGGGGCTGCTATCAACATTATGAGTAGACAGACTATGGACCAGCTAAAACTCCCTAACCTTCTTTTTACACCTACTTTACTGCAGCTTGCAGATCGATCAATTATCAAACCAGATGGTGTATTAGAAGATATTTCAGTCTCCTTATATTCTTGGGAATATCCAGTAGATTTTATGATTTTGAATCCCAAGAGTAATCTAGGAGGACACCCACTTATCTTAGGAAGACCTTGGCTAGCCACAGCTGATGCCTTCATTAGTTGTAGATCTGGGGATATGTACATTTCTAATGGTAATTCGACAAAGAAATTCAATTTGTATCCCCCAGCAAAAGCAATTACAGAAGTAGGAGACAATGAATGGGTCGATGATTAGGACACTATACAACTTGTCTTTACCATTTCTGAAATCAGTGAGGATAGTCAAATTCTGAACACATTAGAAAATTTTGAGACATCTTCAGAATATGACCCCACACAATTTCAGTTGGAATCTAACATTGAATATTTATCATCAATACAAATGTCTCTTTACTCTATGGAAGAGTTTGGTAGTTCTACCATTGAGATTTTTCCAGAAAAAACATTGAATATCAACAAAAATTTGGAAAAGTCACAACAGGAAGAACTAACCAAAATCTTGCAAAAACATTCTACTACATTTGCATGGGAGTATACTGACATGAAAGGTATTGATCCTAAGACTTGCATCCATCATATCTATATTGAGGAAAACAGTAGACCAATCAGACAACCTCAAAGAAGGATGAATCCAAATCTTAGGAGATAGTGAAAGAAGAGCTCCAAAAACTACTCAATGTAAACTTCATTTATCCAATTTCAGATAGCCGATGGGTTTCTCCTTTGGTTATAGTACCTAAAAAGAATGGTAAATGGAAGGTATGCATTGATTACAGGGAATTGAACAAAGCAACTTTGAAGGATCACTTTCCTTTTCCTTTTATCGATCAGGTATTAGATACATTAGCAGGTAAAAAGTACTTTTCATTTTGGATGGTTTTAGTGGCTATAATCAAATTCAGGTAGCACCTGAAGATCAAGATAAGACCACATTCACCTGTCCATGGGGAACTTTTGCCTATCGAGTACTTCCTTTTGGGTTATGTAATGCACCCGCAACATTCCAAAGAGCGGTACTAGGAATTTTTTCTGATCTAATCCATGATTGTGTAGAGGTTTATATGGATGATTTTACAGTTTATGGTAATTCATTTGAAGAGGCATTAGAAAATTTGGAAAAAGTCCTTATAAGATGTAAAGAAACAAACCTTTCATTAAGCCATGAAAAATGCTTTATGATGTTTACTGAAGGTATTGTTTTGGAGCATCATATTTCAGGAGATGGGATTAAGGTTGATAGATCAAAAGTTGAAGTCATCTCCAAGTTGCCTATTCCAAATTGTCAAAGAGATGTTAGAAGTTTTCTAGGATTTACTGGATATTATAGAAGATTTATAGAAAACTTCACTAAAATAGCATCTCCACTCTTCAAACTGCTTACAAAAGACTGTGAATTCAAATGGGATCCTGATTGTCAATCAGCCTTTGAAACTTTGAAAACAAGAATATATGAAGCACCTATCTTGAGAGGACCAAATTGGAAACTCCCTTTCCATATTTCTACATATGCTTCAGATACAGCTCTAGGAGCTGTGTTGGGTCAAAAGGATTTAGTCCCTTATGCCATTTACTATTCCAGTAAAAATTTAACTCCCACTGAGTTGAACTATATTGTAACTGAAAAAGAGTTTTTAGTTGTTGTTCATGCAATCAATAAGTTTAGACATTATATAACAGGCTATGAAACTTTTATTCATACTGATCATTCTACGATTAGATATCTAATGAACAAACCTGTTACTAATGGCAGAGTGACAACATGGCTCCTACTTTTGCAGGAATTCAATATTACTGTGTTGGATAGACCAGGGAAACAAAATACAGTAGCTGATTTCTTGTCTAGGATTCAGAATACTAAAGAAGATTCTCCTGTAGAGGATAAGTTTCCTGATGAATACTTGTTTGCGGTAACTATTAAGACTCCTTGGTATGCAGATATTGCTAACTATTTGGTTACAGGGAAACTACCTTCACATTTATTTCCAAGTGAAAAACGAAAAATTATTCGGGAGAGTTCAAAATATTCATGGATTTCTAACGAATTGTTTAAAACAGGGCCAGATCTTGTGATCAGAAGATGTGTCAGGGAAGATGAAATGCCTGATATTCTTAAGGCATGTCATGATGAACCATGCGACGGACACTTTGCAGACAAAAGGACGGCCTATAAAATCCTCTCTTTAGGATATTATTGGCCTTCCCTCTTCAAAGATGAAAAACAATATGTCAAAAGGTGTGACAGCTGCCAAAGAGTAGGGAAACCTACCCTTTCAAATGAAATGCCATTACAACCACAGGTACTCATCGAACCCTTTGAAAAATGGGCTTTAGATTTCATTGGACCTATTAATCCACCATCTAAGGAAAAGAAGTATATATTGGTTTGTACTGATTATGTTACTAAATGGGTGGAAGCCAAAGCATTAGTGTCTGCTACTGAAAATTCGGTTGTTAATTTTCTTTATGAGGATATTTTTACTCGCTTTGGTGTTCCAAGAGAAATTGTGACAGATCAGGGAAGCCAATTCACATCCAACTTGGTGGAGAAGTTGATGGAAGAATACAAAATCAAGCACAGAAGATCTACTCCATACCATCCGCAAGCAAATGGTCAAGTGGAGTCTACAAACAAAGTTCTTGAAAGTATCATCACCAAAACTGTTCATCTACATAGAAGAGATTGGGCAGAAAGGCTTCCTGAAGCCTTGTGGGCCTACAGAACTACATGGAGAAATACAACAGGACATTCTCCCTATGAACTTTTTTATGGGAAAGAAGTCTTTCTCCCCATTGAGTTCCAAGTCAAGACCTTCAAGATAGCAGTTCAGTTGGGGATGGACTTATCAGAAGCCCAAAAGCATAGAATGGAGCAATTGAATGAGCTAGATGAGATCAGACAAGAGGCAATTCTAAGAACTTATCTAGTTCAATATCAAAGAGCTAAATGGCATGAAAAGTACATCAAAGAGAAGAAGTTTCAAGAAGGAGATTGGGCATTGTTATTTGATTCCAAGTTTAAAGATTTTCAAGGAAAATTTCAGACTCATTGGCTTGGGCCATATGAGATTGACAAAATCTTTAGCAATGGAGCGGTAAGAATCAAGACCATTGATGAATTTCAAACTCCTCTTATTGTGAATGGCCACAGATTAAAGATCTATCATAAGCCACTCTCAAAAGAGGAATTTGTCAAAATGTTTCAAGATAATTCTACAATAAGGTTGGTAAAGAAGAATCCCTCTTCTCCACCAGCCTAGCCTTTGTTCTTTTCAGTTTCAAGTAAAAAAAAGAAGAAGATAGTATAAGCCTGAAAACCAATCATTGATTGGCAGTCTTATACAGAAAATGTAGGGTGAAAATCAGGAACACCTGACACCCTATATTTTCCCAAAAAAAAAAAAAAAAATTCTCTCTCTCATTTCACAAGTTTTATGACAACCCACTCCATTCCATTCCACTTCATTCCACTCCACTTCATTTCATCTATTTCATTTCATTTCACCAATAAAATTTTCTTTCATGGCCATTTTCATTCAATCAGTTATCATCTATCCATATCCATTCACCTGAATAATTGATGTGTCAGTTTCCGCAGCTGACACCAGTTTCCGCAGCCAGAAGCAGTTTCTGCAGCTACCACTCTGTTTTTCAAAAATTCACAGTCAGATGTTAGTTCAACAATCATGAAATCAAATGCAGGTATGAAGACATATTATGAAGACATGGGGCATTCAAAGACATCAATGAGGAGCAACTGATTGAAGACCAATGAAAAATGGCAAGAATTCCAAGGTATGAGTAAAAATTTATTTCAAATGGCATTCAAGCACATTTTTACATAGTTATAAACCATAGCTCCATTATATTCAATGATTGTGTTGATAACTTCGTAACCATCCCACGATCTCTATATGATTCCCCCACAATCCTTGCATTCATTTCTAAACGGCCTCATAATCAAGCCTCCGGTCTTCACTAGTGTTCGGCTATATGTTGATACTCCACCTGTAATTAAGGAACGTGGTTGATTTGACTACGGCTTCTCTTAGCCGCACAAAATCTGTAGCCATTTCATAAACGTGCTTGCGTCTACTCTGCAGCCACCCAATTTTAAATACTGCCGGATGCACTTTGCTCCCCCTACTGTTTTATTGACCTCACGGCTACATTTCCACCGTGCTCACATAAGCCTTCACCCAATCTTGTTCTCTGTTCCGCTTCATACCGTGTACCTATTCTCTGAAATCCGCTTACAGTCACTGGCCTCCTTCATAAACCCTGATCATTTCTACCGTCTTACCTCTGCTAAACCGTCCTCACGCAGACAAGTTCTAAAGTACAGAAAGAAGGATGGGTCAGTTGTTGAGAACAGAACCAGAGGGACCCAAATTTATGGAAGGATATCCGCAAGTCAAAGACATACTGAAAAAGGAAAAATGGCTTCGGTTTATTCAAAAGTTTAAAGGCTATAATAAGGAGGTAACAAAATCTTTTGCGAGGTCTTTCAACGGTCTGGAGGTGGAAATTGGAGACCTCAAATTTACAGTGACTGAGGCATCCATAGCAGCTGCTACAGAACTCCCTCAAGAAGGAGAACGCAAGTTCAAGAACAAAAGCATTGGTGAGGAAGCCTGGAGAGTAATCCTACGTAACCCAGGTATGGATGTCACCATTTTCAAAAAGGGAATTCTTGTTCATGCTTTAAAAGAAGAGTGGGCCAGTTTACTGTTGGTTATTCAAAATTTTATCACCTGTGAAGGACGTTTTGGATCAATGTACATGTATCACACCCGATTGTTGATGAATTTCCTAGACAACCAAACCCTCAATCTGCCATACTTTTTACTAAACAGTTTGAAAAAGATGTCTGTAACCATCCAAAAGCATCTGGGGGACATAGAACCACATTTGTATCACCATGGTCTTGTGAAAATCTTGATCGAAAAACAGTTAAAAGAGAAAAAGGACACCTGGGAACTGTTTTTAATTAGAAATTTCTTTGAAGAACCCCAAGAAACCCCTGAGAGCAGTACACCAAAAAGAAGTAGGAGAAATAGAACAGGTGATAAAACTCAAAGCCCTCCTACTAACATAGTTGAAAGAACTAATGAAGAAGAAAGACTATCTAAAAGGAGGAAGGAAAAGACTGAGGGTAAAAAGCCAACAAAATCAAAAGAGAAAAGAAGCATTGAAGTTGTGTATCAAACCCCTTCCTCAGAAGAAGATCATCAAGTATTGTCTGAAAGAATAGTTCACCTTCAGGAACAGTCAGCTATGGCTAAAAAGAAAGGAAAAGAAAAAGACAATAGCCCACAGCGTGTAAGAATAAGCAACAGGCTTAAAGGAAAGTGGAGAAAAGTACAAACAAAAGAACCCCATTTTATTAATTTGGGAGAAGGAACACCTGAACAAACTCCAGCTGGCCGTAGTCCATCTCATTCTCAGCCAAATGTCGAAACTAGTCCTCAAGATGTTGACATGAGTCCTTTTCAGCCAGATTTTGAAGTCAATTCTCCTCCACAGCATTTTGGGGACAGCCCAAGAAAAACAACACCCGAGATAGATCCAAAGCAACAAGAGGTGTATGACTACATAGAATCCTTAGAAAGAACAACCACGGGTCCCAACGCTTCATCCACTCATCCTCACACAGCACAAGAAGCTCTAGTCCAATCGTTGAAACAAGAAGTCTTTGAGTTGGAGGTTTTAAATAGACATATTAAAAATGAAAACGAAGCATTAAAGGAACAAAACAAATTGGACAAGATCATTCATGACAATACTATGCTACATCTGGGACTGTGGTAGAAAAAGAACAGGAAACTGAAGAAGAAATGCCAAAAGATAAGTAGAGCACTAATTAATCTCAAATACAGATGCTTGATGAAGAAGCCCAGGATGTCAGCAGTACCAAGGAAGAGGAGAAGAGGACTGGATGTACTGGCAGAGGTATCAAGGCGTATAAATTGAAGAAGGATGATCAAAATTTTGGTTGCATGGGGACATGCAACACCTTCACAGTGGGGGTATGTTGAGTCTCAAATCTGCATCTTTCCTATACACCTTTCTAGACTTTTTCCATTTACCTGGACCTCCTAAGTCATCAACATCATTGCATATTAATCATAAAATAGCATTTAAAGTGGTTTTTAACTATGTTTTGTGTCTGCTGTTTGAATTAGATTTTTGCTCATTGAGCTGCGGAATCTTGTCACTTTCCGCAGCTGCTGCAACTTTCCGCAGCCATTTTGTTAAAGTCTACATTGTAGGTGTCTTCAGGAAAATCGAGCCACATGGGCAAGTTGGAAATGACATGGACATGGATCGAGTCCTATTGGCTCAGTCGAATTCACCTAAGAAGGCTGTGGTCAAAGGTAGTCAAGCGGTGGTCAACCGAAGAGTCCCACATGACAGAACTCTATTTTTCATCACATGAAGACTTGCGTGGCTATTCCTAAATCACAGGGGACATATCAACACATGTGAACTGCTCCATAAGCTGAATTCAATGACCACTCTCCATAGATTTAATCTTCACGGCAGCCATAACGCTAGATTTCTAGACGTGGTTGGTCACGTGTCTTGTATCAGCGCAGAATGTAGGAAATTAGTTATGTAATCCTCTGTTATAAATAATGTGTTCTCATACGCATAGGAGTTAGCTACTGTAATGTAATTTGTTGGAAAGAAAGCCCACTGTGCCATGACATTATTTCTTTGTTATGACTATGTTTTAAATATATGAGAAGACTCTGTTCATAAGCATAATTCGTGGTTGATAGCTATGGCCCGAGGACTGTGCAGAGGGCCCCTGCACATGCCGAGGTTTTGTTCATTACTATATAGTGTCATGCTTTATTTTCTTACGTTTATTATGCCATAGTTATTCACGTGTATATATTACATTTCTTATGGTATTAACATTTTGTTCCTGTTCATAATTTTTCATGATTTATACTGCTGTTAACTGATCAGTGTCTTTGTTTCAGATTATAGTAGGCGGCCCAGGCATTTGCACATAGTTTTACAATGAATAATGACATGGAATCAATCCTGTCCTTCTACTAACTTATTTTTCTTAGCTTTTAATTCCAGCACTGTTTTATTTATTTCAGTTTTGTACATTTGCTTTACTAGTTAGATTAGATATTAAATTACTCATGTCATTATCAGTTACCTCCGAAAGCCATAGCCAGACTAATGGTGAGGGATTGAAGTATGAATGTGTAGTTTGATATTAGTTTATCTTTCTGCAAGTTAGATATTAAAATGCTCATGTCATTATCAGTTACGTCCGAAAGCCATAGCGAGACTAATGGTGAGGGATTGATGTATGAGTGTGTAGTTTGATATTAGATTATTTTTCTGCAAGTTAGATATTAAATTGCTCATGTCATTATCAGTTACCTCCGAAAGCCATAGCGATACTAATGGTGAGGGACTGAAGTATGAGTGTTTAATTTGATATTAGTTTATTTTTCTTCAAATTAGATATCAGATTTCTCATGTTGTTTATGATTACCTCCGAAAGCCATAGCGAGACTAATGGTGAGGGGTCAGAATATGAGTTGATGTAATTTGATTTTAGCTTTACTTTGCTTGCATTTCTTGGATTTCTTTGAGCACACTTTCTTTTGTATTTAGACAGCAGCAAGGGTAATGAGTTTCATGATCAATAGTTCACTGTTTGTTTGACTAGTATAGTGGCACATTTTCATTTTCTTTTAGGAATTAGTTTTGTCATTGTATATTTGAAAATCCTTTTGAAGTTTGAAGTTTGGGAAATCATTATAAAGGACATCATTGCCTTGAACATTTATATCCATACTTGTCTTTTAGAATTTCCATCTCACATTAGGAAACCAACCAAGATAAAAACCCCCAAGATAAATAAAAACCCAAAAACGACAAAAAGTAAGAGATAGGTTATCTTGCACATATAGTGCGCCACACTTCGTCAGCTTACGAATCCCGGATTGACAAATTAATGTAGCTATTTAGGACACACTAAATTGACCCAAACAAGTATATCTGGATGACATATTAGTTTCAGCAAAACAAAGGAAGAACATTTAAGGCATATTAATTATGTCTTGAAGAAGTTACATCAAGAGAAGCTGCTGATAAATTTAAAGAAGTGTTCATTCATGAAGGAAGAGCTGGTATATCTGGCATTTGTTGTTTCTGCTAAAGGACTGAAGATGGATCCAAAAAAGGTCAAGGCAATTGTGGAGTGGCCTTCACCAAGAAGTGTTTTTGAGGTAAGAAGTTTCCATGGACTTGCTAGTTTTTACAAAAAATTCATAAGGAATTTTAGCAAGATTAATGCACCCATCATTGAAACAATAAAGAAGGACAAACAGCCATTCAAATGGACTATTGAAGCAGAAAATAATTTTAAGCTCTTGAAACAGAAGATAATTGAAAAGCCTGTTCTAGTTTTGCCTAATTTTAACAAACCATTTCAAGTGAAGTGTGATGCCAGTGGAGAAGCTATTGGAGCTGTGTTGAGTCAAGATGTTAGACCTGTAGCATACTTCAGTAAGAAGCTGAATGAGACAAGAAGAAATTATTCCTCTTATGAAAAAGAATTTTATGCAATTGTGCAGGTATTGAAGAAGTGGAGGAATTATTTAATGTCTAAGGAATTTGTGTTATACTCAGATAATCATGCTTTACATTATATTATGCAGCAGCCTAAATTGAAGCATAAACATGCCAAATGGGTTGAAGATCTCCAGAGTTTTAATTTTGTTTTGAATCATATAAGTGGCCAAGAAATAAGGTAGTTGATGCCTTGATTAGGAGAAACATGCTTGTTCAAGAAAACCAATTTGAAGTGGTAGGATTTTATTTTCTTAAGGAACTTTATAAGACAGATTCAGATTTAAAGGAAGCATTTGAAGCATGTTTTAACCCTATTTTGACAGATAGAAGTCAGTGGTTGGATTATTTCTTGCAAGAGGGCTTATTGTTCAGAAGAAACCAATTGTGTGTACCAAAGTGTTCCATGAGGGAGAATTTAATAAAATAAAAGCATAGTGGTGGACTTGCTGGACATTTTGGTGCTCATAAAACTTATGAGCAGCTGAGCCATTTTTATTTTTGGTCAAAGATGAGGTCTGAAGTGGAAAAATTTGTGAAGAACTGTAAAACTTGTCAATATGCAAAGGGGAGAAGCCAGAATGTAGGATTGTACATTCCATTGCCTATTCCAGACATGCCTTAGGATATGGTGAATATGGATTTTGTTTTAGTATTTCCCAAGACACAGAGAGGGAATGATGCAATATTTGTTGTAATTGACAGATTTTCCAAGATGGCACATTTTATCCCATGTTATAAAACCAGTGATGCCACCCGTGTTTCTAATTTGTTTTTCAAAGAAGTTGTTAGATTGCATGGGTTGCCCAAGAGTATTGTTTCTGATAGAGATACTAGATTTGTGGGCCATTTTTGGAGGACATTGTGGAAGAAACTTGGTACTAAACTGAGTTTCAACTCAGCTTATCATCCTCATATTGATGGAAAAACTGAGGTAGTAAATAGAAGTCTGGGAAATATTTTGAGAAGTCTTACAGGAGAGCATCCGAAGCAATGGGATCATATTTTGCCACAGGCAAAATATTCATACAATGATTCACCAAATAGAATTACAGGACAAAGTCCATTCCATATTGTTTATGGAAGGCACCCTAGAGGAGTGTCTGAATTGAGAAACTTGGGAAAGGCAGAGTTGAGGAGTGCTGATGGAGAAGAATTTGCTTCAGAGATCCAAGCACTACATGAGCAGGTAAAACAGCAGCTACAAGGCAACAGCATCAAATACAAGGGCAGAGCAGATTTGAGCAGAAGAGAATTTAATTTCGAAGTTGGAGATTTAGTCTTAGCACACTTGAGGAAAGAAATATTCCCAAAGAATCAATATAACAAATTGAAGTTCAAGAAGATAGGGCCATGCAAGATACTGAGAAAATTTTCTGCTAATGCTTATGAAATTGAATTGCCTCCTGATGTTGGGATATCTCCCATATTTAATATTGCAGATTTGTACAGGTATGAAGATGATGACACAAATGAAACACCAGCAGAAAGAGAGCAGATTGAGTGGGTGAAACACTTACCCCCAGCACAGCCATTACAGTCAGAGAAGATCTTGGACAAGAAGGTGTTCAAAAAGACTAGAGGACAAGAATATTTTCAGTATTTCATCAAGTGAAAGGACCAGCTGGATGAAGATGCTACCTGGGTGACAGAAGTTATGTTGCAGAAGCTAGGTAGTTCTGTGAAAGAGCTCATGGACAGGAGTCCATGAAGAAAATTTCCCTCGGGAGTCTGATGCAGGGGCATTGGACACTAGCCAGCAATGTGAGAGAATTTTCCACATGTTGTGGCTAGAAGAGTTCGAAGTTATTCAAGAAATGTACCAGCAAGGTGTCAGTACCTTAGCTGTCTATTGCACTTAGAGCAGTTAGGTTTAGTTTAATAACTGAAGAAGCCGAACAGTCTGATTAGTGTCTATCTGTTCAGTTTCTGTTGATATAATGTAATTAGGCTTTTATTTTATGTTAAGAATAAAAAGGTCCTCGAGAAGGAACCGAAGAGTCATGTAATAATCTATAAAAATGTAACCCCTGATACAGAGTAAAGGGGGGATTTGGCAGTGAAAGATTGAATTGAGAAGCATTGTTCTCTATTGAATAAAATTTAGACTTATCGGTTATCTGTGTGTGTTATAGACAATCTTTTTGAAAGACTCATTCCTTCGATTTGTGAACTATGTGTACAATTTGAAGAAGGATCAGTTCTGTGTGAAATTCCCTTAATTCTCTCTATCTGTCTTTGAATTCATATTCTCTGCGAATAAATTGAATATGTTTAGTCTGTAGAGGAATCATGTCCTCGGTGTGTGAATAGAGAGTATGTACGTTGTGTAAAGGAGTCAAGTGAGGTCAATTTGTTGAGTTCCGTTGGAAGAGCGAACCCATGGTCATGCTCTATTTATTCAAGGAGTGTTGAACCTCTGTCCATAGGAGCGAATACCATTGTTTTGTTGTTATATTGAACTAAACCGATGTGGTTGATTGTAGCGTTAAGTCGAAGAAATAAGTTAAATCGCAGTGAAATTCGGGGTTAATACTGTTCCAACACCGGATTTGCAAGTAAGCGGGTTGGTGAGGAGAAACCACTGGTTTCGCATTTTATTTTGGCCAGGAGCAGTTTGTGAAAAAAAAAACCCGATCCAGTTAGGACGCGCCACGTCGCCAACGCAATACCGCCCATTTCGAATTTTTTTGGGCTCTAAAATTCTGTTCGAAAAAAATTGCGAACGCCATCGGATCCGCGTTGTGGAAGATCCAAGGGCTACCGCAATAAAATATGCACGGAGATTAATTGAGGTATGGCCGACGCTTTACATTGGTAATTTTTTAATTAATAAGTGAAAGTTGAGCATTGATGGTGGGCCCGAAGTATTAAGCGTGACTTGAGTACTATAATTTTAGTGGATTTAAATATTTGGGTTAAGATTTGGTTATTCGTTCCAAGGGAATGAAATGTCACTTAAGTGCATTCTTATGATATGTTTTAAAAGGATTGCAAACAATAGTTAAGGTGATTTTAAAGTTGAGATATAATAGTCGGAGCACTTTATTAAAAATACCAAGGTTCATAGTACTTGAGAGCATATATAACATTAGACTATTATATTTCATCAATCAAATTCCACGAATTTGATTTATGAAATAGAAGTAAAAGGAGTTGAAGAGACTCCCTTTTTGAAAGAAAAGACATAGACAAGAGAGACCAGCTCTCCTTAGCGCCTGCACTCAATTTTGTTGTCACATGAAGATACACACATTTGGCCTCCCAAGAAGACCATAAATATGCCACTCATTCTCCTCCTCTTTGCACTATCTGGATCACTCTTTCTTTTATTCATGAGAAGCTTCTTCTAAGGTAGATCGAGTTTGAGAGGGAGAAATATATGACACTGAATTCTCTAAGGCAGAGTGATTTTATGGGAAGTTCTAATTCTCTAACATAGATTGAGTTTATAAGGAGACTAAAGTTTACTTCTAAGTAGACTAAATCTCTGATATTACGTATCTAAGGTAGACTAAATTTCTGAGGTAGGCCAAAATTTCAGGAGGCTAAATTTGTCTTTGGTTTATCAGGTTTGCATGGGTATGTTTGTGGTTAGTTTGTTTTTTTTGTCTATAAATATCATGTGGAGTTTAATGATTTATATAAAAAAAAATTGTTTGGTTTTTTCCCATGAGCGGGTTTTCCTAGGGTAAATATTTGTCTCTTGTGTTTGGTTGTCTCTTTATTATCCTACTGTCATTATTGTTTTCTTCTGTTGAGATATTTCATGTAATTACTTAATGATGTATGTGATAACAAGAAATATTAAATTAAGAAATAATTAGAAGTAATTATCAAATTAGAATACCTTCAAAAATCAACATGGTATCACATATCAGCCTTGAAGAAGATATTTTTATCCTCTAGGGTTTGTTTTGTAACTAGCCCGAGAAGTCCTAATCCAAGAAGCACGGAGAATAAGACAAGGTTTTCATTCATATTTGTGACCTAGAAAGAATACAAGTGAAATGATGAGGGTATTTTCTGCTATATAAAAAGGAGCAGAATACTCTACCTATTGTTTATGCCTAGAGTTTGTAACTATGAAAAAGGGTGAGGATTGAAAAAGACCTCATTTTGATTAAAGGTTGAAAAGCATCAAGTCATGAGAAAACAACTGAGGCTAGGTCACAATCCTTGTAAATCACCTAAAGGCCTTAGTAGTGACAACACAAATATCAAGAAGCCTCAAAAGGTGGCCAAAGAGGGATTTTGAAATGCCTTAGCCAAGAAGCGAAGATTTGAAATACTAAGAAGTGGGTCCTCACATCTCAAACCAATGAAGAATCCAATAAAGTTGTGTCTATGTAAAAGGTTTGCTAATGAATGAGCATTATTTGGTTCCTTCTTGAATTTCCATCCTTAGAATGTGAAGCATGTTCCATTAATTGATTCACTCACAATGATTTCAGTCAAATTTCTTTCGGCATCATTCCTAGATTTCAAAAAGAAGAATATACTGATACAACTTATGTCAATAAGGATTGAGATTTTTTGAAAGCTGAGTTGAAAATAAAGGCCTAGTTGAAAGGTCCAAAAATTTCTTATCTTACAGCATTACAAACTCGAAATATTAGGGGCTTTGTAGTCACCTTGGCATATATGAATGTAACAATGAGAAGGAACGCTTGACTAATAATACATAATGCTTTCCATGTCAATTTTTTGGAGAAGTATTATCCATTTTTTGAAAATTTGTTGACATAATTTAATGGATCTACTATGTTGAAGAAAATAATTATTTTTTTGATTGAACATGTGATGTTTCCACTTAGTATAATTTTTTATCTTGCAAAGTTTTTGAAGAGTCTTATCCAAATCATTTACACTACTACTCAAGCATGGAAGTATAACAAAAGAAGGTTGACATATTTTTATCTTCATATTCGAGCTCCATCCGTCTGCCTCCTCTTCACTATATGTGATGTCTTCAACACCGAATTAGGTTGGATGAGAAGAAATGTATGCTTGGTCCTAGGTACCAAATAGCATTCAAATAACTAGGTGTTTCATGCTAGGACTAAGGACTTACTACTGAGGTATCACCATTTCATTCTAAAGGAATCATTAAACAACACATTGAGTTGACTTATATTTCAGCGAAGGATAAAATGGACAAAATTTTGGTTACATCCAAACATCTTATTAGGTACCCAGAGTCATGTTATAAAATGGCAATGGTAAGCTCCATGGTTCAAAAGTAATTTCAAGTATCACATGCTTGTGACACTTGAAGACTGTTGGTATATCAAATGTTAATGCTAGTTCAAGGGCATTAGAATTCCATTATTCCATATTCTGAAGACACTTACTCTCACTTTTTTAACTGGAAGGATGTCAACCTTGTTGCCAACTTCATTTTCAAATATACTCATTAATTGTAAGAATTTGTAAGGCCACTTCCTCTCAATCAATAACTTTTCACCTGTTGTAGAATTTCAAGAAGTAATGTCATCACAATTTTGAATTTGAATAATGATTAAAACAAAGATAAGGTTGTTGAAAGAAATATGTGATCCTCACACCCATGACCAAAACATTTTGCATCCTGAAGCACAATGTGCTTATTGAAATTCATGTTCAAACTCGTGCAAGGACATTTACTTCAGATAAGTGTTCAGAAGCAAAGTATTGTACTACTGTGAAAATATCTTCTATACTTGAGTAAGGGCTCTTGGAAAGTATTCAATATATGCCTTTCATAATACGGTTATCATTGTGCTAGCTGAGATATGTTGTTGGTAATAAGAAACAAAGGAAGTTGAGAAAATAAGTTATAACACTCATGTTATGAGCCTTTCTTAGATCTGATAGTCCTAGGGTTTATAAACCCTAGATATATATTGAATAATATGATTAATAAAACCCTAGGCTTGTGTACAAAACTTTAGTTATAAACCCAAAGTATTGAAAAATGATGATTCTGTTGAATGAAGAAACCCTAAATCATGCAAGGAAGAAAATAAAAGCAACATGTTGATGATGAGGACGAGGATGATGAGTTTGTATATGGATTTCAATAATTTTTGTAAGGAGGCAAAGATCAAGAGGGCATTGACAATTCTCTGCAATCCTCATAGATAAATAATTTATATCTCTCTTCCTTGTTAGTTAGCCTCGTGTCATTGCTTCTTTTGTTGGGTTATCATTATCTCTTCCATAACCTCCTAATGAGGGTTATAGGTACATTATGAAGGTTTCCGAGGATCTATCAACATATGAAAGCATTGGAAGAATAAGTTTGTGGTGAGAGGATTCTCCCAAGGTCAATGATTTTTGTTTTAGAGAGAGAAATTGTATTAACATCGTGCCTAATGACCGGAAGGGATCCTAGTTCAGAGGAAGTAGATGACCCAACAAGTTAAAAGGATGCCATGATGGAGGAAATTATACCAGGGAGAAGTCATTGATGAATTCCAAGTGGATATATAAGATGAAGTATGCAGTAGATGGAAACATAGACAAGTAGAAAGCGATGATTCTCCTAGGAAGAGAGAGAGGACTGTGAGGAGACCTTTGCTCCAGTTGTCAGAAGGACTTACATGATAAAGAGAGGACTGTGAGGAGACATTTGCTTTAGCTTTCAGAAGGACTCAAAATATAGAGGGAGAAATAGTGGTAAGTGTTGCCCCAGAGGCGTCTTGACCCAGGTTCAGAGTTAGTTGCGCACCAACAAAACCTTTTATTACTGGCCCTTTTGGAAACGATCTACTGTGAAGATCGTAGTCTCACCCGAGGAAATATTGGGGGATGTCAAAACCAGGTTTCTGCATCCAAAGGGACAATGGAGTGTGGATATACTGCTAAACTTTTACTTATGCTTATTAGGAACTGCGCAGATTCATCTATCTACTTTAAAAACTTATACTTCATTCATCAATCAATACTTATGCGCACTACGCCTATAGCATTAAAACACAACATGAAGCATAGAAATAACTTCACAATACAGATAATAAGAAAATACATAGATGAACACAGTGATGCTTCCAAAACCCTTCTTCTTTTATTAAGATAATCCTCTTCAGCACATACACTTCTTTGACCTATGCACAAAGCTGCAGGTGGTATGCACACAAAGTTGCAGGTGGTCTACGCACAAAGATGCAAACTCTTCAAGGCCTCCGCGCACACAACAGTGGAGCCTTCCCTTGGCCCAAAACACAGAAATATGGATATTCAACAGTTCTTTCTCATCAATAATTCATGGATTCTTCTTCAACACAATATTACATTTGTTTATATAGCCTTCACATACATACAATACCATGAGCAGATAAAAAATAACAAATAAACCCAAAACCTTTACAAAATGAGGGGCTTTGACCCGCCTCAAAGCCCCAAACCTCCGCGAGGTAGATTTATCTTTGTTAGACCGCACACTCTGCTTCCTCAAAATGTGGATTCTTTTACTCAAAATTGGACCGACTTGGGCCATGCCCAATAGGCCCCCAACATTCACATGTGTTTTATCCAAATTCATTTAGATGGTGCACCCATAACCTTATCTACAATCATTGTGTAGGTTGTATTCAATGGCTGGATCATCATTGTAATTGCTTCTTCTTCACGCACTTCCTCTAATAACTTCTCAGTTGTTGACCCGACGATCTTTTGAAGCACATCTTTCTGTCATTGTTGCATCTCTTTAAGCTTTATGTCCATTGTCTAAGACAATTGTACAACCTCTTCCTCCCATGGCTGAGTCCCCACGGTGATCAGCTACTCTTTCCTTCGCAGATCCTTGATCTGGCTCTGCAGATTTTTCCCTTCTCTTATCCGAGTGAGCCTCTGCGTAGGTGCTAAATTCCTCATAGTGACCCGTATCTCATCCAATTTATTTTGTTTTTCCTATAATTCATTTTCAATCTTCTGAATGTTTGGATCCTCGGGTAGCAAGATCCAAATATCCATCATATAATCTAACATCTTTCCAAAATAATTTTAAGTGGTAGAGATACCCCCAAGGTGGTCTTAAGGTTTTCTTCCCTTTTCTCTTGTACCTCCAGTGGTGTGGTTGGTTGTAGCCTTATTTGCAGCTCACTGATCTGCATCTAGTATTCAAACTTCATCTTCTCCATGTTGTTCTTGGACTCCTTGATCGTGAGGGCATGATTAACAACCTTCTCTGCTTGGGCTTCCCTTGCGCGGACCTTGATGTCTGGAATCTCACTGCAAGTCTTTCCTATGGCATCCTCCAAATTCTTGTGTTGTTGTCGCTCCTCATCCCTCTCCTTGATTATTTGATCCACTTCCTTCATGATATTTTTGTTGTCCTTATTTAATTCCTCGTGGGCCTGCAACATGCATTGTTCTCGCCCCTTCATTTCTTCAACAATCTCTTGTTGGAAGTCATGTAGTGTTGGGGTGAGGAGCACAGCGAGGTTCATGTTGATGCTTCCCCAACCTTTAGAGCATTCCATGTCTTTGAATTCTTCAAACTGAAGTACTCCTCAAAGTACCTGCAAAATCTAAACACTAAAATTTGTTTCCAATAGGTGTTGTGGTTGCGCCTTATGGCTCGCTTGTGCTGATTGAATTGTTGATTGTTCATGTGGTCTTCTTTGTGCCAACAAATTAATATCCTGAAATCCCTATTGTGCCTCTATCAGTATTGCTTTGTATTGATCTTCAATCTAGTTCCATGTGTCTTCTGTGATATGCAACACCTTATCTCCAATTTCATCGATGTCCCATTTAGTGAGGGTCAGTGGATCTGCGCGCATGGATCTATTTGCCTTGTGCCTCTTCTGCGCAATTGGCATAGATGTTGTAGGGACCCTTATCTTGAAAATAATTGGGGACTCCTCATGTTATATGTTGCTTGGAGGGTACTGGCCACCCTATTATGTGCCTCCAGTTTCTACACCATCCTTCTTTGTTTCCTTTTCTACATCTTTTCCTTCTTGTGTAGATTTTCCACTGGTTCCTACATGTCATGTCTCAACGCCTCCAGTGGATGGAGCCAGCTAGTATATTGGTCGGTTCCTTTTGATTTGTATAATGTCAATTTCGGTAACCGAGTATGGAAAAGGGTACCATACTCCATATATATCATTTTTTGCATTAATGTACACTCTTTGAAAATTAAATTCGAAGTCTGCAACTCCCCGATAATATTCAAACAACGTAGGTAACAGTCTAGGATGCTAACTCACCACTATGCACAAATCAATTTCCATTACCACCCATAAATTTTTATTTTCCATTGTGCGCTTTGGTTCCTTAGTAAACCAGAGCGAGGCATACCTCGCAGCTTCTCATACATTTGGGTCCATAGTAGGGAACTGTGACTCTTTTGGTTCCTTCCAAGCCATCATTGCAATGATCAGCAACAACCATTCATAATGAAACCTCTTCCCTTCCTCTTGTGATTCGCGATAATCTTCTAGAAATTCTCTGCATATGTAGCGAGCCTAGTTATATTGGACCGATCTACTACATTGTGCATCCAAAGAAACCACGGTTGTTGGTACTTCATTTGCGCGGCATTTGCGCATGATCTTTCCTGCGAGGATGTGTGTGGAAAAGTGCATTGTGGGATCATTGATGGAGCTAATGTCATATCCCTGTTGAGCTCCATCATTAGACGTATTTGGAGGGATTAATAGTCACCTTTTTTCCTTCTTAGATCTATTTTTCTTGCAATTTTATTATTATTTGGGTTTATGATGCTAGTATAGGTGGTGATTAAGGCTAACATACCCTGAGTGCCTAATAGAAGGTTGCGTGCAGAAAATCATGATTTATTAAGCATTTTTTTAATTATTTTATCACAAAGACTTGGAGGAGACATCAAAGAGAAATTATAGGAGGATTTTCACCCTCAATGGCAGCTGAAGGATCCCAAAGATTCTCTCCATCAATTTGAATTCCATAAGCAGTCGAAGGATCCCCAAGGATTATCTCCAGCAATTTAAATTCCAGAGGTAGCCGAGCAACTTAAAGAGGAAAGCACTCAATCTTGGCTTACTTGGAGTCCAGTGGACTCCATCACCATTTTCTAGGGAGTTCTTAGTAACTGCCCTATAGAATAAATAGAGCATAGCTAGAGCTAGGAAGATTTAGTCTATCCTAGTCTCAGTTCCATTCATAATTATTGTTGTGAACTATTGAAGCTTTTTGTTTCATTCAAGGATCAAAACTTTCAGAGTTATATGCAGTTATTCTTTTATGAAGTGAGAAAATTGATTTCATTTGATTGATTTAAGTTCAGAGGGCTAGGCTCATGGGTTAGGGCCCAATCCATGTGCCTTAGCTTCTCTGTTGTTGTTATCTTTTCCTTTCTTTCATTTAGCTAGTTTTTCCTCTGTCATTTAAGTTAGATCTGCTTCTGATAAGTTTCATTACTATTTAGTTTTTGTGGTGCTGTAGTATTAATTTCTTATGCATAGTGAAATAGAGTAAAAAATCCAAAACTATGGTCAAGCCTCCCCCCTCTTATCTCTGTCAATAGAGTTCGAGTAGGGGCAGACCTTCTCACAGGCCAAAATTGCTTTCTTTTCAAGTTCGGGGAAAAATTTGTATTACCAATTCCAAGCCTTTCCTTCACTATTTCATCCTACATTTATGTCTCTTTCCATTACATGAATCCACAGGTGTGCTTCACTTCTAAGCACTGCTCTTACGCTTCCATTTCCCTCCTTTACGTCTCACCTTAGTGCTGCACTTACCTTCCTTTGAACACCCTTAAGCTCTTCAGCCTTACTTCTCTTTTTTTCTCCGTTCACAACCACCTTACCCTTTTTACGAAAAACACGTAAAAACCCATACAGAACCACCAAAAACCCAACCTACCCCTTTGTTACTCGAGACTTCCGCCACCGTACGTCACACTTCGCAATCACAACATTTAACGATTACCTTAACACTTATCGCCCATTCCTTGCAATTACGATATTGCGAAATCACAAATCGCACTTCGGACCAGTTACCTTCTACTTTTATTACTCACCACTCATTATTTTCGATTGCAAAATCGCAAATAGCAACTCTTAGCTTTTTCCACTCCCACGTCATCCCCATCGCACATCGCATCCCGCAGAACTTACCACATCGCAAATCGCATCCTGCAGAACTTACCACATAGCAAATCGCATCTCGCAGAACTTATCACTTCACAAATAATCGCCCGCAACCTTTACCGCAACGCAAATTTCATTTTGCACATTTTAGTTTATTCCCGTTAATCCTTACCGCTATCCTTGTAAACTTGCGATATTGTGATTCGTGACCCATCACATCACTCTTCGCACTGCGCACCATTTAGTTCATTCCGTTAAGTCTTTTACTACCATCCATTTAAACTTGTGAAGTTGCGATTGCGACATCGCACATCGCAATTTTTTATGTCCATCGCATTCCGCCATCGCATTTCTGAGTTCTTCTTGCTCTGAAATCATTTATTGCGTTATAATAAGGTTTCTTAAGGGTTTAACCCCCATTGTCCACTCCAAAGCCATTTATCATGCTATCATAAAGTTTTCTAAGGGTTTAACCCCCTATTTCTACTTCCAAACCTCATTTCATATGTTAAACCCCCCATTAGCCCTTTTTCTTCCCTCTAAGTTGAAAATTAATTCTTTTTAATTAAAATTAAGGCATGGATAGTTTAGTTGCATGGATAGGAGTATGGTAGATAGATCATAGGATAGGTAGAGTGAATTTAGTTGTTTGGCCAAGTTAAGTGTGGTTTAGAATTAATTTCCTTTCTACTATCTATTTTCTACAAATTAAATTATTTTCATACTTGGCATTCCTTTCCAACAATTCAGTTTAGTTTCCTTTTTGTCATTTCCTTCCAACAATTTACTTTCTAGTTGTTCTCATAATTTAATAAATAGCACCCTTTCGTGAAGCAGAAGAGGATGACATGAATCGAATGCATCTGCTATGTATATAGCATTGTCACCTCAAAGTTTGTATGAACACTGGGTTTATAAAGTAAAGTAGGACATCCCCTGGGAGTTGCAACATTCTTGGTGCAAAGCCAGGGCTCACTACTTTTTGGCGTCATTTCCGGGGAAGTGTCTAGTAGATATTTTGATTTTGTTTTAGCATTTTTTTTTGCTTTCCTTTCTTTTCATGTCACTTCAGAAATATTGAAAATTACAAAAAATATCTCATTTTCATGCCTCGTAGGACTAAGAATACTCAAAGACAAACATTACCTAAAACCCCCACATCACCTCCTAGCCACCCTTCACTGTTCTTCAGTGGCAGTGGGATTGAACCCCCTATAGGAGAGCCTTTTGAATATTTTGAGGATCCTATTGGGGAAGAAGAAGAAGACCTTATTTCAACTGAGGGACCTGCTTCATCTATCTTAACCATGGCTGGGACCCAGAGAGTCTTTCCCATAAGAGAGGCAGATAGGGACACAAAGATGAAAAACATTAGCCCCTCAGCTCTTCCACACTTCCATGGACTAACCTCTAAGGCACCTGACACATTCATGTTTGAATTTGTTGTTGTCTGTAGGATTTATGACTACACCTCTAATAATCAAAATTTGAAGCTATTTCCATCCACCCTTAAGGATGCAGCCTTGCGCTGGTTCATGGGTCTGCCTAGGGATAGCATCACTACCTGGGCATAGATGGAAGATATCTTCAGCAGCAAGTACAAAGACTATTGTAGGTCCAAGGAAACTAAGGATGAGATATTTAGGATGACTCTAGGGCCTGATGAATCCCAAGAGAATTATGAAGAGAGGTTTCAATTGAACTATAAGAGAGCCAACTGTACTCTAATCCTGACTCACTCAAACTTGTACTTCTTCGAGGGATCAGTGAAGAGATGATAGAAACCTTGAATATGTTATCAGGAGGATATATCTACCAACAACCCTATGAAAAAATCAAAACTATCTTCCATAACCATTCTAGGGCATTTAGGAAGAAGGGAAGAGCTAGCCACAGTGCATCCAATACCCCTTCCTCTTCCACCTTCATAAAACATGAGATTGGAAACATGATAGAGGACTTCAAGAGTGACATTATACACACCTTTTCTTTTCAAATGGACACAATGCAGGTCAAAAGGAAGCAACAGGAAGCAGAGAGAGTTGTGCCATATGTTGTCCTAGATGTACCAGGAAACACCCAAGAAATGAATGTCCACTGAATGTCATAGAGGTTTTCTTAGTCTGTGAAGAGAATCATGCCACAGATAAGTGTCCCTCCTTACCTGGACTTAAATATGTATATCAAGGTGGGGAAACAATTCCAAAGCAACTATGTTTCATCAACCAGAGAAGGCCTTAGGGCCCTCGGCCATATCAACAAGGTATGCAAGGTGCACCTCACTCTTACTAGTACAACAATCAGAGTGCACCCATGCAACCTTGGTACACCCCCACTCCTCCATCTTGGTCTACGGCTCCTACTTGGCCTTCCAACCCTTCATATCATCCTCAGCCAGTAAAACAACCATTTCAGCAGTGTGTTTCACAACAACCTCAGTGGAAAAATCCATCCCAGGGTTGGAGACCTCAAAAAAATCAACTACCTAGTCTAATGCCTCCACCCCAACCTCAACCTCAGCTTACTCATGCTGCTCCACCTAGGCTACCTATACTTGCACAGCCCAATCTGAACCCGAACAACAGACAGGCACAGCAGGCACCCAGTGGAGAAACATCCCATCCATCTTATGTTGTGGAGATACAGGAGGTTAATCTCAGGTCGGGAAGAGTACTCCTAGACAACCATCCCCCATCTCCACCTGTAGAGGTTGAGAAGGAAAATGAAGAAGATAACACTCAAATCCAACAACCTCATCTTCTCGAGCGCTTGATCCACCCTAATCAGCACACCCCAGAGGAGACTGAACTCCTGGGAGAATTGGAAAATTTGTGTGTAAAGATAACACTTCTCCAGCCCATTAAGGATGTCCCTATCTACAATATTCTCATCAAAGAAAAGTGCTTCAAGAAACCTGGAAGGAAGAAGAGATATACCCCCACCATCAATGTGGTAGGACAACTGTCTGACTTGATGTTGGGGAAGGTGATATTTCCAAAATACCCAGACCCTGATAGTCCAATTGTTGATGTACATATAGATGGTGTCATAGTCCCCAACACTCTTATTGATTTAGGGGTTGCCATCAATATCATGACCAAGGAAACTATATTGAAACTTAATCTCCAAGGGACTTTGAGGAAAACCACAACAGTTCTGCAACTTGCATATCGTTCCACAGTAACTTCGGAAGGAATTGTTTAGGATGTTATGGTTACCATTGACTCTTGGGAGTATCCTACAAATTTCTTGGTCCTGCAGCCAAAAACAAAGTTTAATGGTTATCCTCTCATCTTAGAGAGACCTTGGTTAGCCACTGTAGATGCTTATATTAGTTGTCGGATCGGAAACATGACTATCAAAAAAGGACCTTTGTCTAAACATCTAGTCTTATATCCTCCAGCCAAACCTTCCATTGATCATGATCTCCCTATATGGTTGGAGGATGAAGAACATGAGTTATATAAAATTGCCCCTATGTGTACCATATATGTTATCCTTAGAGGAGGGCGGCTTGATGAAGATGAATTCATCAACCATGCCATTCAAAACCAGTGCTCCACTAACACTCCTCTCGAAACCCTAGTCAAAGAGTCTGAAAGCCAACCTTGGATGGAAGTGCAATTAGTTGAGACAACCTCTGAAACAACCAAGGGTGTCGATTTTGGCCCATCCAGATCTCTGAAAATCAACCCAAACCTCTCAAATGAAGAAGAGAAGCAGTTATGCCAACTTTTGAAAGAAAATATTGAAGCATTTTCTTGGGATTACAAGGACATAAAAGGGGCGCATCCTTCAGTATGCAGACATCACATTTACATCAAATAAGGATGCAAGCTTGTGAGACAACCCCAAATAATAATGAACTCGGCTCTAAAGGACATAGTCAAAGAAGAGTTGTAGAAACTATTGGATGCGGGGTTAATATATCCTATATCCGACAGTGAGTGGGTATCTCCTCTTGTCCTAGTCCCAAAGAAGAATGGGAAGTGGAAAATTTTTGTTGATTATCAAGAACTTAACAAATCCACCAAGAAAGACCATTTCCCTTTTCCCTTTATAGACCAAGTCCTGGATGGCCTTGCAGGGAAGAAGTTATTTTCCTTCTTAGATGGGTTCAATGGGTACAATCAGATTCAAATCATCCCTGAAGACCAGGATAATACTACCTTCACCTGCCCTTGGGGTACCTTTTCTTATATAGTCCTACCCTTTGGGTTATGCAATGCCCCATCCACCTTCCAGAGAGTTTTACTGAGCATATTTTCTAAGTTAGTCCATGACTCTGTCGAAATTTACATGGATTATTTCACACCATATGGGGATGACTTCCAGGAAGCTCTCTCGAATTTGGGTAAAGTAATAAGAAGGAGCATTGAGATGCATCTCTCCTTGAGCCCAAAAAATTTTGAATTCCTGAAGAAAGCGGGGGTTGTATTAGGACACTCCATATCCCAAGAAGTAATACAGGTAGACCCAAACAAAATCACTATCATAAAAAAGGTACCTGTTCCTCAAAAGCATAAAGATGTTAGTATTTTCTTAGCCTTATCTAGTTACTATAGAAGGTTCATCAAAGATTTCAGCAAGATGGATTTGCCATTATTTGGGTTATTGGCCAAAGATTCTAATTTTATTTGGTCAGGTCCTTTTCAAGAGGCTTTTGAGCTCATTAAGAAGAAGTTGACTACTGCCCCCATCCTCCAAGGTCCAAATTGGACTTTTCCTTTCCACATCCACACTGATGCATCCGACAAAGTTGTAGGGGCAGCGTTAGGACGATTAGAGGACAACATCCCTTATGCCATGTATTTCATCAGCAATAATTTGTCCAAAGCATAGATGAATTATACTATTACTGAGAAGGAGATGTTGGCCATTGTCTATGCATTGAAAAAATTCAGACATTATGTCACTAGATATCAGACCTTTTTTCACACTGACCATGCAGCCATCAAGTATTTAATGAACAAACCAGATGTTAATGCTAGAATAATAAGATGGTTGTTACTTTTGCAGCAATTTTATTTGACTATTGTTGATAAACCTGGAAAGGAAAATGTTGTTACAGATTTTTTGTCCAGGTTAGTTCTCCCTCCAGGTGAAGAAGGAATGGTGGATGACCAGCTGCTAGATGAACACCTCTTTGCCATATCAGCACTCTCACCATGGTTTGCTGATATATCCAACTACTTGGTTGTTGGAAGACTCCCTCCTAACATTTCATTTAGGGAGAGGAGAAGAATCATCAAAAAAATTTCCCCTTTCACATGGATTGGGGGGAATCTATTCAAGAAAGGCCCTGATAAAATCCTAAGAAGATGTGTGAGGGAGGGAGAATTTTTTGATATCCTCTCTAAATTTCATGACAGCCCATGTGGAGGCAACTTTTATGCAAAGAGAACTACTTACAAAGTTTTGCAGGTGGGTTACTATTGGCCTACCCTTCACCAATAGTCCAGAAGATACACCAGCATATGTGATCAGTACCAAAGGATGGGGAAACCCACACAAAGGGATGAAATGACTTTACACCCTCAGGTGGCTCTTGAGCCATTTGAAAAGTGGGGCATGGACTTTGTTGGACCCATCGATCCACCATCCGGACAAAAGAAGTATATCATAGTCTGCATTGATTACCTGAAAAATTGGGCTGAAGCAAAAGCAGTGAAGGTAGCAACTGAAGAAAAAGTAGCGGAATTTCTGAGGGAGAATGTATTTTACAAATTTTGATATCCAATAGAAATAGTCACTGATCAATGATCACAATTCACCTCTCACCTCATTGACAATATTTTGAGGAAGAAAAAGATTAATCATAGACCTTCTACTGCCTATCACCCTCAGGTGAATGGCCAAGTAGAAGTAACTAACAGAGCTTTAGAGAGCATCCTCACCAAGGTTGTAAGTAGCAGCAGAAAAGATTGGGCAGATAGATTGGTAGAAGCTACTTGGGCCTAGAACACCACTTGGAAGACAACAACAAGATTCACTCCTTGTGAACTAGTCTATCGTAAGAAAGCTCTATTTTCAGTTGAGTTTGAATTCAATACTTTAAGAATGGTGTTTGAATTAAATATAGATCTAACAAATGCCCAAAAAGAGAGGTTGATGCAACTAAATTGACTGGATGAGTTCATAATGCAAGAACTTCTTCACATAGATGTAGTTCAGCTGCAAAGGAAGGTATGGTTGGGAATTTTTGTATGATTCAAGGTTTAAAGACTTCGAAGGTAAGCTGATGACAGGATGGTTGGGGCCCTACACAGTGGAGAAATGATTTGATAATGGTGCAATTCAAATCAGGACCATAGATGAGGAAGGGATCCCCTAGCTTTTCAATGGTCACAGAATTAAAATTTACAAGAAGCCTTTGTCAAGGTCAGAATTAATCAATTCAATAAGCATAGAGGTGTATGTGATGGGAAAATCCATATTTTCCCACACCTCCTATAAAAAAAAAACTTGTGGGTTGTAAACCTTGATGGAGGCAGCTCACTTTCTTAAAAAATAATAATAATAATAAAGATCCATGGGTGAAAACCTCTCTGAGGCGCCCAAGGAAAGTTTGCGGGTTGAAAACCTCCATGGAGGCAGCCCACTTTCTTTCAAAAAATAAAAAAGTGAAAAAGAATAAAACCAAAAAATGCATCAGCAAAACAGAGGGAAGTATTCATATTCTTTTCCCTTCTATATTTTTTTCCATCCCAACATTCACTCCATTCATATTCATAACTTTCTACATCACCTCCATACACCACACTCCTCCATTCCTGAGCACAATGTAGCAAGAGAAGCAGCACACAAACGGACTGCTACCAATATCAGGAAGTTCCTTCAAAAATAAAATTGTTCATGGACTTCCAAGAAGAACAACAAGGGCAGCTGCATAACAGACTACAACAGAATGAGAATGCCACCCATGGCATATTAAGCACCCCACGTGACATCCACAACAAAGAGAAACAATAGACAAAGATTAGCAGCTCATTCAAGAAGTTTCTCCTTCAACAAGTTGCTCACTCAGAGAACAGGAATATGGTGAAGAACACAACATCTGAAAAGGCTTTTCTAAGGCCTCCAGCTCCTGCAACTGCCTTGGAAACAACAGGTAAACTTAGGTATAAGCTCTCACCCCTTGTTATGCATTCATAATAGCCAGAAATAATTAATTTGCAGACTTAGATTTTGAGGGGCCAGAAATGTGGCTAGTTAACTCAGCCACCACCGTGAGGTATGGCCGGAATAAAACTCGGAGTACACGCCACCTGGGCATGCAAAAGAAAAAATTTAGATCAGTGGAGTAGAGGAGAATGAGGGGAGGAAAACGTGCAGTCCATCCTGAATTAACAGGGAGGAGGAACCAATTATCTAAGACAGAACTGGAGCTAAGTAAAGTTATATTGGCACTCCAAATTTAGTTGTGTCATCTAATAAAAGGAGATGTCGTCCCATCCAAACCAGTGAATTGAAAATTTTTAGAGGGAGAGGACCGATGGAAGCACACAGCGCTTGAAGAAGAAGTAGAAAGAAAGAAAGAAAAATAGAAGAAGAAGAAGAAGAAAATTAAGGTAGAGCTAGAAGAAACAAGAAGAACTAGAGGAAGAGGAGGAAGAACCAACAGAAACAAGAAGAACCAGAAGAAGAAGAGAGAGATACAAAGGGCCAAAGCAAAAAAGAATAGATGGCCATAGAAGTCATAGAGATAGCAGAAAGTGGGTGAGACACAGACTCACAACCCAACGTCACATCCCCTCACTACAAAAAGATAACTGCCACCATGGCTCCTCTAAGCACAAAAAGAAAAAGGCAAACCTCTAGGTATTCTGAAGCTGACAAGAATCAGAGAAAGCCAGAAAATTCTCCCATAAGCTCGATAATCATTAAAGAATCACCAAGGGGGGAGGAAAGAATTGAAGAAACATTTCTGAAGAAATAGCTTCAAAAGGCACAGACGGAGAATGTAGCGCTAAAGGAGCAATTACAACAAAAAGAGGAGCAAGTAGCCACCATGGCAGAATTATGCATAAAATCCCTTCAGCACAGATTCCCCTCTGACTCATATGTTGTGTACCTCAAAAGAAAATAGCTTCTAATACAAATAAACACTCTAGCCTCCCATGGATCACTCCCTTTCCAAGATTATAGGCAATTCATGAAGTTCTACAAGCAAGCCAACATAGCTGATCAGGACAAGATGGCAGAGTTTTATATGCATAACTTTGTGTTGACAAATCTGGAGATTTGGGACCCCAATCCTACAATGGGGGATATTTACTTAATGGCTGTAGAATATTGGATGGTCAATGAGGACAATAGAGCCAAAGAGATATGGAAGTTCATGGGAAGAATAAATAGAGAACCCTTGTGTCTCAAACCAGAAGTGTTCAACCTAAGAGGAGTCATCCTTAACCATTGAGAGATTGAAAAGGCCCTGAACTAGTTGAAAGCTACCTTCAGACTCAAAACTAGTCGATAGGCCACTTTGATGATGTTTCTAGGCAGATAGAAGAGGAATGCACTATGGCCAGCCAGAGGAGATGGAACAACCTCCCATATAGCCTCAAGAACAGGGAGTATCATACTCCAGAATATTGAGGAGTGCATTGGAAATGCACCATTATACAAGAGGGCCATGCAGGCCAAAAAGATCCAATGGTTGGGACTAAAGCTGAGCTCACCTTTGCTGTTGGGGCTGACTAATGAAGAGCACACGGATGCACAAGATAGAGAATGGGAGAATGCATAAAAGAATGATGGATTTTACTCCCTTGGGGAAACTCCCACACTTCTTCCTCGGGAAATCAGGGGGGATGTCAAAGATTTGAAGGAAATGGAGGAGGATCAGTTGCCTAGAGGATGAGCAACCATTCAGTAGGTGGGTGATGATGAGCTCCATCATTAGACATATTTGGAGGGGTTAACAGTCACCTTTTTGCCGTATTAGATCTCTTTTTCCTGCATTTTTATTATTATTTGGGTTTATGATGCTAGTATAGGTGGTTATTAAGGCTAACATACTCTATGTGCCTAATATAAGGTTGAGTGCAGAAAATCATGATTTATTAAGCATTTTTATAAAGATTTTATCACAAAGACTTGGAGGAGAAAACAAGGAGAAATTATAGGAGGATTGTCCACCCTCAAAGGCAACCAAAGGATCCTAAAGATTCTCTCCAACAATTCGAATTCCATAAGTAGCCGAAGGATCCCCAAGGATTCTCTCAAGCAATTCAAATTCCAGAGGCAACCGAGCAACTCAAAGAAGAGAGCACTCAATCTTGGTTTACTTGGATTCCAGTGGACTCAATCACCATATTCTAGGGAGTTGTTGGTATTTTCCCTGTAGAATAAATAGAGCAGAGCTAGAGCTAGGAAGATTTAGTCTATCCTAGTCTCGCTTCCATTCAGAATTATTTTTGTGAACTATTGAAGATTTTTGTTTTATTCAGGCATCGAAACTTCCAGAGATGTATGCAGTTATTCTTTTATGAAATGAGCAGACTTATTTCATTTGATTGATTTAAGTTCAGAGAGCTAGGCTCATGGGTTAGGGCCCAATCCATGTGCCGCAGCTTCTCTGTTATTATTATCTTTTCCTTTCTGTCATTTAGCTAGTTTTTCCTCTGTCATTTAAGTTATATTTGCTTCTGATAAGTTTTATTGCTATTTGGTTTTTGTGTTGTTGTAGTTTTCATTTCTTATGCATAGTGAAATAGAGGAAAAACTCCAAAATTGTGGTCAAGTCCCCCCCCCCTCTCATCTCTATCAATAGAATTCGAGTAGGGGAGGACCTTTTCACAGGCCAAAATTGCTTTCCGTTCGAGTTCAGAGAAGAATTTGTATTACAAAGTCCAAGCCTTTCCTTCACTATTTCATCCTGCATTTCTGTCTGTTTCATATACATGAATCCGCAGGTGTGCTTCACTTCTGAGCAAAGCTCTTACGCTTCCATTTCCCCCCTTTACTTCTCACCTTAGCGCTACACTTACCTTCTTTCGAACACCCTTAAGCTCTTCAGCCCTACTTCTCTGTTTTTCTCCGTTCATGGCTGCCGTACCCTTTTTACGAAAAACTCGTAAAAAACCATACAAAACCACTGAAAACCCAACCTCTGCCTTTGCTCCTCAATACTCCATTCACCATACATCACACTTAGCAATCGCAACATTTGACGATTACCTTAACACTTATCGCCATTTCCTTTCGATTGCGATATTGCGAAATTGGAAAATTCACACTTCGCACTGGTTACCTTCTATCGTTAACACTCACCGCTCATTCTTTGCGATTGCGAAATCGCAAATCACAACTCTTAGCTTTTTTCACCGCCATGTCATCCCCATCGCACACCGCATCCCGCTAAACTTACCACATCGTAAACCACATCCTGCAGAACTTACCACATCGCAAATCGCATCTCATGGAACTTATCACATCGCAAATCGCCGCTCACAACCTTTACCGCAATGCAAATAACATTTTTCACATTTTAGTTTATTCCCGTTAATCCTTACCGCTATCCTTGTAAACTTGCGATATTGCGATTCATGACCCACCACATCACTCTTTGCACTTCGCAATGTGCACCATTTATTTCATTCTGTTAAGTCCTTACTGCCATCCATTTAAACTTGTGAAGTTGCAATTGTGACATTGCACATCGCAACTTTTGTTGTCCATCGCATTTCTGAGTTATTCTCGCTCTGAAGTCATTTCTTGCGTTATAATAAGGTTTCCTAAGGGTTTAAACCCCTCTGTCTGCTCCAAAGCCATTTCTCACACTATCATAAATTTTTCGAAGGGTTTAACCCCCTCTTTCCACTTCCAAGCCTCATTTCATGTGTTAAACCCCCCCATTAGCCTTCTTAGCCCTTTTTCTTCCCTCTAAGCTGCAAATTAATTATTTTTAATTAAAATTAAGGCACAGATAGTTTAGTTGCATGGATAGGAGTATGGTAGATAGATCATAGGATAGGTAGAGTGCATTTAGCCGTTTGGACAAGTTAAGTGTGGTTTAGAATTAATTTCCTTTCTGCTATATTTTTTCTGAAAATTAAATTAGTTTCATTCTTGGCATTCCTTTCCAGCGATTTAGTTCAGTTTCCTTTCTGTCATTTCCTTCTAGCAATTTACTTTCCAACTGTTCTCATAATTTAAGAAATAGCACCCTTTCGTGAAGCAGAAGAGGATGACATGAACAGAATGCATCTATTGTGTATATATCCCTATCACCTCAAAGTTTGTATGAACCCCGGGTTCATAAAGTAAAGTAGGGTAGCCCCTAGGAGTTGCAGCATTCTTGGTGCAATACCAGATCTCACCAATCCCCTCGACTTCTTTACCAAGCTATACTTTTTCTTCATTTCTTCAGCGACAACCTTGTCCTGACTCTTTCCTACGAAATCCTCAGCAGTGTTCTTTCCTTGGTAGGGTAGCGCGGCTATTCTCCTGATAAGCATCTGATCGATTGGGATCCTCTCTCCAAGCCAGAGGTATACATCGTGCACCAAAGAAAGTAGATGGTGAACAAAAATGATGTTGATATTACTTCACCCAAAGTGCGGAACGTTCAGCATGTTTAAAAACATGTGTGGCTCTTATCTGGTGACGTTGTTCTCTGGGTAATGAACCTGGTGCAGGTATCTGTTGGGCTCAAATTGGGGATATTTTCTTCTTTTGTTAAAATCCTAGTCCTCCATATTCAACTGTGGTACCTTCCCCAATGGTTCACCTTCAAAGGGTACTTCTTCTAGCAACAGCGGTGTGAATACATCGAAATTAGCAGTATCTAGATCTTTTATTGGTTTAGGACCTGGCTTCCATGGTGGTATATATGGCGGTAGCCTAGAGATAACTTATACATCTTCTTCCTCCATACCTTCTGGTATCTCTACTTCCAGGGCCGCAATTTCTTCCTCACTATCCTGAATGTCCATTGGTTTATTCCACTTGTCTATATGTTGCTTAGTCTGTTGTTCCTTAGCAATTTTCTTCCGTGGGGACTGCCTCACTCCAGGGGACACAACCGGTCTCTTGACTTGATTTTTCTTCGGCTGCGCTTCTTCTATAGTTGGTTACTTGCGCGACGACCTTGGTCTTGTGACACTTAATCTTGTGGCTGTGATGGTTACCGCTAGTCCCCTTCTTACCGATTCTTTGGAAATTTCTTCCCAACTCTTTACAGGCATACAACAAATTGCTATGTTCTCACTTAGGCTCAGATTCACATTTAAAATTCTTAGGAATCAAAGTGTCAAAATGTGGAGCGAGATCTTTCTTTTATAGCAAATTTGAATTTCATACCCTATGATTCTCTTCATATTTGGCTCATTTAATGCAGATATGGTACTAAATTCGACCATATGTGCTCAATAAATGCACTTCCCTCGCTCCTTTTAACTGATAATTCCCTTTCACATCAAATTTTTCCTTCCAACGATCATATTTCCAGTGAGCTTTGACGATCCCTCTTCTGTGTCGCAACAATTCCTCCCTTGTCACAGTTCCTTCAGACTTCAACATACCCTTGAGTACCGCATAATGATCTTCGTGTGACTCTTCCAAATTTCATCATACTCTTGTATATCACACATCAATCTTCCTTCAGCGAAGCCCTTTTCTGCAGAGTAGTTTATAGTCTAGTGCCCACTTTCAATTACATATGGCATTAATACTTTCCCTTTTTCATTCTTCAATGCGAGGCTCGAGGGACAAAGTCTTCGCTATATATCTTCAATATTCTACCATTCACTCGTCCTGGAATCAACTGATCATCCAACTTCGTGAGTTGAAATATGCCTCCCTCATAGATGTGACTGATGATATATGGTCCCACCAATGTATTTGAAACTTTCCTGGGAACTTCGCGAACTTTCTATCATACAATAGTATAAGGTCTCCCTCCTTAAATGTCTTCTGCTTGATGTGCATGTCATGCCAAGATTTCTCCCTTGCTTTTTGCACTTGTCGATGATAACTTGCAATAAACCTTTCCTCTTCAAGAGAAAGCAATTGATCCATGTCTGTGAATGTTGCAACTCTCAAACTGAGCACAATGTACTCCATAAGCATGACTACTTCTTGTTCATAGACCAACCTAAAAGGTGTCTTCCCTATCAATTTCTTGCATGTCGTCCTGTATGCCCATAATACCGTTGGAATTCACAGATCCTAGTCATTTATGTTCACATTGCATACTTTCATGAGTGCATTCTATAAAATCTTATTGAAAGCTTCGACTGTCCCATTCGCTTGAGGATGATATGGTATACCTTTATGATGGTGCACTTGAAATTATTCAATCAACGCCTCAATGGTCATATGTAAGAAATGTGAACCCCTGTCACTCATTAATATATTTGGACACCCAAGTCTGGACAAAGTATACTCAAATATGAACTTTGTGGCAGTATTTGCGGTGCAATCCCTTACTGGTTATTCCTTAGCCCATCTCGTCAAATAATCTGTTGTAGTGATTATATACCTTGTGTCGACCTTCTTTCTTGGTGGATTGATAGGTCCAACAAAGTAAATATCCCACTTTTAAAATGCTTACAATGTCACATGTGGATTTAATGGCATTTCATATCTCCTAGAGGGTCTTCCTATTCTTTGACATGCATCACAAGTTTAACAAATCTCTTCTGCATCCTTATGCAATGTACGCCACCATAACCTAGCTCTCAAAATATTTTGCGCAATGGCCCTCCCTGCATAATTCCCTCCTGCAACTCCTCCATAAGCTTCTACCAAAATATGTTGCCTTTCGTGCTTAGAGATATATCTGCACAGTATTTCATCTAGTCCCATCTTATACAAATGTCATGCAATCAATGAAAAATCAACTGCCTTGAATACCAGCTCTTTTTTATGTTGCGTAGTGTACTCCATGGGCGCCATCCCTGTGGTGAAAAAATAAATAATATTCATGAAGTGATCCTCTACAACGCTTATTGTGAATAGATGCACATCAAGCAGGTTCTCTTCAATGCTCATGGGTTCTTCTCATGTCTCTATCCTTGACAGATGATTAGGTCCAATGCTCAATCGTCTTGGCTTGACTATAACTTCAAATTCATACTATTGAAACAACAACAACCATCGACATATATTTCCTCATAAAACATACTTATTTACCAAATAAGAAGAGTGATCAGTGAACATCTTGAAGTGCGCTCCCAACAAATAATGCTTGAAATTTTGTAATGCATAAACCATAGCCAACCCTTCTCTTTTTTTTGTGGAATAATTCTTCTCGGCCTTGGACAATTTTCTGCTTGCAAAATCTATGGGGTGATCAATTTCTCCTGCTCCTGAATGAGCTTATATTATACCCAGAGCTATGCAATATGAATCAACATGTACATGAAATTCCTTATTCCAGTCTGGGAAAACTAAAATCGGTGCAGTTACCATCTTCTCCTTCAGTATTTCGAGGCTCTTTTGGCATTCTTCATCCCAACAAAAAGTAACATCTTTCTTCAATAGCTTCTCCATTGTCAGAATTATCTGTGCATATGCCTTTATAAAATTTCTGTAGTACCCTGTATGTCCAAGTGTCATGCGTAGTTGCTTCACTATCTTAGGTGGCTCTAGGTTCACAATAGCAGCAATATTCACAGGATCTTCCATCAACCCCTGCTTATAAACAACATGCCCCAATAGTATACCAAAAGGTACATTAAATATGCACTTCTTTAAATTCAATGATATATGATACTGCCTACAAGTATCCAACATCAATCTCAAGCTTGAAACATGCTTCTTCAGCAACTAAAATACTTTCCAATCATCAAAATAAACCTCCAAAAATTTGTGTATATACTGCTTGAAAGTTGCGACTACAATTCTAGAAAATATTGCAAGAGCATTCTTCAACCCAAAAGGCATCACGGTGTATTGGTAACTACCCCACTCTGTGGAAAAAGTTGTCTTATGTCTATCTTCTGGCGCAATTTGGATCTAATGGTAACCTGAAAAACCATATGAGAAATAATAAGCCTTTTGTCCTCCTACATTGTCCAATACCTCATCTGTAAACGGTGTGGGAAAGGGGCATGTACACATGCATCGTTCAATTTCCTTAGGTCCACACATATTCTGATCTTACCTGTTGTCTTCTTTTCTTGAACTACCATAGGACTTACCCATTCAGATTCTTCAACCAGTTCAATGATCCTTGCCTTGATCATCTTTTCTAACTCTACCTTCAATTTTTCCTTATATTTCAAATTCAACCTATAATGCCTTTGCTTTACTAGCTTTGTGTTAGTTTTCACAGTGATCCTCATAACTTTGAGTTCTCCTACTATACCTTTCAAATAATAAAACTTAATTTCAAAGAGCTCTTGATAATCATGCAACAACTCTGTAAATTTGCTAATTGTGTCTTCATCCCAATAATCTCTGTTCAGTGAAAATTTTGGTTCTTCTTCTAACCCAATATTCACCTTCTTTGTCTTCACTGGATATGCTATGTCAGGGATTTCAGTCTCTGGTCTAGAAACTTTGTGATGTACTTCTGAGTCTGGGATATCAATATTGTACAAATCCTCATCATCCTCTTTCGTTGTCACATTATAGCATTCTAGCATGTGCTGCAAATCCGCAGTCCAATCGGGCTATGTCCAAGTTAGCGTAGTTGTAGTCTTAAAAATCCCTGCTCGGACTCCCTGAAAGGCTTCATCTATGCATGGACAATCATATTCAAAACTAAATGTTAGGAGAAACCCTTCAACCAAATCTTTCTAGTTCTTCGTTCCATTGCACAGCTCTGTCTCAAGGTACCAATTCATTGGTATCAGGTCCAACGTGTGGAAGAACACATGTACCATTCTGGCTTTGGATATTTTCCCCAAACTGAAGTCCAAAAAAACATATGCTCCCAGGGATCATCCTTTCCATCATATTTTACTTTGATTATGGTATTTAATTGGCCAAATATAATCTTCATCAAACTACGATACTCTTTCCAACTTCCGATATTTTATTTATGAGTACCCCACCATATAGTAGGTGGAGATATCATGCCTACATCTAATGCTTGGAACCTTTGTTCTTCTAGATCTTATTTTTCAAATTCATCAAGAAACAGACTTACATTGCCTATCCCATCATAATAAGGTAAATTACATACCTCTGAAGTTTTGTAGCAAAGTGATCTTGTAATTTGTTACATCGTCTTGTAGAGACTTCATGCAACATGTTCTGCCAATTTTCCAGCTCTTCGTCAGAGTCAGAAATATAGGAACTATCATGTTCCCAGATTTTCCTTCCATCTACAGTGGGATTGATCCAACCTTCCTCCTTAGCTATTATATTGTAGATATTGTCAATGTCTATGTCGCAGTACTCATCGCGAACAAGCTCTGCATCAATGTCATGAACCTAATTCATAACTTAGGTGATAAATATAGTCATTAATAGAATAAATAGAAATAAATGTAATTACTAAATAATCAATCAGGATTATGTTAAGTAGTCATTAGTTAACTGAAAAGGCATGTCTAAAAGACATCCCTGTTCATGAAAGGTCACCTGCATAGGTATAAAAGCGGGACCTCATTGTAATCATTCAATCGTCATATATCATATCAATAAATATTTATTATTATAAATACATCTTGTGTATTCTTATAATTTAAGTTATTTTTTCTATCAAAGTCAACAAGCATACAAGTCTTGCTGCTATCAACACCAAACCTACAACTTCCGCTGCTACAGTGGTATTAGAGCCATATCAGAGCCATATTAAGGACAAGTTGAATCAATGGCACATAACATCATTCTACAAGCCTACGAATTCCGCTGCTACAGTGGTACAATCAAGCACTCTTTCTGATGGGTCTAAAGGAACAATGACCCTCAGATCGTCTTTTTCAAACACCATTTTTCTCATTTTCAGATTGATTATCGCGTTAATATCGTAAGCCCAATCCAATATAAGTGGTGGATGATATGGATTTATATCATCTACAATCTCATTTACTTCGAAATCTGCAACAACCCACACTCCTTCAATATCTACTACAACACTAGATAGCCTTCCCATAGCGATGATCTTTTGCTAGTTGGCCATTCTAAACTAGATAGGTGACCATTGCAACTTCGGCTTCCCCATGCACTCCCAAGTTTGCTTAGGCAACACATTGGCATCAAATTCTAAATCCAGGATTACCTGATACATATCATATTCCTCGATCTACATAGTTAGTCTCATATCCCTTTTTGTTCTCTTCTTATGTCGATTCAACTTGTTGAATGCGCACGCCTCACTTCGTGGTTCTTTTTTACCAGCGCAGGAGTAAATCAAATCCTGGAGTCCTTTAACAACCTCCGATATCTCAACAGCTTCATGTAGGTCTGCAAAAATGATCTTAATATTTTTGGATCAAATTCTTTCAGTTGAGTAGTTACTTCAACATTGTCCTTCTTCATAATCAACTTATGCAGTGGCTGCGTGCTAGATGTTGAAGCTCTCAGATCCATGAAACTCCACTTTGCCTCAAGGAATGCTTCTTTTCCACTTGAATATTGAAACCAGGGGATATTAAGGCAGTCTTCTTAGCCCATGTTTCTTCCATCGGCCTTTTACCTTCGGCTATATCATCTCTTGTCGTTGCTCACAAGTCATCATCTGCATGCATGGGTCATCTTCCCTTCGTTCAACAGTCATCATCTGCAAATTATGCGTAGGCCAATAGTTCATTTTCTCCTGAATTTTTGTCATAAGGACCAGACATTCTTCTATCACGTGTGTTAGGGCTCCTTAGTTTCCCAAGGCAGAGAAAGGAAACCAAAGAGATAACCACGGACCAACTTTCAATTTGGTAGCTAGCCCTACCAAATCAAAGATGGATCTCTCTCTATCAAGCTCATAGTCAATGGAGATGACTGTAGAATGAGTATTTTTGGCTATTTATAAGCTCAATACATTTTTTTTATTTAAGTTTGATTAGGTTTTGCTCGACAAAGAAGCACCAGGTTTGGAAACTAGGCAAGATATCCCAAAAAGACCAGTTGTAGACATAGTACGAGGCAAGGTAGATGTGATTCAGTGACACAATTGGTTTTTCATTGTAGTATGGTAAGGAGGAAAACATATAACTTAAGTGAGCATAATTAATTCACTTATTTCAGAAGATGAAACACTTAGATGCTTATCTTAAAAAAAACAGAGCATAAAATAATGATTTTTATTACAAAACTTAAAAGATAAAGCATAAGAACAAAGTAGATGGATGCTAGAAATACTTAATCATCACATGCATAAGAAACACTGGAGAAAACAATGCCACTCACCACAACACATGAATCCCATAAAAATAGCTGCAACTGCCTGTAAATTTCTTCTGCAAATTGTCAAATACACTAGTGCCAAAGCGTGAGAACTTCATACATCAAACACTGTCAATGACTTAATTCTGAGTACATATAGAAATAAAAAATATTCCACCTATAGGGGTCGAATCCTAATCCAAAACAAATAATTAATGCACCGAATGACTCATAGCCTAATTCTACGAGAGTTAGAAACAACTTTACCCTTTTTTAGCTAACAAGTTGAGTTTTTCTCTCAAGTCATTAAACATAAGATTCTTTAATAAAGATGACCATAAATAGGCTCGTTAACCACCAAAAAAATCATGAGCTAGCCTTTACATCAACCATTTTTACTTTTGACCTCCATGCGTCAAGAAAAGTCCTCAAACCCAGAAACGCAGCGAAAAATTACAGAAGCGCAACGTGTGGCAGCAAAAGCGTAGCAAACTTTGGCAAGAAGTTTTGATGTCTTTGAGGGATCTTTGAACTTTGTTGAAGGATGGTACAGGTAGCTTGGTATGTCTACTACACCACTGAAGAATCAAGCTACCAAAAATACATCTCTAAGACACCTCAAAATTGATTAGAAAACAACTACTCTAGAAACGCAGTGAGTCACTCAAAACAGTGTCAGAACGGAAAAAATAGGTGTTTTTTGACCTTTTCCTAAAAATCCATGAAATGACAAGTAACCCCAAGTAGATTTATGTAATGTGCTAACCAAAATACACCTCCACATGCTTTTCAATATTTTTTTGGAGCCTCTAGGAAAAAGCGCAATGAGCACACGTTGCGTTTCTGTGCACTAGTTTTGCCTGTGTGACAAAAAACCCAAAAATTTTCAAAATTTTACCAGAAATTCTCTCCTTTTCCATGTTTCTATCATGTCTTTAAGAAACTAAAAATGCATTAGTCAAGAGATCAAGGTTATCTTTCTTCTTGACTTTCTTAGGGTATTCTTGAGCTTTTTCTTCATGTTCTTAACCCTAATTTTGCAAATAGTGTTTCTAGTGTAGTAGTGCCTTGGCATGTACCTCTGTATGGCAGTGTCTCTTTTTGCCTTTAGTAGCTTCACTAGGTGTTAATTTACTACCCTGAGACATAATTCCATGTCTTCTTCAACTTCATAAACTATGATGTCATTGATGTCTTCATAGGCTTGAGGAGGAGATGGCTCTTTTTCATGTTTTTCTCTTCTTGGCTCTGCTCTCGTTTTAGGACTTCTTTGTTGTACCTGAATGCCTTTGTCTTCTAATTTCTCCACATCAATTATGGCCTTACCCTTATATTTTTTATCACAACATCTCCCTTGTTGGATGATGCATGGTCCCCTTGTGGTTTGCTTTGCAATAGTAGGTTTAGTTTCAACTACCTATTTTCTTGTTGCAAGAAAGATACCATGAAATTTTCCTTAGAAAGATAATATTTTAGCTCCATGATTTGTGCCTCTTTATCTTTGATGATGTCTTCTAATGGATTATCTTCATGGTGCTCTTCTTCTAGGTCAGCCATTTCAAGTTCAGGAGGTATCTCTTCCTCATGTTGCAAAGGTGCATCATCTCTATCTCTACGTGATTTATCTCTTATATCTTCAACCTACACTTATTTTTCATGGACAACCTCCTTATGTAGTTTCTTAGCATGAAACATAGTTCTAGGTCTAGGTATATGCATCTCATTTTTAATCTCAGGGGAAAAAACTAACCTTTTACCTCTGTTGTATGTCTTTGAAACCTCTGTTTTAGGCTGTGTTTTTGTCATTGATGGCTTGCTTGATGACCCAACCTCCTGTGGTCTAGCTGATGAAGGAAAATTTAGGCTCTTTGACTGACTTGAGGTAGGTATAAGAGTAGCTACCTCCAAGAAGGTGACCCATGGCATGTTGATCTATGTGAGTCGGTGGAGAACTATGACTTTAATCAAAGCATGATGAAACAAACTTTCTTGATGGTCTCTCCATTTAGTCTGCACTTTCTCAGTCATCTTAACCAAGCTTCTAAACAATTAATTGGGTAGATTTAGTGGTTTGATGGAAGTGAAGTGCATCAAAAATCTTATGTGATACTGATACAAACTACTAAACCTACCTTCACAGGTGAAATATTTCATAATCATCTTCATTAAAGGATTATATTTATCCAATAATTTCCTGCAAGGGAAATTATGAGTGAAAGCTTCCTTATAATGTGGTTTCAGGAACACTTTATAATTTTCTATGTCCAAATCCATCCCCTTAAACCAAATCTCTCCTTTTTTCGGGATACCAGTGGCTGAATCTATGACCTCTACTGATACCGAGAATTCCATCCCTGCTATGGTGGTCTTGTTCCTCTTACAATTGGTGGAAAATAGACTAGTCAGCTTACAATGGTAGCCCACATCTTGTACTTTCTCACAAAAACATAGGCAGCCGACTTGTCCAAATGACCTCTTGATAAACTCTCAAGTATTGATATCCTACATTTGAGTTGGCTCATATATTAAGACTTGTCCCCCCTTGTTGTATTTGAGTTGGCTCATATATTGAGAGTTGGCCATGTTGTTGGTTTTTCTTAACTGAAAACCCTAGTTTGATGGGGGGAAGGGTAGGGGTTTAGGGCTACAAAACAGGGAAAACAAAGCAGCTAGTTTAGGGAGGGAAATGGATGGGATAGTAGTTAGGGAAAATCTTGGGGGTAAGGGTAGATGTTAGGAATACAGGGGTAGTGAAATTTCTTAGAATGGGTGAGGGAAGAAGGGGAAAAAATGAAAAACATATGGAAATCCCAGAAACATAGCAAAAGCGCAGCGAGGGCTTGGGTTTTTAGGGAAAAAATATGAGATGAGGGAAATAAGTATGGGAAATGGTTGGTGGGAGTGGGACGAGGGATATTTAGGGTGCATAGGCTTAGAAATTAAGAAATTTCCCTTGAAAACGAGCAAGAGACCATGAAACCATAAAAGCGCAACAACTAACCATAGAGGAGGATTTAATCAATTTTCTGGAGAAATTCGACTAAAGTAAGGGTCTGTGAGAGCCTCACTTACTTGTTTGAAGATATCTAAAGCACTAAGATTAAGTTTTTACATGTTCTTCCCATCCTTATGTCTTCAAATAAAAAATGGAGCACCCTCTAGAAACGCAACAACTTAATGAATGGAGCAATTTCATGACGGATTTCGACCTTCTGATGGTTGTGGTGAGTTTTGGAGTGCAAGAGAGGAGATATTGAAAACTCGGAAGAATGAGATGAACTTCTTGAGTGATTGGATGCTCTTTTATTAGCTTGAAACTCGATTTTTTCCTTTGGTGGTCGTGTAACATCATATGTACTTTTGAGAAATGCATTGATGAGGTGATTGTACTGCACAATAATTTCTTGAAAAGGAAATGTTACCTTTTTACTTTATTCCCTAGTTTTCTAACTCCTATTATGGTCACCCAAATCATGGACATGACTCCCTTTTTTCTTTTTATGACTGACATTATGATGATAATCAAATCAAAATCCTAGACCATGACCTATCTGATGGCACATTAACTCTTTTGATGACCTAGGACACCTAAGTGATGACATGACCATGAGCAAGTGAAGGGAGTGACACTCACCTAGACAATAACCAATTACCATATGAAAACATAGATATGTCAAATTTTTTTGAATTTTTTTTTTTAAATATAACCATTTGACCCTAAGACCTTATCATTCACATGGAAAGAGTACATTTTATCACTGGGGACTCATAGACACTAACAACATGATCAAAATCTTTACAATAATTACAGGTGGAGGTAGGATTTTGACAATCTTGAGCGAAGTATCCTGCTTCTCCACAGTTGTAACAGATGAGTTAGCCACATCCTCAACCAATGCCTCCTCCTCGTCCTTGGAATCCTCCTTGATCGACATGATAAACTTGATCCTCATGTGCATGTATGTCAACCTGAATTCTATAAGCGCCTACATTTTTTTCTATCATCAAATCATAACCACGACAGTTCTTCTCATCATGCCCCACCAAGCTACAAAAGCTACAAAACAATTGTTTCAGGGTCTGAACATAATTTTGTAATAAATAACATTCTTTCATGCGATGTGGACCTGAAATTTTATATATGTCACACCATGTGCTTGATCCTGGGTTCAGTGGATTAGGACCTCCACTATTGATGTATTCTTTGAACACGGGGCATTGATCCTTATAGTGGCCTTCTGCCTTACACTTTATGCACCATACTTCTGATCAAATTTCTGACCTGACTTCCTTACCCTTCTTCAAATCTTGTAGCTCCAAATTCATTGTTGCTAGTTGGCTCTGAATATGTTGTACCCCTACATGGGTATCTGCAACCGACGAAGCTTCCAAATTCATCAGAATTTCCAAAGCTTCGGCCTATGTTGATCTGTCTAGTTGTGTCAAAGGTAGCTTGATATGTGGAAATAACACAGTTATAAACCGCTCCTTATGTTGTTCGTCAGGGATTGTAAAGCTTACATGTGCCATTAAAATTTTGAACTTTTGGTCCAATTCCCAAACATACTCAGTTACCAATTCCTTGATCTCCTTTAGTTCAATAATACACTATGACTATGATTTTGGCTTCTTCAATTCTGTAGTCAGCGCTTTCTTCGTATCATCCAGTGAAGCACCCTGACTCGTCTTGGAATACTTTATATATCATGTCAGCGCTCTCTCCTGAAACACAGCGACAATCTGCACCATCTTTATATCTTCGTCGGTGATCTATCTTGCTTTCCATACAGCTTCAACTACAAACCAAAATTGCTTAGGATCCTCTAATCGAAGTCCTCTAAAGATAGGTAGCTTAATATCATTAGCCATGTTTCCTGGGGAGGTGGAGGTGGAGGGAAAGTATAGGCAAGGGGATGGGGGGTGAGGGGAGTAGTGGGATGGGGAATCCCAGAGGTGCCTTAATTATTCTCAACTCTTAACTACGACACACATCTATGGGTTGTGGGGTTACTTCATTCTCCTTCGCTTTTAGATTCACACAACAACAGACTGTAATCAGTCTCAATGTAATTTTCATGATATACTCTGCATTGTTTTCCACTGCGCATAGATCTGCCTCTAGACTTAAGCCTAAACATTAATCTGACTGCATTCGTAGTACGCCATTTTCACACAAAATCATTTTAATCCACAACTTCAAAGAATTTATATAATTACCTCGCGGGCATTTGAAAAATATTCGCTCAACCTCACTGTAAGATACATATGTGTCTATTGCGAACTCCTTAATAAATCCTCCCAGGATACTGCCGATCCAAAAATCAACAACTCTCGATATGTTGTTATTAGTCTCCTTGAATCGTTGTAACAATTTCGGGCTCCACACAGTAGGCTCGTCGTTCTTAAAACGGGTCTTGTTCTCAGTCAACCTTGATAACCATTCATGCAGTTCATTCGCAAATGTGAAGAAAATCTCATGTTGTTATATGTAAAGATAACTCTACAACCAAGCTTCAATCGACAATCATGGATTTCTATTTTCTTGAACTGTGAACTCCTGTTCTTTCAGATCTACTCAATCTTGTATTTATTTCCTTTTCATATGCCATATCCACATATCCCTCAATCAGATCCCGATCCTAGCAATGAAGCCATTTGTTGGCTCAGAAGGGTCTTAACTTAGGTTCAAAGTTAGTTGCACACCAACAAAACCATTTATTACCGACCTTTTTAGCAAAGACCTGTTGCGTAGATTGTAGTCTCACTCGAGGCAATATTGGGGGATGTCAGAACAAATTTTCTACATCCAGAGGGAAAATGGAGTGTGGATCTACTGCTAAAATTATACTTATGCTTACTAGGAACTACGCAAATGCATCTATCTACTTTAACAACTTATGCTTCATTCATCAATCAATACTCATGTGCACTGCACCTTTAGCATTAAAACACAACATGAAGCATAGAAATAACTTCACAATACAAATAATAAGCAAATACACAGATAAACACAATGATGCTTCCAAAAATTTCATTGTTTTATTACGATAAAGCTCTTCAGTACATACACTTCTTCGACCTGCGCACACAGCTACAGGTGGTCTGCACACAAATATGCATAGCCTTCAAGTCCTCCACACACACAGTTGTGGAGCCTTGCCTTGGCCCAAAACACAAAAAGATGGATATTCAATAGTTCGTTCTCATCAACAATTCATGGATTCTTCTTCGACAAAATATTACATTTGTTTATATAGCCTTTACATACATACATTACCATGGTCCACTTACCATGGGCGAAAAAAAACTAACAAATAAACACGAACCCTTTACAAAAAGAGGGGCTTCGACCCACCCTGAAGCCCCAAACCTCCACGCGGTAGATTTAACTTTTTTGGACTGCACACTCTGCTTCCTCAAAATGCGGAGTCTTTTACTCAAAATTGGACCAAGTTGGGCCATGCCAAACAACAAGAGGATTTTCCTCCATGATAGAGGGATCAATCAAGCCTGCTTTAGTGTCAGAGATAGTTTACCTATGAGTTCAAGATGAAAAATATTGATTGGATACTTTACTTATTATAACTAGAAGTGTGGAAAAATCCAGAAGGAGCAACCAGAATTACCACAATAAGATCTATTTTGGTGTCAAAGAGAGCACCTAGTCAAGGTGATCAGAAAGTAGTTGTGGCACAACATGTGTTAAGGTACATGTATGGTATAGTTCGATGTGAATTGCGAAGTACAACTGCAGGGATATACATATTCAAATTAGGCAGAGAGTGCTCAAGAAAATGATTTAGTTTTGGCTTTTCATGGGTAGGAAACAAGCATCTATTTTACTCAGGGTTGTAAAGGCTAAGTATATTGCATCTAGTTTGCCAAGTTGTGAAGTAATGTGGCTTCGAAATCTAATTGAAGGATTGTTTGATCATGTGCAAGAGACAACCATGATGACATGTTGAAGCACATTAATATCATAGTAGTACCACATCCGAGACATGGTACAAAATAGAGTTTCAATACTCCAAAGCATTTCTACAGACGACCAGGATGCTGACATTCTTACAAAGCCTTTGTCCCAAGGTTAAGTTTGTATACTTTAGGGACAAGCTTATATTAGTTGAGAATGATTCTCTCAATCAGAGGGAGTGTTGATGTTGTAGAATCAAGGGGAAAACATTCTCCATAGGTCAAGATATAGACAAGTCAAAGTATTGATCAAGGGACATGTAATGTGGCTAGGGAGAATGACCCAGAGAGAATTAAGGCCAAAAGTGCTCCCCAGGTGGGTGAGTGAGTGCCTTTAGCATCGGGTAGGAGAATGACCAAGTTCTAAGTCATGTCTTGGATAATTAGTGACTTTGCTCCAAGTGAAGACTTGTTGAGCATGATGCTAATGTAGGATTCTTTCCACATGGTTCTGTAATAGAACATGAGGTGGATGGATTCCTCAACATAGAAATCTCTTTCAACCTTTTCTTGGGATAGATAATTTTTTCAACAAAGATATACCTCTGAAGAAGTTATATGAATACCTCCCTAGCTAAGAGGGAGTGTTCATTTTTTGTAGATATATTCAGCCTTCATAATTTGTTCTAGACCTCCAAAATGTATGTGAAATGATAAATACAAATATGGTTTTCATGTCGACTTTAAAAGAGGGAATTTCAATTTTTTAAATTTGAATTTTTTTTGGCACCAAAAGGATTAAGTCAACCCTACGAATGTTTAAGTTGGCCCATCATGAAGAGACACTCATTTGGCCTTCCAAGAAGACTATAATATGCCACTCATCCTCCTCCTCTTGGTGCCATTCAAATCACTCTTTCCTTCATCCATGTTGAGTTCCTTCTGATGTAAACCGAGTTTGAGAGGGAGAAAGACATGAGACCAAATTATTTAAGGAAAATTGAGTTTATGGGAATATATAATTCTTTGATTCAAATCGAATTTATAAGGATATCGAAGTTTACTTTCGAGAGACCAAATCTCGAGGATATATATCTGAGGCAGACCAAATTTCTAAGGCATGTCAAAATTTTAGGAGGCCGAATTTGTCTCTAGTTGTCATGGGTCAATTTGGGCATCATCCCCCATGACCTGGTAAAACTGGACATCATCCCCAGGACCAATGAAATAGGGTCTATCGTCCTCTATCATTTCAGTTGCTACATGCCCTAAGACAACAACAAACCATTCATGACTTATATTGCAAGGTATCCAAGGTTTGACTTATATATTATATCACTTATGAGCTCACCAACGATGCCTCTCAAGGGACTAATTGCATTGCATATGCAGCTTCCTACAATCAAGGGTGCACTGCAATGCACTTCCCGACATTCAAGAGTGCATTGGTCAAATGGGAGAAAAATTCTCATTGTTTCAGAATCTCCACATGGCCAGTGCCTTCTGGAAGAGTCCATATGTGTCAAAACTTCAAATCCAAGTGTCCATATAACACCTCTAAGCTTGGGAACATTTTTATGCAGGTAAATCCTCTCTGCGGATAGAGACAATCCCTCTAGCCCTGGAGTGGGTCTAGAAACAAAGGGAAATGCTAAAGTGTTGCTTCCTAATTATTGAATGAACAAAGGACACGGTAGATCAACCTACCTAGAATCCAACTCTGTCGTTGTTGTTGTAGTGGTGGTGGCCTCTCGCTCCTGCCTCGGCAAGTCACAATCCTTTCGCCATTATGCTTGGATGCCTGCACATAGAACAAGAAACAAGAATAGCATACAAGATAACAACATTTCATTCATAACTATTACCCAGTCAAAGAGGGCTAAACATATTGCATTAAACAAACATCGTAACACAACAATGGAACCAAACAGTAGTCATGTATATAAATGAATATAAGGAAGAGTTACAACCAATGCTTTGACATCGCAGTCTCCTCCAGGGGGGTTCAGCCGAAGAGCGTCTCAGATGCTCGTCAGGGAATTTGGACACGATGAAGGCATGGACTCAAGCTCTCTCAGAAGTCATGGACTCAAGCTTCCTCAATGTAAATCCTTCTTATTCTATCTTCTCTAGTCATTCAACTATAGTATGTTTAATTCTCCAAGTTCAGCTAGCTTTTTCTAAGAGAGATAGCTTCTTTTATAGAGGAAAAGGAGGAAGTTAGGATCCCTACAAAGGTGGGAGGTAGGCCTATCCTTTAGGGAGTTCCCATAAGAGGTGGAAACCATAAACCTAAAGGAGGTAGTCTGTGGTTTATCAGTTCAACCACTCCCAATGACTCATCCTCGAGGTGGTTGGAGTGGAATATCTGCCTCTATTTTTAAAAAACATTCCATAAACAGCTTGGCGTGGGTGGAAAACTAGGACAGAGCACCAGCTAGCACAGGGCCCAGTGTTAATCTTCCCCTTTGGCATGAGGGCATAACTGACTACCCATGCCAAGGCAAAAAAAAGGGTTTTTGAATCTCTGCTCAGGGAATTGTCAACAAAAGGAATGTTACTCTCATGTAAAGGGACACAATGATGGTCTTTTCAAGGCATGCCACTGCTTATTGATCACGGGAATTACCCTCCAATGGGCGAGATGGGGATTTCAGGGACAGCGACAAAATGTTGTGTAAAATATGGCGCCTAAAACATGACGTCCGAGGGAGGAGGGGCGAAATGATTTATTAGAACGCGTTCAAACCAAACACCGCTATCGGAAAACCTGCAATTACGAATACAACTGATATCTCTAATACATGAATATGTGGTATGGGCATAGCCATACATAATAGATTATATATAAAAACTGAGATACGATGTATGGATGCAGCCATCCAGCAGTAAGGATCAACAAATAGACTCAGGTATGGTCGCAGTCATCCAATCAAAAGAGTCATGCAATAAGTCATGATAATCTACCAAAATCCGCAGCTTGGATTTTATCAGACAAAATCCAGGGTCTTGCGCTCCATCTCGACTTGAACAAGTACAAATTCAAGCATTTGAATATATGAGCTGAAATCAAACATGCAAGAAAATCACCTGATTACCAACCAATGATGAAAGTTGTTAACATGCACGAGAGAAACCACCAATAATGACAATGTCTCTCAAGGTACAATCGGTACAATCCACGGAATGTGAACAGTGATATGGCGTCGAACATCCCCAGAATCACTCAATCGAAGGCCAATGATGTGGACCTTGCGTCGAATGCGAAAACCTACCATTAAGGCATGCAGGCTCCAAGGTACTAGAATAGAATCTCTCGATCAAATTCTTGGATAATGAGCTGAAGTCGACAGGAAGTCACCTGGTCGAAGGTGGGCCATAATGTTTCCCACATCATCGATACGAGACAGAGGAACATGATAGTAGTGAAACAGGACCAACAGAGAATCAGAGGGAGGTTGAAAATTGCAGAGGAAAACTTCTCTTGAACATATCAGCAGCACAACACTGGATTTGGCAGTATTTGACATCAAAGGATCTGAGGTCATGATGACGTGGCAAAGAGCAGATGAGAGGTCAAAAGAGATTACCCAAACCCATGGAGGAAAAAATGACAAAATGAGATGTCCCCAACCCGACATGAATGCAAACAAGTGCCATGTTCAAGAAATACATACTGCCAACATAACTAAAACTTGGTTCCATTTTCCCCCACCATTTCTGGCGAGTACCCCAATTATTTTTTAAAACAAGCTTGAAGGGGATAGCATATGCTTGTGCTATAAGTTTTTCCTTCGGAAAAATCCAACCTAGTACCTTTTACGAGCCCTAGGAAGGAGGAACTCGAGTAACGTCATGGCGACGAAATCCGATGTCATTGGGGTTTAACGAGTCTGACAAAGGGAGAACTCGACATCTTTTCATGTTTAGAGAGTTTGAAAAGAAGGCAGAAAAGAAAACTCCATCATGACCCTTTTCGTAAGTAGTCTCTCAGATCCGAAAAGGTTGAAAACAATATCTGAAAGAACCTCTTAGTCGAGATAGGCTAAGGTATTCCTTTTTCGTAAATAATCTATCCCAGCCCGAAAAAGGGTTAAACTTATACCAAGTAGATATCGCTTCGCAGCCATTTAACGAGTTCGAAACAACAAGAGTCTCGACAATATTTTCAATTTTAAAGAGTCAGAAAAGAGCTGAAAGATGACTCTAGTAGTGACCTTTTTGTGTTTTTACCGAGTCCGAAAAAAGTATAAAACTTAACTCGTTACTCCATCACTATGTCCTGAAAACTTGTTGCTGCACAAGGGACACGTGTAAAACCCATTTTTCGAAAATAATATAATAAAATAATCAAAAAACATGTCTTAAAACCTACTTAGGGTTGTAAAAAGTTATAAAATTCCAAAAATGGTAGAAATAATTACTTTTCACTTTTTACCTCTTGTGGAGCAAATAGTTACCCATTTTACTGTGTGATTTTGCGGCGACGATAGTGGACAATCCAGCAGACCAATCTCAGATCCATCAGTTCCAGGTAAGAGCCGAGATCTCTCCCTTCATTTTGATTCAGTTCTTACTACCTGCAACTTCCAATTTTGAATTCTGGAGGAGGAAATATGAAAATTAGGGCACGGCGGTTGGCGCAGGTTTCGGGCACGGAGTCGCGCCAACTGTTCAAATTTTTACACTAGGGCGCGCCCATTGGCTGTGAAAGCCATTTTTTCGCAAAATGCAAGTCACAAACCCAAATCATTCACAAATTCAAGCTTCAAAAATGGCTAATTCTTATCATATGAATGTGTTTACAGGTAGAAAGCGGAAAAATGGTGATAAAATGGAAAGAACGGGACCACAACGAAGAAGACGAGCTTGCCATGGAGAATGAGAGATACATGGAAGCTCTCAGGGACTGTGGACTGAAGAATTTCTTCTTGACACTGTGTCTCCATGCTCAACCAGAGCTTTTACAATATTTGATCAGCATATGGGATGAGGACCAAGAAAAGTTCATCCTTCGAGATCAGGAACTTGAGATTGATGTTTCTGACGTCTACTTTATCACAAGATTGTCGCAGAGGGGAGCAGCACCGATCCTAACTAGTACCCGGCCTTGCATGGAGATCATGTCCATGGTAATGGACAAAGTATGTCGAGGGGCACGGAAGGTAACAAAAAGTGGGAAAGTTGATATCCAAACTATCCCATACCTAGCACTAAAAGTAGTGCTACATACCATCACACGAGATGTGGGATCGCAAGCATCGCACGAAGCAACAAAAACATAGTTGCTTATTGTTGTAAACTGTTTGACACAAATCATATACAACTGAGCAGAGGCTGTGACAATAAACATGAAACTCCAGCTAACAAAATGCAAGAAGGGAAAATTGAAGCAATTTGGTTATGGTTCTATCCTGGTATTGTTCTTCCTAGAACGATTACCAATTTTTCAGCGTCAAGAGGTCATAGTCCCAACACCACCAGCGAGAGAACCACGGATGGCTCGATGGGTGTGTAAAAATTTAATAAATACTGATGTATTACCGGATTCTCCTGATCTAACAATATTTTTCTTGCTAAATATAGAATCCTTCCACTGTTAAACTTGCAGAAATTTAAAACTCAATTGCAAACACATGTGAATAAATTCAATCGCACATAACACAGTTGTTTAACAGGAAAGCTTAAAGCTAAAACCCCAACTATAATATATTATGTATATCAATGGAATCATGTAATAATCTCATACAAATCTTAGTACATCAAGCTCTCGGTATAATGTAGATTCATTACACACTGTCATGCAAAAATTTGCATCTCCATGCACCAATTTCTTGCCTCCTGACAGCTTGCCTCCATTGCGCAATCCCTGCTGAAGAAGACCCCTGAATGACTTTGAATTGGCCTTGCCTTGACTGGGCAATCCTCATTGGCAACTCCAATGTGTGTCAGATGCATTGAATGCATCACTATAGTCACAACGGATAGTCCATATCACCCTTTCACCTATCTCTCCATTGGGTCTCCACTGGAACTGACATGCACTATAGTTAGCTGTTGTTTTTTTTTTAGTTATTAGTGAGTTATTAGTTGTGAATTAATTAACAAATTAATTCACTTAACTCTCACTAGTGTATCTTTCAGTTAGACTAGATACAACTAGCTCAACTGAGTTTAACTCACTTAACTGAGTTAAACTAAATAACAACTCCATAAACTACTCTTCCAACTCTGTCATAACTTTGCCACTTCAGTTCTAACTGATTCTTCCATGCATGAGCCACCAATAAACCCTAGGAATTGTGTAATTCCTTCATCCCACTGATTTTCCAAATCCGTTCGCTGAAATAAAGTGATCCAAGAGAATAAGTTGATGTTTATTGTCGGATTATTATTAAGAGCTAATAATAATCGACATGCATCTATTTTTAGATTGACGATCTATAAATAGACTTCGCCTAATCTTCTAAAAATAAAATTTCATCTATTTTCCACATTTGACCAACCATCTACAAATAGCATCCTACAACTTATAGAATATGCTCATCATGTCTAAAAATAGACATACACCTAAAAATAGCCTGCGGGCCCCACTTAGTGAAGGTGCTTACTTTTCACTAAGCTCATCATCTTGTTAAATCTCAGCACTTCCTCTCAACAAGATAGGGATTATTCTTCACCCTAATCCTGCCTCTATGGTATTCTAATTTTCTCCTGCTGAGCGCCTTCGTCAGAATGTCTGCATCTTTATTTTCCGTAGGCATGTAATGAAGCAACATGATCTTCCGATGCACACAATATCTGATATGATGATATCGAATATCAATATGTTTAGATCTATCATGAAATACAGGATTAATCAAGATTTTAATGCAACTCTGATTATCACAATGTATCACTGTAGGATCTAAATGTGAACCGAGAAAACCGACCAGGATCTTCCTCATCCAGATAGCCTCACATGCAGCTTGACTTGCTGCCATGTATTCTACTTTCGTTGAACTGAGTGCCACGGATCTTTGTTTCTTGTTGTACCAAGAAACTATTGTAGATATGATACTGAAAACCCCTCCTGATGTGCTCTTTCTATCTGTTGGGCTGCCTGCCCAATCTGCATCTGTGAAGCCATGCAACTTCACTTCATCCGTCTGTCTGTACCATAAGCCATACTCAGATGTGCCCCTGAGATACCTCAGGACATGCTTGCCTGCCTTCCAAAATAGCTTAACTAAATATATGAGCGAACCCACCAATTGTTGATAAACAGTGGCATCCACTACCTCTGTCGATGTAGCATCCTCTTTCCTCCAATTTCCTGGAAGAGGAGTATCCATGGGCTTGTAGTCCTCCATGTGAAACTTACCAAGTATTTTCCGAGCATACTTACCTTGAGACACAAACAATTCACCTTCTCGGTGCCATATTTCCAATCCAAGGAAATAATGAAGGAGGCCCAAATCCTTCATATCAAACTCCTTTGCAAGATATGCCTTGCATGAGTGTATCAACTGCTCATCACCCATTAGTATTAAATCATCAACATAAAGAAAAATGATTAAAAGCTTACCCTCCACCACAATTTGGTACAGGTTTGCATCCGCCTCACTCTTGGCGAAGCCAAGTCCAGTGAAATAGCTGTCGATCCGTGTGTACCAAGCATGTGGTGCTTGCTTCAACCCATACAGAACTCTTTTGAGTCTACACACATGCGACTCGCTGTTGAAGATCTCAAATCCTTCAGGCTGCTCAATGTACACCTCTTCCTCAATGACCCCATTAAGGAACGCAGTCTTCACATCCATCTGATGAATGTGCCAACCCATCTGTGCTGAGAGAGCAAGGATGATCCTTATGGAAGAATACTGTGCGACAGGTGAAAATTTTTCTTCATAATCAATCCCCTTGATCTGTGAGAAACCTCGTGCAACAAATCTTTCCTTATAATTCTCGAAGCTCCCATCAGTAGCTGATCCAGGTGGATATTGGTGGCCACCCGCCTATTCCACTTGGGGCCCCACCATTGTCTCTTTCAGTTTTTTTCACAACTTACTATTTTTAGCATTTTGTCAGGTCCTGAACTTCCGGAGCCGTTTTGAAGCCCCAAATGGAGATAGTATACTGAAGTTACGTCCCTGGGAAGTTGAAACACCAATTTACCCAAACGAGGCCCATAGTTTTGGCGCTTCATCTCCTAGGGTTAGGTTTTTGGACGTTTAGAATTCTCCATTGTTCTCCATAATAAATAGGCCCTCGAGCCTCATTGTAATACAGTTCAGAGGTCTGCAGTCGCCACATCTCTTCCCAGAGATTCGCTACCAACACCCTAGCTATTTTATTTCCATCATGTTTGTAAGAATATTTTTGTGATTTGATATTAATAAAATGAAGCCTTATTTCCACTGTAATTCTATGTTTATTGTTATTTCTGTATTATGTTGCATTCCTGCATAAATCCCATTGATGTAGCCATGCCATTTTTAGCTACTCAAGCCGATTCGGCTCATGTCCAGTCTGAAGCTGATAAAGCAAACAACTTCATCGAGCTCATTCAGCACATCTGCCAACAGGTTCATGACATATTGGACAAAGCCAATGCTAAGTACAAGCAATGACATGATCAACATCGGGTGCCACACAAATTCCAGGTGGGCAAAAAATTTTGGCTACATTTGTAGAAGGAGCGCCTCACTGGACACCACCGCAAGATTCGCCCACTCTGATATGGGTCGTACACCATCACCAAGGTTGTAGGGAATAATGCCTTCAAGCTCAGTATTCCACCATTCCTTGGTTTGCACCCATTATTCAATGTCGACAGCCTTCATCCCTACTTCCCACCTCTATTTGGACACCTCTGACATTGCAGAAGAACTCACACCAAAAGAGTTAAACCCAGACTGCATGGAACATGCCACCACAGACTGTATCATGGACATGCAAATCAAGAACACTCACTGACAAAAGATCCAACTATATCGGGTTGTCAAAGCTGGCCAACTCCTGCACCAAGGCAAGTGGTTAACCAGGGACCAAGTTCAATAGAAGTTTCCTCATCTCATGGAGGAACTCAACGCAATGGGGACCATTGCTTCCTAAGGGGGGAGGAATGATCCAGGTGGATATTGGTGGCCACCCGCCTATTCCACTTGGGGCCCCACCATTGTCTCTTTCAGTTTTTCGGGTCCTGAACTTCTGGAGCCGTTTTGAAGCCCCAAATGGAGATAGTATGCCGAAGTTACGTCCCTGGGAAGTTGAAACACCAATTTACCCAAACGAGGCCCATAGTTTTGGCGCTTCATCTCCTAGGGTTAGGTTTTTGGATGTTTATAATTCTCCATTGTTCTCCATAGTAAATAGGCCCTCGAGCCTCATTGTAATACAGTTCAGAGGTCTGTAGTCACCACATCTCTTCTCAGAGATTCACTACCAGCACCCGAGCTATTTTATTTCCATCATGTTTGTAAGCATATTTCTATGATTTGATATTAATGAAATGAAGCCTTATTTCCGCTGTATTTCTATGTTTATGGTTATTTCTGTATTTTGTTGCATTCCTGCATAAATCTGGATCAGCAACTTGCTTTAACTTGTAGATCCATTTCGAATCTACCACTGATTTACCCACCGACCTTGGAAAAATCTCCTAAGCATTGTTTCTAACAATGGAGTCATACTCCTCCACCATGGCATCTACCCATGTGGGCTCCTGCGCTACTTCTTCAAAAGAAGATGGTTTTTTCACGACAAACTTTCTCATAAGAGCCATGTATCCAGTAAATCAGTCAGGTGACTATCTCTGTCTGCGCTGTGATGTAGGGACTCCTAAATTATCTACCGCATCAAGCTTCAGTCTCTTAGCTTATGTGGTACACCTTCTGCCACATCTGATGTTTGGTTCTGCATGAGTGGACTCCTTTGCTCCATGAATCTCCTCATGTGGCTGATCCACATTTAGAGGCTCATCTTTGTGAAAAAGAAGTTCCTCCTCTGCATGCAAGTGTAGCTCCCTCTCAAGTGACAACTTCATGGCTTTCACCTCATTTAATTTTATATCCCGTCGCACCACAGTCATTCGCCTATTTCGAAAATATACAAGATAATTATGGGGTGTTTCTGTGTACCCCACAAATATCCCAACTTCTGCAGTCGGCTCCAACTTCTTCTTGTCGTCCTTTGTCACATGAATGTAAACAGATAAGCCAAAAATCTTTAAATGATAAATATCAGGCTTCTTACCAGGAAAAGCCTCTTCAGGTGTACTTATGCCAAGTACTCTATGAGGACAACGGTTTTGCACATAAACCACAGTGTTGCATGCTTCTGCCCACAAGTGAATCGGTAGGCCCTGGTCATGTAGCATAGCTCGTGCAGCACCCACGATCCTTTTTTTATTCCTCTACGCGACCCCATTCTGTTGTGGGTTATGAGGCGCTATGAGTTCTCTTCGAATTCCTTCTTTGCTATAGAAGTCTTTGAATTCGTTTGAGATATATTCACCACCATTATCACTCCGTAGAGCCTTCACTTCCTTCCCCAGCTCCTTCTCCACTAATAATTTAAACTCACAGAACTTGAGAATGTTTTGCTCTTCTTCTGCATGAAGAAGATCCAGCATCTACGAGAATAGTCATCAACAAATATAACATAATACCTGTGTTTTGTTGTTCAAGCAACTAAGAAAGGTCCACACACGTCTGTGTGAATTCTCTCCGGGATCACTGAAGCATGGTTCTCCTTCTCATGAAAGGTGGTCTTCACAAACTTACCCATAGTACATCCCTTGCACTGATTTGACTGTGCAAGAGTACCCTTGGGAAGTCCAATAGAAATATGCTGCAAAATCTTCAAGGCGCCATGGTGAAGATGGCCCAATCTCTTGTGCCATAATTCGCCCTCATCCCAGCTCACCACTTCTTCTGCTTTGCCATCATTGTAGCACAGTCATCTACCTCCAGCTTGTAGAGATTATTAACTTGAATCCCTATCCACTTGGTTTGACCCGTTGTTTTATGTCGCAGGAAATATTTTCCCTCGCTGAAAACAACGTCATAACCTCGGTCTTCCAACAATGCGATCGAGACCAAGTTCTTCTTCAGACCTGGAACATGCATAAAATATTTCAATAGAAATGGTTTACTTGACTCCCTCTCAAAGATAATGGTTCCAATTTCGGTCGCACTGTATCTTCCATCATCGCCCATCTCTATATGCATTTGGAGATCCTTCTCCTCCAAGTCACTAAGCAACTCCTTGTCTCCCGTCATATGGAAAGACGCACCACTATTAAGATACCACACCGATCCCATTGAGCTTGAAACCAAGAATGCGATCAAAGAGAAATCAAGTTTAGATTGCGAGGCTAAGGCCTCTTCGGCAGCAGCTCCAACAGCCTTCTTGTTCTTCTTTTTCTGTGGGCAGTTAGTGGCGAGATGCCCATGTCTGTGATAGTGAAAACATTTCACTTTGGACAAATCTAGCTTCTTACCTTTAGCCTTGGATTTTGGATGGGATTTATTCCCCTTCCCTTTCCTTGCTTTGGAAGCCAAAGCGCAATTCTCTTAATCATCATTCTTCGATGAAGAGCCATCCCTGGTACTTCGCCTTATCTCCTCCTGCACAAGATCTGACCAAAGTCGCTCCCAACCCGGAAGTTTCTCCCGTCCATTGACAGAGTCTTCGTAGCTATGCCAACTCTTCGGAAGCCCAAGGAGAGCCAAGCTCACCAAGTCGTCATCATCAACAGTAATCCCCACACTTCCCAGTTCATCCCTACATTGGACAAACTTCATGAGATATTTTGGAATACTATTGTCCTTCTCCATTTTTATTTTTCTGATCTTATCTTTCAACGCCAACTTCCTCTGGTCGTTGTTGCTTTGGAACAGATCTGTCAAAGCCTTCCACATTTCAAATGGATTGGCTTTCCCGTGAAGGCTTGACACAACATGGTCCTTCACACCTTCCAACAAAATTCTTCTTGTCTTTGCTACCTTCTTTTTCCATGCGTCAAATCCTGCATCATTGCTAGAAGCAGGCTTAGGAACATCGCTATCAATGAACTCCTTCAGTCCATTATCTTCAAGCACTGCCTCCATCCTATCCTTCCAGGCTATGTAATTCGAGCTACCCTCAAGGGAATACTCCAATCACAACCCATTGAAAGACATTTCAATGAATACTTAACTGTCGCACCAAGAAATTTCTGCAGCAAATTTGAATTTTCCACCAACACAAAACTCAGCAATTATTCACAAATGCAATCGCCAGTGATAAATACTGCTCCGATACCATGTAGAAATTTAATAAATACTGATGTATTACTGTATTCTCCTGATCTAACAATATTTATCTTCTTGCTAAATACAAAATCCTTCCACTGTTAAACTTGTGGAAATTTAAAACTCAATTGCAAACACATGTGAATAAATTCAATCGCACATAACACAGTTTTTTAATAAGAAAGTTTAAAGCTAAAAACCCCAACTATAATATATTATGTATATCAATGGAATCATGTAATAATCTCATACAAATATTATTACATCAAGCTCTCAGTACAATGTAGATTAATTACACACTGTCATGCAGAAATTTGCATCTCCATGCACCAATTTCTTGCCTCCTGACAGCCTGCCTCCACTGCGCAATCCCTGCTGAATAAGACCCCTGAATGAATTCTAATTGGCCTTGCCTTGACTGCGCAATCCTCATTGGCAACTGCAATGTGTTTCAGATGCATTGAATGCATCACTATAATCACAATGGATAGTCCATCTCCCCCTTTCACCTATCTCTCCACTGGGTCTCCACTGGAACTGACATGCACTATAGTTAACTGTTGTTTTTGTTCAGTTGTTAGTGATTTATTAGTTGTGAATTAATTATCTAATTAATTCACTTAACTCTCACTAGTGTATCTTTAATTTAGACTAGATACAACTAGCCCAACTAAGTTTAACTCACTTAACTGAGCTAAACTAAATAACAACTCCCTAAACTACTCTTCCAACTCTATCATAACTTTGCCACTTCCGTTCTAACTGAGTCCTCCATGCATGATCCAACAATAAAGCCTAGGAATTACATAATTCGTTCAGCCCACTGATTTTCCAAATCTGTTCACTGAAATAAAGTGCTCCAAGAGAATAAGTTGATGTTTATTATCGGATTATTATTAAGAGCTAATAATAATCAACATGCATCTATTTTTAGATCGACGATCTATAAACCAACTGAAAAGGGGTGAATCCGGTTGCACTCTTAACTGAGGTTCGGTATGCCCAAAGAGCTGAAAATAACATGAGATTCCAATCGGATTTATGGATCCCAATTGTATGCAGAAGCATGGTAACAAGAACTTTGTTCACGGCTTCAACCTGGCCATTGGCCTGAGGATAGTACGACGTTGAGCTGTCGTAATGAAGACCCAACTTAGAAGTCAACTCGGCCACCATGTAATGCTAAAAATGGGAACCATGATCAGTAATGATGGCTTGAGGCACACCAAACCTAGCAATGATATGATTGAATATGAATTTAGCAGTTGTCATACCATCAGTGGCAAGTGTAGGCATTGCTTCAGCCCATTTGGTGAAGTAGTCCACAGCTACGATAATATAAGCATTCCCCCCAGCCGAGTGAGGGTTACAAGTCATAAAATTGATGCCCCACTTCGCAAAGGGACCAATGGCAATGACATGATGAAGAGGTACAGGCGGCGCACGCATCTTGCATTGATAAACCTGGAAATCATGACATTTGCAAACTGCGACAATGCAATCTTTGAAGATAGAAGGCCAATAATAAATAGCACAAAGAACCCTTTGTGCAATGACATAACCAGTTATGTGACTGCCACAGGTGCCACTGTGAAAATCATTGAGGACTTTCTCAGCTTCCTCGAGGGTCAAACATCGACGGAGAATGGAATCCACTCCGACAAGATAGAGGGTATCCCCGACTATACGATAAGGTTGTGACTGATGACGGATGTGTCGGCGGGCATCCTTCGTCAACTCAGATCTGAAAGTAGAATTCTGGAGATAAACGATGATATCACCATACCACGAATCGAGGGTGCTAATCAAGAAAAGTGTATCGTCTGGAATGTATTCCTTAGAACGAAACGAAGGAGAGTCTAAAGGGAGGGAACAAACCAAATCAGCAAAGACTAATGAATTATTCGACTTGGAAGTAGTAAATTCCAAATCGAACTCTTGGAGGATGACAATCCACTTTGAGTATTTCCCCCCCAGCAATTGTTGAGACAATATATAGGTCATGGGGTTGCAATCGGAAATCACAGCCACCATACGCAAAAGAATATAATGACGAAAAAATTGAACGGCTTGAACCGCAGCTAATGCTAACTTCTCGACGTGTGCATAGCGCGTCTCAACGTCGAGAAGGTTACGAGATAAGTAATAAATAACATGCTCGTTATCGTCATCATCATCTTGTAACATAACCATGGCAATCGTACTGAAAGCGACGAATAAATAAAGGGAAAAATCACGATGATAGTTAGGAGGACGCAACAGAGGAGTGTTGACAAGTAACGTCTTCAGGGCCTCAAAAGACTTTTGAGAAATCTCATCCCAACAGAATGGGACGCCCTGCTTTAATAATCGTGTGTATCCTCTAGCCACTTCAACATAGTTAGGTATAAAGCAACGTCAAAAAATAGCCTTATCTTGCAAACTCTGCAATTGATGTAACGAGGAGGGAGAGGGGAGATTGATAACAGCCTCAACCTTGAGTGGATCGAGGCAAATTCTGTCTTTGGATACGATAAACCCTAAGAGTCTACAGGAATTAACGCAGAAGACACACTTGTGCGGATTAAGCCGAATATTGTAACATCGACAACGAAGAAAAATCTGACCAAGATGGTCAGGATGGTCCATGCGCTTAGATGAATAGGCAGGAAGGTCATCCAGATAAGGCTGAACGATATGTCTAATATTGTGAAAAGCATATGACATCGCTCGCTGAAACGTAGCCCCAACATTCTTTAATAAAAAAGGGAGCTTCTTATAGGCGAAAGTACCCTAAGGACAGATAAAGGCAGTCTTATGTTGATAAGTCGGGAGAATTTTAATCTGATTGTAACCAGAAAAACAGTCCATTAAGGAAAATATCTCACTCCCAGCACAGTCATCAATTATTTGATCGATAAAAGGAGTAGGATAATTATCCTTAGGACAAGCTCGATTAATATCATTATAATCAACACAAACGTGAATAATTCCTTGTTTTTTATCTACAGGAAAAATATTAGAGACCCATTATGTCAAAGGACTCGGATAAATAAAACCAGCTCGAAGAAGTTTTTCAACTTCAGCCTTAATGGCAGCAGCTTTTCTAGGGTGCACCGGACGAAGACATTGGCGAATAGGTTTCAAACCGGGATAGGTAGGAATTTCATGCACCAATATACTAGGATCAATGCTAGGCATTTATTCGTAGGACCATGCAAAAACATCATGGAACTCGTGAAAAAGGCTACTATAAACTTGGACTTCATCAGAAGAACAAGTAACCCCGATATGGATGTTCTCGATGATTCCCAGTTTAACGGAAATGTCAATAGGCATCGTCTATGTAATGTTACTCAAGTTATCTTCCGTAAAGACATGATGTGTCAAAACAGGCAATTGAAGCGAAGGAGAAGGAAACTGAGATACAAAACGCTCAAGACAAATAGACATGGCCCTGAGGCCAGGCATAAACAAGGAACGATGATGACCATCATCCCATGGCAGATCCTCAAGAGACATGGTTTCCATGATATCCTCATCAGAAGGAAACACTTCTTTCAAAAGATCAGGTGAATCTGAATCACCAAGCCAGGGGGATTGAGAATAAATGTCAAGAGACATGCTCAAAGGAGCACAATCAGAAGACGGAGGTTCCGAAGCAGCAATGAGTTCACAATAATCAATCTCAATTGGACTCAAAGGCATTGAATCTCTGAAGGAATCAATCTGTTCAGGGGAAGAAATAATCCATGGGTCATCAGACTGAAAGATCATATGAATCTGAACAGTATTCAGTGGAGGAAGAGGAAAAATACCCATGAGGGTAGGATCTTTAAAAAGACCCGGCCTGACGCTCTCGTAGGAAGTAGGAATCTAATCCACGTACGGAATGTTGTTCTTGGAAGAAGAGGCGAAGAAAGACAATTGATCAACAGTGACAATATTTCCTTCATGCGGAAATTTCAAAACATGAAAGAGAGTGGATGGAACACACAACATGGCGTGAGTCTAACTGCGACCGAGGAGAAGATTATAATTGAGTTTAGCGTCAACGACTTCGACCTCGACATTGACTGTCTTCCCTTTCAAAGTAATCAGTAAACTAGTGAGAACACCTAAAGGTTTTGATTCTCTTCCATCAAATGCTTCTAGGGAATTGGTGATGAATTCAGGGCTGGAGAACCAATATCTTTCCAACACGAATATGACATGACACAGGTTGATGCACCTTTGTCCACAACTGCTCGATGGAGGTCGAGACCATTAATAACAACTTGAATAATGAGCACAATCTGATGCGAAAGTCGTGGAACGAAATTCTCTAGATCGAAAGCAAGAAGGTTAGTATCGACAGGATCAATCCCATCAATCGTAGATAACAAAGCTCTTCACTGTGACGGACAACTCCGAAGTACTTCTAACGTGGACATCGTGGACGACACCTGAGCCAAATCCTCAACAATATTGTAATGGTGATCGGCACAAGCGTTGGGATTATAAGAAGACTTGCGGAGTACACCTTTCTAAGGTGGTCGCACAACAAATTTAGCATTGGGCCTTTAAATTTCAAGAGGACCAGTAACAGGTGGAGGAGGAGGACCATCAGCGATCTCCTTCCCCGTGGCCTGACGAGATCCAGTATAATCTTTCGACCAAGTAGCAATAGAAACGGCTGTAGAATTGTTCATCATGAACACATGAGAGCCAAATGGGGCAGAGGATTGAGGTTTCTCTATCATCTGAGTCTGCTAAGATGGGAAAGGTTCTTTAAGAACGGTCGGAGTTCCCTGGGTGCCTTTGAGAAATTGGCTCACTTCGCATCATCAAGGACAATCCTTGGTGAAGTGCTCTTCATCACAAATCAAACAAGGGTACTTCGGTTTGCGTTGAGAACCATCGCCAGCACCAGGTTTCTGAGAATCCTGTTTTGGGGTATCGACTTTGGCCTTACCATTACCCTTCTTTTTACCTTTAGAATTATTATCCATAGGATTGGCCTGAACGACATTAACTTCTACAGGTTTACCAGAATTCGAAGTGGACTGAGAAGCAACATTATTCGAAGAAGCAGACTTCGGCTTCCCAGTGTTTGAATACAAAAACTTCTGAGAAGTTTGAGACAAAAAACCAATAATACCATCGATGGATGGATTCACTGATGGTTTAGAAGTTCCAGGTCGGGGAGCATCAGGCAAGATATCATATAATGCGCCAGACTGAGAGTACACAAGATCAAGGTACTGGGCATAAGCAATGGCTTGTTCCTCGGTTACACATGCCCCCATAGCGATGCCTTTGGAAATATGATTGAAAAAGGAGGTGGTGAACCAATGAGTTAGAAGCTAATCAGGAATTTAAAATTTGGTCATGCAATGACAACATCGCCACTCATGAATATGATCCGAGATATGAGTAGCTCGGTCTTGTTTCAATGAAGTGAGGAGGTGTGTCCCAGTCTCATAATGGACTGGTAACTGAAAGTGCGTAAGGAATGCCATGGCTAAATAATTGAAATCTTGGAAGACACCACGAGATAGCTCAATGTACCACTTTGTAGTGGCACTAGTAAGAGTTCGCTGGAAAAGACAAAGTCTAATAGAATTTTCAACCCAAGAGTTAGAGGAACACCACAAATGGTAAGTCATAACATGTGCAAGGGGGTCTTCGCCAGACTTGCCCTCAAATTTAGGAAAATCACCAGGAATCTTGGTTGGAACCGGAGGCCAATACAAGTTATAAAGAATGGGATCGTTCATCAACTTTGACATATCAGGTAATTCCCACGTAGCAAGAAATGGTAATTGAGTATTAAAAGTCATCATAGGTCTTTGATAAGGACCTGCATGTACATTCCACCCAGTCCAAGCAGGATTATATCCCCATACATTATATCCCGGAGGATTCAGATCATAGGGATTAGAAGTAGGATAAGTCGGTTGATACTGGGGTTGAGGACCAGGATATTGAGTCGAAGTAGACCACTGAGGTCCTTGTTGAGCATCGTATGGAGTCTGTTGTGGAATGTAAGCATGACTTTGAGGTTGATGATATACAGGTGGATTTTGAGGGTAAGGAACCTGAGGCACACTATATACCGATTGATATGAACCTTGAGGGTAGTAAGCGCCTTGCGGTTGAGCAGGCGGACCCGGATGAGCGGGTAAACTGGTTGACTAAAAACAGGTAGAACTGGCTGTTGAAACGATGGAACCGGCTGAGGAGCAGGTTGAATCAGTTCTTAAGCTGGCTGAAATGAATATTGAGGGCCATCAGGTTGGCATTGTGGGAAAGGTTGACCCGATGGTTGTGATGGTCCAGGTTGTCCCTGATGACTAGATTGACCCAGAGAAGGACTGTAGGATTGTCCTGGTTGCACAAAATTTTGGCCATACTGAACATGTGGCTGCGGTTGTGGTGAAACAGGATGTCCCTGTGGTGGGTGGATTTTCCCCCCAGGAGCATAAGGTAGTCCTGGTTGATTCGAAGGTTGACCGAAAAGACTGGAGGCTTGTCCATGTTGGACCAAAGGTTTTCCTTGTAAAGTTTGGCCTTGTGGACCGTATGGTTGTCCCTGTGGACCAGAGGCAGAGCCCTGATGAGCTAAAGGTTGTCCCACGGGGGTTTGTCCTTGCAAGACAGAGGGTTGCACAAGCAAGGTAGGTCTAAAGTGAGAAATGGTCTAATAAGGATCACTAGGAGGAAAATAGACCGGATTACCATGTTCATCATAATGAAGCGGATATGAATAAACAAGGTTACCGATAACATCATAGTGATGAAAAAGAGGATTGGCTGTTGAGAACCCTGAGAACTCTGATGCTGAACAACCAACAAATATTCTTCAAAAGTAAGACCGCCAAGAATCATAAGGGTAGTGGAAATAACACTAGAAGCAGGCGTGGCCTCCATTAAGGGAGCATAACATTAGTGAATATCCAACATATGCTCGTCAAACACATAAGTAGAAAACATATGCATGGTGGAGGTAGACGGGGTTTCCATGGCACGGGTTTGTGAGCTACCTGGGCCGGGATTAACAGGCCACGTAGGATTGAGAAAAATAGATCTACGAGTGTGAAAAGATCCTGATGACTGATGGGTAACAACAGGTGCGGATGAAGCCACACAAATTGTTGGTTGGACTGGAACAGATGTAACAGTAACCGACGAACTAGGTGTTGAAGGCGATAGTCCTAACGAAGGTAGGACCGAACTCTGAGGAGGAGTTACTGTACTGTATTGCACAATGGACGCAACACCATACATAATCTGACTCGAGGACCTATATCCAAGTGGAAGTGACACCGATGGTGGAGAAGACTGAGTAGAAACATGAGGGACATCTTTTGGAAAAGGCTGATATTCTCCTATAGATACAGGCATTCCTTCACTACCAACAGGACTATACCATGTTTGATTCCGCCGTAATATCTTCTAATAGACTATAGGGACTAGGAGGCACAGCAGCAGCAAAAAATGGCGAGCACGACGTAAGAGGAGGAAAATCTCCTTCTTACCCAAAACCAGACCAAGCATCAGAAGGAGGCCAATTGAACTCAACTGGATTTTCAGGAGGAGATCGAGTAGCAAGAGGGAGGACAGATGGGAGAATAGGCTGTGAGATCTCGACAGACCTAGTGAACTGAGGAGTTTCAAAATAAACGTCCAAGAAAGAACTACCACTAGGAGGCAGTGAGGACGACGAAACCGGTGGTTCTGCCACCGTGACCATATATCAAAACAGAAAGGAAAAAAGAGAACCAATCAAGGACTCCAAGATAAAAACTAAGGAAAATCAACAGGCCAAGTAATAAAACTTTAACAGAAGTGTGATCGTAGGTGATTAATTTTATGACACTGAAACCATATTTTGCTGTTTCATTTTTAAAGAGTCGAGAAACAGGCCAAAGATGACTCTAGTTGCTTTCAATTTTAAACGAGCGTGAAAGGACAAGTGCTTGACGATCTCTTCTCTTTTTAAAGAGTCATGAAAAGATCAAAATTACTACTGTGGAATACTAAGCAAGAGGGTCTACCAGGTTTCCTTGAACTATCATATACACCTTGGTGATCAAATGAAACATAAATGACCAAGGAATTGACGTACATGTAGGTAGTCTCCCCGAATGTTGTGTTTGGTGTATCACGGTTACAAGGCGGAAGAATCGGCTTCCTATGGATAAAAGGATTGCAACCTAGAGGGGCCTCCCTTTATATACTCGACGGTACGGGGAGCACAAGTCTGTACTAGTGCTGTCTAAAGCCAGATGGCGAAAGACAGCTACTAGGTTTTAAGACGCCGGAACATGTCTCTAACCTAGACTAGTAAAAATGTTTCATTAGGTTTCAATGCTTCCTTAGGTTAATTAAATAAATTTTAAAGTTGATATTGGATTATGTTTCAGTTTTAAGGTCTTATCGATTTTGGATCTCATAATTCCTAAATGCAAGCTATATGCTAATGAACATCATTTCTGATTCAATGAATGCTAGTTATGAGAAGGATAAAGATCTTTCAAACAAAAGCAAACAATGAGATTATGCGAAGAAAGGCACTAATGCATCTAACAGAATCAAACGAAAATGAAACTCTTCCTAGATAATCAGATGCTAGTTATGCAAAAGATTATTTCACTTTCAATGCAAAGAAAGAATGCAAAATATGTTTTTTTTCTTTTTTTGAAAAGAAGCACATGATGCACTAATTACATGAAAAACGAAAACAAACACTAGCTTAAGTGTTGCGTAGGAATCGAAATTGAATGACTCAATGAAACACAAAACAAACACAAGAAAGCACTCAAACAAATGTCGCAATCTTTCAAACCAAGAGACAATTTTCAAAATGATCCAAAACAAGAAATGTAATCTATGCTTGGAGAAATAAGGCGAAGAATCAATCGAAAAACAAAATGACTCTGCAACCAAAGCAATAACTCAAAAAAAATCAAGAAAACTAAGTGCAATCAATCCACAAATGGGACTGACAACATTCAAACCGACTTGATTTTCAAATAGAAGGCTCAGTGCACTAGGACACCTAGAAACCCTAAGGCCTCAAATGACACTAATAAGAAGATGGACAAACGACTGAGAAAAGAAAGTCAAAAATAATCAAAACAATCCCAGAGGCATAATTATGCATAAAAAATAACCCAGAATCAAGCACAATTGACCAAAAGACTCATCAAGGAGGTAAAACCAATTCCTACAGGGGTTGGCGCGACTGTAAGGCTGTAATCCGCGCCATACAGGGGTTGGCGCGACTAGAAAAAGAGTAACCTGCGCCAATTGGCGCGACTATTCAGAGAAAAATCGTGTCAAGCCAGATAACTCTGGGAAAAATAGGAAAAACCAAAACCTAATGAGCAGAGGTCAATCTTGACACTCTGGATCTAAACAGAGGATGGAAACTAAGCAAGCAAACCAAAAAATACATATAACCAAATCAATAATTGAAACTGACCCAAAAAAATGAAATGACAAACTCGCACTCATCCCGAGTGGAGTCACCAATTTTTTATGCAGGTAAATGCTCTCTGTGGACAGAGATGATTAGCCCTAGAGTGGGTCTAGAAACAAAGGGACATGCTAAAGTGTTACTTCCTAATTATTGAATGAACAAAGGACATGGTAGATCGACCTACCTAGAATCCAACGCTCTCGTTATTGCTGTAGTGGTGGTGGCCTCTCGCTCCTGCCTCGGCAAGTCACAATCCTTTCACCATTACGCTTGGATACCTGCACATAGAACAAGAAACAAGAATAGCATACAAGATAACAACATTTCATTCATAACTATTAGCCAGTAAAGAGCTCTAAACATATTGCATTAAACAAACATCGTAACACAACAGTGAAACCAAACAGTAGTCATTTATATAAATGAATAGAAGGAAGAGTTACAACCAATGCTTTGACGTCGCAGTCTCCTCTAGTGGGGTTCAGCTGAAGCGCATCTCAGATCCTCGTCAGGGAATTTGAATAGGATGAAGGCATGGACTTAAGCTCTCTCAGAAGTCATGGACTCAAGCTTCCTCAATGTAATTCCTTCTTATTCTATCTTCTCTAGTCATTCAGCTATAGTATGTTTAATTCTCCAAGTTCAGCTAGCTTGTTCTAAGAGAGATATCTTCTTTTATAGAGGCAAAGGAGGAGGTTAGGATCCCTACAAAGGTGGGAGGGAGGCCTATCCTTTAGGGAGTTCCCCTAAGAGGTGGAAACCATAAACCTAAAGGAGGTAGTCTGTGGTTTATCAATTCAACCACTCCCAATGAATCATCCTCGAGGTGGTTGGAGTGGAATCTCTGCCTCTATTTTTAAAAAACATTCCATAAACAACTTGGCATGAGTGGAAAACTGGGACAGAGCACCAGCTGGCGCGAGGTTCAGTGTTAATCTTCCTCTTTGGCGCGAGGGCATAACTGGCTACCCACGCTAAGGCAAAAACAAGGGTTTTTGAGTCTCTGCTCAGGGAATTGTCAACAGAAGGAATGTTACTCTCATGTAAATGGACACAATGATGGTATTTGCAAGGCATGACATTGCTTATTGATCACGGGAATGACCCTGCAATGGGCGATATGGGGATTGCAGGGACAGTGAAAAAATGTTGTGTAACAAATGTTTCTTGCCTATTATTATAAAGTTATTGATTGAGAAACTACCATTAGTTCCCTATAAATTGAGCACAAATCCTAGTGCTAGAAAAGCAAGATTTTCGGTAAAGAAATGTTGTTGGATTCTCAATTGCGAGAGTGATAGAAGTGATATGATGCTGGTGAGATGTTGATTGTGATGAGGCTGGGATGATGCTAGAGCTGGTGATATCAAATCGATCATTGGTTGTAACCTCCCCCTTCTACTCTTTAATAAATATTGTTGTTCATTTTCCCATATATGTATTTGTTTATATTTATATTTCTCATATGATGGATTCTTAACTAATATATATGTTTCATGTTCAATCGATTTAATTGATTAAGATGAATAAGCATCTGTATATTGCAATCTCTTTGTTGTTTAGTGTTTATACTTGCAGGAACTAGTCTGTCGATCTAAGTTGGATTGGAAGCTACAAGAAAGTGACATAAGGAGAATAGGAAGCGCTTGGATCACAAGTAGGTTCCTTTATCTTTCTGTGTCTTTTTACTCTTAGAGAAAGTGTCTACAAAGTCTTTGATCTGTTTTTATAAATGCATAGCACCAAATTTATGGAAATTGATTTATCTATACTTCATAATTACGCATGACAAATTAGCAACTCCACTAGGGAGTTTCCTTGTCATTCTTGGTGTTTTTGCCTCCGCTTATCCACCCAGTAGCATCTACTTTTAGTTATTAGACTTTTGAATCAAATAATTGCATTAGAAGTGTGATCTGTAGCTTTAATTTTGAATCTCTGCTGCACCCAACACACTGTTCGTCAAGACACAGTGCACTGCAGTGCACTGTCTCCCACTAAGGGGTGCATTGCAACACACTGTCTCCACTTAGAGACTGCGTTTCCCCCTTAGCCAACCAAATTACCTTTGAATTTGTCATTTCCATCATACTCAACCATTTGTTTGTTGTGTTTTCAATTGTCTGATACCTCCTAGAGACCGGTGAATTTGCCTGATTCTTCCTCCTTTGAAAAGTAAGTTTGTTCAATGTCTCTTGAAGTGTTTTTCTTTATCATTGAAAAATCAAATTCAAAGTGTTTTATTTTTGCATTAGATCCATTTGTTTTCATAAAGGAAATTGTTGTTAAATTCTTTGTTTCCTGTAGGAAAAATTGTAGTTCCATTCTTCGTTTTTCCTAAAAGAGAAATTGTTGTTAAATTCATCATTTCTCAAAGAAGAAAGCATTTCTTTTTGTTGATTTAATGCATATAGTTTCCTTTTTTGCATTCACATTAAGGGGAATGAAAATAAAAATTGCATTTGCATATAGTGAATTGTGTGTTTTACATAGGAACAAGTTAGGAAAGTTGCATATTATTTTGTGCTATTTGTTGTTTTCTCTCAAAACTGATTGCTCTTTCCCTTTAGTAGCTAGGATTTTCATTGAAAAAACTAAAATTGAAATGTTTTCTTATCATTTTAGTTTGAATTTTAGGAATTTCCATCACATCATCACGGTGAACCTTGAAAGGAAAATTGATAAACAAGATCAACTTAAAATTTAGATCAATTTACCTAAAAAATCATTGGAACCATAACGATAACATTTAGAAGGTCTAGGCTAGAGACGTGTTTCAGCATCGTTAAACATAGCAGTTGTCGTTAATTGTCTATGATGCATTCTGAGTGTGATACCTCACTCCACTTAAGTAAGTATATCAGAGCTTTTCCACGTACCTTCGGGTATATATGGCGGTGTTCTAGTACAATAAGTATAAAGGGGTGCTCTCACTGTGCGGTTTGGCATTATACAATGCTAATACGGACTTGGGCCTCCACATACCTTCGGGTATATTTGGGAGGACAAATTTAAGTTGTTATCCATCTATAGTGAATCGAGTCGGCCACCTTGTAAATTGTGATACACCAAACACAACATTCGGGGACATTGTCTACCCGTACTTCTTGGTTCGCCAGGAGGTATTCTGCAGTTCACAGTTTCTTGGTAAACCTTTTGCCTAGAATTAGCCTTTTTATTTTGTTTTGTTTTGTTTTTTGTCATAAAATAAATTAGTCATCATGGAAGAAGAACATCCCTTTCCCCGTCGTTCGCGTAGGATTGCATTGAAACCACCTTTACCACTGGAAGCTACTTCTAGTCGGCGAAGGCGACATCACTCTACCAAAACTAGTACTATCAGTACCTCTGGTACTACATCATCCTCACATATACCAAAGTCAGCACAAGTTGTTTCTATAAATCCTGGTTCATTTATTATTGTCGAAACAGAGTCCTTACAGCTACCCGTGGTCACGATCCATCCGATCAGTGAGACCATACCTCCCGAACCCAACGTTGTTCAACTAGAAGTTGATCCAGATCCTGTCTCTTTTTTGCCAGAACATCTGCATCCCAAAGTAGAACAACCGGAAGTTGTTCCTGTATCAGTCACCCCACAATATATTGTAGCCATTGAGTCTCCCATATCACGCAGTCAACCTCCTGAAATATACTTTGGGCCTAACGGCGAAATCCTTCCAGCTGGTTTAATTTCGATTAAAGAAATACCACAAGACGAAACACCTTTAACTCCAACTCATTTTGGGACGAAGATTTACCTGTACAAGTATTTTCCTCGATCACCTGCCTCTGCTTTTGTTGATCTTGCATCTATTCGAATTCCTGTTGATCCAGTAGGGTATACATTTGGTCCAGTAACCATGCCTGAACCAACATCTTCGGTTGTACCATCTGTTCCAATTGCGACAACACCTGCTCTCGCTACCCCGTCGATGTTCACAACTTCACCAGAGTTGTATTTACATGGTGGTCGTATGGTCCCATCCGGTTATAAATATTTATTTGGAATTTTCTCTAGTGCATATTCAAACCCATGGACTTCACCAATGTCATCGTCTGGTATTCTAATTGGTAAACCTATAGTGAGTATTGAACAACTTGATCCTTTATATCCATTATCAAGGCAATATCAAGCTGGTCCATCTGGGTATATTCCATCTAGTACAATCTCAAGTGGATTTCCTGCATTTGGAGAACAATATTTTTCGTCTTATTATACTCCTCATGTTGACGGCCACCTATGGTCATCCACTTTGACAATACTTCATCGTTATTTGGCCATCCTAATGTTGAAAAGAATGTTTGTCAATGGAAACCCACTCTACATATCCAACCACAAAAGGTTGTACACTCGTATCAACCGGTTCAACCTGTTGCACCCACATAACCTCCACTTTTTAATACATATTTACCCCTGTTACAGGCTCAAACTATTGTTCCTCAACCATATCAGGTGGGTCCTTCAACCCAATACTATCAAGTATTGGGCCCTCAAACTCCAACTCCTTCGGCTGCTTTACAACAACCACTTGTATCCGGAATAATTTATTCACAAGCTCGATTACCATATTATGGATGTCGCAGCCACAACCAGGTTATACATGTACTCAATTGAATCCAAGTTATCCTAATTTGGGTTATAAAATTGGTGAACAAACCCCTTGGCAGCCACAGGTGCAAATTCCACAACCTTCATTTCAACAAGTATCATACCCAGGTTTTGGTCAACAGAATCCTCAAGCGTTTGCTTATCAAAAAAACCCCTATCTGGGTTACCAGCAACAAATTCCTTATGTTGGTGCTCAAAGGCTTGTTTCCCAAGAAATTCCATCATACCCTGGTTATGCTCAACCCGACCTCAATCGACAGTTGCCCTTTGTTGCAACTTTAGAGTTATCAGATTTAATCTGGCTCACCAATGATCCAATCAACTATACTCCTTGTTGGCCAGTGATACCTCATAAATTACCCTCAAATATTCCTAAGTTCAATGGAAACCCTGGGAAGACTCGTCGACTCATGTTATGACTTATCATTTATGGTGTTCATTTAACTCTCTAAATGATGACTCTATTCGATTACATCTTTTCCAGCGTATGCTCACTGGTCCGGACACAAAATGGTACATTGAGTTACCAAGAGCTTCTTTTGATAACTTCACTGCCCTAGCTACTGTCTTTTTGACCCACTTCTAGATACCCATACGATATGAAATTGGAATGAAACTCTTGACTAATTTTAAACAGACTAACGCTACTCACATTTCTAATCATATTCATGAGTAACGTCATTGACGTAGAATGGTTAAGACATTTGTTCCTGATCAGCTCCTTGCTGAGTGGTTCATTAAGTCCCTGTTATCATCTATAACTGAGGATGTGGCTAAGGGTGGCATCGTTACTGAAAAGCAGGTCATTGCTCGCGCCCAATATTTAGACTTGATTTATACTCAGTTTGGCACACTCTACAAGAAAATTCCCAACGCGTCGTGATCTAATTTTACTATTCCTCCTCCATCAAAGGACTCTCATGCCAGAGACGGTATGATCTATACTGTAAGCACACATCACTCTACTGCATTTGATCCTGCGCCTTCTTCCAAAATACATGGTGTGTCATCTGATAAGGGAAAAAGTGATAAGCAACCCAGAAGTAAGAAAAAAGGGAAATCAAATAAAAAGAAAACTTCTACCCCGCAAGAAATATCATCTGATCAATCGTTTGGAAATTGGAAACCTCGTTACCCTTTCATCATCTGTAATGAGGAACACTTTGTTCGAGATTCTCCTTGCCGCGTTGAAGTCTAAAAAATGGTTAAGACCTCACAGGTGTCAGCTGTGTTAACAGATCCATTTTCGAATCCGGACACAAATTTGGTTGCTACGGATCCAGCTTCTAGTTCACAAGTGCTTATGTTGTCTGTCACGAAGCCATCAACTGATGTTTTGGTGTCAACACGTAATAAATATTACGGTAGTCATGCAACTCATCAACCTACTACCTCGACCATGAATCTGTCTACGAAATCAATACCACCACCCGCTATTCCTAAATTGACAATCAAGCTACCGAAGGGAGTCGTTCATAAATCGACATTTAATCCTCGAGCCAGAGTTGCTCAAAATTATAACATGGTTGAAGATTTGGCTCAATCCCCTTCAGTTATGTCAGCGTTTGAGGTGCTACAAAATTGTCCCTCCTAGAAACAGGCTTTGTTGTTGGAAACTGGTGGAATTGATCCGAATGATTCTAATCTCCTAGTCTTTAATCATACGGGATATGTGCCACAAATACCAGTAGAATTGGCATTCTCCATCCAAGTAAATGTTCTTAATCACCTTGTTCATCGTACTATTATTGATAAGGGATAATTTACATGCATTATGTATCTAAAATGTTGGAAATCACTTGGCTCGTTGCGCCTATCTCAATCGCCAACGACGTTGAAAGCTTTCGAAAAACGTACATATAAGCCTCGCAATATTATCAATAACCTGCATGTTGAACTAGGGGGAAAAACAATGAATGTTGAAGTTGAGGTCATTGACGGACCCCTTGAATACAATATTTTACTTGGAAGGCCATGGGTATATGCTATGACTGCGATCATCTCTACATATTTTAGAATGATCACCTTTCCACATAAATGTGTTATCATAGTCATCAATCAGCTATCCTTCTTTTCCTCCAGTTCCCAGGTAATTGGAAGTTTTTTTTTAGTTCACACACCCAAAATTGCACTTCAGAACATTGGTGTAGGACTCTTAAAGGATTCCACTCTAATAGGAACCTTTGCATTATCGTCGCCCGAAACTTCGGCAAAAATTGCAAGCATAGAGACCTGCTACATGATCTCTTCCACTCCATCTGGCTTAAGGAAGAGTATGGGTGATTCTGAAGTTGTTACATTGGATGAGTTTCTTCCGCCCAGCCCAATTGAGCTAACATAGCAATCAATCTCTCTAGCTTGGGCGGCGAATCCGAAATCATCGTCGTCGGTCGTTTGGGTTGATCATTCATTAGATTTTGGTACTCCATCTGATCCTTTTTCCTCAAATTTCTTGTCAAATGATAATATTCTGGAAATTATGATGTCAGAAGGAGAAACATGGGAAGATTATCATCATCGTTCCCATCTTCCAGATTATGAAGAAGATAACTTAGTGAACTATATCACCCATCGATCAAAAATTTCTTTTCGAATTATTTTCCTATTAATGCAATCGATTATGAGCGAAATTTATAAAATATTGAAGAAACCATTTCTATTGATATTTCGACCAAACCTGACGTTGTAGAAAACATTCATGTCGGTGTGTCTTGTTCTCCATTGGAACTTGAAACATATCACTCTCTCTTTCATGAATTTCATGATTTATTTGCTTGGTCTTACGAGGAAATTCCAGGCATAGATACTAGTGTCGTTGAACACTATATTAATATGTACCCTAATGTCAACCCGGTATGTCAACGCCTTCGTCTTGTTCATCCAAAGAAGGTTGTTGCCATTAAAGCAGAATTTGAAATGTTTTTGTGTGTTGGTTTCATTTACCTTGTTTCGCTAACTGAGTGGGTTTCCAACATCGTTCCTGTTATGAAAAAACAAGGAACCATCAGAGTGTGCATCAATTATCGGGATGTCAATCTTGCTTGTCCAAAAGACAATTATCCTACTCCCTTTATCGACCAGATTATTGACGATTGTGCTGGACGTGAAATATTTTCGTTCATGGATGGATTTTCTGGCTACAATCAAATCAATATCCACCCAAAGGACCAATATAAGACAACATTCATCTTTCCCTGGGGCACATTCTCTTACCGGAAACTCCCTTTTGGTTTAAAGAACGCTGGGGCAACTTTTCAGAGAGCAATGGATTATGCTTTCAATGACATCAAGCACATTGTTAAACCCTATCTAGACTATTTACCTGCGCATTCACGAAGCCAAACTGATCACCCGATGCATTTGAGAGATATATTTTTACACTGCTGACACTACAAAATACGCCTCAATCCACATAAATGTGTGTTTTGTGTTGGTTATGGTTGTTTGCTAGGATTCGTCATCTCAAAAGAAGGAATTCGAATAGACCCATTGAAGGTCCATGCTATTCTTGATTTTCCTGTGCCTTCAAATTTACTTCAGTTACAAAAACTTCGAGGAAAGGTTAACTTCCTAATGAGTTTCATACCTAACTACGTCGAAATGGCTAAAGGATTTACTCGGCTCTTGAAAAAGGGGATTACCTTCCATTGGGACCAAGTTGTGCAAACTTCTTTTGATGTTGTCATGGATACTCTTATCTCGGCATCATCAATGTATCCCCCAAATTATCAAAGTGATTATTTCTTATATATCGTCGCGGCTGATACGACCATTTCTATGGTATTGGTCCAAGTAGAAAATGGGATAGAACATCTGATATATTATTTGAGTCGTAATATCAATGATACGGAAGTGAAGTATTCGTACATAGAAAAGCTTGCCTTGGCGGCTGTTCAAGCTGTCCAAATATTTTTCCACTATATCCTGTTCCGGAAGACCATTGTCATTTCGGATTGCAACCCCATGACTTATATTTTATCATGTCAATTGCTGGGGGGAAGTATTCAAAATGGATTTTCATTTTGTAGGAATTTGATTTGGAATTCATCAAATCCAAGTCAAAGAAGTCTTTAGTTTTGGATGAGCTTCTCTGTGACCTTCCCTCTCATAATACAGCTACTCCATCGGAACCATCAATTCCTGATGAGTGTCTGTTTCTGATCGGATCATTTGATCCTTGATTTGGAGATTTTATCATTTATCTCCAAACCCAAAATTTTCTGCCTGATACCTATCGCTTTGACTAGCGACGTATTTGACACCAAGCCAAAGATTATATGATCATCGGCGATACAACTTATCGTCGTGGTGTTGATACAATTTTAAGAAGGTGCTTCACTCATGAGGAGGCTGAAAAGGTTTTCAATGATTTTCATGCCGGGGCTTATGGTGGACACTTGTTTGGATATGCTACCGCCAGATATACTTGTCGGTTAATTTTGGCCCACCATATTTCGCGACTATATCCTCACTGTTAGAATTTGTCATGCATGCCAGATATTTGATCATAAAATCTACAAACCGCCAATGCCAATGCATCATGTTGTCTCTCTAGGGCCATTTTCAAAATGAGGCATTGACTTCATGACCTATAACCCTCGTTCATCTGGGGGGCATGGTTATATTATTGTCACAGTAGACTACTTTACCAAGTGGGCCGAAGCGATGCCTACATTCAACAACATAGGACAAACAGTTGCATTGTTTTTCTTTAATCATGTCATTGCATGGTTTGGGGTCCTGCAGGCTATAGTCACAGATCATGGTAATAATTTTCGTAACCACATGATGACTAAGTTGACTGCAAATTTAGGACTATCTCATGATAGTTCTACTCCTTATTATCCACAATCAAATGGAAAAGTTGAGGCTATTAACAAAATTCTTAAACAAATGCTTCAACGAATGATAGGAGTTCATAAACGAAATTGGCATTTGATCCTGTACTCGGTCTTGTGGACGTACCAAACCTCAGTGAGAAACGCAACCGGATATACCCCCTTTCAATTGGTGTATGGTTTGGAAGTTATCTTGCCAATCCAATGTGAAATACTTTCGTTAAAACTCACAATCGACTTGTTACCTCACACCTCAGATGAAGAAGCATGTCTTTTTAACCTCATCCATCTTGATGAAACACGTCGTGAAGCCCAATTGGCCAACAAAGCGTATAAGAGACGTATAAAGGCACAATACGACAAGCATGTCCAGCCTCGCATTTTCTCAAAGGGCGGCTTGGTCCTTATTTATGATAAGGAAGCTGACGTAATGGTACAAGGAAATTTGAGCCATTATGGCATGGCCCCTATATTGTCAAAAGAGTTCTTGCTAAGGGTGCCTACGAGTTGGTAGATTACGATGGAATTTCGTTGGCACAACCCCAAAATGGGTTGTATCTGAAACGTTACTATGCTTAATCATGAGCATAGTTATTTTTGTATTATATTGTATATATATGTTGTTGATTTGCATTCATTGTCTTAGTTTGTTTTTAGAGTTTTTTTGACGTTAGTAATCCACTTTACATTTTATCACAGATGTATGAATCTTTGGAACCATTTATTGGGTATGTTGATGGTGCTAGTCGTAGTACGCAGAACCTATCCTCTACAGCATGGGCCATTTTCAATCTGAAAGGGATTTGTATCAGTCAATCTACAAACAATATCGCTGAGTATATCACGTTGATCAAGCTTCTCTCTGATGCCATTTCATTTGGTATTACTGCATCATCATAAGGTTAGACTCACAACTTATGGTATTACAACTTACTAGTGTTTATACTGTTAGAAATCCAACACTGCATCATATGTTCCTAAGAGTTCGACTTTTGGAAAGACACTTTGATTTCATTCAATATTAACACATTTCAAGAAACTTGAACACATTGACTGATTCTTTAGCGAATTATGTTTTAAACAGACATTTGCAACACATGTAAAGATACATTCACATAATTGAATAGGATTGCGCAATAAACATAGGAAAACACTGAAATAAAATAGATAAATAGTTATAGGTTTTTACAAAAATTTGTGCCCAAGACACATTGGTCTTCTGACCTCAAAATGTATGCAACGTGTCAAAAGTAAACTAGTGATGCTCATGGTAACATGCTATCGATCTAGCTATCCTACGCAGTAACTGCATCTAGCGGTTAAGAATGCTAATAGTGTGGCGCTGCAGGCGCATGGGTAACTCTTTGATCCGGTAATCTGGAATCTCGAAGGTCAACCCCTCTATGTGCTACCGAAGCTCAGCAAGAGTCTCGGCCATGTCAAAATCCTAAAGGACTGCTCTCTCGACAACCCTCTCTGCTACCTCATCCACCCCATTCTCTGGTTCTTCCACTGGTTGAACTTGACCCACATCTACATTACAGTAAAACTTTAGTTTAGTCTTGAGAAAAAAAAATAAAAAAAAATACATGTATAAACCTTAGGAAAATCAAAAAACATGGTCAAAATATTCTTACCGATTTCACCCCACTGAGTGCCTTTTAGTAAAGCTAAGTCTGGATCTCCTCGGAAATTGATGCCTGCATATGCATAATCATCGATGGTGATAATATGTCGCCTGAACAAGGCAAATAATGCAGTCGAGAACACGATGGACGATTGGCCTGCATGTCTAGCCATTAGTGCTACCCATCTCTGCATCCTTAGATCTCTAGGGTTAGATACACCCACCATCACATGTTGAGGTTGCATCAGTGGAATCCACTCTAAGGAAAAATAAATAAGGATCGAACCATAGTTGAATTTTTTCTTCCTTCCTCCCTTTTCCTTGCTCAGTTGTTCTTTCATTTGAGAGAGTACAACTGCAGCCTAGTTGAAAACTGTTGGTTCCATGCATTCTAGCGCATACTACATATAAGATATGTTCGCTACATGTAGTGTAGTGGTACCAGCAAGATTTACAATCGTGAATAAGATGATTCTCAATGGCAGATCATGAATGTCACGAATGTTTATTTTCCCATCCTTGCTAGGCTCTACCCTCGGGTAGCAATACTATAAAATACAGTCTCTCACCGTCTCTCCTTCGAGAGCGGACCCTGAGAATAAATGGGTAGGCCTCTCCTCGATAAGCCTATCAGAAAATAGATGTCCTCCACTGTAATTGGAACCACTTTGTTCCTAATGTGAAATGACTCAATTGTTGGATCCCATGCACAAACAAGGAACTCCAAAAGTTCCATTTGTTGCCTCATACTTGATAAACGAAAATACTTTAATAACCCACAATCCCTGAGGGCTCTTACAGTACCCAAATCATTAAGGGAAATCATGTTTTGTTCTTCATGCTCTCTTTCTCTCCAAGTAATTGTCATTCTAGTCCGATGAATCCCTGAAACATAACCATAAGACTCTTTAGACTCCTTTTCATGCAAAAAATTAGGCAAAATTTGGATATAATGCAAGAGTAAAAAATTTCAATTGCGCCCAACGCAGTCTTGGTCAATAGACAGTGCATTGCATACGCACCTAAGCTTCATTTTGAGTGCATTCCAACACAATTTCCGATGCCCAAGGATGCTATGCCCTCTTTTGAAAAAGAATTTACCCAAAGGGGCCCAAATACCTAAAAAATTGCAATGAAATGACTACTGAAAGAAAGAGGGGGTTTATGGCACCAACCTGGATCAAACGGCAATGAAAACCGTCTACAGAATCAATCATAATCAACAGCTGAAGTTAGGGGGGAAAAACAGGTTTAGAGCTCCAAAATGCAAATGGTAACTTTCAAATGGTAAAAATGAGTAGTAAAACTCTTTTAATTAGTTATTTGATTATTTGTAAATCATATTTATTGCTGTGACTATGGTTTTATTCAAATTTTTATCATGATACATGTATTTTTAATCCATTTGATGTTGTTATGAACAGGTTTCCAACTGATGAGCAGATTAGTCGTGCACATTTATTTCAAGAATTATTTGACCACAAAGCATACTTGTATCCTTATTTTTCGAGCTTTGATAAAAACGAAAGAGGACTTGAAGCACACTTTTATCTCTTTTTCGAGCTTCGATAACAGCGAAAAAGGAACCCCTGAAGTCTTCTTTTATCTCTTTTCAGACTTCAATAATGTGAAAATATTGCCGAGCTCTTGTCTTTTCGAGCTCGAAAAAGTAAATGAATTGATATCTACTTAGTATAAGTTTAACCCTTTTTCGGATTGAGATAGATTATTTACGAAAAAGGAATGCCTTAGTCAAACATGGCTAGGAGGTTCTCTCATATATTATTTTACACATTTTTGGATCTGAGCGACAACTTTACAAAAAAGTACTTATGGAGTTTTCTTGTGTACTCTTTTTCAAACTCTCTAAATATGAAAAAGGACCAGGCTTTCATTGTCGTTAGGCTCGTTAAAACATAAAATAGCGACGGGCTTGTCGATCATGGAAAGAATCGAGTTTAATTCATCGCTAGACTCGTTAAATTATTAAATAGCAATAGATTGTTCGCCCGAAGGGTTGAATTGTAGATCAAGCATATTTTATCCTCCTCAAGCTTGTTAAAAAATAAAGAGTTACTGGTCAACAAATGACAGAGGAAAATTTGCGAAAGCGAACAAAGCTTTTATGGTAGCAAGTTGCTCTTGAACATGACACTTCGATCCATCATCGTGACTGTTTGGGTTGGGTAATCTTCTTGATGGTTCATTCATACCTATGGTTCATCATACCTTCACTTCGGTTTTGGGTCAATGTTGCCAACTCATCTCAGTGTCGCTGATATGTTCAAGAGAAGTCATCCAGTGAATACTCATTCTTCTGCACTACTCATAAACCTGCATTCTCATGACAGTCACCCTTGAACATTGCTATATCAAGTCACATTTTGTCTCCAAAATTAGTAACTCTTGTTTCGTGATAAAGTGGCTTCTTGTCAACATCAAATCATCATCTAGGAAGTTTACTTAAAAACACCATCTTCCAATACCATGAGGCTTGTTACAACATCGACAAGATCCTCACTTCTGGACTTTTGACCAAAAGATTTTGTTTGGCATTCGACATCAAATCATCTATTTATGCCTTACGAAATGTACTACAGTACCTTGAGCCATTAGCATCAATGGTGGTTCTCTCGCGTTTGTTAACAGCTCACATCATTGGCTGCTAATCAAATGATGTCTTACCATGTTCGATTATAAATCATATATTCGCATGGCTAGACTTGTACCCGAATGATTGAGTGAACGAGATAAGAAGACCCCGGATCTAGTTTCAACTATTCGAGCTGCAATTTCAGGATTATTGTACACATCATATGTACGGTGACCTTACATACAGATCGTCATCCAAACATGGGCCTATATCTGTAGGCATGTCTATATTGGGCAACATTCCAATGTATACGACTTTATGCACTACATACATGTTATTATATTGTTTATGTGTTGATAATGGGAATGCCTCCCTCAAAAATTCGTGATCAAGATGAAAATATCATGATGTAATGTATTGTAAGATCGATGCAAGTCGCCACTCCGCTTAAGTTTCAACCCATCACGTCGTAAAGCATCTCATTTAAAAAATATTTTTATTATTTTGACTTCATGCTTTAGGGGGTAGTTGTTATAGGTCGATTTGGGCATCATCCCCTATGACCTAGTCAAACTAGAAATCATCCCCAGGACCAATGAAATAGGGTCTATCATCCTCTATCATTTCTGTTGTTACATGCCCTAAGACAAGAACAAACCATTAATGACTTCTATTGCAAGGTCTCCAAGGTTTGATGTATATGTTATATCAGTTATGACCTCACCAACATTGCCTCTCAAGGGAATAACTGCATTGCATATGCAGCTCCCTCCATTCAAGGGTGCACTGCAATGCACTTCCCAACATTCAAGAGTATGTTGGTCAAATGGGAGCCAAATTCTCATTGTTCCGGAATCTCCACATGGCCAGTGCCTTCTAGAAGAGTCCATATGTGTCAAACATCGAATCCAAGTGTCCATATAACACCTCTGAGCTTGGGAAGATGTCTTGCCTAGTATTATAAATTCATTGATTGAGAAACTACCATCAGTTGCCCTATAAATTGAGCACAGATCCTAGTGCTAGAAAAGGAAGAATTTTGGTAAAGAAATGTTGTTGGATTCTCAATTGAGAGAGTGATAGAAGTGATATGTTGTTGGTGAGATGTTGATTGTGATGAGGCTAGGATGATGCTAGAGCTGGTGACATCAAATCGATCATTGGTTGTAACCTCCCCCTTCTTCTCTTTAATAAATATTGTTGTTCATTTTCCCATATATGTATCTGTTTATGTTTCTATTTCTCATATGATGGATTATTAACTAATATATATGTTTCATGTTCAATCGATTTAAATGATTAAGATAAATAAGCATGTGTATATTGCAATCTCTTTGTTGTTTAGTGTTTATACTTGCAGGAACTAGTCTGGTGATCTAAGTTGGATTGGAAGCTACAACAAAGCGACAGAAGGAGAATAGGAAGTGCTTAGATCACAAGTCGGTTCCTCTATCTTTCTGTGTGTCTATTTACTCTTAGAGAAAGTGTCTGAAAATTCTTTGATCTGTTGTTCTAAATGCATAACACCACATTTAGGGAATTTGATTTATCCGTAATTCATAATTCTGCATAACACTAGTTGACCAAGTTTGGCTTGGGTATGTTTGTGGTCATTTTGACTTTGATTGACTAGAAAGGTCATGTTACATCTCTTGTTGAATTGAATGATTTATATAAGAAAAGGCTGTTGGATTTTTCCCCATGTGGGTTTGGCTATGTCTTTATGATCATGTTGTCATTATTATTATTTTGTTGAGATCTTTTGTGTAATTACTTAATGATGTATGTGATAATAATAAAGATTAAATTAATAAATCTTTAGAAGTAATTATCAGATTAGAATACCTTGAAAAATCAACAAGGAGGAGAGTGTAGACTTGTCAGAGGCATCTTCCCAGGTGTCAAGTGTGACAACGACACGAAATCTCTTGGTGGGGACCAAATTTAGAGGCTCTCACGCGAGTCATCTGAATAATCATTTAATTCTTCTTGCATAAGGTCCAACATAACTCTGTAGACTTGGTCTAAGAGGAGGAGGAGCCCATCGTTTCTGACCCCTTATCTAGGTAAGGAAACCTTAGTTCACATGTATTAAGAGTCACAAAGCTCGAACCTCCAAAAATTTCACCTTTATCAACCGTAATATTTACATGTTATCTATATTCTTCCTTGATTATTAAATGGTGAAGATCCATATAGTAATGTGTTGTTGGAAGCTACAAATATGTGTTTATATTTATTTGAATTAAATTTAATAGAAACGTGTCCTAGGTGGATGGTAGAGATTTATTCATTACAAAATATTCTAGAATATTTCTAGTAGTAGTCACAAATCAAAGGTTGAGATTTATCTCAAAAATAGTTATGTCATTTCTATCCATTTAGTTAAGTTGATTAATTAAAAAATGACATATGAAAATGTGTCATACGAACATGAGTTATGGATTTTTGGACATGTAGTATTAGTAAGTGATGATATTATAACAAAGTTGGTTTACAAATTAAAAATCTCCTTGATAGAGTGGGAGTGAATCTCCTTGATCAAAAATCCTGTTGCATGTGTTTTTAAATGTATATATGTTTAACTCATATTATTATTATTATTATTTATAAATAATAATAATAATAATAATAATAAATTTATAATTTTTTAAATCACCCCAATGTGAGATGTATCATGGGGTAAGTGTTTTGATTCTACGGTGTTTACGTGCCATTTATTTTATATATCTCCGCTTATGTTTTTTTCCCCAAGGAAAAATCATAATTTTCATTGATATTAAGAAAATTACATGTTGTAGATGCGATAAGCATATGCATCATATTAGTGACTAAGATCACATCAAAATACTGTTCAAAATAAAAAATTTCCCCCGCCGAGAAGTTTGATAATGTAAGTTCGAGTACAAAAACGGTTGATATATATACATATATGTGCAAAGATAAATTATGTGGATGTCTGATATCTGTAAATAGGCATATATAATAAAAAATCAAGGCCCGTTGGCCCCAACCATCAAGTGATCATTGTATGGTCTGTGATAGTAGCTGAAATATTCTTGTCCCTTATGCTCTTCAATTAGTTATTGCCCCCTAGGCTGGTGCGCGACCTCCTTCGATAGTGAATCGGAAATCTAATTCCACTCCCTGTAAATGTGGTAACGAGAGATTGTATCAAATTGTGCCTTTGAAAGCCAATATTCCTCCAAAATATTCCAAAGTGTGTGTACGTGATAGACCAAAATCTGATTGAACCAACTGATAATAATTTTAGAATCACCAAAAATCTGTATGTGTTGGCATCCTTTCTCCAAAGCAAAGTGAAGGAGATGTCTCAGGGTAATGAGTTCAGCAAAATTGTTGGTGCCATGTCCCAAACCCATCTTAATTTTGAAGCAGTGATGATAATTGAGGTATAGGATAGCCCCTCACCCCCCACATCCAATTTTTTGTGCAGATCCATCGAAATATGCCCAAGGGAGGAGCCGATGAATGACTTCAGGGATTATGGTTCTCAGAGGACGGGGAGGATCATCATCGGGGATGTTGTTGTATAAAGAAATGATGTGGGTCGAGGCAAAGTCCCAATTGGGGGCATAATCTCTGAAAATGGATTTATTTCGGATTAGCCAAATACCCCAATAAATCCGGAGAGGGATATTATGGACTTTGTGTGGGGAAGATGCATTCCACTAGGATTTCTAAGCTTTAGAAACATTTTGGTCTTCCCAACGCAGGTTAACATGGATGAGGGAGAGGGTCCGTGACCAGAAAGCACGAGTGGAGGGACAATGAAGAAAGAGGTGATCAATGGATTGAGAGTCATATCTGTAGAGAGTACACCAGATGGGACCATGAAAATATCGTTTTGAGAAGATTATCACTGGTAGGTGCCTTGTTGAGGAGAACACACCACATAAAAAGCCTGGTTCTCGGAGGGGCTTTTAATTTCCAGAGGCAGCTCCACCACCAGATAGTGTCCATAGACCGATGATCTAAGTAGATGAAAGAGTAACCTTCTTTGGGAGAGTAAATACCATGCCCAACATGTGACCATATAAGCTCATCACCTCTAGTGGTGATGTGGATGTGGGATTCATAGAGGGCAGTAGAGTAGGATTTCCATGCAGGTCTCTAAATTTTAGGGATACCAAGTTGTTCAGCTGATTTCCATCCTTGAAAGAATAGAGTGGAGGTGTCCGGGTCAACTATTTGTGCAATATATGTGATACCAATGCTAGATAGGAGTTGAATGAGCTCAAGAGGGAGCGGGTATTCATTACCAATACCATACCATAGATCCAAACCCACACAAGGCAGGTTTCCCGATATGATTCACCAAATCAAACTATCTCTAATGTATGGGAGAGAGTTGAGGACCGCTTTCTAGACCGAGGAGATGTGTCTTTTGCTCCAAGAAGGACTTCTGATCCAATCGAAGAGTTGCACAGACCTGAAATATTTTTGGGTGACCACCTGTGTCCATAGGTTATGGGAGGTCATAACTTTCCAACCCATCTTAGTATCCAGGGTCTTTGAAAATACATCAAGATTATTTATCCCCCGACCTCCCCGCTTCTTGGGCAAGGCAATACACTCCCATCGAATCCAAGCAAAGGTGTGACCTTTTCGGTTACCTTTCCAGAGGTATCGACAACATAACTGCTAAATTATAGTTAAAATTCCCTTAGGTATCCAAGATAGAGACATCAAATACACCAAGGTGGCTTCGAGCACTAATTTAATTAGAATAAGTCTGCCAGCCCGTGATAGCCAACGGTGGTACCAGGTTCTTTTTTCTATTTTAGCAATTAGCCATGTTCAATCAACAATATGATAGCCATATGTTTTTAATCTAAACCCAAGATATTTTAGACCATCCTTGAACTCAAGAGGATTGTATGGGAAATGAAGCAATATAAGGGAAGATTCCTACTGAGAATGACCAATGGTAGTTAAGGTTTATTTGTGATGATTACATTCCATGTCGGTGGCTAGGCAGAATGATGATAGAACAATAGAGAAAGAAGTGGAGTCCCCGATAGTTACATTGAGGAAAATAAGGACATCATCCACAAAAAGGAGGTGGGAAATTGTACATCTGTCAGCAATTTTGATACCCCGAAGTCTGCGCTAACTACACTCTATTGGAATCAGTTTACTGAGAGCTTCCATGATTAAGAGAAATAGTAAGGGGGACAGGGTACAACCCTGTTGGAGTCCCCTCTTAGAATGGAAGAAGGAAGTAGCAGGTCCATTAATAAGAATATAGAAAGAAAAATTAGCAATGCAACACATAATCTAGTTTATAAATAGAATAGGAAATCCCAGATGAGTTAAAAGCATGCGAATGTATAACCAATTTGTATGGTCGAAGGCGGCCTTAGCAAGATAGATTTTTAGGATGATGCCTTTGAGATTTTTGATCTTAATGGAATGTAATTCCTCTTGGGTTGTGTCGATGGCCTCATGGATCTAACGATGATGGAGGAAGGAAAATTGTTTAGGGGAGAGATGCTCAAATAAGATGGCCTTTAATCGGTTGGCTATAATCTTGGCAATGATTTTATATATGCAATTGCAAAGGAATATAGGTCTAAAATCGGAAAATTTGCAAGGGGAATCCGATTTGGGGATGAGGGCAATGAATTTGGCATTGAATGCATCATACATATGGCCCATCAACCGACAATCTTCCACCACTTGCAGAATATCTTGTCTAAGTATATCAAAAAAGGCCAGATAAAATTCAATGCGTCAGCCATCCGGTCCCGGGCTCTTGTCCTTCTGGAACCATTTCAAAGTGTCCTGGAGATCCCTAATCGATACATGTCTAATTAGGTCCTTTTCCTCATGTTGTTCCACGAACAGGGGAAATAATGAAGCAACCTTGATGATATTGGCCGGAGAGGCTATCTTAGGAGCTTTGAACATGTGTCAGAAGTGAGATATACCTAGATTAGCAAGTTGGTGGAATGTTTGTGCCTTATGACCATATTCGTCTTCCAGATGCTAGATGGTTTTGATGGCTTTCCTACCATTGGAAAATTGATGATATACTTTTGTGTTGTCATCCCCAACCTTTAACCATGTAGCCCTGCTTCTTAAGTGCCAAGTTTCTTCTCTATTCTCAAGGATCTGAGTCCTTTCAGATTCCAAATGAGTAAGGTGAGATTTGGATAAATCGGAATTGTATCCTCCTCCATCATTCGCTTCTAAGGATGAAAGTTACTACTCAATGTCTAGAATAGCTTGGTTGTCCCTGGCTTTTTTCTCCTTTGCCCAAGTCACTGTCAATTTCTTCACTTCGAGCATCTTAGATGCGAAAGATACCGAAGGGGATTGTTCAGGAGCAGGAGGATGAGAGACCCAATAATGTGAGATCAGATTGATATAGTCCCCATCCTTTAGCCATGTTGCATTGAATTTAAAAGGGGATTTAGGCTTACGAGACTCCTCAACAAGTTCCAAATATATAGGGGAGTGATTAGATAAACCACCCAATCCCACCCACTGATGATAAGTAGGTATGTTGTCCAAAAGTGCCTTATGAATTAGGAATCGATCTAATCTTCTAACAAAAGCAGCCGCCCCCACCCTACAATTTCTCCAAGTAGGTTGAGGTCGTGGCGAGGGGATATATACCAAATGATGATCTTCCAACAGGGTCCCCAAAACCTCAGATAGAGGATCCATTTGTGTTGAATGTCCCTAAGATTCGGCAAGAACAATAGAAAAATTCAGATCCCCTCCTAAAATGAGGTTATCGACGTTCATAATTGAGAGGTTAAGAAGGTGCTCCCAGAAATTTATCCGCTCAGTGCAAGGTCCATAAATGTTCATAAGACGAAATTCACGACCAATATCAGATGAGAAAATGTTCTCCCCAATGAATCCCTCCCCCCCGCCCTCCCCCCCCCAGAGATTGAGAAGGTTGAACGATCGTGGGTTTATGCCCAAAGAAATACCCCTAGATCTCCCACGAGCATCCAAAACATGGAAAATGCATCCAGGTTTGAGGGACTGAAGAGAATGTACAATATTATCAACAGGTCCAAGTGTCTTTTGAAGGAAAATAACATCCACCTAATGATTGTTGAATAATCTCCTAAGGGCTAGTTTTTTGGCAAGACTAGCCAAACCGCGACAATTAAAAGACATAAACTTCATCGAGTAACTTCAGGAAGGGTCGCCTGTGCTCTAAGGACCCGGTCAAGAATGTGTTGCCTGCCATCAATCATATACAACCTCGCTTGGATGATAGCCTTAGAAATAAAGGAGTGTCCGCCTCTGGAATATTTGGGAGGTTGGGGAGGAGGGATATTATCCAGTTTGCCTGAGGGACCAGATGATGATTTGACCAGTGATCTAAGGAAACAAGGATGACTTCCCTTGGAGTCAGAGGATACCTCAGGGGTGAAGCGTGGAGATGAAGGATCCATAACAGATGGGGGGATGTCCGAAAAGGTGGGAGAGGCAGAGATGGGGGACAAGAAATAAAGGGGATACCCAAGTGCGCTGCAGGGGAACATAGAGATGCAAGACCAAAACTAGATGCACAAGTAAAATGATAAGTTGAAATAGGGAGGGTATGTGGATTACCCGTAGAGAGACTAGCGACTGTCGTGCGCGATCGAGTGATCTTAGGAGAAGGAGGGCATAGAGGGGTGGTGTTGGTGATTGCAGCTGAAGATTTTGACCTCTGGGCATGACCAATTGCAGTGGGAGCTTGAGAGGTTGGAGGCGCAAGAGGTGAGTCGGAAACCGTTGGTGCAAGTGGAACCTCTTGCTCCTTGTGTGAAGAGAAAAGGGGACATTCCTTATAGAGGTGACCAACCATATGGCATCTGCGACATTTGAAGGGGACACCTTCGTAATCCAAGATTTGTAAGTGAGAAAACTGTCTCCATCAGATGTTGATGGATTCTTCCAATCCCTCTCTGGTATCCAAATGTACAAGAATTCAAGCCATAGACATAATTCTAGTGATCGTGTAGGATTTATCATAATTCAAATAGGTTTCGAGAGCATTCCCAATATGCTTGAAGAAGTCTTTTGACCAGAGGTGGAGGGGAAGACCAGGGAAGTGGACCCAGATCGGACATGTACCTAGCTGCTCACGTTCTGGATCGAAAAGTGGACTCCATCTCTTCAAGAGGACTGGTGCATGTTCAATGTGCCAATAACAAGACAATACCCACTGAACATATTCAAGTCGCTGGAAACTAAGGGCGAACCATCCACAGGGTAATATGACAACCACCGACAACTCCTCTAGAACTTGTCCCCAAATTTCCAATATCCAGAGATGAAGCCGTGCAATATTGTATTTATGACCATGCACACGACCTACCAGAACCCGATCCACTGTCTCCATAACCTCTCCCATTTGAAGACTGTCGCCTAGAACCAGGTCAAGCTTCTTATTACCTGACTTTACACACTTGGATTTCTTAGATGTGCGAGAGGGTTTAACCTTAGCAGGGGGAGTCGAACTTGCCTCTACACCCTGATCGACAAAAGCCCTAGAGACATCATTCTGCTAAGGTTATGGGAGTGGCTCATCAAAAAATCCGGATGAGGGAGGACAAGAGGCTGGTTGAGGCGATAAAGGATGAGCTCATCCCTGATGGTGAAGAGGGAAAAAAAAATGAGTGTTCGGGAAGAGGTATAGGTCCAAAACCACCGTCTAGGGGAGCAAGGGAGGATGCAATCTCCAAATAGGATGTAATGAACTGAATATGCCGGGGAGAACAGGGGTTGTTCGGTAAGCGAGATGGCGTCAGAGAAAACGGGCAATGACTCAATAAACAGGGAGGGGGGGGGGGATTCCGAAGGAAGAGGGTATGCCTGCGACGAGGAGCCGTGTAACGGGAAAGAGAGAGCCGCCAAAACCCTAGGCCCACCTATCTAGGAAGAAGGGAGCTGTAGGACAACGTAGCAGAGGGAGAGGGAAGTTGTGGTGGGGAGGTCGTCCAGATCGACACCTCCTAGAAGGGATCCGAGGAATAGTCCACGAGTTCCTCCTCCATCTCAGCCAGACGATAGGGATGGGCAACAATCCGAAGGCAACAGTCGAATAACTGTCGGAAATAGTTGTGATAGCTCCAAGCGAAATGGGTGACGACACGACAGTCCCGAGCAAAACTTCAGGCAGCTGTAGTGAAAGGGCCAGCAACCTTTGAAACCCTAACCATATGCAGAAAACCGTAACCGTATGTAGTTGGGTAAGACTTCAACAAAGACCGCAACGCCATCTCCAACATTCGTAAATTTCCACTAGTTATGTTATAATGAACGGATGTACATATTTTCTTTGGAAAAGAAGAAGAAGAAGAAGAAAAGAAAAGAAAAGAAAACATGTGTGATTTGAGAGTCACATTTTGAGCATATAAGAGCTCTCTTTTCTTTATAGGCCAAGCTAGACACCAAATTAGTGTATGAGACACCTTGTTATGGAAAAGAGACCCACAAAATTACGTAACCATACATACTCTTCCTCTTTGAAGTTCAACCTATAACCTCTTGCAAGAAAATACATATTTTTAACTTCAAGCCACTCATAGTGTATTTTTAATCTTAACCATGAGCTTAACCATAAAAGTTTATAAGGACATAAATTTATCTTATGTTTAGAAAATTTGGTGAATAATACTAGTCCTTAATATGCAAAAATTTAAAATGGTTTTTGATAATTTTGTAAAAAATTCAAATTTCTAGTAATTTAATATAAATATTTGTATTTATTTTTTTCTGTGCAATTTACAACCTAGTATAAGGGGGAGGGGTGTGTAAGTATATCGCGTCTCCAATAAAATAATAATAAAAATAAAAAATTAATGTCGACCCAAAACAAAAATGAAAATAACCACACAAATAAAAAAAATGCAATACAATTAAACACAAAGAATGAAAATCATGCTCCAAAATCTTTTAATATTTGTAAAATGAATCTTTAAAAGGATAAACCATATCCTATGGATGTATTAAATCTTTAAAGACATAAAGATTTCCATGTCAAAATTGTAATATTTGAAAATATTAATTTAATGTAGTTTTATTATAAATTTTGTTATCATATCATGTAAAAAAATATCATTAAATTTAATATTAATAAAAAATATATTAATAATAATATTATTAAATCTAATATTAATATTAATAATTAAAAAAAATTATATTTTGAAAGATTCCCATGTTTAGATTTTGATAGATCTAAACTTTTATATTATAAAATTTGAGAAAAAATAAAAATTAGCCAATATTTTTTAAGAAAAAGAATAGAAAGTTAGAAGCACGAGTACATTATAGTAAGTGTAAAATTAGCCCGACTGTAGGTGAGACATTATTCTATATTTTCATATTTTGACTTGTGTTTTTGTAGAAGTGTCTAACATCACTTTTTGTTTGGCATATGGATAGGGACATTTTCATATTTTGTTTCAATTTTGAAGTTTTTGCTGAGCTTACCATTCTAGTTCTCCTTTGTAAGACCAATGTAAGTTTTTGTGTATATAGATACATTTGGAACATATGCACACGTACATTATATACATTATATAAACAACCAGCATACTTTTCGTAAAAAAATGTCTACGAAACGTTGAACTTTAAACTGAACTTAAAGCGACATTACCTGACCTGTAAATAACGAAAAACAGAGACAGCTTGAACTTCCATTGGCGCGAGATTAGCTGAAATGCAAACAACTAAGGACGTCACTCGCAGGAAGGCAGCAGATTAGGAGAGGTTAGCTGCGCCAAGCCCACGCCCAGCAGGCAACTCAGCGGCTCGAACTATACAACTCTGTTCTAAATCCTCCTCCCATTCGGGTATATATTGGATTGTATTGATTGACAGGTTGAAAATAATTTTCTGCTCGTTTCAAAACGACATTGGATGAAAGAAGCAAATCAGTAACTCTTTTGGTTTTAACTAAAACATTTGGACATCACAGGGATTCGGGCCTGAAGGTAGAATAGAGTATTTCATCCCTGACCATCTGGCTCAAGTAATCATCTGGGTACTCAGTTTTAATCCAAGAACAAGATAAAATCACCGTCTGATCTCAAAGCCCTTTAATTTTGATATGTGGGTGGGTTTTGTGGGTTTTTTCGATGGAGTGCACATGTGATTCTTCAGGCACCTGCTCCATTCAGGATTTACCTCGCAGGGACGTTTTTGAAAATGTTTTGCTACCAATTGCGAATGGAGCTTTCTCAAATGAAATTAAGGAAGTTATTTATTCGGGATTCCCCATTGACACTGTTGCATCATCGTCTTCTTCTTTGGTCGCAGAGAATCATTTGGACAGTCCCGTTTCTGATGATTGTATCGAGTCCCCAAATTTTGAAGGACGAGGAGAACAAAAATATTCGAAGAATCCCGGAAAACTTCATTCCAACGACCCGCAACATACCTTCAAATCGTGTAGAGGGCAAGTTCAGGAGACCTTTCAAATTGCAGTAGCCACCCGTATGGATGAAATGGATGTCTGTCTTTCCCAAAGAGGTCTGCAGATATCTTCAGCTAAATTCAATAATAATGGCGGCAATGATAAAGAATATGGATTGCCAGTTGAAGGTAAGAATTTTCAGCCTGAAAACAATGAGGTTAAAGAAGTGGCTTCGCCACATATTGATGAGGCATCGGTTAGTGTTGTCAATGCGGTTGGTCAGGATCAATTTGAATATGTGATGGATAAGAAAAAGCTCGATCCAAGATTAATGCCCACAGGCGAAGCCACAGTAGAACCCAATATGCTTGTCATGGAGAGCTCAGGATCAAGCAGTATTGGCATGCTCCGAAAGTCTTCTGGAAGGTAATGTGACTTCTTTCTTAAGATCCTTTGACATTTTTCTTTCTCAACACGGAGATGGTTTGGCTTGAGTGAAATCAGAAGCTTGCAAAGTCCAACCTTCTCAGGTTCTTGTATTGACATGTACTTTTCAATATGGAGAGGAATTGTGTTAGCCTTTTATATGGATACCAGTTGGATTGATGGGATAGAACACGATGATTGCAAATTAGCAAGCGGCCAGTGCGGATCTCCTAAGCCACACAGTTACATTAGTTTTTAGCATTTGTAACCTGGATATAACTAGATCGAGCTGTCAAAGAGTCATCATTTGCAAAATCCATATAGGCCTTAATTGCAAGGAAACATGTTCCATTATAGGAAATTGGGGTCTATAAGATAGAAACTGTAGTTTCTTCAGTATATTGATGCTTTGGTTAATATTTTGGGCAGGAGTGGTTTCATCTCTAAGATAACTTCTGTTGGACAGTGGTAAAGGCTTCTAATGTTTTCTATGCCCATGGAGTTATTTCTTTGGATGGCATCTTTAAACAATTGTGATTGAGCTATGAATCTCCCTAAACTGCAGGGATGCCATATCAAGAAGTTATATAGATGTTGTAATTATGTTGACTGGAAATCTGTTTCTATTGCCCAGGGCATCAAAAGGGTGGAGTTTTAAACCATGTACCAAGGTAAAAAAATTTCGGAGTGTGCTCAAAAGTAAAGATGCACAAGTTACTGCTGAAAATTTTGCTTCTGAAGGCGTATGCATTGACAATGGAAGGAAAAAAGGACACATTGAATCCCAGATAGTGGATGCCCTTGGTTCTCCCCTTGGCAGGTCAATTGCAGCTGTTTTGGCTGAGGTAGGCCTGATTTAATGTCAATCACTATGCTATTTTCTAAGGTGCTTCTTGTTATTTCTATTGCCTTGTTGAATGCATTGTAGAAACCCTGTTACATGCTAGCAAACTGACTGCACCAAATTGTGTGTTCTATCTTGTCTCTTGTGGCACCTCGTTCTATATTTGATCTCCCACACAATTTCTTTTGAATTTGTGATTACAAGAAGTTTAGGATGGATCATTCAGGGGGGATGGAAATAATTTTTAGGTTTTGGACTGTAAGGATATCAGGACAGAATATTCTGTGGAGTTGGAAAATAATTTTTAGGTTTTGGATTGCAAGGATCTCAGGATGGAATATTCATTTGGGTTGAATTTACTTTGTTTGGGCTTCAATGGGAGCTCATATTATTCGTATTAAGATTTTCAAGGCTAGACTAAAAGTGCTTTTGTTACATCATTTCCATTCTCTCTTTTTTTTTTTCTCCCCAATAAAAAGCATATTTTATACGAGATAAACTAGAATACAATATTCGGATGCTCTAGGCACAGTTCAAAAAAGATAATCCAAGGACAAATATCTTCATATTCTTTTCCTATTGATCCAGAAAGATCCACAGACTTCATATTGTAAAATATACTATCTACGAAGTCATTGAAAACAAATAGTGGACTTAACAGTTCCATGCACTGACAAATTTCTAGTTTAAAATGGGTTCAGGAATCCTTAAAAGAAAACTGTTGTAAAACCATTGTATGACCATCTTGTACTTCTTCCAAGGAACCATAAAGGTCAGGTAGTTGAAGTCCTTCCTACGAGATCTGATCTGAAATCATGTTGTGCTCTCTATAAATATGAGTATAGTTGACCCAAAGAAATTGTGGATATTGCCTTTAATTGCTGTGCCTACTAGAAGGGGAGAGTTATTTTTTACTGGGAGGTTTCCTTTCATCCAATTTATGACCAAAATGAATCACACATGGCCTGAAGCTTATCAATCCCTCTGTCCAAATCCATTTATTTTCTGTCTCTTTCTTTCTCTCTTTTCTTCCAGGTTACACACCGAGGGAAAACTCCTCAGTACTTCCCCTATATTGAGGATGGTACCCAGGGTAAACCTTAGAATCTTCAGGGCACAAGGCTGGTCAACAACTAAGCTTGTCAACAACAAAGCTTGAAGCCATTACAATGATATACTCGTTAAGAGCTCAACATGTTGCTTGCGTGAATTAAACTTGCATGGAAGGATAACAACATTCCTCCCAACCACCTAAGCCAAACCCAATTGAAATCCGTTTCCTTTCTCTATGTTCTTGTTGGCAATAATTTCAGACCCTAGTATCCAAACTTTTAGTCAAACAATGAAGCTCATTACTATCGGCATAATCAATATCCTTACAAGGATAAGGTCTCACCCAAGAGTCAAGACACTATTAGACACTGCAGGAATAGGTTTTAATGATGAAAAAACAGAATTTGGAAATGTAATGCATTCATCATACATTCATTAGGCATTCAGATCAACACGCATAGCACAGAAAATTTAGCGGGGAACCATCACACAATCTTTGCTGATCAGTCCAAACAAACTCCTTATAGCCCCATGCAATAGTTAAGGGCTTCAAACCCTAATCTCTCCTTCCATACTATCTCTGACACAAAAACTCAATATGAGAGCCCAACACTGTCTTACCCTCGTGCTCTCATTTACATTCCTTTATATGCAGTATAAATTGGTTACAAACAGTGACAAGCCAGTTATAACTTCCCACAGTGCAGACTTCTAACACAGTATAGTTGGACATGTTACTAGCCTAGTTATATTTATAGTTTACTACTCAGATCAAGAATAGGGTGTGCAGTGTGAAAACTGAGTGCACAGAGCAAAACTAGGCACACAAAGACTAGCTACGTGCAGGATCTTCAAAACTGCAAAATGGGTTGCCACCAGTTCTATTTTTAGTAAGCGTAGTATTTCATCAGAATAATACTATAATAATATAAATATCTATTGGCAGTTTCGATTTTGATTTGTATTGGAAAGGTTCATATGAATCTTCAAGCAGTAAATTAGTATCCATCTGCAAATGCATTTAAGTGGATAGCTTGGATAGAGAATGTGCTGACATTAAAATAGAGAAACAATTCTTCTACCCATGGAATTGTATTATTGAAACCTTTGAAAGCAAGGTTCAAACCAATGTGGAAAATGTCGACCTCGGGATTAAATCGGCAAGGGTCCAGAAATTGAAAAAGTCATTAAAGTCGGGAGGTTTTTGAAAAAATCGGCAAAAACTCGGGAAAATTAAAAAATTACAAAAGATATATATATATATATATATATATATTTTTTTAGCATCTAAAGTATCCACAACATCAAATAAATGCATTTCCATGTAAACATGAAAAGAAAGCTAATATATAATATGTATATGAAGTCTAGTGCTACATCACATATCAAAATAGTGAATCAAGTCCTGACTCAGTCTCAACTCTCAAGAGTCAAAATATCAACAAAAAATATAATAAATGTATATCATGAGTCATCTACATGTCATAAAGTAATCATCACTGAGATCCTCTGCCCCTTTTACGAGAATGGGGAATGGCTTTGCCTTTTCCTATGCTTTGTTGTCTTTGGCATCCCATTTATCATGCAGTGATTTAATGGTCCTCTGGATGAATTTTGGAGTTACTTTTTGGCAAAGTTCTATATTTTGCCCCAGATGGAATTTTAATTGTTGACACCCCCTGACATATGCTTGCCAAACAACTTGCAAGACAAGTATTGTCTATTGACCCCTCCACCGTCGGGTATAGGATTAGGTTCACCATATTCCCACATAGGGTCCAAATTCCTCGACATTTTGTTTGAAACTTTGAACTTGAATTTGAACCCAGTGCACAAAAAAAATTTGAAAAAAAATAAAAATTGGCCATCACATAAGAAGTAAACACAAATGTCATTGTTGATTTTAAATTTTAAATGCCTCTTCACACTTACTTGAACACACTCATATTCACTAAACAAGGGTTTGAATTTTTGATTCTTGAAAGTTGAAACATGTAAACAATCTAAACATTTTGAAGTTTTGATTCAATCTACATTCTAAACAATGTTTTGATTCAAATTTCTAAGCAAAAACAAGCTAAAAACAAACTAATAGAAATATTTAAGAAGCCATTTGTGTAACAAAGTCTAAGAGAGAAATTAAAATCCATACCTGGTAGGAGCAAATCGGCACCTTGAGTCTCTCACGTTGAGCAGTGGACAAATCTCCAAATCCACACCACAAAACTAGTAAATCTCCTCCTCTTGGGCAATGGAAAACACCTCCTCTTTCCATAGGGACCAATGGCCGAAGAGTAAAAAATGAGTGTGATTTTCGGCCTTTTCCCTCATTATCCGCGACCTGGGCAGGCTTCACGATTTTCTGGTTCGACTCTCGATAAAATCCCGACTTTTTTCATAAAATTGTGATTTTTTCATTTTTGAAAAAATCGGCTGATAAAATTGTCTAGCCCAAAAAATCAGACTTTGTCAATTTTATCACGATTTTTTCCAAACTGGTTCAAACTATGACCCACAAAGCGCCCCAAAAATTATTTGTATTAGTAACAGTATTGGGCATCCATTGATTGCTCTTTTTGTTGAGAAAGCTAGGGGCAACAAGATGAGGGATTTCTCTTTCTCTGATAATTGCTTGTGATTAGTTTTTACTTCTTTTAGTTAGATTCTTCTTCAACTAGATTATTTTATTGTTCCTTTCATAAAACAATTACCAAAACATAAAGAACAATGAGACAAGAGGACACAAGATATAGGCGATCAACCAAGGCCAAAACCTCTCCCAATGAGAGGAAAACCCACAAGAATTATTCTTATAGAATCTTCAATTGACGAATTCCAAGACCTAGACCCTTGACCAAGAACCCCTCCAAGTCCAAGTCAAAACACTTCTTTCAATTAACGCTTCTTCCACAAACTCAACACTGGTCAAACTGAGTGCACCACTACAGAGTTTGGCTCTTCTTCACCTTTTTGGCACCTATCGTAGGTTTGCAATTTCGGTTTGCCTGTGATCTCTGAAATTCCACATGTGTGGATTGAATAGGACAAATTTACAAGACTTCACTTCTACCTTGTGGATGATCTTGCTTCCTTAACAATTCGGCTCTATTAACTGATCCTTGACACCTTATTTTCTCAGCTTCTTGAGTTGACTGTAACTTTGACCTTCGCTGCCACAAAAATTCAAAAATTAGCCCTAACTGTCTTGCACATGTGAGATAAGTAACCCAAAAACAATCCTTATAATCTTTGTTCATCTCCTTCTTTTCTTCTCTCCTTTTTCGATGGATTTATGACACTACTTGTGGGTTGACTTGTCACTGTTTGTTAAGCCGACTTGTTGCTTGAATCTTGATGAGGACTTGGAGGGTCCTTTGACTCTTTTTGACTCAAATAAAATTTCTTTTACGATATGTAACATGCCCTAATTGGGTCTTTCATACATGACAATGACTTAATGACTTGTAGAATCAATGACAATACCTAGGAGCTCACAATGGGAGCTTGACCTAAAAATAAATTTCTCTTGAGCATGAAACCCATGCCTCAAGAACAACAATAATACATTTATTTTTCTCATTACATCATATACATAAAATCTTGATTACATGTCATTATGAAGACTAAACCTAGTTACATATTTCAACACTCTCTCTTAACTAGGGAGGTATTCATAATCCATACAAGGTACTAGGGCATTCTCAATTTGAAAAATTCTCATAAGAAGAGTTGGATTGCTAACCCATTTGTTTAGCATCATACCAACCAACATTGTCACACAACAAGGCCTTGACTAACAACTCTATCTATCCACAAGATCAGAGCACAATGCTGATGAGACCAATGATTTATAGACACCATAATCATTGTCTCTCAAGGCACATACTCCACCTGGGTTTTCACAGGATATGTCCTCTCAGGACTATTCTTATCTTGGATTCCCAATCCTCAAAGAATATCGGTCCTCTACGACTACTCTTATCTTGTATGCCCTGGCCCCTACCACATCCCCAAAGAGTATCAGATGCCAGATGCTTACCAAATCCTCCATTCTTTCTTCACAATATGAAGACAAGAATGATGTGTCTATCCCTCCCTCTCAACTAGGGAGGATATGCCCATTCCTATGAAGGAATGTACCCAAGATCCCTCTTAACTAGGGACTTGTCCAAGTTCCCTCTTAACCAGGGACTTGTTTTCCAACAACAACTCTTTGGTGGATATCATGGCACTATCAACTGCTAGTAGAGCTCCTCTTTTCGATGTCACGAATTTCATCTTTATCATTGTGGAGCCTTCTTCTTTTGGGAGTTCTTCGCAGGGCATTGACCATCCATCACTTTCCTTCACGAACCATGTCAGTCATGTCATCCTTCTTTTCATTGGAAAGTGATCTACCAGTGCACATCTGGCTTTTCTTCATACAACTACCTTTTCCACAACATATTTCCTTTAGGATTTTCCATCCCACCACATGAGTGCTAGTTGTAGGTGACATCCACAACTCTCTTTTCGGTTGCCTTGTATTAGCCCATCCAGATATTGTTCAAAAATAAAAAAAATGGACATCAAGTCAAAATTACCTTTTGTGATGATCCTTCATTATGACATTGTAGTAAACTGTGCAATGTTTATTTTAAGCAAAAAATTGTGATTTTTTCATGCCAAGAAATAGACTGGACGAAAAAATCAGCAATGTTATCAACAATGCTATCAACCCTCTAAAATTCAACATTAACCCACCAAGAATATTGACAAGTGTTGAAAAGATGTAGCAAGAAAGGCTCAATTTGACTTTAGCCTTTGTCAAATTGAGTAAATCAAATTTCCACATCAGCAAGACGACTTGGAGGCAGTTAACTAGTGTGACATGGATTTTGTCACTCAGTTAGCTCAGTAAATTTGAGTTAGAGGGCTTGGAGTTCAGTTATGCATGTGTGATTGCTAAATTTTAGCAATCTAGTTCAATTATTTTCAGTTGTTCTTATTTTCTCAAGGGTCATGAAGAACATGCCCTTTTACATTTTCTTTTGACCAAAACTAAGCATGAAGAACATGCTAGAAAAATATAATAATTTTTCTTTTTTTGTTTTTACATAAAATACATATTGATATAATGATAATTATGAAGATTGAACCTAGTTACAACTTCAACACTCCCTCTTAAATAGGGAGGTATTTATAATGACTTATCAAGATATTCTCAAGTTGAAGAATTCTATAAGAAAGGATCTAGATTGATAAGCATCAATGATGAAAACATCAATATAACCAACATTGTCAAAATACCAAGGCCTTGACAAGTAAGCTTTATCTCTCCACTAGATCAGAGCATTTTGTTGGGAGGCATTCAATAGGACACCCCTGCCTCTCAAGGCACATACCCCACATAAGTTCACCAAGATATGTCCTCACAAGTCCATTTCCTAATCCCAAGGAAATGTTCGTCCATCAGACCTTTCTTTACCAAGTCCATGTACTTGACTTATGTGTTAATCCTAATTGGCCACAATACACGAGTCAAGAATGTTTGTCCAAGATGCTTATACAATTCACCATTCTCCCTATCCTTGTTCATGTACTAGACTTATGACGGTTAGTCCTGGCCATAGTACATGACACATGGAGAACACGGTGTCCATCCTCACTCCCTCTCAAACAAGGAGGAGATATTCACAAGCCCAAGCATGTAAAAAATACTCATCCTTTCCCTTAGGAGGGGACTTCATCAGTGCATCGACTACTTGTTCGTTAGTGGAGATATTCTTTTAGCTTCACGGCTCCATTTTGCATCATGTTACGATTCATAATGTGCTTCAACCTTCCTGGTTCTCTAAAAATCTTCATATAGCCTTAATTAATCAAATCTAGCATGTCATCAAATAGCTCATCAAACATTTTACGGAGCCAGACTGCTTCACAGCTAATTGTACTGACTACCACATCTTTTATGTCTGCAATGCAATAGAGTTCTGCTTCATACTCTTCTAGGAAAACATACCAGATCCTAACCATCAGTAGTGTTGGAAAATGGATAGCGGCAACTATTAATCTTATTTTCTTTAACCTTGATATTTGCTTGTGAATTTTATTTATCTTCTTTATGTTCTTTAGTTAGATCTATTCATCTAATGATATCAAGAACAATAATAGAAACAATAGAGGACACATATATTAGGCTCTCAGCCGGGGCGAAACCCCTCCAAGGGGAAAACTTGAAAACTCTTCTCTTCTTAAAATTTGCTTCAAATGAGATACAAAGACCCAAACCCTAGACCAAGTCCTTCTCCTAGTACAAACTTTACCAAGTTAGCCCTTCTTCAAGTCCTTCCTTGATTCTGCACCAAACTGCCACACACTGCAACTTTGACCTTATAGCTTCGATACTGCTACTTAGCCTGCAACTTCAACCTTCTAGCTTCGACTGCTACTTAGCCTGCAACTTCGACCTTGCAATTTCGGTCTTTGTAGCTTCCAAGGAGACCCTAGATTAACCTCCTCTTGAGACCTTCCTGGAGCAAGACAACTCCTCCTAAGGTCAACGAGGTCTAGATCGAGTATCCTTCCTTACAACTACAAGATGTCGCACTTCGTCCTATTGCAACTTGATCCTACAATTTCGACCTCCTTCTGCAACATCATAAACCCAAAAACACGTGTGAGAAAGATAGAGCCCAAAAACAAGAAACATCATCCTTCTTCCTTCTCCAAGACCATTGCTCTTCTTTTCTGCTCCTCCCAACTTCAGATTGAACTCTTTCTTGATAGATCGAACTTGTGAAGTGAGTGAGTCCAGATGAGGTCGAACTGCTTCTTTATATAGCCTTCTCAAGGGGTCGAATTCCCTCCTTTAGGCTAACTTGATGATCCTAGGGCCATCTTGTACTTTTGGAGCTTCCAGGGATTTCAAGACTAAAAAATAATTCTTTTTACAAATGTATTTTTCTCGGAAGGGTCTTATAAGCATGATGTTGACTTCTTTGACTTAAGACAATAAATTCTAAGACCTAACAAACCCTAGAAGCACGAAGAACATGCTTTTACCTAGAAGACGATCAATAATGAGCATGAAACCTATGCTTTTATAATAATAATTTTTTCTTTTCTTTTCTTGTTTGTTACCTAAGATACATATTGAAATGAGTACAACAATTATGAAGACCGAAACTAGTTACATTTCTCAACACTCCATCTTAACTAGGGAGGTATTATGATCTGGAGGGCCCAAAAGATGCTCGAAGTTCCAGAAAATGCTCAAAAATCAAAGTTGTCATATGCTTTTCAAACCAGCTCCATTCCATATATCTCGTCGTTCTGAATCCAACGCAACTTGAATGAGCGAAAAAGGACATCGTATGACAAAGTTACAACCCATCAAAGTTCAGGTCCAAACAGGGCAAAAAGTCAAAAGTCAACAAGTCAAAGTCAAAGTCAACTCTCAGGGTTTACAGGTCAACATTCAACGCACAAGGTTCCAACAGGCAGGGTTCCAGGCTCATGGTTCCGATCGACACGTGTTGGCTTCAAGTTTCGACAAGTGCCATTGTTTGGTTGGTGGAATGTGGACCAATGGATTGCTACCACACAGCCCAATCAGAGGGCGACACATGGTCCAATCCAAGGAGGCCACGTGGCCTTATGGGTCGAACCAAAATTATTGAAATGCATTTGGCGGGGGTTGAACCCTGGACCTTTCGGCCATTGTTCGCGCGATTTACCACTGGACTACCAGTGTTGCTCGAGATATATGGAACGAACTTTGTATTTAAAGATTTGCGGCACCATAGTTGGGGGAAAGGATATGGTGGGAGCCTGCCATATTTGATGGCTCTGCCATATCCCCACGGTATACGTTAACTCCGACATATTTATCAACGACTCACCAACAATTATGTTTAATATACATTGCACCAATGTTGGGTCACGTCGCATGCGACGGATCTCATCCACAAAACGTTCAACAAAACGCGCCTGTTGAGGATCGAACACCTGACCTCCACCTATATAACCAGTGGGCTTGATCGTTGAGCCACAGTGGGATTTGTTGATTATTTTGTAGAACAAATTTGTTCTAAGTTGCAGGCAGAGACAATTTTGGGCCTATTGTGGCCATTTGGAGATCAAATTGCGCATTTCAAGAGCCTACACATGGGTTTTTGGGCCTTCTTAACGCATTGGAAGCATTATTTTGACGATTTGGAGCTTGTAAATAGATGTAATTGAGCATTTGAGCATCTTAATAAAGCGGTTACACTGGAAGCGTACCCGGAGACATAGCCCAGCAGCGGTGAACTCCGTTATCAACTTGTCTTATTTTCCTTGCTTCTATTTTCAGTCTCCATTCTTTTCTTGTGTTGCAAATTTTTATCAAGTTTATGTGTTTTCGCAATTTTGATCCGTTGCATAAGAATACATAAACTAACTTGCAATTCATTCAGTAATACCTTCATTTCATTTTTGGATCAAATTTGGTATCAGAGCTCTTGGTTGTGTGGAGGTTTGACAGAGATTGCAAGTTTTCATATGCTCACAAGATCCAAGCTCAAGAAAGGAGAAGGATCACTTGAAGAATTAAATCCTGAAATTGGCTCAAGAAGACCACCTTTCCATTCTTCTCAAACCATGGCAGGTGAACAAGATGATGGTCTTTCTCTAGCAAAGAGAGAATTCAGAAAGACTTTTCTCGATATGGCTGACATGGTAAAAGTATTGTATAATGTGATTGCAAGCTGAAAGTTCTCGTTAACTAAAAAAGGAAGGTAATGGTTCTCATAAGCCACCAGATGGTAATGGTAATGGTAATGGTAATGGTGGTGATGGTGGTGGTCCTCCTCCTCCTCCTCCTCCACCTCCTTCGACTCCTTCACAAAAAGGACATAAAGGGCATGCTAAATCCCCTTTAATTAAGCTTGATGTAAAGTTTGAATTGCGAATATATGATGGAGAATTGAATGCTGAAAAGTTGGATAATTGGGTGAGGCAAATTGAAGTATATTGCAGGATCCAAAACGTTGACGATGATGTCACAAAAATCGAACTTGCTTCTCTTAGGTTGGGAGGAACAACTCTCATATGGTGGGAAGCAAAAACACAAGATCTTAAGAAAAGTGGTAAGATTACTTCTTCTTGGAATGATTTTGTTGCTACTTTGAGAAAACAATTTTATCCATTGGCATATAAACAACAAGCAATGATGAGATGACAAAATCTTACGCAAGCTAAGGGTCAAAGTGTCCAAAGTTATACTCATGTATTTCGTAAGCAAGCTTTGATTTTGGGTATTCTTTTAGATACAAAAGAAACACTTATGAAGTATATTGGTGTTTTACATAGATATATTAGACACACTATTCTTATGCTTAACCCAACCAAGTTAGATGAAGTGTGTGGACAAGCTACGGATATTGAAAGCCGAGGAAAGAATGTGCAAGAAGATACTTCAAAGAAACCATCTAAGCCATTTGTTGATAAGTCATAGGGGAAATCCAAGGAAAGGGGAAGAAGACAATCATTGTTAAGAAAGAGGAAACAAAACTCACTTGCAAACATTGCAAGAAGGATGGTCATGATGAAGACCATTACTGGAAGTTGCATCCAGAATTGAAGCCAAAGAATTTTGACAATAAGGGGAAACAAAAGATTGTTGCTACAACTCAATAGGATTTGGGATCCGATTCAGGTGACAAAACACAAATCACAACCATGGGAATGAAAGGTATAGCTTCTAATGCAAGTACTAGTTCTTCTAATGTGTCCTCTGAATCTCTAAATGATAAGAAAAGGAATGAACTTTTTCATATTAGAGTGGTCATAAAGAATAATAATGTTGTTAATCTTTTTGATAGTGGTTCTTAAGTCAATCTTATTTCTGAAGCAATTGTAAGGAAACTAAATTTAGAAACAACACCTCATGTTAAACCTTACCCTTTGGGTTGGGTATGTGATGATGCCGAACTACAACTAACAAGACAATGTAAACTTAAGTTTGCCATCACTGCTAATTTTGTAGATGAGGTTGTACTTGATGTTGTACCTCTTGGCATTTGCGGGAATGTCTTGGGAAGTCCCTATTTGTATGATCGAAAAGCCATATTCTATCGCGAGGAGAACAAATATCATCTCTTCAAAGGAGGGATTGAATACATTGTGAGAGCACATCATAAGAAGACAAATTTATCTCTTGTTAGTGCAGGAAAAATGAAAAGACTTGTTAAGGCTAGCAAGAATTATGTATTGCTGATTGTAAAAGCTAAGGATGTCGATCAATCCGAAGCCTTCTCAAGATGTGATCCTAAACTTAAGTATGAATTAAGTGAAGTTGTTGATACTTATGGCAAGATATTTTAGGAATCTGAAGGACTCCCTCCAAAAAAAGTAGTTCAACATGAGATTCAGTTGCAGCAGGATGCTCCACTTCCTAATATTGGGATGTATAGAATGTCAGTTTTGGAAAGCATGGAGATTAAGAAGCAGGTGCAAGAGTTGCTTGACAAAGGGGTCATAAGACCAAGTACATCTCCTTGCGGGTCTCCTATTGTTTTGGTGCCAAAGAAGGATGGCACATGGCGGATGTGCGTTGATTTTCGAGCTTTGAACAAAATCACAGTAAAGAATTGTTATCCTCTTCCTCACATTGATGATTTCCTAGACCAATTGAAGCATGCTGTTTATTTCACTAAGTTTGATTTAAGAAGCGGTTATCATCAAATTAGAATTGCTGAAAGTGATATTTGGAAAACTGCTTTAAAGACAAAACAAGGATTGTTTGAATGGTTGGTAATGCCTTTTGGGCTTTGTAATGCACCCGCAACATTTATGAGGGTGATGAATGATGTATTGCGACCATTCCTTGATAATTTTGTCATAGTCTACGTAGATGATATTTTGATCTTCAGTAAGACTCATAAAGAGCATGTAAAGCATGTAAAACAGGTTTTGGATGTCTTAGAAAGGGAAAATTTGTATTTAAAGATGTCCAAATGTGAATTTGGTAAGACATCTTTGGTGTACTTAGGTCATATTGTAGGGGGTGGTGAATTGAAAATTGATCCCTCTAAGTTGAGGTTATTGTAAATTGGCCTAAGCCCAAAAATGTAATTGAAGTCAGAAGCTTTCTGGGAGCAACCCAATACTGGAGGAAGTTCATTGCAGGCTTCTCATCTATTGCAACACCGCTACATGCTTTGAAAAGTGTGAAACAGGTTTTTGGAGGCTAACAATAGAAAGCCTTCGATACACTGAAAGAGAAGATCTGTATTGCATTGGTTCTAGCACTTCCAGATCTCAAGCAACCATTCAAAATCCAAACAGATGCAAGTGATTATGCCATGGGGGTAGTGTTGATGCAACATGGTAAGCCTATATGCTTTCACTCTGAGACTTTTACAATTACAGTAATTAACTATCCAAAATATCATAAGGAATTGTATGCTCTAGTACAAAGTGTGAAAAAATGGAAGCACTATTTAATGGGTAAAGAAACAATCATACATACAGATAATCAACCATTACAATATCTTCAATCACAAACTAATTTACAACAATCAAGGCACTTCAGATGGATGGGATTTTTACAACAATTCACTTGGTCATCAAATATAAGAAAGACGTATATAAAAAATGTTGCAGATATGTTATTAAGACCTATAATCAATGCTTCTACAATTCTTAAGCATAATTCAATCACACATGAAAGCTACATTGAACAATATGCTCAAGATGAAGATTTTAAAGATCTATATGCAACTTTGAGTAAAGGCATTCAAATTGAAGAAATGGATTATCATGTTCATGACAAACTGTTATATCATCTTTGCAAGTTATGCATTCCACAATGTGAAAGAGTTAATCTTATAAGAGAAGCACATACATCTCTTATTGCTGGTCATTTTGGTGTAGGAAAAACAATTGTTCAATTGTAGGGGTATTGTTATTGGCCTCGTATGAATGAAACTATATCAAGATATGTAAAGGGGTGTTCTATGTGTGTTACTAGTAAGCCAAGTAACAGGAAATTGGGTTTGTATGCTCCACTTCCTATTCCTTCTCGTCCTTGGGAAAGTGTGTCCATGGATTTTGTGGGGGGATTACCTTTGTCTAGGAAAGGTCATGATTATTTGTATGTTGTAGTGGATAGGTTCACTAAGATGTGTATCTTAATTCCTTGTAAAAGGCAGGTCACAACTGAACAAACAACACAAATGTTCTTTTCAAATGTATGGGTTCACTTTGGGTTATCCACATCTATTGTATCCGATCGAGATTCTCGATTTCTCGGGAAATTTTGGTCTAGTCTGTGGGAATTGATGGACACCAAGTTGAAGAAGAGCACAATATTTCATCCACAAACTGACGACTAGACAAAGGTGGTGAACATGACAGTGGTACATCTATTCCGAGGATACTGTGGCAAACATCCTAAGCTTTGGGATGAGCACTTACACTACATTCAACATGCCTACAATCGTGCCAAGCTTTCATCAACTCAGATATTTCCATTCAAAGCATGTTATGGCTATTTACCAAGATCTCCTTTAGATTTCATCTTTGGGAAAGATATTGCAGTGGATGGACATAGTGATGTGGAGAAATCCAAGCATTTCATTGAACAAATCCAATTGGTACATCAAACAATGCAAGAACAATTGGGAAAGAGTCCAGCCGAATACAAATCTAGGCATGATAGGCATCACGTTGATCACTATTTTTAGGTGGGAGACCAAGTTTGGTTATACATCAACAAAGAAAGGTTGCACGAAGAAGGTAAAAAGCTCAAACCGATCTGGTATGGTCCATTCAGAATCTTAGAAAATATTGGTAATAATGCTTTTTGATTAGATTTTCCTCTTTATATGCAAATATATTTTGTTGTAAATGTTGAAAACTTGAGATTGTATGAGCCTCCTATGATCATGGATCAAGAGGAAAGTATTTAGGTACCTTCCATAGAAGACTTTGCTCCTGAATGCATGTATGAGCTGAAGGAAGACACCATTCTTGACAGGAAGACAAGGACATCACGCAGGGGTGATGTGGAGTACCTTCGTGTGGGGCTCAAAGGTACCAATCCAAGCAAAGCACGATGGATCAAGATCGGGAAGGTGAGTTAGCTTTACCTTCACTTGTTTTCTGAGTAGTACTAGACTTTTGGTGGTCCAAAGGCTTTTAGTGGGGAGGAGTGATCTGGAGGATCCAAAAGATGCTCAAAGTTCCAGAAAATGCTCAAAAATCAAAGTTGTCATATGCTTTTCAAACCAACTCCATTGCATAGATCTAATTGTTCTAAATCCAACGCAACTTGAACAAGCGGAAAAGGACATCATATGACAAAGTTAGAACTAGTCAAAGTTCAGGTCCAAACAGGGCAAAACGTCAAAAGTCAATAGGACAAAGTCAAAGTCAATGGTCAAGTTTCCATAGTTCAACGATCAATGCACAAGGTTCCGACAGACAAGGTTCCAGGCTCATGGTTTTGATCGACAGTCGATGCCTTTAGGTTTTGACAAGTGTCATTGTATGGTTGGTGGAATGTGGACCAATGGATTGGTACCATGCAACCCAATCAGAGGGTGACATGTGGCCCAATCTAAGGAGGCCACTTGGCCTTGTGGGTCAGACCAAAATTATTGAAATGCACTTAGCGGGGGTCGAACCCCGGACCTACCGGCTGTAGTTCGCGCGATTTACCACTGGACTAACGGTGTTGCTCGAGATATATGGAACTAACATTGTATTTAAAGATTTGTGGCGCCATAGTTGGGGGAAAAGATATGGCGGGAGCCCACCATATATGGCGGCTCCGCCATATCCCCATGGTATACGTTAACTCTGCCATATTTATCAACGACTGGCCAACAATTATGTTTAATATACATTGCACCAATGTTGGGTCACGTCGCATGCGACAGATCCCATGCACAAAACGTTCAACAAAACGCACTTGTTGAGGATTGAACACTCGACCTCCACCTATATAACTAGTGTGCCCAACCGTTGAGCCACGGTGGGTTTTTTTGATTATTTTGCAGAACGGATTTGTTTTAAGTTGCAGGAAGAGACAATTTTGGGTCTATTGTGGCCATTTGGAGATCGAATTGCACGTTTCAAGAGCCTAAACATGGGTTTTTGGGCCTTCTGAATGCACTGGAAGCATTATTTTGGCGAGTTGGAGCTTGGAAATAGATGTAATTGAGCATTTGAGCATCTTAATAAAGCGGTCACACTGGAAGTGGACCCAAAGACATACCCCAGCAGGGGTGAACTCTGTTATCAACTTGTCTTCCTTTTCTTGCTTCTATTTTCAGTCTCCATTATTTTCTTTTGTTGCACATTTTTATCAAGTTTATGTGTTTTCGCAATTTCGATCCATTGCATAAGAATACATAAACTAACTTGCAATTCGTTCAATAATACCTTCATTTCATTTTTGGATCATATTCATAATTGTACAACCAGTACAACATCATATCTCTCACAAGAAGATCTAGACTGAGCAGCCATTTTGTAAACATCATGATCATGACCAAAACTATCTCTGAGGCCTAACGAGACTAGCTCTTTAATCAAGAGCATTATGTTGGGAGGCTTTACGTGTGATACCACACTACCTCTACAAGGTACATACCCCATCCAAATGTCTACAAGGTATGTCCTTTTAGGACTGTTCTTATCTTGGATCTCCAATCTTGAGTCCTCAAAGACTATTAGTCCTCTTCAACCACTCTTTTCTTGGATTCCTGTCACATCCTCAAAGAGTGTCGATACCTTTCCTTTCTTGGATGTTTAATCCTCAAGGAAACAACATATGCTTAACCAAACCTCTGTCATCCTTTCTTCATTACTTGAAGAGGAGAATGCACATGTGATGTCCAACATCACTGTGAAATTTTCAAGAGGAAAATATTTCTGCAATACTTGGTTTATTTCTCCTACTTATGGGATAAGTTATTTACAGATGCTTCTGTAAATTCTGAAATAAACACATTTGCAGATCTTCACTATCATTAAGAGCATAAAAACATAAAGATAATTTACACAAGTAGCACAATAGAAACAACCACATGAACACAGTTATTTTTGGACAATTGTCCCCGGAAAAACCCAATGTGGGAAAACTGGTGCAGCAGATGAGCGTTTTATATTTATCTTCAGAAATGGAAAGTACATTTACAAGAGTCTGATGAGCAGAGAAAAATTTGCAAACACCTGGTTGAATTTTCTGGACCTTCTAGACAAATTTCAGACCCTTGGGGTGACCTCCTTCACCCTTTGCGTCATCCAGCGTGAGAGCTTTGCGCAGTCTCTCCCTGGACTGCGTGATTCTGCGTGGAGGGGGTCTTGCTACTGATCAACTTACCCTTCCCTTCATCCTCCAGACTTCTACTTCCCGATAACTGACTCCTCCCTCCTCCTTCTGCTTCTGCAATCCTGCCTCTACAATCTCACCCACTGAAATCGAATTCTCTTGCTTCAAAATCGATTTCCTTCGGGTACTGAGAGTGTCCCCAGCTTGATTTCCAAATGGCCCTCAAGTCTCTTCTTATAGTCTTCTCGCTGATGAATCAACGACCAAGATTATATCATTAATCAATGGCTCAGATTAAAAGATGACTTGATCTTCGTCTTCTAGAAGATTCACACTTTGCTCTATTAATACCCTTTAATTATTTAATTTCCCTAAGTTTAAACTTAGGGTCTGCATTTAAATAATTAATTATTTTAATAAAGTCATATCCGAGTGGAATTTCCACAAACGATTTCTGGGTTCTCTGGATAACTGATGTCCAAGCCTCTCTACCAAAAATGAGACTTACAACACTTTCCGATGCTATAGAAATCAACACTCCCTCTTAGCGAGGAAAGTGTTTAAGCAAGATACTGCTACTGCTCTGACTCTACATCATCTGCTGCATTGGTGATGTCCTGGTTGCTGCCCCTCATCTCTGCGCTGCTGCTTCCTGTATTGTTGCCTTGCCACTGCAGCATCTGTACTGCAGCTCCCTCTTCTTCTGAAGACCACCCTTTCCTCTAATGGAAGGGGTTCTCGACCATCCCCATCTTCTCTTTGAAGTAAGTGAACTTGATCTTACTTAGAGCCTTTGTGAGGATATCTGCCACCTGTTCTCCTGTAGGAGTGTATTGCAATTGTACTACTCCCCTCTGGACATAGTCCCTTGTAAAATGACACCGAATGTCAATGTGTTTCTACCGGTCATGAAACACAGGATTTTTAGAGAGCTTAATGCAACTCTAATTATCGCACATAATCTTGGTCGGTTCTATCCGCTTCTTGAGTAGGTTCAAGAGTAATTTGCGGAGCCATATGGCCTCGCACGAAGCTGTGCTTGTTGCCATGTACTCTGCGTCGGCTGAGCTCAGTGCTACGGACTTCTGTTTCCTGTTGCACTAGGAGGTTATTCCTGATCCGAGACTGAAACAGTACCCACTGGTACTTTTCCGATCTACTGTGTTTCCAGCCTAGTCTGCATCTGTGAACCCAGTCAATTGGATCTCATTATCCTTGGTGTACATCAACCCATACTCGACTGTCCCTCTCAAGTATCTGAGAACATGTTTGGCTGCTGGCCAGTGAGCCCTCCTTGGTTCCACCATGAACTGACTGAGGGTATTTACTGCATAACAGATGTCTGGTCTTGTATTGACCAGATACATCAATGATCCGATGAGCTGTCTGTACAATGTAGGATCAACCTCATCATCCTCCGATGTGTCTATCTTCTTCCAGTTAGTAATCATTGGCGTGGCCATGGGTCTACAGTCTTCCATCTGAAATCTCTTCAGAATTTCTGTTGTGTATCTTCCTTGTCCTAGGAAGATTTCCCCTTTCTGCTGCTAGACTTCTAATCCAAGAAAATAGTGCATCTGCCCCAAGTCTTTCATGTCGAATTCTGTTGCCAGATTCTCCTTGTAGTCCTTGATGAGCTTGGATGATCTGGTAAAAAACAGGTCATCCACATAAAGAACAAGAATAAGCGGCTCATCTCCTACTCTCAAGTATTATAGGTTGGGATCTACGTCACTCTTGATGAACCCCATCTTCTACAAGTAGCTATCAATCCGTCCATACCATGCCATGGGGGCTTGTTTGAAGCCATACAAGGCTTTCTTAAGTCTGCAAACATGAGTATTCTGCTCATGTGTCTCGAAGCCCTCTGGTTGCTCTATGTACACTTCCTCCTCTATCACCTCGTTCAAGAATGCTGTCTTGACATCCATCTGGTGAATCTCCCATCCCATCTGCGTAGCCAGAGAGATGACGGATCTGATAGTAGTGTATCGCGCTACTGGAGCGAAGGTTTCTTCATAGCCAAAGCCTTCCTTCTGTGCATACCCCTTAGCTACAAACCTTGCCTTGAACTTCTCTATGCTGCGATTTGCAGCATATTTGATCTTGTAGATCCATCTGGATCCTACAACTGATCTGTCCTGTGGTCTAGGGACTACTTCCCATACATCATTTATCATGATGGAGCTATACTCCTCCACCATGACACCCACCCATACTTGATGCTGAGCTGCTTCTCGAAAGGTAGATGGTTCACCAACCTGAGCTACCGGTGCCTGATATCTGTCTGGTTGTTTCCTTATCCTCTTTCCTTCTCTAGGGGCTCCAACAAATTCTTCTGCATCCTTAAGAATTTGTTGAAGTTCTCTGCTCGGTCTCCCATCAGTTGTGGGTGGTTTCACATGTTCTTCCTCCTGTTCTTCTTCAGAGGAGCTTTCCTCAGAATTATTGTGCCTTCGAGAGGCACTTGACCTCTCCTCTGTAGGTCGTTGAGGCTATGCCAGTGGATCTTCGTCAATCTGTGAATCTGTGGCCATTTCTCGAGATTTCCTGAAGGCTCTTGTTAATTTGCGTAGATGTTCTATGCTAAGATGCAAATATACTTTAACCCTCTAGGGCATAACTAAAGTAAGATGCAGATAGAACATACCGATAGATCGATGGAAGACAAGCCAAAAATAGAGATAAAGAATGGTGGCGTTACGGCGATCAACAGGATGCTTCAACCAACAAAGTCTTCATAAGGTCAGCCATCCACATATGTCACACAACCCCAAGACGTCCCATCAAGAATACTCCACAAAGATGCTACACCAAGAAGCTCTAAATGCATAACCAAGAACGCAGCTCCATCACCATCAAGAGAGAAGAAAATGCCTCCACACATTTTCTGTATAATGAACTCCAAGTCTCTCCAATATATATGCATCTTTGGGGGCGTGTGACACATCTCTTATGCATGTGGGATAAAATAGGCCGACCTTGCACATGTGGAATAAATTCGAAATGCATGTTCTGCTCATCTGATCAAGATGATCTTTAGATCGATCTTGCACCTCTCCAAAAGAGGAACCCAATAAAAAATATTGGTATCGTCATCTGAGCATCACATCATGGAGTTTGGACCTAGTTGTCCAAAATTAACACTCCCTCTCAACTAGGGAGAACTCCATCCACCAGTGCCATCCAAACATCGTGCGTCATCCCGCCGTAACTTACTTCACTGGCTTCTTTATTTCAAAACAAAAGGTGAGTCACAAAGACATCACTCACAGCTAACCCGAAGTCAGCTTAGAGGTCCGAAACCTCTATGGGACTCAAAGGAGTCACACACCAACCCGAAGTTGGTTTCATTGACCCAAAGTCAGTTGGAGGTCCGAAACCTCTCTTGGACTCAAGAGAGTCATATACTAACCCGCAGTTAGTTTCAATGACCCGAAGTCAGTCGGAGGTCCGAAACCTCTCTTGGACTCGAGAGAGTCATATACTAACCCGCAGTTAGTTTTACTGACCCGAAGTTAGTTGGAGGTCCAAAACCTCGCTAAACTTGATCCCAGATCAAGTGGATGGACACGTGCCATCCTAGAAATAAAGAGTACAACAATCTCTGATGCGTCCATCGGTCTTGCTATGGTCTCTATTCACATTTCCCACCTCATTGGCCAAATGAGAGGTACTTCCCATGAGTCCGAAACTCCATGGGTAGGATGCATACGGGGCACAGATCAAAGAGAGGTAAACTAGCTCAATATCATCACGGTGGGGCGGAAGCACACCAACTAGGTTCGTCAAGCCTAGCCCTGTGGTTGCTTATAGCACCAAGAAGCTATCCCCAAAACCCCCTTGGAGCTCCCAGAGCTCATCGTCCAACAGGACCCTCCAAATAGGGTCATTCCATGATTCCAAGGTTCTCACGGAAGGTTAGGAACATGACCTTTCCTAAGGGCATTGGGAGAATATCTGCGACCTGCTCATCAGTTCCTATATGATCGAGCCTTACGGCGCCTCGCTGTACCATATCCCGGATAAATTGGTACCAACCATCAACATGCTTGGATCAATCGTGGAACTCGGGATTCTATGACAAACGAATCCCCCTCTGGTTATCACAAAGGATAACAGTGGCATCTAGCACATGCTCGAACAACTCACTGAAGAGCTTTCTCAACCAAGTGACTTCACAACAGGGCATACATATTGCAATGTATTCGGCCTTAGCGGTGCTTAAGGCTACCGACTTCAGATTCCTGCCCGAAGCAGATCTATGTGTGAAGTAGCATCCATATGTGCTCTTGCGGTCCACCACATTGCCAACCCAATCGACATCGGTATATCCATGGAGTGTCATACTCCCAACAGTGTATCTCAGCCCATGGTCTATCGTGTCCCAGAGATATCTCAAGAGTTTCATGGCACCAACCCAGTGAATGCTATGAGGATCAACCTTGTGTTGACTCAAAGTGTTCAATGCACAACATACGTCCGGACGGATGTTCCCTAAGAACATCAGGGCCCCTACGAGTTGACGATACTCAGTAGGATTTGCTAGCACGGGCCCAGGTACGTTTCCACTCAACTTCTTAAAGTTGAGCTCCATCGATGTCAATACGGACTTACAGTCCACCATTCCAAATCTTTCCAGCAGCTTCACAATATATTTTCCTTGAGAAAGGAAAATCTTACCAGGTCTCTGCCAGACCTCCAGGCCTAGGAAGTAATGCATCAGTCCTAGGTCCTTCATCTCGAACTCGGAAGCGAGTTCCCTCTTACACTGATGAATTTGGGAGGGTCAGCACCTGTCAGGAAGAGATCGTCCACATAGAGAACCAGAATGAGAGGCTTTTCTCTATCAACCTTGAAGTAAAGGTTCGGATCAACATTACTTCAAGTGAAGCCCAACTTCATCAAGTAGATATCTATCCTCTCGTATCAAGCCCTGGGGGCTTGCTTCAACTCATAGAGGGCTTTATACATGAGATTCTCTATCCTGAATCCTAGAGGTTGCTTCACATACACTTCTTCCTTTTTCGAACCATGCAGAAAAAACAATCTTCACATCCATCTGATGTAGACTCCATCCTTGTGTAGCAGCAAGGGTAATAATAGATCACAGGTGCAATCACAATCAATGCCTTCCTTGAGAGAAGTCTCAGGCAACACATCTTGCCTTGTACTTTTCAACACTCTCATCGGATCCATGCTTGTTCTTATATCGAGGTGACAACAACTTTGTCCTGCAGTCTGGGGACCATATCCCAGACATCATCCTTCATAATGGGCTCATACTCTTAGTGTATCACATCCTTCCAGACTTGATGCTTTACAGCTTCTTCATGTTGTACTCATGGCATCTAGATACCTCTGGTATTTATATAGCTTCTTGCTTTTTCGGAATTTCCCCCTTGAAGCCATATGTCTCTGAGCCATGAGGGTCTTCTTTCTTTCAACAATGATATTAGCTCAGGAGCATATACAGTTGTAGTCTCCCTCTTAATGCTAGCTTCTCTTGTGAGAGAAGACAACTATAAGAACATCCTTTCAAGCATATCAGATAAGACAATGTGTATCAGATGTCTTTGTGACACTTGAGGATTGAAGAAAAAAATCCCCTATGCTTTCAAATGATTACTTTAAATGTGGGCATCCCAGACACCAACATGGAGAGGGAGAGGGCTTTGTAATGATGGGCCTGAATCTTATTCCCCCATTGCTGAAGATGCACTTCACTTACATCCCTTTGGTCTCTTGTCCTTGATATACCAGGCAGGTCCTTCATAATCGCTTCATATAGCAATGGTCAACATGACAATTTCAGCACAGGTGTTTAAAGTTGTCCCTAGTTCAACTCTGGAATCTTGCTGAAGGTACCACCAAACTGGGGTTGCAAAGGTGACTGAACGGATCCCTATGCGATTCTTCTGAATTATTAAAGATGCCCTGATTAGCAAGGATGGAATGATAAACTCGTCTTGTCAATATTGATCAATCTGGAACTCAGCCCTTCAATGAATGTATCCCAGAATTTGACTTCTATAGGGGTATTATAACATGCTCCTTGCATTTGGTCACCTGAAGGATTACGAGAGAAATATTCTCAGCCTCCAATCAGGATACCCCTTGTCTGAAGTGGCTTCTTTCAACCCCTCTAAGAATCTAAATTTGAACTTCTTCATGGAATTAAGCTTTGGCCAACCAATGATCAAGTCCTTGCCTTGGTCTACAATCATACTCAATTCAACGAAATACCATTTATCACAAGACTAGACTGAAGATTAGACAGATAGCAAATGAGAAACCTGGTGGTGACAATGTCCCCACTGGAGCATGAGAGAGCAAGCTGGACATAGTGAGAAAAATCACGAACAGAAGTGCATATTTTATTGCTACAGGTATGCGTAATACTTCAATCATTAATGCCATGTTCTAGTTACAAACTTGCTTGGCATGCTAACAGATCTCTGTATTGCTCTATCACAAAATCGACCGCGAAAACTGGGTCTCTTCACATACTCCTTCAATTTGGAACCTTCGGTCAATCAATTTGATGTTTGGCTCCATGCCCAGAATTTTCTAGTGACCAAGTGAGTCAATGACGTTGGCTTGGATGATTAGGTGGCTCTGACACTAATTTCGATTGGGCCTCGCTTGGTCTACCAACCATATGCGCTCCTCGCCCACTCTTTTTACGGTATCTTCGTTGCTCCTTCCAGCAATGAAACTCAACCTCTGTTATGAGATTAATGAGTTTTCCCCATTTGAAATTTCAAGCGACTCACACTATTTTGAAGAAGGCGGCTCCTACAAATTGATATCGGCCCTTCTATCGCTCGGATTTACCACATATACAGGCGGGCAGGCAGGGAGGTAGGCTCGGGGCCCAAAGAGATATCAGCCGACACAAATCAATTGCCCTCAGACCATGTGGTATACACACAAAAAGTCACGTCCAGCCTGCCATCTCCGTTCATTGCATACTGCATATATACCTATAGTCCTTCCAGTACTTGAATTCAACCGAATTCCTCAATCGTCTTGGTTATTATAGCCACGAACAATTGGAACCAAAATTAACTTGGCTCGATTTTATACGTGTCAGAGCTGTCTTGACGTGGGAGCTGGATATTCATTTAGATTCTAATTACAGTCGCTGCCGGAAATATAATATCCTTCTTGGCCCTTCGTTAAAGAGAGAGGGACGTGATTTTAATATTCAACATGGCAAAGCTGACCATGTTCATTTCCCTTGCTCGTGAATTTGCCCAGTTGCAGCTGCTCGAATCCACCTAACACCACAGATCGCCTACTGGTCCTTGATGGCACTACACGTCCAGTCAGACTATAATATAGTAGACTTGTCCAACAGATGAGGAATTTTATATCTAATGTTGATACGCTGGCAAGGCTCATGTTCAATATTTCAACACCGAAGCTCCGCAGATTTAATCACTTTTCTCACTATCCACACATAGATACCACAGTGCACTATAATTTCAATCGTGACCTGCTCCAACCCGATCACCCATACTTCCAGGCGTCCCATTGAACGCGGGGCCTTAGAAATTTATCGGATATTCCCCCGTATCCTTTCGTTGTGCGGAGTGAATTAATCGGATTACAGAATCCATGATATCTAGCTACGCAGAACATACAACCAAACTGAAATGGATGACTGGTCTTGGGTTTGTCCTTGTTTGACATGCTTTACGCTGCCTCTAGCTGCTATGCTATGGCTTGCGACCTAGCATAGCAGCTTGTTGTAGCTGCTGTCTCCTTCAAATCAAACCCAAACTACCATCCACTGTCACTTACAGCTCCTCATCTTGCTGCCCTAGTTTCTGAACAAGATGGGCTTTGTCTTCTCCTCAGCTCTGATACCATGTTAATTTGTGTAGATGTTTTATGCTAAGATGCAAATATACTTTAACCCTCTAGGGCATAACTAAAGTAAGATGCAGATAGAACATACCGATAGATCGATGGAAGACAAGCCAAAAACAGAGATAAAGAATGGTGGCGTTATGGCGATCAGTAGGATGCTTCAACCAACAAAGTCTTCATAAGGTCAGCCACCCACATATGTCACACAACCCTAAGACGTCCCATTAAGAATACTCCACAAAGACGCTGCACCAAGAAGCTCTAAACGCAGAACCAAGAATGCAGCTCCATCACCATCAAGAGGGAAGAAAACGCCTCCACACATTGTCTGTATAATGAACTCCAAGTCTCTCCAATACATATGCATCTTTGGGGGTGTGTGACACATCTCTTATGCATGTGGGATAAAACAGACCGACCTCGCACATGTGGAATAAATTCGAAATACATGTTCTGCTCATCCGATCAAGATGATCTTTAGATCGATCTTGCACCTCTCCGAAGGAGGAACCCAATAAAAATATTGGCATTGTCATCTGAGCATCACATCATGGAGTTTGGACCTAGTTGTCCAAAATTAACAGCTCTCTCCTCCAGGAATTTCCCATCCCTTCTTACCACGACTTTCCTACTCTCTGGACTATAGATGCAATATGCCTTTGAATTCTCGCTATAACCCATCATAAAACCCTTTTCTGCTATTTGATCCAACTTCTTTCTCTTTTTATCTGGAACGTGGCAGTACACCATGCTGCCGAATATCCTGATGTGGCTCACATCTGGATTGCTGCCTGTGAACACACTCTCGGGAGTTACCTTCCCCAAAGCTCTATTGGGAACTCTGTTCTGAATATATACTGCTGTATTGCAGGCCTCTGCCCATAAGAATTTGGGCATATCTTGGTCGTACAACATTGCCCTTGCAGCTTCTATTATGGTCCGATTCTTCCGTTCTGCAACTCCATTTTGCTCTGGATTGTATGGAGCTGTCCATTCTCTCTTGATGCCTTTGCAAAAAAATTTCTGAAGTCTTTATCGATATATTCTCCACTGTTATCTGACTGCAACTTCTTGATCATCTTTCCTGTAGAGTTGTCCACCAATGCTTTGAAATCTTTAAACTGATCAAAGATTTCATCTTTGGTTTTCAAAAAATAGATCCAAGTTTTTTTGGAATGATCATCAATGAAGGTGGCAAAGTACTTTGCCCCACTAAGAGCAGTTGTGGACATTGGACCGCAAATGTCAGAATGTATTAACTCTAATACACCTTTGGTTTTGCTGCTGCTTCTTGGAAATACCACCTCAACGTACTTCCCTAGTAAGTATCCCCTTCAAACTTCGTCTTTCTTCGTGCTGAGTTCAGGAGCCCCTATTCCAGTATTTTTGAGAATCCCCAAGGCTCCATGATGTAGATGCCCCATCCTTCTGTGCCATAATTCATTTAGATCTCTGTCATCTGTACTGCCAATTAGGGCCATCGGAGATTCAAGCTGGAGCTTATACAGCGTGTGACTTCTTACTCCGATTTGTGCCTTTTTGCTCCAGTTAGGGTGTTTGACATACACCTTATCTCGAATAAAGTATACGGCATAGCCCTTGTTCTGAAGTTGAGACACTGAGAGTAAATTCATCCCCAACCTTGGTACATGTAGAACATTCGTGGCTCGAATCTTGTTGCCATCCTCGGTCTGAAATGTTACGGTACCTCTCCCAGTGGGGGTACATTTTGCCTTGTTTCCCATAGTTATCTGGAAATTCATCTATTCTTTTTGGTAGCTCGAAAAACATTCTCGAACCCTCGTCATATGAGCAGATGCTCCACTGTCAATATACCAAACACTTGGAGGAGCTATGCTCGACACATAAGCAAGATCCTCCTCTAGTCTGGATGCCAGCACTTTCATGTCGTGTTCTCTCTGCATTTATGCGTGCTCTGGAGGACTGCGTGAACCCTTCCGGATGATGGAATTTTGGTTCATGGCAAATCCTCCCTTTCTGTTTTTAGCCCTTTGCTCTGATATCGTGTGAAATTTTCAAGAGGAAAATATTTCTGCAATACTTGGTTTATTTCTCCTACTTATGAGATAAGTTATTTACAGATGCTTCAGTAAATTCTGAACTAAACACATTTGCAGATCTTCACTATCATTAAGAGCATAAGAACAAAAAGATAATTTACACAAGTAGCACAATAGATATTAGAAACAACCACATGAACACAGTTATTTTTGGACAATTGTCCCCGGAAAAACCCAATGTGGGAAAACCGGTGCAACAAATGAGGATTTTATATTTATCTTCATAAATGGAAAGTACATTTACAAGAGTCTGATGAGCAGAGAAATTTGCAAACACTTGGCTGAATTTTCTAGACCTTCTAGACAAATTTCAGACCCTCGTTGTGACCTCCTTCACCCTCTGCGTCATCCAGCGTGAGAGCTCTGCACAGTCTCTCCCTGGATTGCGTGATTCTGCGTGGAGGGGTTCTTGGTGCTGATCAACTCACCCTTCCCTTCATCCTCCAGACTTCTGCTTCCCGATAACTGACTCCTCCCTCCTCCTTCTGCTTCTGCAATCCTGCCTCTACAATCTCACCCACTGAAATCGAATTCTCTTGCTTCAAAATCGATTTCCTTCGGGTACTGAGAGTGTCCCCGGCGTGATTTCCAAATGGCCCTCAAGTCTCTTCTTATAGTCTTCTCGCTGATGAATCAATGGCCAAGATTATATCGTTAATCAATGGCTCAAATTAAAAGATGACTTGATCTTTGTCTTCTAGAAGATTCACACTCTGCTTTATTAATACCCTTTAATTATTTAATTTCCCTAAGTTTAAAGTTAGGGTCTGCATTAAAATAATTAATTATTTTAATAAAGTCATATCCGAGTGGAATTTCCACAAACGATTTCTGGGTTCTCTGGATAACTGATGTCCAAGCCTCTCTACCAAAAATGAGACTTGGAACACTTTCCGATGCTATAGAAATCAACAATCACTCCCTCTCAACCAGAGAGGAAATCCCTATTCTCCTTTAATCTTGAGAATAAAACCTTGCTCCTATACAAGGAGACTCCTTTACTCCCTCTCTAAATCAGAGGAGATCTAGGCTTCCTTTCAATTTGGGAAGTCATCATCACAAACCTTACAACCTGTCTTCATAAGAGTATCAACTACCGGTTCTTCGTAGCTGCTTGACTCCCTCTTTCCTCTACATCATCGAGTTTTCTTTCTTTTAAGGTATCATGGAGCCACCTTCTCTCTTCAATCTTGTGACAAGTTTCAGGTCACCTTTCTCGCTCATCACTTTTATCTTCAACATGAAGGCATTGCACGGAGCTTTCGTAAACTTCAAGCTGATCACAACTTCCTCTTGAAAGTGATCTTCCTTTTACCTTCAGGTTATCTTCTCGTACTGCTACCATCCAATTCCACGATGAACATATCTTGACTTCATAGTTGGCAGGTACCAAATATTGAGCTTCCCTCAATATTCTTCATACGTTCCATCCAGACAGTCGAACTTGCCTCAACTGTCATCATGTATTCTTGCAACATTCTTCCAGCTAGCAAAATAATATGTCAACCAGATAACCAACAATAAATGAAATCAAACTTACCTCATCATGATGACATTTTCGTTCCATTAACATCCTCATTCTCCATCTCCATATGAATCTTCCTTCATGCATCAGAGTGCCCAATGATCAAACTTGATTACCAAGTTACAAATTTTCTTCGAGAGACTATACTAGATGTTAATCAATGATTATATATATTCTAGAGAAAGTCTTGAATTCTTTATACATCCTTAAGTAAGTCAAATCCTATTCTTTTCAAGCATCATATATCCATATACCTAAGCATATTTTATGACCAACTTTCTTTCCACAAGATTCTACACATATGAATCTTTTCCAAAGTTTTATATCCAACATGCATTCGTATGCTTTCATCCGACCATCATATATCTCACAAAGAGCTTGCATCTTGACCCATTGCATTCTTTCATTCCTTTACCAATATTGGTTCCACATTATATGGAATGTCTACTAACCTTTGTCATAGTGCTTCTTCCAATAACCTTTCATAATTATGGTTCTTCCACGATCATAATGATCCACCTTAGCAAGATGACTTCTTCTAACATAGTGTTTGATGATGCCTGGATGATTAATATGCAAAATGGTCTATCTCTTCATCTATCTAGATGATCTCTACAAAACAACTTAATCATGAAAATTCTAGACATGCTACTACCATATACTTCTTTTTATGATGCTATGCAAAACATACTATCCTAAAGGAAAGATTAGTCTTCATAAATAACCTGATAGTTAGTGAACCTTCTTTAGTAGTAAAGATCCTTCACTTCTTCCTTCTTTGCCTTCTTCTCAGGTTCTCCCACTGCATTGGCTACATGAGCTTCCCTCCTTTCCTTTCTCTTGTTGCTCTGTAGGCTTGGACAATCCCTCTTAAAGTGTCCAAACTCATTGCACTTGAAGCATTGAACCTTGGACATGTCTTTCTTCTTGGACTTGCCAAACTTTCCCTTTTTCATCTTCTTGACTTGGGCTAGAAAGGCTTGAGATTTCTCATCTGTTCCAGTATCATCTTTGACCTTGATTGTTGGTTCTTCCAATATGCACTACGCCCACAACTCATCGAAGAAAGTTGAATCCTTCTTGGAGTAGATGCTTGTTGCAAAGCTGCTCCATTATGGTTGTAATGCATTTAGTACATAGATGGTTACTTCCGAATCAGTAATAGGTTCCCCAAGTCCTTGCATATTGTCTCTTAATTGAGAGACTCTCATGAGAAAGGATGCTACATCCTCATCCTTTGATTTCTTCATTCTATACAACTTGTTCCTCAATGACATCTTTTGTGTTGTTGTGTACTTCCTGAGTACAAATTCACTAGCTTGTCATACATAGCCTTGGAAGTGTTCAAATTTGCAACCAATGGAACAAGAGAATCTTTAATGGTTTCCATTATGATACTCTGTGTCCTTACTTCCCCTTTCTTGTATTTTGCTAGTTCTTGTGTCTTGCCCTTGCTTTGTTCAATGATTTCTCCAGTAATATATTCCATTACTTCTTGTTCTGTGAGTATCAAGTCAATTCTTTTTTTCCATGCTAGATAGTTTGATGCCCCAATGAGTTTATTGCTCTCCTTGCAGAAAGAACCCATATGATTTGAAGATTCAAACATGATGTAATAATATGATAATTACTTAAGACCAAGATTCCTCTTGATGATGTCTTCAATCTTATTGATGCCTTCAAGAGTCTTCAGTAATGTTTTTGAAAGATGTTTCCTAAGACTCTTCCAATAACGACTTCCAAGATCCTTGATGCCTCCTTCAATGATGTCTTCCAAATAGATTTTCTTTTAGAGAGAGATCAACACTCTTCTTGAAGTCTCTCTCAGATCTTCCTTTGATGCGAGCTGGATGTAGACATGATCTCTTTTAATGTAGAAACCCTCCTTCCTTGAGTCCTTTCTCAAATGATCCCGGGCGAAACCACTCCAAGGGGAAAACCTATAAACTCTTCTCTTCTTAGAATCCACTTCAAATGAGATACAAAGACCCAAACCCTAGACCAAGTCCTCCTAGTACCAAGTCAACCCTTCTTGAAGTCCTTCCTTGATTCTGCACCAAACTGCTACACACTGCAACTTCGACCTTCTAACTTTGATACTGCTACTCAGGTTGCAGCTTCGACCCTGCAATTTCAGTCTTTACAGCTTCCAAAGAAACCCTAGATCAACCTCCTCTTGAGACCTTCCTGGAGTAAGACAACTCCTCCTAAGGTCAACAAGATCTAGAGCGAGTATCCTTCCTTCCAGCTACAAGATGTTTCACTTCGTCCTACTGTAACTCGGTCCTGCAATTTCAACCTCCTTCTGCAGCACTAGAAACCCTAGATCTTCGCAAGTGTGAGAGAGATAGAGCCCAAAAACAAGAAGCTTTGTCCTTTTCCAAGACCTTCACTCTTCTTTTCTTCTCCTCCCAGCTTTAGATTGAACTCTTACTTGATAGATCGAACTTGTGTGAGTGAGTGAGTCTAGATGAGGTCGAACTGCTTCTTTATATAGCCTTCTCAAGGGGTCGAATTCCCTCCTTTAGGCCAACTTGATGATCCCAAGGCCGACTTGTACTTTTGGAGCTTCCAGGACTTTCTAGACTAAAAAATAATTCATTTACAAATATATTTTGCTTGAAAGGGTCTTATAAACATGATTTTGACTTCTTTGACTTAAGACAATAAATCCTAAGACCTAACAAACCGTAGAAGCACGAAGAACATGCTTTTACCTAGAAGACGATCAATAATGAGCATGAAATCCATGCTTTAATAATAATAAATTTTTCGTTTCTTTTCTTGTTTGTTACATAGGATACATATTGAAATGAGTACAAAAATTATGAAGATAGAAACTAGTTACATTTCTCAACAAGTACTATCTCTACTCATCATCAACGCTGTTAACCCAATATGATCAGGTCTCAAGTTGTAGTGTACGATAGTTAATGTCAAATTCTGCTTCTAGCTCCCTCTGAAGTCAAAATTTCTTCCTTTGACTCATGAGTCCTTCTAAAGTATGAGGTCTTCTTTAAACATGAGGGTCCTTCAAAATCTGGGATAACTCTTCTAACTGAGGCAATCGTCTTAACATGATCCTCTCCCTCTTACTAGAAATTCCTTCTTGCTTTCACTCTGCTATTTGGTGCATGCATACTTCAGACTGTTCTCTCCTTTTGCATTCACCTCTTTTAAGATTCAGGAAAGTCCTTTTGCTTTGCTACGTTCTTCCAAATATGTTGTCCAATCTTATCATTGACCTTCAAACTTTATTAGGAAGCTATGGAAGAATAAATATAGTTAAGCAAAATGCAAAAGACTATCCAAAGATAAAGAAAATAACAACAATAGTAATTAAAGAAAGGAGATGTAGAGTACTTATCTTTTGAGAAGTGAATAAGCTCCCTCCTATCTTCTACTTCCTCATATTAGTATGATGTCATTTATGCCATTCTTAAGAGCTAGGACTTCTTTCAGTGAAAACAGTAAGGCCTAGGGTCTAGGGTTTTCAGACTTCTACTAGATGTTTCAATATCCAAAGTCTTCAAGACTTGTTAAGTTCTACATGTATACTAATGTGTCAATTACAACCCTAGAGATATCATTTCTATGCCTTATATATTAGAGATGGAGCTCATCAATGTTTTTGATTAACTTACTCTAATTGTAGCACAAAACTTTGGCCTGCATAGAGCATTCGTCTTAATCTAGATCTATGCCTTAGTTCTTGAGACATGATAACAAGAAATTATATGTACCTTTTTGGCCTTACCTATTCAACCTTACTTTGTTCTCCATTTTCGAGTATGGTACCATATTATAACTTCCTTGGGCTACTTCAAAGAAATATGCTTGTAGTAAACTCAGACATCTCTTCATGGTAGCTCAAGTCAACTCTTCAATTCTTCGCATAAGTGTTACAATCCTTTTGTACAAACCTTTGGTATTCATTTGTCATCAAGAACGAGATAATTTGCTTCGAATTTGACCTTCAAATATACTTCTCCTTGCTACAAACTTTAGACAGGTCTTGTGTTTTCATCTTTGTAAGAAGAAACACTTCTATAGCATATCTTGTGTCATAATTCTGATTGTGTTCTCAGACTTGGCCATTCTATAGGATGAGAGGACTTGGACCTGTTTAGTAAGGAGACTTCGAGATGCAACACTGCTATTTTAGCTATAGACCTTCGATCTAACACATGGATTTGACTTTACAGGGATCATAATCATGTAGAATTGTCTTTGATTCAAGGGAAATATAGTCATGTCACTGTTCAAAGAAGTTCGGATCACTGTAGTCAATTAGAAGGCTCTACCTTTTGCTCAGAGAGAAGACTTGGATCATCCATAGGGCTCAGATCACTTTTTCCTTAGTTCATATTTAGATGTACTTCCTCGAATGCCATTAGACTACCATACCACAAAGATGATGCTCAAATATTTCATAGATCGAATTTACTAGCACTTAGACTTCAGATTGTTACCTATTTTACTGTCTAAACCATGATGAAATGTCTCATTGTTTATGATAGGAGTGTAGTTCAGATCTCCTTTTCATTGGCCAACTCTAATACCACAACAAGCAACATATCACAGTGGGCAATGATATTGATCACATTGACCACTGGCTTAATCTTGATGGCCCACCTATGTGTGTATCTTAAACGACGTCTTGATTTCTTAGATGGTTATGGATAACCTCATGTAATTACAATAATTCTCTTCACGGTGTCATAGGTTCTTCTTCACAACAACTCTTCACTTTGCAAAAACTTCACAAGGCTTGGACTCCAAGGTTCTTCATAATTCAATGTATATTCTATAGCACCCAATCCTTGAATCTTTGAACATGACAACTCTTTATGATATTCCTTTACACATTCAATGCATAATCATAATAAATACCCTTCAATATTAAAAGAAAATTTAATTCTAAAATTTAGTTGCCTTTCTTTTGTCCAATTATATGTTGTTGTAGTTTCTTGGCATCTTCTTTGATCACAACTGTCCCTCGGCTCAATTTGCTTCCACAACTTTTCAAATGTATGCTTTAGATGACAGAATAGAGGTTTCAGACTACTCTTCCAAGTCTTGACCTAGACTCCTCTAGGACTCGGCCTAGTAATTACCTCCAAACAACAAGAAACTCAAATTATGTTGATTTTACTAGGGCAATGCTAGAACAATTTTCTTATACAGATAATCAACTTCAAACAATTATTATTAGCATTAACATTTTACATCATCAAGTAGTTATAAAAAAAATTCATTCATAAGCATGAAAGAGCGAGCGATAGTAAATCACAATAGAAACAAAAGTAATAACCAAGAAGCCATAAGACAAGAGACACAAAAATTAGACCTAAGGCCAGGGAAAAACCCATAAATTCTTCCTTGTGAGAGAGAGAGAGAGAGAGAGAGAGAGAGAGAGAGTTCATAGTTCAACAATACATTAGAAACATAATCAAGAGAATAGCCAAACCAATAACCAAGAACACTATGAAATCCCAAAAACTTCCTGTTGAAATTTTGGCCCTCCTTTTTCCTTCTAAAATTTGCTGGATCAGAGATAGATAAGACAAATTCGATGTGTACAAATGAGGAGGAGAAGTCTCCTTTATATAACCTTTTGATGGAGTTCAAATGGGTTCCTTTTGGGGCCTAGTTGACCTGAAATAATTGTGAGTCCGACTTTGAAATATTTTGGAGGGGAAATTATAAATTCCAATTATTAAATTCTTACATGATGAAAATATCTGTTGTGGCTACAATTTTCTACACTCCCTCTTAGTCAAGGAGGTATTTTCATTCTCTCTCATCTATATATAGCATCACAATCCAATTTGAACACTCTCTCTCAGCGAGGGAGGTATTCTTTAGTCTACACCATACATCTCAGTAGAACAATGGTGTCTCGATCCATAGAAGAAGAATGATCCACGATCGACAACAGGGGAGGTTGATTTACCATAACCATGTCCATGGCAGTCGTATATGACCTTGGTAAAGATCACTCACACCCTATGGTCTCCAAGTCAAGCTCCATGACCTAAAGGAGTATATCATAAATCTCATCTCATCTCATTTCGGAAGAATGCTCCATAACGACAATAGTGGAGGTCGATTTACGACAACCAAGTCCATGGTAGTCATAAATGACCTTGGTAAAGATCACACACACCCTATGTCCACTTACTGATCCGCACGTAACTTGATCCCCAACGATCAAGTAGTAGAGCACTTGCATCCAACACTTAGGGAGATCAATTTACCTTAACCAAGTCCATGGTAGTCGCGTCTGACTTTGGTAAGATCACACACGCCTAACTCTCCTCACCCATTGGCTAGATGGGTGGCAATCCTGGCAAGCTTAACCATCTCAATATGGCCCTTGGTCAATAATGACACAAAGGTGACTTGCGGGCATGATGCATACTGGGGCATGTACTCATCAAAGTCCATGGCTTCAAGGAGTACCCACACACCCATGAACCTCGTTGCTCTTCCCCCTCCACCAAGTCCATGGCTAGTCGAAAGACTGGGGGAAGAGCATATGTTTAGTGTTCTCAATCAACAATGTTCCTTCCCAAGGAGGGATACATTCTCCTCCACTCCAAGCTGCTCTTTGAAGAATAAGAACTTTGCTTTCGGTAAAGGCTTTGTGAAAATGTCTGCGACCTGCTCATCTGTAGAGATGTGTTGGAGCCTTACTGCTTCTCTCTATACCATATCTCTGATATATGTTAGTTTTTGTAGCATCGGATGTGTTCTAACCACAAAATTTTGTGGAGAGGCTAGAATACATGAGTTCTCCAAAACCCATAAATTGTTTCTGAAAATTCCGCCTAGAAGTGGCTTAATTAGATTATTAACCAGTTTTTAAATATTTCCTAAGTCTAAACTTAGTGAATATGATTAATTAATTAGAATTAATTAAGTCAAGGCGAGAATCATCTAGAAATCGACTCCAAGATGATCCTAGCCATTGATTAAGTTGTAATCTTGGCCGTTGGTGCTCGAACAGAGGATTATAAGAGGAGATCAATGTGGTGATGGAGAAAACACTTGAGAGGTTCGATTTCATGAGCAGATTGATTCCAGAGTAGCAACAGTTAGTTGTCGAAGAGAGAGCCAGTGAGATCGAAGCAGTGAGAGAAGGTAAGAGACAGTGAAGCTAGAGGAATAATTTCAGATCTGGTGAGTGCATTTGCGGAGAGGCAGAAGAGCCATAGAGAGGCTGACACTGAGGCAGTACAGTAGCCTTTAGAGGCAAATCGATTTGCTGAGACAGAGAGACGTTTTCAGTTCCAGAGGCCGAGAAGGAATCCCAGAGTGCTGAAGAAGCATCTTTCTAGTCATCAGAAGGCAAAACGAATTCATCAGAGATCAGTCTAGACTCTAAGGCTAGACATCTAGTAGGCTACGCAGAGTAGCGCAGAGGCTGACGCAGAGGGTTAGAGGGCCGTATTTCTGAAAGCAAGTTGTGCCAAGAGATTGCCTCTGGGGTGAGGAAAATTCCTCACTAGATTTCTGCCAGTATTTTTCTCTGTAAGATTGCCAGTAATTCGACATCCAGTTGTACTCAAATTTTCTCACTACTGCATAATAATAAAACCCTCATCTGCTGCACCGGTTTTCCCAAGTTGGGTTTTTCCAGGGACTTTTGTCCAAAAATAATTGTGTAAATTTTATGTTTGTGCACTAGCATTTCTTCCAACGTTTATTTTTCCGCAGTTTATTTGTGAAGGTTGCAGTGTGATGTATTCACTATTTGCCGTAGGAAACAACAAATAAATTGTTAAATTAAAATTAACAATTAGGAGAATATTTTCCAGTTGCTGAAATAGGATTCTGGTTTGTGGAATTTTCACATGGTATCAGAGCTTGAGTGATCAACTAGGAAGCTCAAAAGTGGGAGAGAGAAGTTCGCTACTTAGAGGGAGCAACAAGCCGAAATTTTCAGAGGCAGCGTAGTGCTCAGACAGGCAGGCTGAATTGTTGGGGCAATAGTTTGATTTTTGGCAGAAAAATCGAGTTGCCAAGATTAGCGATTCCAACAGTTAGAGGGAGCAGTCGCAACTTAGATTTTTGTTGAGAAAATTCTTTGGTTGGACGCAAAGGTTTTTGCAGCAGCAGAACCAACGTCGGGTGGAAGAGAAAAGCACACACAACAGAGGGAAAATTTCTCTCAGGGGATCTCTAGATTTAGAGATCTAATTTTTCTAGTTGCAGATTGGCAATAGTTGTGAGCAAATCTTCTCACTCCAGAAAGGAGTGTGAGTAGTAGATCCAGCACTCGAGCAGTGGAAAAGAGGGAGATTTTTGGGTTTATTTTCTCCAGTTTTGAGTTTCCATATTTTGCAGCTCTGCAAGGATGGTCGTACGAGATTGCTAGAGGAGGCCGTGCGAGTTAGCCAAAATGCATATCTGGGCAGCAGATTGACTTCCACTTACCAGAGGCAGATGCCAGAGGAAGTGTGAGTTGTCTAGTGCGAGTTGCAAAGAAAGGAAGGGTCCCAACCAGGGACTAGGCTCAATAAGAGATAGTGGGGCACCATATCTAGGTGGAGGAGTATGAGAATCTGGTGTGCCAGATTGGGAAAGATCCTTGAGAAGTCCACCTCATGGATCATTACCTGGCTACAGGGGCCTACAATATTCAATAGCAGGATGGATTAATGACAGTAGATGCAGTCAGATATCGGAGTGACAATTGCAGAGACTAGTAGTAGTTAGATGCTGGAGAGCGCAGTGGAGAGTGGCATAATGCAGAGTCAACAACAATGCAAATTCTTCAGTCACAGTGCAGATGCTAGTCGCAGTCAGGACTCGGGTGACAAATGCATCATATTGGACACAATTGGTACAATATTTTGGATGTTTTTCTATTGTAGATGTTGCAGATGAAATATTGAGAATTTAGAGGGCTCCTGATTAGTTCAAATTCTCTTCTTGATAATTACTTGTGAGCTTACTTGAGTTACTTATGTCTTCTCTTGTTTAGCTTATTTAGTCTTTCATCAAGTCAATTATCAAAATACACGAGACACAAAAATTAGGCTCCTAGAGCCAGGGCAAAACCTCTCCCTCTTGGAGATGAAAACCCGCAAGGAATTCTTCTTATAGATCTTCAAATGACAAGTACCATGACCAGGACTCAGACCCTTGACCTAGGAATGCCTCCAAGACCTTGTCAATGCTTCTTTGTATGCTCGCAACGCTGATCCTTCTCTCCTGCACAAACTTACACTGATATGCACCAACCTTAGAGAACTCGATCTCTAATTCGATCTTTCTTGATTTCATCTTCGTTTATCAAAACCCTTCTTCATATTCACTTGGCATATATTTCTTTTGTGTACTGAAGATAGGAAGGTAAATCTATGGATAAGAAGCGACTTTACAAGATCCACACCTTCCTTCAGACTGACCGCATATTTATACAACAATATAGCATAGTCAACTACTGCCTTGACTTCGCATTTAATTCAGGTGACATCATGCTGTGATGCCTCATATATACTTGCACATCTCTTTGTCTTAAGCCCGCACTGATTCTTGACAAGTAATCCGCATTCAAACACAGATTCATTCTCTTCGCACTTCTCTCTGTCTTTAGCTTGCACTGGTTCCTGTAATCCGCATTCAAAATCATATTAATTCTTTCAGTCTACTTCAGGTTAATCCGTCTTATATTCCAGACTTATTCGTTCTCCCTTCTATGGTCCGAATGCCTCAGATTCATTACCGAATTGCTTGCTTAAATGACCGCAAATGTTAATGTATATATAGTCATTATGACCATGATTTAGGCCGACCCTTTAAATTGCTAGAAGGCCGACTTTTACTTCTGTACATAGGCCGACATGAAGGACTTGTAATCTAGTGTTATGAGTGTAGCTTTGAGCATCATACAAGAGCCATTTCTTCACGGTTTCATGACAAGGGTCTTGGAGCATTTTCTCTAGTCTAGACACTTCATATACATGACACTTAATTACACTAGTAACCAGAAGACAAACCCTAATAGACGTCAAGAAGAAGTCTATTGACCTATAATAAAAATCTTGCTCATGAAACCCATGAAGTAAGTACAGCGAAAATACATATTTATTATCTTTGTCTTCTTCCTTACATAATTACATAGTCAATATGAAGACCGATCCTAGTTATACTTTTCAACACTCCCTCTTAACTAGGGAGGTATTCATATAGGTACACGGTCACTTTCAAACTAAAGAATCTCATAAGAAGAATCAGATTCGTAATCGCATCTGTATAGCATCATATCAACTAGCATTGTCCTAGTGCAAGGCCTTGACTAACAACCCCATCTCTCAATGAGACAATGGGCTACAATGCTGGCGAGACACATGACTTATAGACACCGTAGTCATTGTCTCTCCAAGGTACATACTCCACGCAGGTGTTCCCAAAGTATGACCTTCTTGGACTATTCTTCGCTTGGGTAGCTAGCCTTCAAAGAATATCTGTCCCCGATTACTCTTATCTTGAATGCCCTATCACATTCTCAAAGAGTATCGAATGCTAGATGATTACCCACTCCTCCATTCTGTCTTCCCAAGTGAAGACCAAAATGATGTGTCTATCTCTCCCTCTCAGCCAGGGAGGACCTATTCCACAAGGGAATGTACTCAATCCTGTATAAGGAATGTACCTAAGCTCATTCTTAGGAATTACTCAGTTTCTTCCAAGTAAGAAATTTACCACCAGGCTCCCTCTTAACCAGGGACCTGTAGCAGCAATGGTGAGACACCCAGCTGCTCATGAAGAATTCCTCCCCTCGATGTCATGGATTTCGATATCGAGGAATCTTCAACCTTTGGCTTCATAGGGCATAGATCATTGATCACTTTCATCCATGAGTCATGTCAGCTATTAGAAAGTGATTTATCTGTCTTCATTATCTGGTCCACCTTTTATGCCATGCTGCTTTCTTTCGAACCATCTCCAAGGATCTTACATCCTTTCACATGATTGGTAGCCCTGCATAAATTCATCCAGATAAACATATACATATAAAATTTTAAATCAAAAGTTACCTCAGTGATGATCTTTCACCATGACATCTTCATGTAGGCATCGACATCCTCTATTCAGATTGACACATCTCCTAATGATATGTCTTGTCAAGGGTTTTCTTCTTTACCTGACTTCTAATAGAGTCTACATATCCTTCATGAGATATTCTAGTCACATCTTCTTGGCTTCCGTATGGTAACTGCCTCTTGACATGGTTGCACTTCATGATCTCTTCCCTTCTGCACATCTTCATTCCCAAGAACTTTCAATTTCCAGTTCCTTGTTTATATACAACTACCTCATATTCCATATGAGGATACATTATTTTGATTTCATTTGTCAGTGCACTTTGAGAGATCCTTCTCCATAGATCATACTTCTAAATATAGAAGTTCATTACCTGCAACCATATGACATGACTTCACAACATCCAGTGTCAACATATAAATATGTATATACGTCATACCTTTTTCCTTTGAGTCATCCTGTAGCAATTTCATTTGAATGAAGAACTTAATTTCATTGACCTGCTTTATCAGTATGTCATCTCATCCTTAATCCCATAATTCTGTAGCATAGAATTCTTGATGAAACCTTTTTGCTTTCTTTCTAATCAGTGAATCCATAGAGAATTCCATTAGAGAGTGTAAGCACCTATTTCCATGATGACCCTTGATCTTGATGACTGCCTTTCATCATTGTTATCAGTGAGGTTTTCCAGGTTCTGTTTCACTAAGAGCTCCTACCATGCTTCTATCATGATGCTATTAATATACATTGCTATTTTACAACCAACAGAAATCACTTAAAGAAGAAGATGATCTCAATCATAATGGAGATCTCTCGCTTCCTCTTTCTTAGATTTCTTAACCTTAGGTTCTACCCTTTCATCTGTAAGACAGGCTTCTTCCTTTTTCCTCTTGTCCTTTCCAAATTTAGGACAATCACTTTTATAATGCCCAAGTTCAGTATATCCAAAGCATCGTACTTTGTCCATATTTCTCCTTTTATTCCGAGGACGAAATTTTCTGAATCTTCCTTTCTTCTTGGATATGGCTACAAAGGTTTGATTCCCTTCACGTGATCCTGTATCAGCTTTGGCTTTCAATCTTGTTTCCTCTATTTTACATAGAGACCATAAATTATGGAATGGTGTTGCTTCTTTCTTCCCGTATAAACTTGAAGTGAAGTTTCCCCATTCTTCTGGTAGAGCATTCAACACCACTGTAGTCATCTCAGTATCAGACATTACTTCTCCCAATTCCTGCAGTTGATCTCTTATTTCAGAAATCCTCATAAAGTATGAAGTGATTCCTTCTTCCCTTGATAATTTCATTTTGTATAGTTCTTGTCTCAGAGAGATTGCTTCTCTTGCAGTACTCATAGAGAATAGCTCCACCAGTTTCTCATATATTTTTTTTGTAGACTTCATTTTTGATACATAGGGAATGAGTGAGTCCTTAATGGATTCTATTGTTGAGAATTTGGAGGGTTGTAGGTTAATACAAATTCTCTTCTTGATAATTACTTGTGAGTCGTGACCTTACTTATGATACTTATGTCTTCTCTTCAATTAGTTTAGTTAATCTTTCATCAAGTCAATTATCAAAGAACACAAGACATGAAAGTTAGGCTCCTAGAGCTAGGGAAAAACTTCTCCCTCTCGGAGAGGAAAACGCGCAAAGAATTATTCTTATAGATCTTCAAATGACAAGTACCATGACCCAGACTTAGACCCTTGACCTATGAATGCCTCCAAGACCTTGACACTGCTTCTAAGTCTTCTTTCAACACTGATCCTTCTTTTTTTTCACCATCCTGCACTAACCTTTCTTTTATGAACTGTAAGTAGTTCCTCCTTTTCCCATGCTGTAATAGCCCTTAAATATCACACCACAGCATGATCATCCACTTAGACCTTCACACAGCAGATATCCGAATGCTTCTAGACACACAGACCTTATTCCACCATTTGAATATCAGTGTATCTCTTACAGGTTTGACCGCTCTCACAGCTCCTTCATTCTGATCCGCATGCTCTGCTTCAGGATGCTCCACAGCAAATCCGCACCATACTAATCACTGCTTTAACTCGCACTTATATCAGGCTTTGTCACACTGTAGAATATCCGCACTTGAATCCTTCCAAAAGTCCATACTTCATCACAGATGTAACCGCAGGCTTTTACATCAGAGCAATCCACATTTTCTTTCTATCTTTTAGATTGCACTTAATCCTATATATCCTTTTCATCTATTTCTGTATTATACCCATACTTACTTCTGATCCTACGTCCGCATTCAGTTCACTGTAATACCACAGAGATATCCGTATCCTTTCTTACTTCAACGCAGTCGGTTATACTTGTAATTGACTCATAAGATATCTGCACTTGATACGTTGTACATGTCCTTCAAATCTACATTTTTTGTTCTGTTCTAACTTAGAGAGAATCTGCAAATTTCTGTGTCTCAAATGAACCGCAGGTCGGGGTATATATATAGTGACATGTCCTCTGTTTTAGGCCAACCATTCATCATCATGTAGGCCGACGTTAACTTCTGTCCATAGGTCGACATGGAGGAATTTTATTCCAACGTTGAGAGTGTAGCTAGGAGCCATTTCTTCATGATATCATGACAAGGTATTGGAGCATAATTTCATACTCGACACTTCGTATACATGACACATATTTATACTTGTATGCCTAGAAGACCCAAACTAGTAGACATTAAGAAGAAGTCTATCTACATAATAAAAATCTTGCTCATGAAACCCATGAAGCAAGTACATCAAAAATTCATTTTATTATCTTTGGCATCTTCTTTACATATATACATAATTACATAGTCAACATGAAGACCGACCTAGTTACACTTTTCAACACTCCCTCTTAATTAGGGAGGTATTCATACAAGTACATGGTTACTTTCAAACTGAAGAATCTCATAAGAAGAATCGGATTGGTAATCGCATCTGTATAACATCATATCAACCAGCATTGTCCTAGTGTAAGGCCTTGACTAACAACCCCATCTCTCAACAAGACAATGGGCTACAATGCTGGTGAGACACATGACTTATAGACACCATCATCATTGTCTCTCCAAGGTACATACTCCACCCGGGTGTTCCCAAAGTATGACCTTCTTGGACTATTTTTCATAGGTCGACATGAGGACTTGTAATCCAACATTATGAGTGTAGCTTAGAGCATCATACAAGAGCCATTTCTTCTCGGTTTCATGACAAGGGTCTTGGAGCATTTTCTCTAGTCTAGACACTTCATATACATGACGCTTAATTACAATAGCAACCAGAAGACAAACCCTAATAGACATCAAGAAGAAGTCTATTGACCTGTAATAAAATTTTTGCTCATGAAACCCATGAAGCAAGTACAACAAAAATACATATTTATTATCTTTGACTTCTTCCTTACATAATTACATAGTCAATATGAATACCAATCCTAGTTACACTTTTGAACATGAAACAGGGTTGCAGTGCAGATGCAGTGTTGGTAGTACTTCAGCAGGGTCAACAGTAGCACAGATGCAACTCATATCAGAGTTGCGCAGTGGTTGGTGGGCAACGGTAGCCAGATATCAACATTGTGACAGGAGATGGTGCAGAGACAAGGTGTTGTGGCAGGAGGTGCAACACTAGAAAACATTCCTGGCTAAGAGGGAGTGTTATTTTTTGTAGCATTGGATGTGTTCTAGCCACAAAATTTTGTGGAGAGGCTAGAATACATGAGTTCTCTAAAACCCAAAAATTGTTTCTGGAAATTTCATCTAGAAGTGGCTTAATTAGATTATTAACCAGTTTTTAAATATTTCCCAAGTCCAAACTCAGGGAATATGGTTAATTAATCAAAATTAATTAAGTCAAGGCGAGAATCATCTAAAAACTAACATGAACCGAATCCAAGATGATCCTAGCCATTGATTAAGTTTTAATCTTGGCCGTTGGTGCCCGAACATAGGATTATAAGAGGAGATCGATGTGGTAATGGAGAAAACACTTGAGAGGTTTGATTTCAATCGATTTCCAGAGTAGCAACAGTTAGTTTCCGGAGAGAGAGGCAGTGATATCAAAGCAGTGAGAGAGGGGGAGAGATAGTGAAGCCAGAGGAAGAATTTCAGATCTAGTGAGTGCATTTGCAGAGAGGCAGAAGAGCCAAAGAGAGGCTGGTGCTGGGGCAGCACGGTAGTCTTTAGAGGCAAATTGATTTGCTGAGACATAGAGACGTTTTCAGTTCTAGAGGCCGAGAAGGAGTCCCAGAGTTCCGGAGAAGCATCTTTCCAGTCATCAGAAGGCAGAACAAATTCAACAGAGATCAGACTGAGGCTAGACATCTAGCAGGCTATGCAGAGTAGAGCAGAGTATTTCTGAAGGCAAGCCGTGCCGGGAGATTGCCTGTGGGTTGAGGAAAATTCCTCGCTAGATTTTTGCCAGTATTTTTCTCTGTAGGATTGCCAGTATTTCGACATCCAGTTGTACTCAAATTTTCTCACTGCTGCATAATAATAAAACCCTCATCTGCTGCACCGGTTTTCCCAAGTTGGGTTTTTCCGGGGACTTTTGTCCAAAATTGATTGTGTAGATTTTATGTGTGTGCTAGCATTTCTTCCAACGTTTATTTTTCCGCAATTTATTTGTGAAGGTTGCAGTGTGATGTATTCAATATTTTCTGTAGGAAACAACAAATAAATTGTTAAATTAAAATTAACATTTAGGAGAATATTTTCCAGTTGTTGCAATAGGATTTTGGTTTGTGGAATTTTCACAATATAGTGGTACTTGATCTCAATGTGTTTCGACCTATCATGGAATACTGGATTCTCTGAAAGACTGATCCCGCTTTGATTGTCACAATATATCACGGTCATATCTAGTACACGAGCTTATGCAACCACACTTCCTCACAAACAACCATACTAACTGCAATATGCTTTGCCTCGGCTATACAGATCTCTGCTTCGTGCTCATCATGGATGACTAAAGCATCATCATGATGTGCATTTTCTGTTTGCAACATTCTTAGCCCATCCACATAATCATCAAAAACCATCTCAACAACAGGAAAAGGAGTCATGGCAGACTTAAGTACTATATCAGCAGGCAAAAACATCCAGCTATTCAACGTCAACTGGTCCTTCTCACAGAGGAAAACAATCCAACAGATAACAAGTGGCTTCTCACAGAAGCAAATATCAACAACCAACAGACAATAAGTGGCTTCTTGTAAAAGTAGTCATCAACTTCACAACTCAGGTACATTTCCAAATTCAATTGTGCTACATGCAGCAGGATCATCCATACATCTAGTTTAGATAGAGTCAACAATTTCGAGCATTGGGTGGATCAATGAGCCAATTTGAGGGATTCTTCAAATCAATAGAGTCTCGCAACTTCTTCAAATTTTCCCTCAAACAAATATCCATGGACTCATAGTCCATTATGCCACAACCTCAACAAAGATTTTACTGGGCTCGAGCCATACTTTCAATCTTACCATTCTTCAATCAACTTTCTCTTATACTAGACGAAGAGGACCTCAATTCTTGTTAGCAACATAGCAGGAAAATTACGGGCTCATTTTCAACACATTCAAATCAACATTGATCTTCAATTCTTCTAGCCATCTTCATCATGGAAGTCACATGGGTCAAAACATGCTTCAATTTGTCCACCCCCTTTGAGTCCAAGGCTCATCCAACCACGAATCTTCTTTTTCTTCCATATTTCTTCATCTGCTGCCACAACCCTGGTAGTCTTCATTATGCACCTGCAAACCTCACTAAGAGATCATGGAAGAACAAACACATCCGAGCCGGATATACAAAGACACAAGAAGCTTAATGAAACAATAATAGAAATAATCAAGAAAGTACTTATCTCTTGAGAGTGTTTCAACTCCCTCTCGACCTTTAGTCCTCTTGGGTCTATTCAATCTCGTTCAGCTCATCAAAGAGTTATTCATCAAGGAGTCAACATCATCAGGGAGTCCATATCTTCATCAAAGAGTTGACCTTGTCCACATCATCATTATCATCAAGGATTCCACATCATCAAGAAGTTCACATCATAAGAAGTTCATATCATCAAGGAGTTAATTATCAATATTAGAGAGTCCACAGTATCAACACGGAGTCCATATTATTGAGAAATCCACATCATCAAGGACATCAAAGATTCCATATCACCATTAAGAAATTCGTATCATCAATTCATTATCGAGAAGATGACCTTGTCTACATCATCATCAAAGATTATACATCATTAGTGATTATAAAAAGAGATCAGAGAAATACAAAATACTTTTGTTTTTGAGAACATGACAACTCCCTCATAATCTCTACCATTCTTGCATCAAACCTGCAAATCAACCCCATCATCAAGATGCCAAATCTTCTTAAGCGAAAGCAATAAAATCATAAACCCAAGGCTTTCTCAAACCCTGTTTGTCTAGATAATGTTAACAACTGATTGTTAGAATAACTAGGGCTTTGACTTCAAACCTGAATAATTCTGTTATTCTAGGGTTTACAAACCCTATATTTAAAACATTCATCCTTGCAATTCTCACTTCATCATTCTCGACATTTGTAATCTAGTGTTTCACAAATCCTAGAGATTACATAATCAAACCCTTGCTAGGGTTTTCAAAAACCTTTTAAATCCTAGATTTACCAAGATTCCAATGATCAGATTTCAAGGTCAAGATATCACCGCCTTGCTCAGCAAATGGTGTAACAATGACAACCTTGTAATTATTTCCCAATGATCAAGGCTATGTTGCAGGAAATGCCTAGAAAAGTGGTGTACCAATATTGGGGATAGACTGAAACACCGAAACAACCTTGAAACGGGCTGGAAATGCAGTTGACCATACGGTACAATATTTCACGATTTCGAAACGTTGTATGGTATGGACGACAATGTTTCAGGCCTGTTTTGGCAGCTATAGGCCGCATTTCGGGCGACAAAAACAAAATTTCAATGTTTTTTTTGAAGTTTTTCGGCCAGCTCAAGGGTTGAAGAAGGGCATGGGCTCCTTTTAACACTCAAATACACTAATAAAACAAGTTTTATGTGGTTAACTAAATTTAATAAAAAAATTTACAAATAGAATTCTTTAGAAGATTAAAAAAATAAAATTCTCTAGTAACCCTATGAACCTCTTCTTTTCTTTAAAAAGACACTTCATTCACTCATTTCTCACACATTCTTCTGCAAGAAGAGCTTCCTATAGTAGCAACAAGGAGTTTATTTGTGTTTTGGAGCATGGGCAACAAGAGAAAGGGCGTGGGCAGCAAGAGGAAGGGCATGGGCAACAACTAGTTGGGTGAGTTTTTCATTTTCTAATCTTGCAGCATTCATGGCTTCTCAGAGTTGTGTTTCAAGTGCCCCTGAATTGGGTGAGTTTTTCATTTTCTAATTTTGCAGCATTCATGGCTTCTCAAAGTTGTGTTTCAAGTGCCCCTAAATCCACTCAAGCAACCAGACAACAAGAAATTATCCTCTATGAAAGTATGTTACCAAAGTGAAGCAGATGGGTTCCAGTGGTACGTGGAAATGGAAGTGCAATTTATGCAAAAATGAAAGTACCTTCAAGGTTTCTTACACAAGAGCGAAGGCTCACATTTTGCATGAAGAGATAAAGGGTATTGATGTGTGTGCACATACCAAAAATCTAGAGGTGAGGAATAAATTCAAGAAATAACGATGATGCTCAAAGGTTGAAGGATCAAAGAATCAAAATCGACACTAGCACTACCAATCCTTGAATGACTGATAGCATTGAGCCAAGGATTGTTCAGGAAGCAAGAAAGAGGAAGGCACTAGAAGTAGAAGTAGAGTTATCCAAGCCATCAACTCCAATTCAAGACAACAAATTGGTGAAAATGCTTGATAGTCAAGGGAGAGAAGAAGCTGACTCAAGAGTGGCAAGGGCCCTCATTGCTTATGGCATCCCTTTTAATGTGGTTCGATCCCCATATTGGTAGGATTCGGTGAGAGCGATTGTCAAAGTCCCTCAAGGTTACAAGGGGCCAAACTATGAAAAAATCAGAACAATTTTGTTGAAGAAAGAGAGGCAACTTCTTGATGATGTTCTGAAACCAATTCGTAACTCATGGGGTAGTACAGGGCTTTCCATTATCTCAGATGGCTAGACTGATACAAGACGTAGACCTTTGATTAATGTTATTGCATCATCAACAAAAGAAGCCATGTTCATCAATGCAGAAGACTGTTCAAGTGAGGTAAAGGATGGTAAGTTCATTGCTGATATTTTAATTTCTCCTATTGAACAAGTAGGGCCATAAAATGTGGTGCAAGTTATCACAGATAATGCACCCGTTTGCAAAGCTGTAGGCTTAAATGTTGAGAGTAGATACAATCACATATTTTGGACTCCTTGCATTGTCCACAATTTGAATAAGATTTTAGAAGACACTGAGGCAAAAACAAAATGGATTAAGGAGGTCACATGGCAGGCTAGGGAGAATATTAAATTCATTGCCAACCACCAATCTCAAGCAATATATCGAGAACACTCCAAATTGGAGTTGTTGAAAGTTGTTGAGACAAGGTATGCCTCAAACTTTATCGTGTTGTGTCGCCTTGTTGAAGTTAAAAATGCATTAATGAGTATTGTGGTGGGTCCTGTTACTGCTCAAACTAGCAAGGTTCCTAGGATGGGATCCTATGGAGCAACTACTAGGTCAAGTGGCAACGATAAAGCAATAGCCCACTGTCACCTCAGCGATAGCTCCCTTCTCTTTACGAACTTTCACCGATGGGAGGAGAATTGATATAAGAAGAATCACAAGGATGAATAGATCAACAAATTGGTGGAGAGTGATCCCTAGAACCTATTCACAAGAGAGACTCAATTAAATGGCTTACTTGCTTAAGAAGCAAGGTGATGGGCTCTCTAAGAAGAGTTAAGAGGATACTTAAGCCTAGGTTTGGAGGATGGGCCTTGACAAGAGGCTTCCTAGACCTAAGAATCCTTGTGGAGAAATGGATTCTACGTAATCCTTGTGGAATTTGAGTTATCGAGTTGTGGGCCCACGAAGAACCCATGTGGGCCCAAACTATGTCAAGGGCATGGAGTTGATCGACCAAAGAGGGGATTGACCTAATTATGGAAGAGAATAGGATCAAAGGACTAATTTTCTTTTGAGATTTGAATGCAATGATCCAAGTGAGGATACTAACCCATACCAACCTAGGGAGAGAATTGGTCTTATGGCTAGGGCTTGCTCTATCTCAAGATTCCACCGTCGGATTTGCCTCGAACTTGGAGGACCTATAGAGAAGACCCCAACGAAGTAATGGACCAAAAATCAAGGGCTTTGGATAGCTACAAAAAAATTTGCTTGATCCCCTAGGTGACCTACTAGGGTTAGGCCTAGAAGGAGAAGAAAAGGCGAGAAAAATATTCCTTTAGATGACCACCAATGGTTAGATCAGTGCCTTGCCCTTGGGAGAGATGGAGTGAAGGTGATTTTGTGATTTGGAGAGAGTTAACTCGATCATGGAGGCCTTTAGGCAACTTCGCATGGCAAATTAGGGCATGAGAGTAGTTACCAAAGGATTTTATACTTCGATGTGCAAGAATTGATGACTTATCAAGTTGTATTCAATGAAGTTAAACCTCTAGGAACATTCATTCATCATACATGGCACATGTAATATATGCAACACTTCAAAAATCCAAAACTTCCACATTTTCACATAAATTAGGGCAAAATTCAGATTTAGAGAACAAAAATCCCATATATTATTCATGTGACAAGATAAAGGTAAAGAATAGACATGAAATAGAGCACTTACATGTACAATGAGTATATCCAATCATCAAATCAAGACAAATTTGAAGCTCCAAAACCAAGAGAATAGTATCCAAACATCAAAATTCATCCATGAAACCAAAATCGTCCTCCAAAAGGGAATGTGAAATTCTCCAAAGAGCTACTAATCCAAACATGTGATAATGAGAGTAATGAATGAGCCTATCATCAATTTATATCCTATCTAAAGAGTTCAATTTGCCTAATTAGGCCTAATTAAGCCCCAAATAATAAAATAATGTGCAACAATAACATCCCTTGGTGACGTAGCTCAATAATACAAAATAAGCCTCTCAAGTGGGCAAAACAGTAAGCATAATCAGTCGTTGGGCCATTGAAAAGGCCTAGTGGAGTCCAAAGTGTGCCAAATTGAGAGAATAGGCTCCAAACACATTGATCAAGGGGTTGGCCCCTTGATATCCAAGCAAGTCACATGTGGTGTCCCCAAGTGGGTGTGTGGGCACAATGACATCCTCATGGGTCTTCAGGTGGATTGATAATGCCAGTAAACCATCTGTATAAGCCTTCCCTTTGTCTCCTGCGGTGAGACACATCCTCATCTGGACCTTGGAACCTCTGCCAAGTGTGTGGTACAAGTGTGAAGCCGACCAGGCATGGTGATCCAGATGTATCATCCTCATCCAAAAGGTGGAACATGGGCAATCACTGAATGGTGCTGGGGATCCATTAAATGCTCTCTGCTATGGTGGAGGCCCATGGCTCTCTACGCTCACCCTACAAGTGCCAATGTGACCTTCTGGAGGGCTTGGGCCCCGTATAGGGAGACCAAACCCCAAATGGAGACCCATCTGCAATCCTGCATAAGTTCCAATGCATCCCCTTTTCCTTCTAGTACAACAAATCATTAGAGTAATCGAGTAAAAAATCTTACAAATCATGGAATCAAATGGGAACTTCATGGTGGCATGCCCTTCCGTAGTGGGCTTTAGCATGTACAAGTGTCTCCAGGCTCAATAAGGGGGTTAATCAAGGACCCTATTAGGTGGTTTCTACCTCTAAACGGAGTGACATGTTCATGGTACATCCATGAAGTGGTAGGTGGCATGTGATATAATGATGGAATGAAGTGGGGATCAGGGGAAGGCTCCAAGCCATAGGCTGTGGTACAAGGCTAGATATAATAGGGGAAGTCCACACTTGGGTATATGAGTGTAGGAGAGAGCAATCGTGGCACATAAGTTACCCTGACCTTTTTTTTTCCACCCTTCATATGCCTTTTGCCTTTGATTGATTTTTCTTCATAGCTGCTTGGGGCTCTAGGGGATGAGAGCATGATGTGTAGGATACAACAGTAGATACCCCCTTTAAGGTGGGGCAGTTCATTTCCCACCAGGGGTTGGGACAATCATGGGTTCCTCAATGTGGAGGAGGCTCATCTAGGGCCCATAGGAACCAGGGTGATGGCCATAGATAAGGGGTAGAGCTCATGTTTGGCTTTTGCCCACGTGCTAAATTTGTATGTTGCGGCCATCTTTTGCATTTTGTGGTACTTTTCTTGTTGAGAGGCCAAATTACGTTTTTTCTTTTCCTTTTAGCTGCATCAACCTTCGGGGCTTCGTTCCAGGCCCGAACCAAGGTGTGGATAAGGGAGGGAGAGGCTAACCTCTTGTGAATCCAGTGGACACATGTGGACCCGGATGGGAAAAGTGATAAATGGGGTTAAAATGAGTGGAGGGGAGTGATGTATATGATGTCGGGAAGCGGGACCAGGCAACCAAAATCGAGATTTCCGATGTAGTTCCAGCCCTAAAGCTAATAACCAGTAAAGGAGATCCCACAGGATTAGGATACAAGGCTAAGCACCTGATCAGACAGAGGAGACAAGAGTACAGACCTAGCCAACTCTTTTCGCCGAATTCCCCCACCAATCCATGCCCAAAAAGTGTCCATGATAAGTAAACAAAATTACTCAATTATACCAATGAAAAGCCATACCTTTGGTGTCGGGAGGCCCACCTTCAAACATACGATCATAACAAATGGGTGAGGGACCACATGGCTGGCTCAGGTGGCGAAGATAGTGGCACATGGAGCTATCTGGTGGCTACAAGGGGCTGTTGGCTTTCGGTCGAGGGCCATCTAGGAGAAAAATTTTCTCCTATGGATACCACCCATGGGTGGTGGGTAACAGGTCCAACTTGTGCTGAGTGGAGACAGACAGATTCAGAGAAGGGAAGTATGGTGAGGAGGGTGTTGATTGATGAAGGTTGGTGGAGCAAGATTGATTTCTTGGTCAAGTTCAAATTACTTGCATTTGATCTTCTCCGAGATGCAGACACAAAGAAACTTTCCTAGGAGAGGTTTCTGATGGCATGGATACCATGGTTGAAAAAAATGTGGAAATTATTACACAAGAGGCTCCCACTCTTCTTTTTGTGGATTTTGATTTTGCTGAACAAGTGAGGTCCATTATTATTACTAGGTGGAATAGCTTCAACACTCCATTACACACTTTGGCACATGCTTTGAATCCAAAATTTTATGATGAAGAATTCATTGTTGAAAGCAATGGGAAGAGGAAGGGTCCACACAAGGACAAGGAGGTGGCCAATGGAGTGAAGAAAGCCTTTCAGAGGCTGTTTCCAACTTCTTTACAAACTGATATAAGGCAAGAATTTACATGTTTTGTTGTTGGATTAGAGGATTTTGCAGGCATATCAATTTTGGATGAGAGGAGACCAATGGACCCAGTTAAGTGGTGGACTTGTCATGGGGCAAGTGGTGTTCATTTGCAAAGTCTTTCCACTTGTATTCTATCATAAGTGGCAAACTCTTCATCAACAAAACAGAATTAGAGAACCTATAGTTTCATTCATAGTGTGAAGCGCAACAGGTTGGGATCACAAAAGGCAGAGGACCTTGTATATGTTCAGTCAAACCTACGGCTTGTGTCTTGTAGGAGTGAATAATATACAAGTGGACCTCATAAATATTGGGATGTGGATGCAAAATGTCCAAATTTAGAGCTCTCTCATTTTGCTCTTGATATTTGTGCCAATGGTGATGCAAGTGCAAGTGGAAGTACTAGTAGAGTTGCCTCTTCTGCTGAACAAGCATCTTGTTCTATCTTTGTTGATGAGGATGAAGAGTTTTAGTAGTAATGATATATTGATGTAGCCATAATTGTCTTTAGCTCATGTTTTATTTTAGTTTTAGCACATATAGCTCACATATAAAGGCTGATTTTGGAGTGTTCGATGTAAAACTGACTTTATAAAGGCTAAGTTTGGATATTTGCATCATGCAATCATTTGTTGGAGTTAATATAAATTTGGATTTCCTTCTAAAATGTCATTTATATGTCTCATTCTTTCTTTTCTTGCAAAATAATGAGTTATTTAATATTGACTCATATATATATATATATATACAGAACTGAGTTTCGATAATGTGTTCCAAAAGAATTTTAATATATATATATATGATGTTTCGGCCGATGTTTCCATTTTCTGGGGGTCGCGTTTCGGGCTGTCCCCATTTTAGAAACTTGTTCCAAAAGAATTTTAATATATATATGATGTTTCGGCCGATGTTTCCATTTTTTGGGGGTTGCGTTTCGGGCCGTCCCCGTTTCGGAAACTTCTAGATGTTTCGGCATTTCATGCAACTTGAACTTAGGATCAAGGTTACCTGCAACAAAAGTGATAATTGAGTTGCCTTTGCAACAAAATTCATCATCCAGATCAACACTTGAGAGAGACATAAGACGGGCGTCATAAAAAATTTCAGTCTTGATTCAATCATGGGATAATGTTGGCTCCTTTATATTTAGGTCGACCTTCTCCAATGAGATTCGACCTCTTATATATATAGGAATCATCAAGTTGACTTAAAGACATCCTTCGAGCAGCCTTATTTTATTAATAGTTAGACTTGAAGGCTCAATATCCTTTCATTAGATATATTTCGGAAAAAAAAAGTTCCTCATACAAAGGGTTGGCTATTGATCATTGTATGATAGAGATAAGACACATAAAGATATATAGAAGGAGCCTCAGTCCTTCCTATTTCATAAAGATCGATGAACCTTTGCATTTAAGGAGTCTACTGTCTTAGTCATATATGAAGAAGCTTCCAGACTTGTTCAATTCTTAAAATGCAATGTCATACCAAATAAAAGGCAATGATTGAAGGAATATGCCAGTCGGCTTCTGCATATATGAAATTCATGTCATATATATATAACAAACCTAAATGGTGGCCCAAAACTTCACATCAGGAGCTCCAAAACTTACATTTCTGAAATGTCTTTAGATCTCTTCATAACACAAAGATATGACACAACGTAGCTTCAAGGCTTTAAATAGTAATCCATTAGTTGATGCAGGGTCTTTTATAGTGGCATATCTGACCTATAGAGGAGATAGACATATAGAGGAGATAGGCACATTAGCAAACATAATTCTCGTGTCTACTAACCACTTGATCTAGTTTCACCATTTCCCTTATCTTTAGGTCACATTTGCAAAACTTGATCCAGACTTTGCTTTCAAACCCTAGGTACAGATATCATGGGATATCAAATAGTTTCAAATTATAAAGGAGGGCTTCCTGGATTCAGTGTACCAGCGTTTTGCAGCATTATCATGTTTTAACCAAGAATTGCCTTAGGTGACAGAACTTTGGACACAATATATCCTTCAAAGCCCAATAAGTTATAACGGAGACTAGGAGACAATTGAACCTTTTAGGCTTCTATTTCTGACTTCTGAATGCGATTTCTTCCTCATATTCATGCTGTCAGAATTGAATCATGATGACATGGGCAAGGCTTCAACAGTCCTTCACTTCTTTATTTCATAGAGAAGTATTGCTGCCATTACATTGATCATTTCCTTCTCTGGTTGTCAAATAATTAAAACTACTGGACTTTCCTAAGTCACCTAAATATTGCAGAGATCATACAGTTATGGAGAGGTATGTGACCTTCTGATCTCATTAGAATTGGACTTGGCTTTGACAAATTCAAACTCCTTTTAGTTGTCATAGATAAAAATAATAGTACCCTTGCAACTAAGGTGATATAGAGATGACTCGAATGCAAGGAGACTCAGATACCTGTCAAACCTTGGATGTCATCCCTAATTCAAATCACAGAGATAATGTAAATTACACTTGGATTGCAGACGTACTTCCAAATATGATCTATCTGAGGTAGCTCAAAATTTTCTGCAACTCGGATAATGGATAGTTCCTTCTCGGAGATATGCAAAGAAGCTTCCACAGGCTCGGTCCTATAGAGGTATCAAGATCGGATGCACAGGGATAAGATATTTCAAGTTCACAAGCCTTCGGTCTGCAATAAACTAGATATCTCAGTCCTGTAAGAGGGTAGGTGACTTAACCTTTTATTCGGCCTGGAGCACAGAGATAATTCTGGCCTCACCACAGAGACAGATCTTTCAGAAGGTCGACCAAGGTTGCAAACATCGCGATTTAATCGCGATTTTTTCGACAAAACGATTAAATCGGTGATGTTTTGCACGATTTTTTGAAAAAAATCGCTAATCGGGAAAAAATCGCGATTTTTTGGTAAAAATCGTGGGCCCATCAAACAACAACCCTAAAAGTTCAAAAATCGATTTTTTTTTTTGTCATTTTTGCAGCCCTCTCATTTTCCTGACACACCCTGTTGGCAGTTAATGGTAATGTTAAATTCCTAAATTAAAAGGATATCCTTTTACTTAAATTTTTAACATTACCATGAAATGACTCAGGATGTTTAAGAGTGGTTTCGACCTCATTGGATTTCATATGGAGAAACTAGAATTTTAGATTTCACTCAAAATTCAGCAGACTTAATGGTTTTCAGGGTTTCATGGTTTAGGGATTTGCATTATTTCCATTTGATTCTATTATGTGTAAGGGTATGAGATTGGCATTTGATCAAGAGTATGAAGTCCTTTAAGAACCTTGATGTTGGTGGCATTGATTTTTGAACTTTGTTGATGTTGGTGGTATTGATTGTTGAACTCCCCTACCATGGCCTTAACAAGAATGTACCCTTCACTCAAAGGAAAACAACTGGTTAGGCATGTTAATCTTTTTCTACCACATTTTAAGGTTGAGGAGATGAACCCTTCACTCAAACCAAAATCATTGGTTAGGCATGTTAAACTTTTTCAATTTCTATCATGTTATAAGGTTGAGCAATCCAAGTCTTAAGACTTTGAGCTAGATGATGTTTATGTATCTCTTGTTGATGATCCCATTTCTAGTAGCGATGAATCAATGATGAGTTTCATGAGGAGGAGGAGGAGGAGCAACAACAAGAGGAGGAGGTGACACCACCTACCCCTGCTACCGGTAGAGGACGCGGTCTGCCTCCTTTAGCCCCCGGTGCTTCAGGATCTGGAGCACAACAGAGTTCATTGCCAGCCCCGCCAGCTTCTTCGTCTAGAGGGAAAGCTGTTATATTTTCTCGCAAGAGGGGCAAAGAAAATCAATAGTATAGTTTATTTGGTGCATTCCTTTGTATATAACATTATGACTCATGATATGAGATACATTATTATATTTTTTGTTGATATTTTGAGGTTGAGTTGAGACTCAGGACTTAGTATTCAGGGCATGATTCACTATTATGTGTGATGTAGCACTAGACATGATATTACATGTCTTATATATTAGTTTTTTTTTCATATTTATGTGTCAATGCATTTATTTTATGTTGTGGGTGCTTTAGATATTAAAAAAATTGAAAAAAAATGAATATTTTTGTATGTGCCGATTTTTTTCCCGATTTTTACCGAATTTTTCCCGATTTTTACGATTTTTTCCGATTTTTTCCCCTCGCCGATTTAATCCCAATCGCGATGTTTGCAACTTTGGGTCGAACTTCAAACTTGATCAGACTCAGAACTTTGGAGGCTTGGCAAGGAACAGATGTTCTGATCTCTGCCTTTGAAACAAAGTCTTCTTTTGCCCTTAATTCTTCGCACAGGAGGAACCACATAACTTTCAGAAAAGAGATGTTACACACACAATTTCAAAAAGATAATGCCACAGATATTTGCATGGAGAGCCATAGGAGGCTCACAGGAATGGTCGCATAACAAAAAATATTCGCATGAAATGTTAAAAAGGTGCTACATAAAAGCTTGCATACCTCATAGAATATTTGGTCTTTTACCTCAAGATTCAATCACAGGTTCAGACCTCTAGAGTCGGTCTATCTCACTTTATTCGAATGCCCAAACCTGGCCATAAATTTGCCCCATCCTTCCCTTCAAATTGCTCTTCAATGCCTCCCCAACTTTGATACCATGTTGATTTTACTAGGGCAATGCTAGAACAATTTTCTTATACATATAATCAACTTCAAACAATCATTATTAGCATTAACATTTTACATCATCAAGCAGTTATAAGAAAATTCAGTCATAAGCATGAAAGAGCAGTAGTTAATCACAGTAGAAACAAAAGTAATAACCAAGAAGCCATGAGACAAGAGACACAAAAATTAGGCCCGAGGCTAAGGCAAAACCCACAAGGGGAAAACCCAGAAAATTTCCTTATGAGAGAGGAAGAGAGAGTTCATAGTTCAACAATACATCAGAAACATAATCAAGAGAATAGCCAAACCAATACCCACGAACAAGATGAAATCCCAAAAACCTCCTCTTGAAATTTCAGAACTCATTTCTCCTTCTGAAATTTGTTGGATTAGAGATAGACAGGACAAATTTGATGTGTGCAAATGAGGAGAGGTTCCTATATATAGCCTTTTAAAGGAGGTCAAATGGGTACCTTTTGGGGCTTAACTGACTTGAAATAATTGTGAGGCTGACTTTGAAATATTTCGAGGGAAATTATAAATTCAAATTATTAAATTCTTCACACGATGAAAATATCTACCATGGCTACAATTTTCAACAAACTATACAAATCTTACGAACCATAGAGAGACAACCTTGATACCCTCGGCCTTGAAGTAGTCTCAGATGTCAATAATCTAGGATCAGGTTACAGATCTCGAACCTCCTGAAGTAGCCTCAGAGTCAGACTAGGAGCAGACTATTTCGGACTTTCCACAGAGTCTTGGAACTTCAAACTTCTATTTGGACCACAAAAGAAATAGGATCTTAAAACTAGCTCTGATACCATGTTGAAATTCATTTGCAAATTATAATTTCAGATCATGATAATTACTTGTGACTGTTATCTATGTTTCTTTTTAGCTTTTACTTCATTTACTTATGTCATCAAGCAATTATACATTCAAAGATATAAATAAAGTGCATAAGAGACAAGAGACAACAGAGATTAGGCCAGAGGTCAGGGCAAAACCCGCAAGGGGAAAAACTAACAATCCTTTCCTTATAGATTCTTCGTCAACAAGAGAAATCCAAGTCAAACTAACCACTGATCTAAATGCCAAGTCAACCCTCCAAACTCTGGCATGTTTTGTTCGTAAGATAGTTAACTAATCTGCTCCTTGCTTGTTCTTTAGAGGCCTCGTCTAACAAATATGATGGCCTTCCTGTAGCTCACATTACACATAGATAGTAGCTCACATCACAAAGAAACTTGTGTCTTCCTGTAGCTCACATCACACAGAGAATGGTGTCTTCTTGTAGCTCGCATTACAGAGATAATGGTGTCTTCCTGTAGCTTGCATCACAGAGATGATAATGTCTTCCTGTGGCTCGCATCACAAAGATGATATGTCTCATGTAACTCGTATTCATAGAGATAGAAGGTGCCACCAAAAACCCATTTTATGTGGCACAAATTCCATGCCACAAACCCAAATTGCTTTTTACAGAAGATACTTGAATTGGATGCCAAATGGTGGAGGATATGTGCTAAAATATAGTTTTTCATTTATGTGAAGAGACACGTCCTTTGGGTAGGCCAACTTGGCGAGTTGGAAGGACAAATGACAATTACAAAAAATCAAATATTCTTCCTTTTAGAAGGGTCATGAAGAACATGCCCTTTTACATTTTTTTTTGGACCAAAACAAGGCATGAAGAACATGTTAGAAAATAATAATAATTTTTCTTCTTTTGTTTTTACATAAAATACATATTGATACAATGACAATTATGAAGACCATGTTGTTTTTCCACGATCCTGGGGTCAACGATAGAATCTTAAATCGCTGACGCTATCAAACCAAGAATCACAATGAAGATACTTTGCACAACAAAATATAAACTGCAGTAAATCTACTAGTGCACAAAATATACATAACATTTTACAAAATTTTATACAATAACCCAAATTCGTTATATTAATCAACCTGAATAAAACAACAGTCTAGGGCTCTGGTACCATGGATAATGGCCCTCATACATCCACTGATACAAGATACAAAACTGGGGCTTGGTGTCAATCCATCGACAACCAATCTACCCTCAACAAGATACTCTGACCATCTGGATGATGTAGTTGACTTCACAACTCCCATCAGTGATAACCTGTACCTGCCATGTCTTTCGGCTCCCGATCTGCAGCACTGCCTCTATCAACGATCCAAGTCCATTTGGACATTGAACCTGGGCTATCCAATCTGCTCACTAGTTGTTCATTAGTCGATCAAGGGCACAACACAACGAGACTCCCATTGAGTTGTTCCCAACTCTGTTTGTGAACAATTGACAACTGCCCACTGCTGCTCCTCAGATACTTAGGGACTTCAATCCACTATAGTATTCCTGCGCTGCTCCAATGAAGACTAACATAAGGCATGGAGGGCTGCCACCTATCATTGCAAGATGTCTATCTCCCACAATGAACATGCGCTAGGAGGACTGCCCATCTTCTACTATAGATGTCCTTCTCCACATGACAAGTCTAGGGCTGCACAACTGCTCCTTTAGTTGATCAAACCTTGAGCTCAACAACTGCCACTCTAGCAACCACCTAAGTCCATGAAGATGGTGCGCACTAGGCTCCAACTTGGGCACTATCACGTAACCCTCCAACATACCATAAATGCCCAATCCACTGTCCACACTTGGTCCACTCTCACACTTCCCTCCAACAGACCATGAGTGACCAATCCTTGTTGTAGCATCTGCTCTTGGTTAGGGCTTCCAACCACCTATGAAGCCCTTCCTCTTGGCTGCCAACAAACTTCACCAACAATCCTCTTCTAGGACACCCATCCACCTGCAAATCACATCAACAAGAAAGCACAACCTCCAACACTCTGTTGGTTTTCTCTTGTCCTTGGGATCTGTGCTACCTAAGCTCTGGTTAGGGCCGAAGTCACAATGCTACAACACCTAAGAACTACTCCAATCACTGTGTTTTCCCTTCCAACTGTCTGCCCTTCATTGCTGTCCCATTTTAGGCTTCCTCCACACAACGTTTTGCCTTGGAATTCTTCTCAAAGCACCCTACAACCTGCGGCCAAGCTACAGCAAGAAGTCTGCCCACTGTCAAGGGTTAACACCCTTTGTTTAGGCTATGGTGGCTACTTAGAGGCTGCGGCTAGGTGATAGGTGCCTTACTCGGCCTCTCGGCCCTTCAACAAGTCTCTATATATGTTGTTGTAGCTACAACCCGCCTGCGGCCCAAAACAGAAGTCCAATGCACAATATAACAAGCACATAATTAGCCCTTACCTCTCCTCAAGCTTGCGGTCTAGCCCTGTAAGAAGTTCGCACCCTAAAACAAAGAGAAAACTCCTCCCAAACTCGTCCTTCTTGCTCCACGCTAGCCTCAGATTTTCGCTGTAAATTTCAGAGATATTTTCTTGATGAGATTGCTCTTAGGATGTGTCTAAATGACCTCCAAACAACTCTCATTTATACATGTCTCATATGCAACATCTAGCCCACTCTTGGGCTCTCTAACAACAAGGTCGACTTGTATTATGGTGGACAAACCCACATCTAAACTTCAAAAATTCATTTCTCTTCAACTACAACTTAGAATCGGATGATTTTCGATGCATCAGATTCGTCTCGACGTGTACTATCATCCTAATCCATCACAAGTCGAATTATCGCCATAGATCCATTCCCACATGCTTGGGTGCAAAGCCCACAAGCTTGGGTTTCACACGCACAAGTGCTTTTGTGGTGCTCTAACCTCCAAACCTCGAACCCTAGGGCTTGGAGTACCTCCCATGCTACAAATATCAACACTCCCTCTTAGCGAGGGAGGTACTTTCAACACTAGGGAAGTCTCCATCATCATCATCTCAGAGAACACTAGCCTATTTGGCGTCCATCACTGCAACATACTTTGTAGAATGAACCCTGCAATCTCATTAGTGTCTCTACCTCATCACATCTGAACCTGAAGATCCCAAACCTCCATAGGGATGCTCCCTTTGAGGCTAGACTTCCTCTGAGCCTAAACGATCTCCACTGGCTTAGTCTTTCAAGCACTCATCCTCCTGGATCAAATACCAATCATGCAAATTCGTCCAATCTCGGATATGCAACATCACGAGCCGATGAAGACTCTAGCCTGCCAATCTGTAGTCCATCACATGAAGCCATCTCGATCATGCTGATCTCATCCATGCGAAAGAAATCCTTGAGCTGTCCCAACTATCCTTGACAAGTCATGGTAAGTCCACGATCAACAACCTATACTACAACAAACTATTGTTCACTAGGCTCTCCACCAATCCACTAGAACTCCCAAACAATCTTGCTGCTAAGCCATTCAAGACCACATCTCCATGTCTTCAGCTGAACCCTCTGCTCCATGATCTATACAATCCCAACTCCCTCTTGTTGAGAAATCAATGCTAGTAGAATTAGGGTATTAATCCTCTTTCTTGATAAATTACTTGTGAATTATGTTGGCTTCTTTAACTTTTTTATTAGATTATCTTTCATCAAGCAATTACCAAATTATATGTGTGTGAAGATCACAAGAACAAGAGACACAAGTTATAGGAACTCAGCCAGGGCCAAGGTTATTTGGGAGCGGGAGTAGGAGCACCATTTTCAGAAGCTCCCGGTTTGGGAGTGTTTTGGGGAGCATTTTTTTATAATATATATATTTTTATATTTTGATGCATATGTGTCAACAAAAGCATGTAGAATGATGAATTAGACATAAAAAACATAAAAACATAGATTGAACCATATAACATCAATCATCTAGAAGTTATAATCTTCTAATCTAGAAGATTATGTTTCTAATCTAGAAGTTAGAAACATTCAACATATTGACTCTTGAGTCTCATGATTCATCAATCTTAAAGTTTCAAGCTTTCAAAATTCAATATATAACATTTATCATCATCGATTAATTGATCACCATAGTTGTACTTGTAAGCTAAGTATAACATTTACAAAAAAGAATATTTAACATGAAATGAAATGTTATAAAATGAAACGAAATGAAACAACTTTCAAATTTCATGAAGCATCATATTCATAATTCATAATGAGTTATAAACTTATAACTGCCAACTTCAAAGTTTCAAACTTCAAACTTAAATTGTCATATATTGTTTACAAAAAATATCAAATTAAATATGAAATAGTCAAGTTTCAACAGTTATAAAAAGTTAAAAACTACTAGAAACTAGAAAAAACTAGTGAATCTATTTTATCTATTGTTTGCCCTCTTGCCACGAGAAATGTCTAATTTTTGAAATTTGAGCAGATTGTGGTAATGGTAGTCTTCTAAGGCTTGGCCTTAATGCTTGTTGACATTGTCTTCCCTTAGAAAATATAATTAAAAAATGTGAATAATTTCTCTAGAAATGTTAAAGGGTATTTGTAAAGATGTAAGAATGAAGAATAATTTCTCTAGAAACGTTGAAGGGTATTTGTAAAGATGTAAGAATGAAGAGAAGATACTTTATGTCAGACAACCACTTAAAGATAATGATCCAATAAAATATTTACACAAATTCCCAAGATGTAACCTAGAAGAAAATGAAAAAGCCCTAACCTATGGTGTCTTGGATGAAATAATGTGAAAATTGTCAACCATAGAAATCTAGATGGTTGTAAAGATTTAAAAATCTTAAAAACGATGGCGTATTAATAAACACTGAACACATATTGAGAAAATCACATGATACATCTAGTTTTTGGAACACATCTAACAGTTTATCATCTTAAAAGATACGGTAAGATATTGTAATGTTGGGGTCACATTAGGCAACTTAAACTGGGGCTTTGATTTTGATATCATTGTGCAAAAAGCCACATGCTTTTTTATGTGATGGCCGCTTAAGAAAAAAAATGGGATCTTGCCTAATAAAATATAATAGAGTTAAAATCTTAGAGCTGTAAGTGAGTCCCCAGGGGGAGAATGGGATCTGCACTTTAGTTGAATGCTTAGGTATTCGTCATGTCCAACAGGTGGAGAACACATAGAATGTGTTGCTAAGGAATAAATTAATTTATTTTAAGGAAATGGGAAATTCAACCTAGAAGGCATATCATTAATTATCCGAAGTTTAAGCAATTGCATTTTCATCAACTTGTTACCCACTTTGCCATTAAGGTCGAAAAATCTCTAAGAAACAGTGGATGGGAAAATACACAAGCCCCCATCTCATGCAAGCAATATGGCCATGACCTAAAAGGGTAGAGGCATTCATGAAACATCAACAAATATTTCGGTCATCCATCACTGTCTCCAATAAGATGGCATATCTTGATTGCAAAGGACTGCCAACTTGGTTTGAATGTAAGAAAGGAGTAGGTGTAAGGCATTAACTATAGTACAAAGAATGATTTCATAATATTTAGGCCCTTTTTACAATGGAGAGAAATTGTTGTTGAATTAAATACTGAGTTTCAAAGGGTCATATATTCTGCTTATAATAACTACAACACAATGAGTCTTAAATATAAGATTTTGTTTTTATTCCTTAATGAAAATCAGCCTTTACTCATATCTTGGCAGTTGATCCTTACATAAAAGGAATATGATGTATGCTTTTCAACTAGTTTGAACATGTTAAAATTGGACAACTAGGTCCAAACTCCATGTTGTGATGCTCAGATGAAGATACTGATATTTTTATTGGATTCCTCTTTCGGAGAGGTGTAAGATCCATATAAAATTTATCTAAATCCGATGAGCAGAACATTTATTTTGAATTTATTATTTATAATAAATTATATGTGCAAGTCGGCCTTAAGGTTTTACACCCCCAGCAGATGTGTCACACACCTCAATGATGTATATAAATACAGTCAAAGTTGGAGAGCATTTCACACTCACTCATCACACATCTTCTTCTCTTCTTTGATTTAGTACGAGCTCCTTGGAGGACAAATTCAGCTCACACGTGGGAAAAAGGACGAGTTTGTACAGCCAAGAAGAAGGACGCAGATTGCTGCAGCTAGGGTTTCCAAGGAAGTTTGACCAGCGTTGACTTTGGTCAACGCATGGTCCAAAGAGGCTGAAATTTATTGGAGACTTCGATTTTGGGAGGCCGTACACATTAGCACAAGAACCGAGGTCAAAAGGTTGACCGAAGTTGGAGCTACGTTGACTTTTATGTTGTTGCCCTGCGTTGACTTTTCTGGACATTGTTGACTTTTCTGGAGTTGACTTGTGTTGACTTGGTGATTGATTTGAGGATTGTTGTGACACATTCTAGGTTGGCTGATCAAGGAGACTTTGCTGGTTGAAGCATCCTGTTGACCGCCGTAATGCACCATCACATTTTTCCTGTTTCTGGTTTGTCTTCCATAGATCCACTGGTATGTTCTATCAGCATTTTACTTAACTGTTTGGGTGATTGCTGTAATAACAGTAAAGTTGCATCAAGCATAGAACATCTACAAAAATTTACATGGTATCAAAGCTGAGGTGAAGGCAAGCCCTAACTTTAGCAATCACCATCTAAGAAAATGGGTTCCACAAGTTATGAATTCAAGGAGAATGACAAGCTGACTGGAAGGGATGACTTCCATGCTTGGAAGATGATATTAGATCTCAAATTGGAAGACCATGATCTCATGGACCATGTACTGGGTAAGATACAAGAACCTCCATCCAATGCTACTGCTGCTGCTAAAACCAAGTATAAGAAGGGGGAGATCAAAGCAAAGTTGATGATCAGGGAATCCATTCATAAAAGCCTGGTGGCCTACATCTCTGAGTTGGGTACATCTAAAGAGATGTATGATAAATTGATCCTAATGTTCAAGGTAAACAATGTAAACCAAGTGTTATTCTTCAAGAATCAATTGAAGAATCTAAAGAAAGGCAGGGATGAGTCTATCCAAACATACTTTTTGAAATTGACCTAAATTAGGAACAATCTGCTAGCTATTGGGGAGACAATAGCCGATCGTGAGATGGTACTCACTGCACTTGGAGGACTCCCATATGAATGGCAAGTATTCAACACTACCATTCTCAATAATAGTACAATTCCTAACTTTGACGAGCTACTGTCCAAATGCATGCAAGAAGAGACAAGAATGAAGGAATATGAAAATGACAGAAATGCTGCCTATGCTGCTCATTCTAGAAAGAAGAACTCTGGTGGTCCTAAGAACAAAGGAAGAGCTAGGGCCCAAGGAAAGAAGGGCAAGTGTTTCACTTGTCATAGGCCTGGTAACTATGCTAGAGAATGTCCTTTCAAGAAGGATTCTCCCGATAGTGATGACAACAACAACAACCGAAGGAATGGAAATCAAAGAAACAACAGGTCCAAAGGAAAGAGGAAGGCTTCCTCTGACGGAAACAATCAACCTTTCAAAAGGTCTATAAACTCCAGGTATGAGGAGTCAAATGTTGTTGATAAAAGAAATGAATACATTCTTGTATCTGCCCTCTCTGCTGCATCCCCACCCGACACTATGGATGTCTGGTTGATAGATAGTGGTGCCTCAAGACACATCACTGGGTTCAAGGAAGCACTCTCTAACATGGTTGAGAAGGATACTAATCTGGAAATTATCCTTGGAGATAATGCCACATATCCCGTGAGAGGGACAGGGACTGTGACCCTCCACTTGTCTCAAGGACAAGTGCTACATTTGCAGGATGTACTCTATGTACCAAAATTGAAGAAGAACATTGTGTCTATATCAGCGATTGAAGACAAAGGCTTCAATGTGGCATTCATTGATGGAAAAGTGTGCATGTGGAGAAGAACCTCAAGGAAGCTATCGTGATTGGTTTTAGAGTTGGAACACTCTACCAGGTTGAAGGAAGTCCACTAGGAGCTATGACATGTGATACTATGCGACAAACCGAACTATGGCACCGAAGGTTTGGACACCTTCATTACAAGGCCCTTCCCGAAGCAAGGAAGGTGGTGACAGGGATGCCCGACTTTGGAAATAATCATGAAGGTGTATGTAAGGGTTGTGCCGAAGGAAAGCATACAAGGGGACCTTTTCCCTCAAGTGCCACAAAGACATCTGATATTTTGCAACTGGTCCATTCTGATCTATCTGGTATGCTGCCTGTGACATCCCTGGGAGGATGTTCTTACTATATGACATTCACTGATGACTTCTCCCGCAAGACCTGGATTTACTTCTTGAAGAAGAAGGATGAGGCTTTCATGTGGTTCCGTACCTTCAAAGCCTTGGTGGAAAATATGATAGGAAAGAAGATCAAGATTTTGAGGACCGACAATGGCACTAAATATGAGTCAAATGAGTTCAAGGACTTTTGCAGAGAAGCTGGCATTAAGAGGGAGACTACTACTGCCTATACTCCTGAGCAGAATGGTGTTGCTGAACGCAAGAACAGGACTATTGTGGAAGCTGCCCGTGCCATGCTATGTGACCAGGGTCTACCGAAGTTTCTGTGGGGAGAAGCTGCAAACACTGCTGTATACATTCAAAACCAATGCCCTCATTCCGCTCTGGACTCCAAAACTCCCGAAGAGGTTTTCACTGGTAAGAAACCTGATGTCTCACATTTTAGAATTTTTGGATGTCCTGTTTATTTTCATGTGCCGAAAGAAAAGAGAAGTAAGCTGGATGCTTCTGGGAAGAAAGGAATGTTTGTGGGCTACAGTGAGACTTCTAAGGCCTATAGGGTCTATGTACCTGGTCAAAGGGAAGTAGAGATATGCCATGATGTCACTTTTGACGAAGATGCTTCCCTGAAGAAAGTAGTAGATCTTCCAAGATCTAAGGAAAATCATGAAGCAAGGCTTGGAAATCAAGAAGAACCGCAGGATGAGACAATGCCTGATGTTGAAGGACCAATGGACCCTATCGATCCATCTCCTTCACTGGGAAAGAGACCATCATGGCTCAGGGACACCCTCGAAGATGCTGAGGGACATGCTGCCCCAAGGGGGACATTCCGTGAAAGCAAGAAGCCGTGCAGATATCAAGGGTATCTGGCTGCCATGAGTACCATTGTACAATCTGAACCTGGATCTTTTGAGGAAGCCGTAAAGCATCAAGTTTGGAAGGATGCTATGCACGAAGAATATGAGTCCATAATGAAGAATGATGTCTGGGATGTGGTTCTAAGACCGAAGGACAAATCAGTTGTCATCGCAAAATGGCTCTACAAGATCAAACATGGATCTGATGGAAGTGCTGAAAAGTTCAAGGCAAGATTTGTTGCCCGTGGCTTCTCTCAAAAGGAAGGAGTAGATTATGATGACATATTTGCACCTGTGGCACGATATACCACCATTCGATCAATCATAGCCCTTCCTGCTACGCAAGGTTGGAGTCTTCATCAGATGGATGTCAAGACTGCCTTTCTGCATGGTACAATAAAAGAAGTGTATGTAGAACAACCTCTGGGATTTGAAGTTCAGGATTGGGACACTCATGTCTACAGGTTGAAGAAAGCCCTCTATGGGTTGAAGCAAGCACCCAGAGCTTGGTACGAGAGGATGGATAGCTACTTGATGAAGCTGGGCTTCACCCGAAGTAATGCTGATCCGAACCTTTACTTCAAGGTTGTCCAGGGGAAGCCTCTCATTCTAGTGCTGTATGTGGATGACCTCTTCCTGACATGTGCTGACCCTCTCATTCATCAATGTAAGGGGGAGCTCGCTGCTGAGTTCGAGATGAAGGACCTAGGACTGATGCACTACTTCCTAGGCCTGGAGGGCTGGCAGAGACCTGGAGAGATTTTCCTTTCTCAAGGAAAATACATTGTGAAACTTCTGGAAAGATTTGGTATGGTGGACTGCAAGACCGTGTCAACACCAATGGAACTCAACTTCAAGAACTTGAGTGGCAGCGCTGCTGGGCCTGTATTGGCCAATCCTACTGAGTATCGTCAACTCGTAGGGGCTCTGATGTTCTTAGTGAACACCCGTCCAGATATATGTTTTGCAGTGAACACTTTGAGTCAACAGATGGTTGAGCCTCATCACTTTCACTGGGTTGGTGCCAAGAATCTTCTGAGATATCTTTGGGGCACGATAAACCATGGGCTGAGATACACTGCCGGGAGTGTGACACTCCGTGGATATACTGATGCCGATTGGGCTGGCAGTGTGGTGGATCGTAAGAGCACATCGGATGCTGCTTCAATCTTGGTTCTGCTTCGATTTCATGGATGAGCAGGAAGCAAAAGTCGGTGGCTTTGAGCACTGCTGAGGTCGAATACATTGCAGCGAGTATGGCCTGTTGTGAAGCAGTTTGGTTGCGAAAGCTCTTTAGTGAGCTGTTTGGACATATGCTAGATACCACCGTGATACTCTGTGATAATCAGAGTGGGATTCGCATGACTGAGAATCCTGTGTTCCACGACCAATCCAAGCATATTGATATCAGGTACCACTTTATCCGAGATATGGTACAACGAGGCGCCGTAAGGCTCGATCATATAGGAACTGATGAGCAGGTCGCGGATATTCTTACAAAGCCCCTGGGGAAGGTCAAGTTCCTAACCTTCCGTGAGAATCTTGGTATCGTGGAACGACCCTATGATGTGGGTCATGTTGGACGATGAGCTCTGGGAACTCTGGGGGGCTTTGGGGATAGCTTCTCGGAGCTATAAGCACTCACGGGGCTAGGCTTGCCGAACCTTGTGGTGCTTCTGCCCCACCGTTGTGATTTTGAGTTGGTTCACCTCTCATTTTTTCTGTGCCCCGTATGCATCCTACCCATTGAGTTCAGGGCTCATGGGAAGTACCTCTCATTTGGCCAATGAGGTGGGAAAAGCTAGAGACTAGTAGCAAATACTGATGGACGCATCAGAGATTGCCGTACTCTCTATCTAGGATGGCACTGTCCAACCACTTGATCTGGGATCAAGTATAGTGAGGTTTCGGACCTCCGCCTGACTTCAGGTCAGATGAACCAACTTCGGGTTGGTTGGAGACTCTTTGTGAGTCTGATAGAGGTTTCGGACCTCTGGGCTGAATTTGTCAGCCAGGGGATGATGTCTTTGTGACTGACCCACTTCTGTTCTGAAATAAAGAGGCTAGCAAAGCAAGTTACGGCGGGATGACGCATGATGTTTGATTGCACCGATGGATGGAGTTCTCCCTAGTTGAGAGGGAGTGTTAAAATTGGACAACTAGGTCCAAACTCCATGTTGTGATGCTCAGATGAAGATACCGATATTTTTATTGGATTCCTCTTTCGGAGAGGTGTAAGATCCATATAAAATTTATCTTAATCTGATGAGCAGAACATTTATTTTGAATTTATTATTTATAATAAATTATATGTGCAGGTCGGCCTTAAGGTTTTACACCCCCAGCAGATGTGTCACACACCTCAATGACGTATATAAATACAGTCAAAGTTGGAGAGCATTTCACACTCACTCATCACACATCTTCTTCTCTTCTCTGATTTAGTACGAGCTCCTTGGAGGACGAATTCAGCTCACACGTGGGAAAAAGGATGAGTTTGTACAGCCAAGAAGAAGGACGCAGATTGCTGCAGCTAGGGTTTCCTAGGAAGTTTGACCAGCGTTGACTTTGGTCAACGCATGGTCCAAAGAGGTTGAAATTTATTGGAGACTTCGATTTTGGGAGGCCGTACACATTGGCACAAGAACCGAGGTCAAAAGGTTGACCGAAGTTGGAGCTGCGTTGACTTTTATGTTGCTGCCCTGCTTTGACTTTTCTGGAGTTGACTTGAGTTGACTGGGTGACTGATTTGAGGATTGTTGTGACACATTCTGGGTTGGCTGATCAAGGAGACTTTGCTGGTTGAAGCATCCTGTTGACCGCCGTAACGCACCATCACATTTTTCCTGTTTCTGGTTTGTCTTCCATAGATCCACTGGTATGTTCTATCAACATTTTACTTAACTGTTTGGGTGATTGCTGTAATAAAAGTAAAGTTGCATCAAGCATAGAACATCTACAAAAATTTACAGAACAAAATCCATTCCACTTTATGGGAGGAAATTTTGTCTCAAGATTGTTAAAGGACGTACCTTTCCTGGGTTTACAATAAAATAATGGCCATTACCAAATGGAATTGGATCATAATATGTTAAATAATAGTTGATACACAAATTATATTGACAGTATAGTTAGGTTGGCAAATGGATGATTTAAGCAAATGGAGAGCAAGTAATTTCATTTAGGACCAAGTCTTTAAGAAAAAAAACGCTCCCGAAAATGCTCCCTTTCTAAAAAAAACGCTCCCTAAAACACTCCATCCCTAAAAAAAAGCGCTCCCTCCCTAAAACGCTCGCTAAGATGCTCCCTAAAACGCTCCCTGAAAACAGGGAGTGTTTTTCTCGGGAGCGTGCTTCCAAGCGCTCCCAAAACGCTCTCGCTCGGAGCGCGAATTGGGAGTGGGTTCGAGAGGGGGGAGAAGCTTCCCCGCAATGGCAAAACACAATCAAACCTCTTCCTTCAGTAGATTCATAAGACAAGACGAGATAATCCAAGACTCTTTGACCTAGACACAGACTTACTCCAACTACCAAGTCAACCCTTCCTTCCTCTTCTGATGATGACCTTCCAACAACAACTTCGACCTAGAACTCCGATCCTGCAGCAACAGAATTTCAACCTCCCAACAATAGAACATCGACTTAGTAGCAGAACTTTGACCAGCAGCAGAATCCATAATTTCGACCCCAACAGTAGCCTAGTAACTTCACACGAGTGAGAGAGAGAGATAGCCCAAAACTTCGATCTTGTCCTCCTCTGCAATCCTTCTTCTTCTTCCGCAACTTCGCACTTTTCTGCTTCTTCTTGTATATCCAACTTGTGTGAGTGATGCTCCAAGTGAATCGAACTGTGCTTCTATATATAGCCTCTTCTGTGGGTTGAATTTCCCTAATGTAGGCCGACCTTATCAGGTAAGGGTCGACTTGGTGAGGAGGTGACAAATGACTTATTTGACTTAATAATAATTCTTTTTACATGATACAAAAGCCCAAGAAGGGTCTCATAAAATGGACAATGACTCTAATGACTCCAGATAAAACCTAGAAGTCCTCAATGGGGACTTTGACCTAGAAAATGATGACCCAAGCATGAAACCCATGCTTTAATAAGTCATTTTAATAATAATAAAAATTTCTTTTTCTTTCTTTTGATAAATACATTTCATTATGACTCAAATACAATTATGAAGACTGAAACTAGTTACATTCTTCAACAATCCTTAACTAGGGAGGTATTCATAATCACATATATATACAAGTGCATGTAAGATCTCAAAACGCATGAACCATGAAGAGTTTAGGCACGCACGATGCCACAAACTAGATTCATGACCAGGGCAATCTATCCGGGTCGGACTAAGATGGACTAAAGCTTTCAACCTCTATAGGTACTATCAGGCTTACTTACTAGTCGTCAACCCAAGGATCTAGGTGCGTAATTCAAAGTTAGAGCTCTGTGACCAACACCACCCTCCCTACTTCGGGAACTGGACATCAACACACAATCGACCAGATGTCCTCCCAGGCTTTTTATATTACACAGGATGCCTCAACACTCCCGATTATTCAATCGGTAACATCATATCTCTTCCAAGCATCAACTTCAACACTTATCGTCAACAAAATCAGTAATATTAACCAAACCAAGCATGCTTCTAAGATATTCAAACTTCTTAATAAGAAGAGATTTTGTTAACACATCAACTACCCGTTTGTCAGTCGGGACATACTATAGCTTCGCGATCCCATCTTGTACCAAGCTTCTAATGTAGTGGTACTTCTTGTTGATATGCTTCGTCGTTGCATGGAACACATGATCTTCAAACATCTTGATGTTGCTTTGATTATCACAATTTATCACAGTAGGACTTTGAGGCTTCCCAAAGAAATCTAACAGAAGTTTCCTCAACCATACATCTTCCTTTCCTGTAGTGCTCCTTCCATCAACCTCACTGCCAGCCCAATCAAAATCTGTGAAACTTGTTAACTTGACTTTCTTGTTGTCTTACTTTAGGCAATGCTATATAGTACCACGTAGATATCTTAATATATGCTTGGCAGCTATCTAATGATCATGACGACGCTCCAACTGAAATTGACTAAGAATGTTTACAACAAAACATGTATCTGGTCTAGTATTTACTAGATACATTAGAAAACCCACTAACTTACGATAGCTAGTAGGATCTATGAGATTGGAGTCAGAGCTTGTTAATTTTGGGCAACTAGGTCCAAAACTCCATGTTGCATTGCTCATATGATGATGGTCATATTTTTGTTGGATTCCTCTTTCAGAGGTGCAAGATTGATCTAAAGATCATCTTGTTTGGATGAGAAGAACATATATTTTGAATTTATTTTCCACACATGTGCAAGGTTGGCTAGATTTGTAATGTAGGCTCACATGCCTAATAGATGTGTCATACACCCTCACTGATGGATATAAATTGGAGAGACTTGGAGGTCATTTTGCTCATCATCTCATCACACATCTCTCCTTGTGATATGATCGGTTTGATAGCTCCTCCTTTGGAGGCCTCTTCCCCTCACATGTGCGGAGCTGGAGTTGCTGTTTTCTGCGGATCTGTTTAGGGCTGATTTGCTGAAGTGTTGACCAACGTTGACTGTGGTCAACCCTTGTCCTTTTGACCTCAAACTCTTGCTGAAATTTTGATTTTTAGAGGCCGTACAACTGGGCACAAAAATCGAGGGAAAAGAGCTGTTTGACCGAAGCCCTAATCTGCTGCGTTGACTTTCTGTTGTTGTCCTGCGTTGACTTTTGGTTGACCAACATTGACTTGTGATGAGCTGTCTTTGATGGCTGTGGGTGTGACACTTGGAGGTTGGTTGATCTAAGAAAGACTTTGCTGGACGAAGCATCTTGTTGACTGCCGTAACACACACTATCCTATATCTTTGCTGGACAAGAAGAATTGTAAAATCTGATCTATATTATTGGCTTGTCTTTTGTTGATCTATTATTGTGTTCTATCAACATTTTTCTTTCATGTTTATGTGATTGCTACTTTGAATCGAGCCTGAGAAAGATTGAAGTAAATTTGCATTAGCATAGAACACCATGGCTATCTAAATTTAACATGGAATCAGAGCTGAGGTGAAGACAAAGTCCAAGCTAGTGTTTGAAGCAATCACTGAAGAAGGAATCCTATCAATGACAAATGGCATCCTCAACCTACAAGGGTTTCAAGGTTGATGATAAATTGACTGATAAGTTTGATTATCATGCATGGAAGATGTCCTTGGATTTGGTATTAGAAGATCAAGATGTCATGGACTATGTGCAGGGGAAGATTCCAGAGCCTCCATCAAATGCAGCCGCTGCCACAAAGACGAAGTATAGAAAAGGGGAAATCAAAGTGACGATGATTATCCAGGATTCTATTCATAAGCACTTGGTTGCTTACATTTTTGAGCTGAGCACATCTAAAGAGATGTATGATAAGCTGGTTAGCATGTTTAGGGCTAGCAATGCTAATCAAATACTTTTCTTCAAGAATCAATTGAAGAATATCAAGAAGGGCAAAGATGAATCCATTCAATCTTATTTTATGAGGCTCACTGAAATCAGGAATAACCTCCTAGCTATTGGGGAAGCAATAGTTGATAGAGAGATGGTTCTTATTGCGCTTGGAGGCCTTCCTCGTGATTGGTATGTATTCAATACTACTATTCTTAATAATAATGTGATTCTTGATTTTGATGAAATATTGATGAGATGCACTCAAGAGGAGACGAGAATGATGGAGAGATATTATCCCTCAAATGGAAATGGAGTTGACCTTACTTCCTTCGCCGCTCATGCAAAGAAGAAAAACAATGGTGGCCCGAGAAATCCAAACTATGGAAGAGCGGGGCCCAAAGGAAGGAAGGGAAGATGTTACACTTGTAACAAGTTTGTTCACTATGCAAGAGAGTACCCTAATAGAAGGGACTCTCCCAGGGATGATGACAACAACAACTCCAGGGGGAATGGCAATCAAAGGAACATCAGGTTCAAAGGAAAAAGGAAGGCTCCCTCTGATCGTAATGGAAATGGGCAACCTTTCAAGAGGTCAAGAAATTCCAAGTACGATGAGTCTAATGTTGTTGATAATAAGAGAAATGAATTTATTTTTGTATCTTCCCTCTCTGTTGCATCTCCTCCCGACACCCTAGATGTCTGGTTGATTGATAGTGGTGCTTCAAGGCACCTCACTGGTTATAAATAAACCCTCTCTGATTTGATTGAGAAGGATACTAATCTGGAAATTATCCTTGGAGATAATCCCACCTATCCCATGAAAGGGACAGGGACTGTGACCCTTCATCTATCTCAAGGTCAAGTCATCCATTTACAAGATGTGCTGTACGTACTTGATTTGAAGAAGAACCTTGTGTCTATTTCGGCAATGGAAGACAAAGGGTTCAAGGTGGCATTCATTGATGGAAAGGTACGTATCTGGAAGAAGAACTTCAAGGAAGCTCTTCCTATTGGTTTTAGAGTTGATACACTCTACTAGGTTAGAGGAAGTCCAATGGGGGCTATGTCATGTGATACAAATCGTCAAACAGAGTTATGGCACCGAAGCTTTGCACACCTTCATTACAAAGCCCTTCCCGAAGCAAGGAAGGTGGTGACTATGTTGAGAATTTGGAAGGCTGTAGGTTTATAAAATTCTCTTCTTGATAATTACTTGTGAACGTACTTATGTCTTCTCTTCTTTTAGTTAAGTTAATCTTTCATCAAGTCAATTATCAAAACACAAGACACAAAGGTTAGGCTCTTAGAGCCAGGGCAAAACCTCTCCCTCTTGGAGAGGAAAACCCACAAAGAATTCTTCTTATCGATCTTCAAATGACAAGTACCAAGACCCAGACTTAGACCCTAGACCTAGATTTGCTTTTAGAACTTTGATCTTCACCTTGTGTATGCTTGTATTTGAATAGCTTGAACTGTGGGAAGGTAAATCAAGGATTTACCTTCCTCACTATTACTGTTGCTTCTCCTTATGGTCACTATCTCAGCCTTTGCTAATTTGATCTTGATATCCCAGTCCTTAATTATGTATATCAACCACTTGCTATTACAAACTGTTATATCCGCAGACTGTCCTCTTCCTTCAATTACGCATACATAGGTTAACCTTGATTTGCATTTATTTGTTTCCCTAATTCTTTGTCTAGTCCGCACTTAGTTGCTGTGGTGCATCTGCAGATTTACCTGTGGTTGATCTGTCGAGGTGTCCGCACTATAACAATGTTGTTGCAAATCTGCACTTCAATATAGAAACAGATCCACACTTCAATATATAAATAGATCCGCACTTCAATATATATAAACACTGTTCTTGATTTAACCTTTTATCACTGTAAATTCTTCAGTATAATACGCACTTCACCTGGTGGATAATCCGCACTCTTATTTCAATTAGTCGTGGCACTTATTACGTTAAGATATCACCGAAATGTATATCTTTTAATGTAACTTGTCAAAGATCTGCACTAAAGCCTGTCCAAAATCTGCTTTAAACTCGTACTGTTATCCGCATTAAACTTGTCTCTTAGAATGACCCGCAGAACAGTGGTATTTTTAGAGACAGATTGTCTTGAGGCCGACCATACCTTTAGTTTGAAAACCGACTTATCTTGTTGTTGAAGGCCGACTTCAATATTGTGCTTATCTTCTAGCGTGTATTGAGAGCTGAATAAATCATCCTTCGATGATTTCTTTGGCAAGATCTTGGAGCATATACTAGACTAGATTCTTCATACACATATGACACTAAATTACATTTTTACCTAGAAGACAAAACCCTAGATAGACATCAAGAAGAAGTATATTTAACCTATAACAAAATCTTACAAAATACATTTGATTATCCTTGTCTTCTTCCTTACATAATTACATAGTCAATATGAAGACTGACCTAGTTACACTTTTCAACACTCCTTCTTAACTAGGGAGGTATTCATACAGGTACATGGTCACTTTCAAACTGAAGAATTTCATAAAAAGAATCGGATTGGTAATCGCATCTGTATAGAATCATATCAACCAGCATTGTCTTAGTGCAAGGCCTTGACTAACAACGCCATCTCTCAATGAGACAATGGGCTATAATGCTAGCGAGACACATGACTTATAGACACCTTCGTCATTGTCTCTCCATCGTACATACTCCACCCGGGTGTTCCCAAAGTATGACCTTCTTGGACTATTCTTCTCTTGGGTAGCTAGCCCTCAATGAATATCAGTCCCTGACTACACTTATCTTGAATGCCCTAACACATTCTCAAAGAGTATCGAATGCAAGATGATTACCCAATCGTCCATTCTGTCTTCCCAGGACTAGAATGATGTGTCTATCTCTCCCTCTCAACCAGGGAGGACCTATTCCACAAGGGAATGTACTCATTCCATACAAGGAATGTACCTAAGCTCATTCTTAGGAATTACCAAGTTTCTTCCAAGTAAGAAACTTATCATCAGGCTCCCTCTTAATCAGGGACATCTAGCAGCAATGGTGAGACACCCAACTGCTCATGAAGAATTCCTGTCCTCGATGTCATTGATTTCGATATTGAGGAATCTCCAACTTTTAGCTTCATAGGGCACATATCATCCATCACTTTCATCCTAAGTCATGTCAACTATCAGAAAGTGATTCGTCAAACTTTCTTATCTGGTCCACTGTTATGCCATGTTGCTTTCCTTCGAATCATCTCCAAGGATCTAACATCCTTTCTCATGATTAGCAACCCTGCACAAATTCATCTAGATAAACATATACATATGAACTTTTAAAAGTTACCTCAGTGATGATCTTTCACCATGACATCTTCCTGTAGGCATCGACGTCCTTCATACAGATTTACACATCTCCTAACGATATGTTTTTCCAAGGGTCTTTCGGACTTCCGTCAGAGTCTACATGTCTTTCCAGGAGATCTCCTAGTCACATCTTCTTGGCCTCCGGATGATAACTGCCTCTTGACATAGTTACATTTCATGATCTCTTCCTCTCTGCAATTCTTGATTCCTAGCAACATACAACTTTTCTAGTTTCTCGTTCATATACAACTACCTCATATTCCATGAGGACATATTATGTTGATTTCATCTGTTCGTGCATTGAGAGATACTCCTCCATAGATCATACTTCTAAGTATGGAAGTCCATTACTTGCAACCACATGACATGACTTCCCAGCATCCAGTGTCAACATATATATACATACCTCATACTTTTTCCCCTTGAGTCATCCTGTAACAATTTATCTTGAATGAAGAGCTTCATTCCTTTGACCTGCTTCAACAATATGTCATCACATCCCAAAATTCTGTCTCCATGATGACCCTTGATCTGATGACTGCTTTACTTTTATTAGAGAGGTTTTCCAGAAGCTTTTTCACTGAGAGTTCCTTCCATGCTTTTATCGAGATGCTTTCTTAATGTACATGCTATCATATAATTTGCAACTAGTCAAAGATCACTTACAGAGGAAGATGATCTCAATCATAATAGAGATCTCTTGCTTCCTCCTTCTTAGATCTTTTAGTGTCAGTTTCTTCTCTTTCATAAGTGACATGAGCTTCTTTCTTTTTCCTCTTGTCCTTTCCAGATTTAGGACAATCTCTTTTAAAATGTCCAAGCTCATTGTTGTGAAACCAGCTCCAAAAATAGAAGAAAAGAGATATCAACGCCTTAGAAATAAGCCACTTCGAGGGGGCAACCTCCAATACATTACATAAATGAACAATTCTTGGATGATTCAAATTACAAAACCTCCTTTCTATATATAGGAGTCCATGGGGCCACAATGTAATCCTAGTGAGGCCACAATGTAATCCTAGCCGACCTAACAATAATAATTTAAGGGGACAATAATAACAATATGGGGGTTACAGGGGTACAATAATAACAATAAGGGGGTTACACTAACAACAATAAGGGACTATACTAGTAATATAGGGACCTAACATGCCCCTTTCCTTCAAAAAAGTGTTGTCCTCAACGCTTGAGTAGCTCTGGGTGCTTCTGTATAAAATTCTCATCCTCCCATGTAGAATCTTCAGTGGGTAAGTTCTTCCACTTGATGAGATACTCTGAAATTGATCGATTCCGTAGTTGTCGAGTTCTTGTTTCCATGACCGCTTCTGGTTCCGATATGATTTTTCCTTCCTCATCAAGTTCTGGCAATATTGTTTGAACTGGAAGATTTTCTCCTATAACCTTCTTTAAGCATGAAACATGGAAAACTGGATGTACTCGCGAAGAAGCAGGAAGCTCCAATTTGTATGCCATAGTACCAATCTTTTGCAACACCTTGTAAGGACCATAGTACTTTGGCGATAATTTATTATCCTTCTTAGTTTGTTTGAGGGACATTTGTTTATATGGTTGTAGCCGTAAAAATACCCAATCTCCTATATCAAAACTTCTCTCGCTGCGATGTTGATCTGCCTGTTGTTTCATTCGATTTTGTGCCAAATTCAGGTTATCCTTTAAGAGTTGGAGAACTTCTTGCTGATGCTCGATGTGATCTTCCACCGCTTGAACCTTCGAATTTTCCCTTAAAGATGATGTGATCGATGGTGGATGATATCCATAAAGTGCCATAAATGGGGTCATTTTTGCTGCAGTATGGAAGGAAGTGTTATACCACCATTCCGCGAGAGGTAACCACTTGACCCATTGTGTTTGTTTTTCAGATACAAAACAACGAAGATATCCTTCCAAACATTTATTTACTATCTCAGTTTGACCATCAGATTGAGGATGATAAGATGAGCTATGAGCTAATTGAGTACCCAAACAAGAAAATAACTCTGTCCAAAAATTTCCAGTAAAAATGGGATCTCCGTCGCTCACAATAACCCTTGGGTTTCCATGTAGCTTTTGAACTGTGTCCATAAATGTAGTAGCAACTATACTTGCTTTAAATGGATGAGATAATGCACAAAAGTGTGCATACTTGGTAAGTCTATCAACTACCACCATGATGACACTCTTTCCTTTGGACGTAGGTAAACCTGTGATAAAATCCATTGAAATCTCCTCCCAACGTTGACTTGGAATGGCTAAAGGTTGTAGAAGACCCGGGGTCTTAATTGTCTCAACTTTATTCTGCTGGCAAACCAAACATTCTGCCACAAACTTTTGAATATCAGATTTAAGTCCATCCCAAAACAATTCTTTCTTCACCCTGTGGTAAGTTTTTAAAAATCTTGAGTGTCCTCCTAAAGGAGAAGTGTGTAATTCCAAAAGAATCTTTGTTTTAGTTGGGAATTCTTACAAAGATAAAAGCGATCTTTGTACCATAAGGAATCATTTTTCCAACTAAATGTATCAGATGTACTAGGATCTTGCTGCAACTTTTGAATGAGTGTCCACACTTCTTCGTTCTTCTTCCATTCATCTCTTGCTTCAGTTATTCAATCTGGTTGGATAATAGAAATGGCACAAAGCAATGCTTCCACCTCTTCATTCTTTCTTGAGAGTGCATCTGCAAGAACATTTAGCTTCCCTTTTTTGTAGATTATTTCAAAGTCATAACCCAACATCTTTGTGACCCATTTTTGCTGCTCTTCTGAAGATAGTCTTTGTTCCAAAAAGTGATTGAGACTATCATGATCAGTTTTTACCTTGAAGTGTCTTCCCATTAGGTAAGTTCGCCATTTCTTTAGTGCATGCAGTCATTGCTAACATTTCCTTCTCATAAATAGGTTTCTGTAAATACTTTCCTTTAATTGGACGACTTTCAAAAGCAATGGGTCTTCCTTCTTGCATTAAAACAACACCAATTCCATTTCCTGAGGCATCAAATTCCACAATAAAGGTTTTTTGTGAAGTCTGGCATAGCTAAGACCAGTGCTAGGCACATTGCCTCTTTAAGATGTTCAAAGGCCTTAGTTGCTTCAGGAGTCCATGAAAATGCATCTTTCTTCAATAATGTTGTTGGAGGTGCTGCAATTCTCCCATAATTCTTAAGAAACTTGCGATAATACTCTGTTAACCCGAGAAATCCTCGCAATTGCTTTATGGTTGTGGGGGCTTTCCATTCCTTAATGGCTTTAATTTTGTTAGGGTCTACCTTAACACCCTCGTGAGATACAATATGACCCAGATATACCACCTCTTGTACTCCAAAGAAACATTTGGATGTTTTTGCATATAATTGTTTCCCCTGCAATAGTTTGAGCACCCTGTCAACATGTTGAACATGATCCTTCCAAGACCTTCTGTAGATTAGTATATCATGAAAAAATACTGGCACAAATTTTCTAAGAAGGGTTTGAAAATGGAATTCATCAACCCTTGAAATGTAGAAGGTGCATTGGTAAGGCCAAAAGGCATGACCAAAAATTCATAATGACCCTCATGAGTTCGAAATGTTGTTTTCGGAATATCTTCAGTCTTCATTCTAATTTGATGATATCCTGAATGAAGATCCAACTTGGCAAAATAAATTGCTCCATGTAATTCATCCAATAATTCATCAATCACAAGAATGGGAAATTTGTCTTCAATGGTGAGCTTATTGAGCTCCCTATAATCCGGACACATTCGCCATGATCCATCCTTCTTGTGTACCAATACCACAGGAGTAGAGAAAGAACTTTGACTAGGTTGAATTATACCCGCCTCTAACATTTCTGCAATCATACGTTCAATTTCGCTCTTTTGGAAGTAAGGATATCTATAAGGCTCGATGTTTGGAGGAACACTTCCTGGAATCAAATGAATAGCATGATCATGATCACGAATAGGTGGGAGTCCTTTGGGAGTTTCAAACACCTTGGAATGGTTGTCCAAGACTTGTTGGAGATCTGCAGAAATAGATGATTTTGATGTCGGAACTTCTAGAGAGCATAATTGTGCAATTACGCCTCGTTGTTCTTTCTTTAGAAGCTTTGTCATAACATTAGAGCTTATTATCCTTCCTGGCTTCCCTTCAATACCCCGTAATTCAACTTCCTTTCCTTATGAAAAACATTTCAAGAAAATTTCTTGAAAATTAAAAGCTACCGTCCCCAAAGATTGTAACCATTGTACTCCTAGTACAACATCAGCACCTCCCATAGGAATGGAAAGCATTGGACTAGTCAATACATATTCCCCCATGGTTAGCTTGATATTATGGCATTTTCCAGAGAAATTTATAGTTCCTCCTTTTGCAACCATCACTTGACATTCTGGTGCTGGGTATAGGAAACAATTCAATTCCTTGGCTACCTTACAATGAATAAAATTATGGGTACTACCTGAATCAATCAATACTATTACCTTTTTCTTCTTGATATGTCCTTCTATCTTTGAGAGTTTGAGGAGTGATAATTCCTGCCAATGCATTACACGATGGTCGGAGTCATTTCTTCCTCTTCTAGGGTTGGTTCTTGGTGTATATCCTCTTCTTGTTCATTTTCTTCCTTCACAATCTATGTAAAATAACTTCTTCTCAACACAGTTATGACTTTTAGTGTATTTGCTATCACAACTATAGCAAAGCCCTTTTGCTCTTTTTTCTTCCAATTGTTGTGGTGTCAACCTTGTAGGTTGTGAAAATCTAGGCGTAGCAACACTTCCTTCTTTATAGAAGTGAGTGGTAGGCTTCCTTGTCGCCATAATTTTACATTCAATTTTTCTTGCCAACCTGAATGCCTTCTCCAATGAATCGGGTTCCAAAACGCGAACTTCATGTTGGATGTTATCCTTTAAAGTGCCTATGAAGAGATCAATCCTGTGTTCCTCTGGAATATCAGTTACCCTTATATTCAATTTTTGGAAGTCCTCAATGTGCTGCCCCACTAAACCCTTTGTTTGAGATTTATCAATTGGCTAAAGAAGGTGTTGCTCTTTGTATCCTCATAATGTGCTATCATTTCCTCCGTAAAAATTGACCAAGTGACAATTTTTTTATGGGAGGAAAGCCATCGATACCATACAAATGTATTTTGTTCTAAATGTAAAGTTGCAATATGTACCTTTTGTGTGTTTTGCACATTATGGAGATCAAAATATTGCTCCATCTGTAGTATCCATGTTATAGGATCATTTCCATCAAACTTCTTCATATCCATTTTTGGAATATGGTGGTTCTTTCCGCGAACATTAGAGTTTTTGAAATCACGATTAACATTTATTTTGTTCTCATCATGAGTTTCCTCTACTATCTTTTCACCATTAGGAAACATTTATTGTATCAACTTTGTCAAACCTTCCATGTCCGCTTTTAGATCATTCTTCATGTTTTCCATTTTTTCATCGATCTTAGCTTCCATGTCATCCATCTTAGATTCCATGCCAGCTTCCATGCCATCTATCTTAGATTCCATGCCTTTCTTCAAACCATCCATCTTAGTTTCCACACCTTTCTTCAAAACTTCCATGTCATTTTTTGTTGCTCTTTGCGAGAGCAAAATTTGTTGCACTTGCTTTTGTAATTTTGATATGTCATGTTGCCATTCTTCGTCTTCATGAGTCATAGTAGAGCCTTCTAAAGGCTTAATGGGTGTTGAATTCTTTTTAGGGGCCATTTTAGAAACCAATACTGATATCTATTCTACAATATGCCCTTAGAATCACTTCAACTTGATTCTTCAAACAAGACTTATGAAATTTGGAAAAAAATACACCTTTTACTTGCTTTTGCAGAGCTCTATATTGAAATTGAACTATCTCTATAATTGAAGATCCTCAATATCTGCAATTTGGTCCTGTAGTAGTCCTCTGAAGCTTCTTTCAAATGCCACGGTTTTGACTTGATTTGGATTCTTCAAGACAAAGTTATGTCTAATGTCCCACAATGACTTAATTATGGACTGGTTCAGTAGATAAAACTTGTACGACTTGCCACGTGTCACTGTGTGCTCCTTTGGTTATGAAATTTATAGACAGGAAACTACAGTCCGTGTACTTCTAGCCACTTTTTACAGAATTCCAATCTGATGCTCAGAGAGAGTTATGAAGATTTTCCCACTATCACCTCTTTGAGATGAAATTAGGGAGCCTGAAAAAGACCTAACTTCCACAGATCATATCTCCGAAAATATTGCGAACCAAGCTCTAAAATTTTGCGACGATGTTCCTCAGGATCTTGGCGTCGCGCTCTAAAAATTTCAGCTTCTGAACCTTCGTAGAAAAAAATTTATAGCGAAAATGCTGCGATGACTTGTTTAAGTGAAATTCAAGAGCCTGCAAAAAGCCCTACCTTCCACAGATCATATCTCCGAAAATATTGTTAACGAAGCTCTGAAATTTTGCGACGATGTTCCTCAGGATTTCGGCTGCGCACCCTAAAAATTTCAGATTTTGAACCTTCGTAGAAAAAAAGATATAGAGAAAATGCCATGATGACCTGTTTGGAGCAGCGAAACCCTAGAATCCAAAGCTCTGATACCAAATGTTGTGAAACCAACTCCAAAAATAAAAGAAAAGAGATATCAACGCCTTAGAAATAAGCCACTTCGAGGGGGCAACCTCCAATACATTACATAAATGAACAATTCTTGGATGATTCAAATTACAAAACCTCCTTTCTATATATAGGAGTCCGTGGGGCCACAATGTAATCCTAGCCGACCTAACAATAATAATTTAAGAGCACAATAATAACAATATGGGGGTTACAGGGGTACAATAATAACAATAAGGGGGTTACACTAACAACAATAAGGGACTATACTAGTAATATAGGGACCAAACACTCATCACATCCAAAGCATCACACGTTGTCCATATTCCTTCTTTTATTCTGAGGGCCAAATTTTCCGAATCTTCCTTTCTTCCTGTATGATGCTGCAAAGCATGATTCTCTTCACTTGGTCCTGTATCAACTTTGGCCTTTAGTCTTGTTTCCTTTATTTTACATAGAGACCAAGAATCATGGAATGGAGTGGCTTCTTTCTTCCCATATAGACTAGAAGTGAAGCTTCCCCATTCCTCTGGTAGAGCATTTAACACCACTGTTGTCATCTCAGTGTCAGACATCACTTCTCCTAGTTCTTGCAGTTGATCTCTTATTTCAGAAATCCTCATAAAGTATGGAACGATTCCTGCTTCCCTTGATAATTTCGTTTTGTATAGTTCTTGTCTCAGAGAGATTGCTTCTCCAGCAGTACTCACAGAGAATAGGTCCACCAATTTCTCATATATTTGTTTTGCAGTCTTTAGTTTTGATACATAGAGAATGAGAGAGTCTTTGATGGATTCTATGAGAATCCTTTGGGCTCTAATTTCTCCCTTCATGTATTTGGCATGGGCTGAAGTATCTTCTTTTGGAGGTTGAACAGTAGATCCTTCGATATAGTCCATTACTTTGTCTTCAATTGAATTCAAGTCGTTTCTTTTTTTCCATGCATTGAAGTTTGATGACCCAACCAGCTTGTTGCTTTCTTTACAATAAGGCATCTTGATAGATAGGGTCATGAATACTTACTTGAGTGAATTTGCTTGCAGCTTCCTTGATGATGATTGAGAATGAAGTCAAGGGTTTCCTTTCTTCAATGTTGTTGTACTTGAACCCTTGATTATAATGATTATATTCAGAAGTTGAGATTTCCTTCAAACAATGTCTTGAGTGCAAATATTTTGATGCCAAAGACTAATTTCCTGAATGAGTTGATCTTTTGAATGAGGTAGGAGATCTCACATGAAGTAGTTGGATAGTCTTCCTTGCAAATTGGTTTGTCTTTCCAACCCAAACTTTGATCTTTGCTTCTTTGAGTGTCTTTGTTGACAAGCATCCCTTATGTTCAGCACCTTAGTTCTGATACCATGTTGAGAATTTGGAACGCTGTAGGTTAATACAATTCTCTTCTTGATAATTACTTGTGAACGTACTTATGTCCTCTCTTCTTTTAGTTAAGTTAATCTTTCATCAAGTCAATTATCAAAACACAAGACACAAAGGTTAGGCTCTTAGAGCCAGGGCAAAACCTCTCCCTCTTGGAGAGGAAAACCCGCAAAGAATTCTTCTTATCGCTCTTCAAATGAAAAGTACCAAGACCCAGAATTAGACCCTAGACCTAGATTTGCTTTCAGAACTTAGATCTTCACCTTGTGTATGCCTGTATTTGAATAGCTTGAACTGTGGGAAGGTAAATCAAGGATTTACCTTCCTCACTATTACTGCTGCTTCTCCTTATGATCACTGTCTCAGCCTTTGCTAATTTGATCTTGATATCCCAGTCCTTAATTATGTATATCAACCACTTGCTATTACAAACTGTTATATCCGCAGACTGTCCTCTTCCTTCAATTACGCATACATAGGTTAACCTTGATTTGCATTTATTTGTTGCCCTAATTCTTTGTCTAGTCCGCACTTAGTTGCTGTGGTGCATCTGCAGATTTACCTGTGGTTGATTTGTCGAGGTGTCCGCACTATAACAATGTTGTTGCAGATCCGCACTTCAATATAGAAACAGATCCGCACTTCAATATATAAATAGATCCGCACTTCAATATATATAAACGTTGTTCTTGATTTAACCTTTTATCACTGTAAATTCTTCAGTATAATACGCACTTCACCTGGTGGATAATCCGCACTCTTAAATCAATTAGTCGTGGCACTTATTACAGTGAGATATCACCGAAATGTATATCTCTTAAACCAGCATGCAACTTGTCAAAGATCTGCATTAAAGCTTGTCCTATTGAGGTTTTATCCTTTAAACTGACTTCGGGTTAGTAAACTAACTTCGGGTCAGTAAACTAACTTCTGGTTAGTATGAGACTCTTTTGAGTCCAAGAGAGGTTTTAACCTCTAAGTTGACTTCGGGTCTGCTGAATGTGATGTCTTTGTGACTCACCATTTGTTCTATTTGAGAAGAAGAGCCAACAAAGCAAGTTATGTTAGGATGACGCACGATGCTAGATGAAAGTACACGATGGTACTGATGGATGGCACTTGTGGACAGATGGAGTTCTCCCTAGTTGAGAGGGAGTGTTAATTTTGGGCAATTAGGTCCAAAACTCCATGTTGCACTAATCATATGATGATGGTCATATTTTTGTTGGATTTCTCTTTCGGAGAGGTGCAAGATTGATCTAAAGATCATCTTGTTTGGATGAGTAGAACATATGTTTTGAATTTATTTTCCACACGTGTAAGGTCGGCTAGATTTGTAATGTAGGCTCACATGCCTAATAGATGTGTCAAACACCCTCACTGATGGATATAAATTGGAGAGACTTGGAGGTCATTTTTCTCATCATATCATCACACATCTCTCATTGTGATCTAATTGGTTTGATAGCCTTTGGAGGCCTCTTCTTGTCACACGTGCGGAGCTGGAGCTGCTGTTTTTTGCGGATCTGTTTAGGGCTGATTTGCTGAAGCGTTGACCAACATTGACCGTGGTCAACCCTTGTCTGTTTGACCTCAAACTCTTGTTGAAATTTCGATTTTTAAAGGTCGTACAGCTGGGCACAAAAATCAAGGGAAAAAGGGCTGTTTGACCGAAGCCCTAATCTGCTGCGTTGACTTTTTGTTGCTGTTTTGCGTTGACTTTTGATTGACCAGCGCTGACTTGTGATGAGCTGTCTTTGAGGGCTGTGGGTGCGATGCTTGGAGGTTGGCTGATCTAAGAAAGACTTTGCTGGCTGAAGCATCCTGTTGACTGCCGTAATAGACACTATCCTATATCTTTGCTGGACAAGAAGAATTGTAAAATTTGATCTATATTATTGGCTTCTCTTTTGTTGATCTATTATTGTGTTCTATCAACATTTTAATTCCATGTTTATGTGATTGCTAATTTGAATCGGGCCTGAGAAAGGTTGAAGTAAATTTGCATTAAGCATAGAACACCATGGTTATCTAAATTTAACGGAGCTTCTCAACTTCTTGAGATTGGTGATCATGGGAGTAGTCACGGGCTTGGAATCCATCATACCAAATTTCTGCAATAACTTGATTATATATTTTCCTTTATATCTCCCCAGGTTTCTGCCATACTGCCAAACCTAGGTAATAATGCATAAGTCCCAGATCCTTCATCTCAAATTCGGCTGCCAACATCTTTTTGCATTCTTGTATCCTTCGCTCCACACTTGTAATAAATAAATCATCCACATATAGTAGAATAATGACTGGCTCATTATCCACAAATTTGATGTAGAGGTTTGGATCAACAATACTTTTGACGAACCCAATTGTTAGAATATATGCATCCATTCTTGCATACCATGCCCTAGGAGCTTGCTTCAAGCCATATAGAGCCTTCTTGAGTCTACAAACATGATTGTCCTTGCTATTTATTTGAAAGCCTTCAGGTTGTTCAATATATACTTCTTCATTGATGGTTCCATTCAGAAATGTCGTTTTTACGTCCATTTGATGGATATTCTATCCCATTGTTGTTGCAACCAACGTAACCAAGGATCTTATAGTAGTATATCTTGCAGTAGGTGCAAAGGTTTCTTCATAGTCTATGCCTTCCTTTTGAGAGAAACCCCTTGCAACGAATCTAGCTTTGTATTTGTCTATGCTTCCATCAACAACGTGTTTGATTTTGTAGATTCATTTTGAAGTGACACTGATTTGTCACTTGGTCTAGGAACAATTTCCCAAACAACATTCTTCATGATGGTTTGATATTTTTCTTGCATCACCTTCTTCCATTCTTCTTGATGAGCAACTTCTTCAAATGTAGTTGGTTCAACATCTATTAGTTTTGTCATGTATGCAACATATGCTGAATATCTTTTTGGTCTTTTGCTTTCTCTAAAAGTTCCTTTCACATCTCCATGTCCTTCGAAATATTCAAGAGTGGCTTTTAACCAATTTGGCCTCTTCCTTGTGTCGGGTATGATCACAGGTTGAATAGGCTCACTTGGTCCTTCTTCTTCTTCTTCTTCTTGAATTGTAGTAGCTTTGTCATGGAGCTCTTCTTCTTCAAATAGTAGTATGTCTTCGTCATCTGAATCAATAGGAATATCCTTGGATCTTTAATAGGCATGATTTTCATCAAATATAATGTCCCTTCTTACTTCGATTTGCCTTCCTTCCTTGATGTGGATTCTATATGCTTTTGAAGAAAGGTTGTAGCCAATGAAGATTCCTTTAATGCTTGTAGAGTCTAATTTCTTTCGTTTGATCTTTGGAACGTGGAGATATGCGGGACACCCAAAAGATTTAGAGGTGGTCTACACATGGCTTCTTTCTTGTGAACGCTTCTTCAGGTGTCATATTCTCAAGAATTCTATGAGGAATTCTATTTTGTATATATATCACTGTCATTGCTGCTTCTCCCCATAGAAATTTTGGTAAGTCTTGATAAAAAATCATTGTTCGTATAAATTTTTCAATTGTCCTATTTTTCCTTTCAGCCACTCCATTTTGCTCGGGATAGTAGGGAACAATGATCTCCCTCTTAATTCTTGCTTCTTTCCAATATGCAATAATTTCTTAGGAAGTGTATTCCCCACCATTGTTGGATCTCAAAGTCTTTATTCTTCTTTCGGTTAGGGTCTCCATTTCAGATCTAAATTCCTTGAACTTTTCAAATACTTTGTCCTTTTTCTTGAGAAGGTAGACCCATGTCTTTCTAGAGTGATCATCAATAAAGGTCACATAATAAAGATGACCTCCAAGTGATTTGTTAGACATAGGCCCACACGCATCTGAATGAATGAGGTCCAATATTCCTTTAGACCTTGTCTCACTATCTATAAAAGGTTTCATTGTATTATTTCCCAAAGCACATCCCTTACATATTCCTTCTCAGTCTTCTTTGATATTGGGGATGCCATTTACCATTTGGTTGAGAGAGGGAATGACTTTATAATGTAAATGGCCATATCTTCTATGCCATAGTTCGATGGGATTGATCTCCATGTGAACTAGGACTTGAGGAGATGGTGTTATGACTCTATATAAGCTTCCTTCACGTACTCTAGTAACCCTTGCTTTATCAAACCTTGAATCCTTTCCCCAAACCAGAACTTTACCATATACAAAAGCAATTCTATCTCCTTTATCTTCTAAACAAGAAATTGAAAGAAAATTCTTTTTCAAACCTGGAACATAGAGTATGTTGTTGAGATGCAAATTTGCTGCATTTTCCAGTTTTAATGAAGTTGATTCCAGGCCCTTAACTGCATAACTGTTGTTGTCTCCCAACTCCACTGCATGAGAAAATGGTTCCTTTGATAGAGTGTGAAGTTGTTTACTTCCCTTGTCATATGTCTTGATGCTCCACTATCAATAATCCATGCGTTGTCATCATTGAGTGAACCTGTGAGTGCAACCAAGAACCCTTTGCTTTTGACCTTATTGAATAAGTTGTAGATGATTCTTTTAATCCAACTTCCTGCAATATTGAATCCCATTTTCAAGTATCTTATCATAGAGGGAGTAACATTTCCTTTCAAGCCAAAAAAGTGATCTCCAATCTTCCTTGGCCTTAGCTCTGATACCATGCTGAGAAATCAATGCTAGTAGAATTAGGGTTTGATTCCTCTTTCTTGATAATTTCTTTTGAATTATGTTGGCTTCTTTAACTTCTTTATTAGATTACCTTTCATCAAGCAATTACCAAATTATATGTGTATGAAGATCACAAGAACAAGAGACACAAGATATAGGCACTCAGCCAGGGCAAAACACCAATTTGGGGAAAACCCAGTCAAACCTCTTCCTTAAATAGAATCATAAGACAAGATGAGATAATCTGTAATATTCCCAATTAGCCTTGCTAATTGGAATATTTCATTTTTTGTTTAATTTTGCCGCTTTAGCTAGAAATAATAAATAAAGTGAGAAATAAGAGGGGTCACCTCACTTTAGTCACCTCACTTTATAAAATAAAGTGTTTTCCTAGTTGATTAACGTTATAACTTAGAGAGGGGGCCTTGGGGTCCACACATGGACATGAGGAGGCCTCACGCCAACCCAAGGCAATCGCGCAGCCAAGGAGAGTGAAGGACGCAGTTAAGGTTTTGGAGGGAGTTTAGCATTATAAAAGGAGGGGTTTCCACTTCATTGGGCATCCATGATTTGATATTATAATTGAGAGCTAGACTTCTGTCTGCTTCAGCACGCCGGTTGTTTAGTCGGTCTGCAGCACTGTTTAGTGCAACCGAGTGTCTCCTGTCGGAGATCTCACCCTTAGCCTCGGGGGACTTCGAGTGCCTGCCCTGGTAAGGTTATTTTCTGGTTTCACCCTTAGCCTCGGGGGACTTCGAGTGCCTGCCCTGGAAAGGTTATTTCTGAGCATCATCCTTCAGTTTCAGTGGTAAGTAGCAGCAGTTTTCTGGTGGAGATTTAGAGAGGAGGAAACCCCTTCTGGTGTCTGCGCATCCGGGAGGACGCCCGGCTCCGCAGGGAGGAAGGACGCGTACCGATCCGAGAGGTAGGACGCCGTTCCGTAGAGAAGAAAGGACCTGCATCGGGGAGGCATCGCTGCACCCGCTCCCGGAGGACGTGCATCCGAGAGATCCGGGCCCTGAGAGTGCAGATCTGGAGGGATAGCATCAGATCCAGCCTTGGAGGATACAGATCTGAGGAGATATTGGCAGATCTAGCCTTGGAGAGTACAGATCTGGAGAGATAGCATCAGATCCAGCCTTGGAGGATACAGATTTGAGGAGATATTGTCAGATCCAGCCTAGATTTGAAGAAACAGCAGCAGATCTGGCCTTAGAGGACGCAGATCTGGAGTGATAGGACACAGATCTGGAAAGGAGAATTCAGATCTAGCAGATCTGAGGGAGAGAGAACGCAGATCCAGTCAGGAAGGACGCTGATCTGATGAGCAGAGTCTGGTGTGTGAGATTTGGCAGCGTTTTTCAGTGGTTCCAGCCTTGAGGAGTTTATCTTGCCATCTGGAGGTTCTGTGGCCAGTATTTCATCCGGCTGTTTCCGCGCCGTCACTAGCAGAGACAGCGTTTTTATTGGTGAGGGTTTGGAGGATTGAGATCAGCCATCTTCTAGTCTTCAGCTCATAGTTCCATTGCATCTCAGCAGCAGCTCTTCAGAGCAGATATTCAGCCAGCTAGGACGCTGTCCTTATTTGCAGCCATTATTTGTTCTGAGAGGGTCTCCACTTGCCTAGGGCAAGGATAGGTGCACTCATCCTGATTATCTTGTACTCCTCTCTATATATTCACAGATTAATAAAATGGCTTAGTTTTCCGGCATTCTATGTGTACTTGTTCCATGATCTGGTTCCAAGATGCCTCACTCAATATCCTGTCTGGCGTATTTCTGTGTATTACTGGTTATTTCCCTTTGGGGATATTACAGTGGTATCAGAGCATAATTCTGGCTCAGCCTGTGGTCTATGACATTGGGAGAGAGATCATACAGAGGGTTGCTGGAATTTTGGAGAGCAATAGCAGTGCAATACCAGAAACGCAGTTGGAAAAAGGGCCAAAATAAAAAGGGTCAAATTTTGAAGTTTGGAATTAGGAGAAACGTTTTCTGGGTCTTTCTGGGTTTTGGACAAGGATCACCTTCCCAAATTCCTGGAATTTTCTGAGTAGTTTTCAATGAGTAAATCGGAGGTCGAAGTTAAGCAGCAGTATGGTTTTGCAGCAGCCGTGCAGTTTCTGAGGAGCCTGTAGGCACCTAGCAGAAAATGCCAATGGCTGGTGGTGACGATTCGAGGAGATGGGGGACAAAAGTACAGCGAGAGATAGATCTGGCTCGGATGGTTGGCATTTTTGCAGAGTATCAGGCTTTCGGACCGACGTTCATGAAGGCTCTCTCATTCAGAGATTATGTTCAGGTCCAGTATGGCATTAGATTCCGTGATCATCACCAGGGGCACAGCCACCACCGTGATGACCACCGCGCAGCTAGCAGATTTCATTTGCCCACGTTTGATGGCTCATCAAACAGTTCGGCAAAATCCTGGGTGGAGAAGCTGGACATCTATTTCCAGCTTAACCAGATGACGCAGTCAGAGGCCATTAAGGTGGCAACCTTGCATCTGGATGGTGAGGCCCGGGATTGGTGGTTCCATGGGATGGTGACACTAGGGCATTCTACAGTGACGACATATGCCGAGTTTACTCGGAGGGTGGTAGAGCGCTTTGACAGGAGGGATCCGGAGCAGCATTTTGGTGAGCTGACCAAGCTCAAACAGACTGGGAGTGCAGAGACATACATTTCAGACTTCTTGAGGATTTCGGTGATGGTACCTGATTTATCTGCAGCTCAGATGGGTTGCATGTTTGTGGAGGGGCTGTCAGAGCCACTTCGTGGCCTAGTCCGGTCGAACAGGCCGGCTACCCTTCAGGATGCCATCAGTAGGACTCGGGACTTACAGGATGTCTTACCCAGGACTCGGACACCTTATCCCCAGAGACAGGCCTTCCAGCCTAAGGGTAAGGACACGAGGGCTCCGCCTCCCAAGGCGAATCCTGGACGAGGGCAGCTTGATGATGAGGCCAGGAGAGAGCTGAGGAGGAAGCGGTTTTGCTTCACTTGCCGGGAGCCATGGGCACCAGGACACAGGTGTGCGGCAGGGAAGGCACACTTCATTGAGGTCTTCTCCGAGAGCAGTGGAGAAGAGGATGAGGGAACACAGGATTGCTGGGAGTTCGAGGATACACCTAGTGAGACACAGGACTCACCATCATTAGAGACCTCCTTGACCGTGCCGGTTGATATCGTAGTGGAGGAGGTAGAGCCTACCTCGGTAGAGCCATCCACTGAGGTGATGACTGGAGCCATGTCCGAGTCTTCGGGTGGTAGCAGCACACGACAGATGGGTGAGGTATCAGGAGATATATCCATTATCGATGAGGCACTAGGGGATACAGAGGTATCGGATGATGGTCGCAGACGGCGGTATCATCGGCTTCGGACGGACCTTCGAGCTTTGAGGGAGAAGGCCGCGTCAGTACGGGAGACCATTTTGTTGCAGGACCAGGAGCTGGAGGGTATGAGAGTGACTTGTGCCAAGTCGGCGGCCAAGTTGGTCCGCATTGGGGAACAACTGGATTCCCTGATGGTACAACCAGAGAGCACGAGGGAGCGTCAGATCATTCCCCTTCAGGCATGCATGGATGGGACTAGCAGTATTGTTGGGTCATCTCTTCCCATTAGAGAGAGAGAGGCAGAGCCACCTAGTCAGGTCTCATATATTGACTTGGATAATGGTATGAGACGATTAGAGTTGCACAGGGTACAGCAGCCACGTGTTAAGGTTGGATGGCGAGAGATTTTGAGTTGGTACTCGATGGAGCAGACTATGGATGAAGAGGAGGTCTCAAGGAGAGATCTCACTGGAGATGCACTTCGACACACCATGGGGTGCAATGACTTTCTTCCCTTCTCACAAGAGCAAATAGAAGATGGTGGACATCTTAGGATGGATAACATCTCTCATGCTTGTGTTGGACATCCCTTGAGCCATACACATCATGATGGGAGCTTTTTGCCTACCACCTATTTGATTCTTGATAGGGTCTCATTGGTCCTTGAGAAGTTTATATTTCGAAATCCCATGAAGTGCAAAATCAGAAATTTGATTTGGGAGGATGGTAGCCCTCATGGGAGGAGTACCAGGATGAGGAGAAGGAGGCATCCACAAGTGATTGAGTGGATGGGGATGATGAGCAAGGAGCTAGGAGGCTACTTGCAGATCTGTGCTACCAGGCAGCAGGAGGCTTGGCTGCGCTGGTTACTCTTAAGGGAGTTTGGCCATCACTTGTACTTGCAGATCTATGATACCGGGCAGCAGGAGGCTTGGCTGCGCTGGTTACTCCTGAAAGAGTTTGGCCATCACTTGGCAAACACTCTCCCTAAGAGTAGGAGGTTGGGGAAGAGAAGGATGGATACTTGCATCATTGAGCAACATAGAGTATGGATGCATGGTGTTGATGTGTTACTCATATCATTCATTGTGTCTTCGTCACATGAGTTGCATGATGGAGGTATGGGGAGGCAACACAATTTCTTGTTGCTTTGCTGGGGAGAGCCAGGGCAGATTTGCCCCCACACTTTGCATGATGTTGCAGGAGGAGGAGATGGCACTATCTCCATGGTCTTTGATGGGGAAGCACTTCCATCTTGGGAGGTATTCCATATTTATTGCAACATTATTAGAGGAGTCTTTGACAAGGAGCATGTCAAAGAACAGAGTCTTGTACTGACAGGAACTCATTTGCATGAGCTCACAGCGTTGTCACCTTGGAGCAGAACATTATGGATGAAGTGTGCACAGCAAAGATATGGTGGATCTATAACCCATAGGTCCCAGGATCACTTCATATTTGTTGCACAAAGAGGAGGGAATGATGATAGAGACATCTATGGCATGTTCTTCTTGACTTGGGTTTCCAAGCATGAGGAGGATTACCTTCTTGCACCACATGAGACCTTCAGCATTTCCTTCATTTTGCTCTTGATCATGTCTTCATTTGCTGATATAGATCAGATCCGTATGGGAGGCTTGATTGTGAGGGAGACACATGAGCTGAATGTGCCTTTGAGTATCTTCTGCACTACATGTTCTAATAGGAGCATGGGAGGAGGCATGGCCACCACTACTACATATGTGTTCTCTTTTGAGGTGGGCCATGAGATTGATATTCATCCATTGTACAGCTATGGGCAAGTGTTTGGCTTTATGTTGTTGTCATATTCAGCCATTTACTATCCATTAGTAGATGTGATGAATCTTGTACATTGCTTGCCATGTAATTTTCTGAAGTTGCAGTGGATGAGACTACGTTGTATCCTTGTGAGAGATTGTTTGCATTATGTATCCTCAGGTAGAACCTTCAGCAAACATCTCATTAGGGTGATCCATGATGACGATGTCATATTCTTCATGGATGGTTTGTTTTGGGCCAGCTTGTTCTTCATTGATAGAGGAACCTTCTATGGTGGATTGTTTTTCACTTTGCCATTGGAGGGCAATGATTTTGCAGCCCAGGATCAGCATAGACTCTACACTTGTCATGAGTGGAGAGAAGGATAGCATGGGGTAAGCTATGATGCTTGCCAAGTTCATATTTTCAGCCCACCTTCATTACCAGAGCTTGAGGTGGAAGGAGATTTTCAGGAGTTGCCTTGTTGGGAGGTGGCTCATTTTGTCTGGATGATTGCTTGGAGATGGAGGATCCACAGGAGGGAGATATTACTCATTATATTTTCGACTCCATGCCTTGATTGGAGAGAGGTGACGAGTTGGTTCACAGTTGATGGGCCAGCTTACACAGTCATAGATGCAGAGCAGCAGCGGTCATGGTCTTCAGTCATAGCCAGAGGCAGTGAGCAGTCCGAGCCATGGGACTTCGGCTATTATTGGCCATGGTGGCGATGGGACCCGGGCGGATTGTTGGTTGGCTGGTATCATGAGAAATCAGTTTGGGATCCTGGCATTGAGATATCCCTTCGTATCAAGGTGATGCAGGAGATAGAGAGGTTTCAGTGGGACCCAGGCACATTTTGCAGTATTGGCAGGGAGCATCAGCTAGAGAGTAGGCTTGTTCAAGCATTGCTTGAGAACAAGCAATTTTTGCCGGATGAGGATGCCACTTGGGAGAGCGAGCGGACTTTACAGCATCCATCACTTCAGTTGCTTGAGGACAAGCAACGTTTTGCCGGGGGAGACTGTAATATTCCCAATTAGCCTTGCTAATTGGAATATTTCATTTTTTTGTTTAATTTTGCCGCTTTAGTTAAAAATAATAAATAAAGTGAGAAATAAGAGGGGTCACCTCACTTTAGTCACCTCACTTTATAAAATAAAGTGTTTTCCTAGTTGATTAACGTTATAACTTAGAGAGGGGGCCTTGGGGGTCCACATGGATATGAGGGGAGGCCTCACGCTAACCCAAGGGTAACTGCGCAGGCCAAGGAGAGTGAAGGACGTAGTCAAAGTTTTGGAGGGAGTTTAGCACTATAAAAGGTGGGGTTCTCACCTCATTTTGGTATGCATGATTTGATATTGATATTGAGAGCTAGACTTCTGTCTGCTTCAGCACGCCAGTTGTTTAGTCGGTCTGCAGCACTGTTTAGTGCAACCGAGTGTCTCCGTTCGGAGATCTCACCCTTAGCCTCGGGGGACTTCGAGTGCCTGCCCTGGTAAGGTTATTTTCTGGTTTCACCCTTAGCCTCGGGGGACTTCGAGTGCCTGCCCTGGTAAGGTTATTTCTGAGCATCATCCTTCAGTTTCAGTGGTAAGTAGCAGCAGTTTTCTGGTGGAGATTTAGGGAGGTGGAAACCCCTTCTGGTGTCTGCGCAGATCTGAGAGGCAGGACGCTGTTCCAGAGGGAGGAAGGATGCAGATCAGATCTGAGAGGTAGGACGCTGTTCCAGAGAGAAGGAAGGACGCAGATCCAGTTGGCTAAGGCAGAAAGGACGCAGATCTGGGGAGGCATTGGCAGAACCAGTCTTGGAGGACGCAGATCTGAGAGATTCAGCCTTGGAGAGTGCAGATCTGGAGGGATAGCATCAGATCCAGCCTTGGAGGATACAGATCTGAGGAGATATTGGCAGATCTAGCCTTGGAGAGTACAGATCTGGAGAGATAGCATCAGATCCAGCCTTGGAGGATACAGATTTGAGGAGATATTGTCAGATCCAGCCTAGATCTGAAGAAACAGCAGCAGATCTGGCCTTAGAGGACGCAGATCTGGAGTGATAGGACACAGATCTGGAAAGGAGAATTCAGATCTAGCAGATCTGAGGGAGAGAGAACGCAGATCCAGTCAGGAAGGACGCTGATCTGATGAGCAGAGTCTGGTGGGTGAGATTTGGCGCTACCATTGCGCCACCGAGGAGTTTATCTTGGCATCCGGGCAGTTCTGTACGCATTTCATCTATCTCTCGCGCCGTCACCAGCGTACGCGTTTTTATTGGTGAGGGTTTGGAGGATTGAGACTCACCATCTTCTAGTCTTCGCCCTCACCGGCTCCATTGCATTCCTACAGCGTTGTGCCTCTTCATAGCGCATCTTCGCCCCGCCCAGACGCCGTCCTTATTTGCGCCCACCGTTTGTCTGAGAGGGTCTCCACTTGCCTAGGGCAAGGATAGGTGCACTCATTCTGATTATCTTGTACTCCTATCTATGTGTTCTGAGATTAATAAAATGGCTTAGAATTCTGGCATTCTATGTGTACTTGTTCCATGATCTGGTTCCAGCATTGTATTTTCTATATCTGTCTGGCATATTTCTGTGTATTACTGGTTATTTCCCTTTGGGGATATTACAGTCAAAGGCCCAACCACTACACCAAAAGCTCGAACTGTTAGTGAGGGCGGCATCCAAGGGTGTTAAGGGTGGCGTCTTAAGGCCCACTGGAGCATCTCGGGACGGGGACCCTCGCGCAGTCCCCCAATTACGCAGACCCCGGCAGTGTGTCAAGGCCCACCTGATCCTCAACAGGGAGGCTGCCCTAAACAGGGATATTACAGCCCACCACGCTCCGCGGGTCTCGACCTCGAGACCTCGGCTCTGATACCACAAAGGCCCAACCACTACACCAAAAGCTCGAACTGTTAGTGAGGGCGGCATCTCAGGGTGTTAAGGGTGGGGTCTTAAGGCCCACTGGAGCATCTCGGGACGGGGACCCTCGCGCAGTCCCCCAATTACGCAGACCCCGGCAGTGTGTCAAGGCCCACCTGATCCTCAACAGGGAGGCTGCCCTAAACAGGGATATTACATAATCCAAGACTATTTGACCTAGACACAGACTTCCTCCAACCACCAAGTCAACCCTTCCTTTCTCTTTAGATGATGATCTTCCAACAACAACTTCGACCTAGAACTTTGATCCTACAGCAACAAAATTTCCACCTCCCAGCAACACAACTTTGACACAACAACAGAACTTCGACCCAACAGCAGAATCCAAAATTTCGACCCCAGCAGTAGCTTAGTAACTTTGCACGAGTGAGAGGGAGATAACCCAAAACTTCGATCTTGTTCTTCTTTGCAATCCTTCTCCTTCTTCTGCAGCTTCGCATTTTTCTGCTTCTTCTTCTCGTATATCGAACTTGTGTGAGTGATGCTCCAAATGAATTGAATTGCACTTCTATATATAGCCTCTTCTGTGGGTCGAATCGCACTAATGTAGGCCGACTTCATCAGGTAAGGGCCGACTTGGTGTGGAGGTGACAAATGACTTATTTGACTCAATAATATTTCTTTTTACATGATACAAAAGCCCAAGAAGGGTCTCATACAATGGGCAATGACTCTAATGACTCTAGATAAAACCTAGAAGTCCTCAATGAGGACGCTGACCTAGAAAATGGTGACCCAATCATGAAACCCATGCTTTAATAAGTCATTTTAATAATAATAAAAAATTATTTTTCTTTCTTTTGATAAATACATTTCATTATGACTCAAATACAATTATGAAGACCGAACCTAGTTACATTCTTCAACACCTCTGAGCTGCTTCGCTGTGCACACACTGATTCATTGTCCCTCAAAGTAGCTCAGACATGCTCTGGTACCATGTTGTTTTTCCATGATCTTGGTGTCTAGAATAGAATCTTAAATCACTGACGCTACCAAACCAAGAATGACAACGAAGCTACTTTGCACAATGGAATATAAACTGCAGTAAATCTACTAGAGCACAAATTATACACAAATTTTTACAAAATTTTGTACAATAACCCAACTTCGTTATATTAATCAACCTGAATAATACAACGGTCTAGGGCTCTCGTACTAGGGATAATGGCCCTCATACAGCCACTGATACAAGATACAAAACTGGAGTTTGGTGTCAATTCATCGACAACCAATCTTCCCTCAACAAGATACTCTGACCATCTGACTGATGTAGTCGACTTCACAACTGCCCTTGGTTGTACCCTGTGCCTGCCAGATCCTTCGACTCCCGATCTACAACACTGATTCTATAAACAATCCAAGTTCATTTGGCCACTGAACTTTGGCTATCCAATCTGCTCACTAGTTGTGCCTTAGTCCATTAAGGGAACAACGCATTGAGACTCCTGTTGAGTTGTTCACAACTTCATTTGTGAACAACTCACAACTGCCCACTGCTACCCCTCAGCTACTCATGGACTTCAACCCGCTATAGTCTTCCTGCGTTGCTCCAATGAAGACTAACATAGGGCACAGAGGGCTGCCACCTATCACTCCAAGATGTCCATCTCCCACAATGAACACGGGCTAGGAGGACTGCCCATCTTCTGTTGTAGATGTCCTCCACACGTCTAGGGCTACACAACTGCTCCTCTAGCTAATCAAACCTTGAGCTCAACAACTGCCACTCTAGCAACCTCCTAAGTCCATGAAGATGGTGCACACCGAGTTCCAACTTGGGCACTATCACGCTGCCCTCCAACAGACCATAAATGCCCAATACACTGTCCATACTTGGTCCACTCTCACGCTGCCCTCTAGCAAACTACAAGTGACCATTCATTGTTGTTGCATCTGCTCTTAGTTAGGGCATCCAACCACCTATGAAGCCCTTCCTCTTGGCTACCAACATAATTCAACAACAATCCTCTTCTAGGACACTCATACACCTGCAAATCACATCAACAAGAGACTCGCACAACCTCCAACACACTGTTGGTCTGCTCTTGTCCTTGGGATTTGTGCTACTTGAGCTCTGGTTAGGGATGAAGTCACACTGCTACAACACCTAAGAACTACTCCAATCACTGTGTTTTCCCTTCCAACTGACTGCCCTTCATTGCTGTGCCAATTTAGGTTTCCTCCACACACTGTTTTGCCTTGGAATTCTTCTGAAAGCACCCTACAATCTGTGACCAAGCTACAACAAGAAGTCTGCCCACTGTTCGAGGGTTAACACCCTCTGTTTAGGCTGCGGTGGCTACTTAGAGGCTGCGGCTAGGTGACAAAACCCTTACTTATCCTCTTGGCCCTTCAACAAGTCTCTATATATGCTGTTGTAGCTACAACCCACCTGCGGCCCAAAACAGAAGTGCAATACACAATATAACAAGCACAAATGTGGCCCTTACCTCTGCTCAAGCTTGCGGCCTAGCCCTGCAAGAAGTCTGCAGCCTAAAAAAGAGAGAAAATTCATCCCAAATGCGTCCTTCTTGCTCCACTCTAGCCTCAGATCTTCGCTGTAAATTTCAGAGGTATTTTCTTGATGAGATTGCTCTTAGGATATGTCTAAATGACCTCCAAACAACTCTTATTTATACATGTCTCATGTGCATTGTCTAGCCCACTCTTGTGCTCTCCAACAACAAGGGCGACTTGTATTATGGTGCACAAACCCACATGTAAATTTCAAAAATTCATTTCTCTTAAACTAGAACTCGGAATCAGATGATTTTCGATGTGTCGGATTCAACGTGTACTATCATCCTCATCATCACATGTTGAAAACTCGCCACAAATCCACACCCACATGCTTGTGTGCAAAGTCCACAGGCTTGGATTTCAAGCCCACAAGTGTTTTTGTGGTGCTCTAACCTCCAAACCCCGAACCCTAGGGCTTGGTATACCTTCCAAGCTACAAATCTCAATATACCGAACCTAGTTACAACATCAACATGGGTTTGACTGGTATTTTGAATTGGATATTGGCACATATTTCTAGACAAATTGTTGATTTGTCAATCTTGCTGAAGAATAGTTTCTCCTAAAGAAAAAGTTGTTGGGTTTTCTCCTAAGGTTGGGTTTCCCAGGGTAATAATATTGTCTCTATTGTGCATGGATGTCTTTCTTTGATCTTTATTGTTTTCGCTGCATTTGCTGTTGATATTTTCTGAAGTGTAATTGCTTGATGATATTAGTGGTATAGAATACTGTGTGAAAATCATTAGGAAGTAATTATCCGACAGAAAATTATATTCTACTATGCATCCTATATAAATTTCAACAATTGAGCAACTATATGGCCTGTTTCAAAACAAGCCTTACATTGCAAGGAGACTCGCTCGTAGTCTAATTTTTGAGTCTAGGAAAAGTTTTTTCTAGTCAAAATGTTTTCAGCTAGGAATCCTAAGTTAAAATCCATTTCCACGCAGATTCTAGCATATGTTTCAATACTTTGCCTTTGAATTTCATGAGAAACTAGTAGGGCTAGTTTCCGAGAGTGGATCTTGTTATCGCTTGGCGCCTACACCTAGCTACAATTAGTGAGAAAAGCCTTAAACCCCACAAGGTGTGGTTGGTGGCAAGGAACTAAGAGATGAGGCTGTCACTTATTCCCAACTCTCTCCATTTAAGCTATCTCCTAGGTTAGATAAGGGGGGTGGTCCTTAAATGGAAAACTAAGTTAAGAGATGTGAGATTTCTAGGAGATGTTAGAGTGAAATGGATTACTTTTTGAGATTACAAGTAAATATAATATGAGCAATGTGAGCTAAAATCAACTTCAATAACTATCAACACATGAGATAATAATAAGCATATGTAGAACCAGTGCCTTCAAAAATATTGCTAAAAAATGAATGATACTTGTTCAAAATAAAATAAACTGCTTCAAGCTGGAACACAAGCAATCCTGAAAATGAAACAAGAGATGTTAGCAAAACAAGATATCAATGCAAGATATAAAAATGCTTTCAAGATATATGATCACTTATTAATTCAAAGCATAATTAGAATTCTACTTGCAAAATATAGATGAGATGATACTTGCCAAAAAAACAAAGTATTCAATTCAACACATATTCATAAATGACAAGTGTGTGGATTATTTGCAAGTAAAACAATAAGATGTATTAATATGAAATGCACCTAAATCAAAATTGAATGCAATTATCCTGGTTACTTTTAATCTAAATGTTTAATCTAGGTGAGAGATCTTCCTCTTGAGCTCTTGCCAAAGGGTAAAAATTGGGGTGACTGTAAGAAAGAGGGGCTGAGGACACGATGGTGTCGTTAACAATACCCTTCTCTTAAGTCTTACTAGCCAGCGTGTGCATTTGTTCCTACAAGGGGACAAACCACCTTCATAACTGTAGGGTCACATGCCTTTATCTTACTTCCTACCAATTGTAAGAACTTTCCAAGAAAGTCTTTTTCCTATGATTTCTATCGACCGAGCTTACGCATGGAGGTAAATTTTAATTCAGCTACGTTAAAATGCCTAATATGGTTATGCAAGTGAGTTTGCAAGTGCTATGTAAAAAATGGAAATGCTTTTAGTAAAATTGTTCCACAAGATCACTTTCTATATTTGCTCAAGTAAACATAAGATGCATAAGCTTCAAGAACAATTAAAATTCTAAGTTGCTAAAGATAAATGATGAACCAATAACAAATTATAGCAAATGAAGCTTGAAGTTTATAAGCAACTAAATTGTATGTAAAGTAAATTGCAATGGTTTGAATAATAAAATTGAGATTTGTGCTCACAATAGCTTTGCAAAAATAACTTTAAACTTGAGGAAATTAGCTTGACATGAAAATAAGTGATTGCTTTGAAAGATAAACTTGTCAAATACACGATGCTTCAATATTCTCAAAATGGAAATGTGACGTAACAATAAAGCATGAATTTGTTAGACAAGTGCCAAGCTAAATATATCAAAGTTTGCCAAAAATAATAATGATGCTTGCATGCAGTAAAAATAAAAATTGCTTTGCAAATGGAAATGTAACTTGAAACTTGTAGCAACTATTATGAGAAATGCAAGCTTAAAATTTGTGTAGCAAACTTGAGGAAAAAGAAATGTGATTTGTGTACTTCCCAATTAGAGCATGCATATGTGATATGAAAGAAAATGGAAATGTCAAAACCAATATGTCAATCCATCTACAAATTCTCTCCCTAAAATGGAGAAATAGGGATGCCAATGGGTAAAACCCACGCTCCTGCAACAAAAACATAAATTTTTATTATTATGTTGTTACAATGAGGTTAGAGCCTCTTGGAGAGTTTCCCAAGGAATTGATGAGAGAATACAATGTGAAACTTTGAAACAAGAAGGAAATCCCTTCAAGTATGGGAGCCTCAAAAGAGATGAAGGAGTTCTACAATCAGAGAATACAAGCTCCAAAGTGGTGTACGACCTAGTCTTCTTCCACAAGCTCTCCTAATGTCCACGACCTCCTTGAAATGCAACTTGAAGCTTGAGAGAACCTACAAACAAGAATGTTAGGGCTGCAAAACTAAAACCAAAATTAGTGTGAAAAGAGAGCATGTAACTATGTGAATATGCTACAAAATAATATACAAAGGCTAAATCAAGTGATGGGAAAAAATTCCCATTGCTTGTCTAGCTTACGAGAAGCTCTTGAATAGCTACATAATGAAATGAAAACAAAAATTAAAAAATGTAAATGAATTTTTTAATATTTTGATTTATGCATAGACTATGTGAAGGAGAAACCTGCAAGAATAAGTACTTTCAAAAAAATTAGATCTATGAAATTCAAATAACGATTAGAGCTTCTTGAAAACAATTCCAAGAGTGGGTTGGTCTCTTGAAGACTTCCCCTCACGCTTGCTAGTTGATTCAACAATGATCCTCAACAAAAATTCCAACAAACATTAGCTAATATGGATTAAATCAATAAACAATGGCAAGAGAACTCTAGAATTTGTATGAAAATAGATAGAGTTGTCTAGCCTAGAGCATATCAATTAACCAATTGCAAATGTAAGTTAGCTATACATCTACAATTCAACAAAAGTATATGAGAAGAATGAAATATAAATCAAAGGCACAAGTAGAGATATACCGTCAATGATCCAAGCAATGCTCCAATGGAATAACAATCATTAATGAACTCCAAAGTCTTTTTATTCATATGAAGAACGCAAGTACATAGAAGCAGAGCTTCCCCAAGCACAATAGGTCGTTGCAAAGATACAATATCAGAGCCCATGGCTCCATTATATAGAGAGTTGGAAGAAAATCCCAATGTAGAAGTGATTAAACAAGTGGCATGAGGTGACAATCCTAAAGAGAAATTTGAATTTGTTGAATGGAACTCCAATGCAAAGTGTAAAAATCGATTTCTGGCAAGTGGACATCATTTTCTTCTTCCCTTATGTGCCAAATTCGAATTTTATGGTGGAATGACAAGTGTAGATGGGTGGTAACCCAAGTGGGGATAATTTCCTACAAAAATCTCCACCAAATATTCTCCCAAATCCTCCCAAATCCTCCAAAATGTGCATTAACTTCACAAATTCGAATTTTCAAGTAAGCATCTTTCTCATTTAATGCTAGAAATTCGATTTTATTTGAGCACACGTCATTTCCTTGATTTTATAAGTCCACATCACCTTGGGACTTCACTTTAACTCCACAGTTTTCCACCTCATTTCCACAACATTTAACATGTGTGGGTATTTATTTTTCTCCATTTATTTAATTTCTAGCTTAATTAATTGCTAGATTTCCCACTAAACTTATGAAAAGTGGGTTTGAGGGTTCAAAACATATTTTGAGCCCCTCAAACTGTGTTATAGTAGAAATTTGAGGGTGAGAGGTGCAAATTTTATTACTCATACCCCATACAACTTCTCTATACATCACTTTTTACATTACAAATACAAATTTTATTGAAATTTCCGCCCTGTGGGAAATCTAAAAAATTAAAAAATGACTACCTAGACCTAACCAAATTCCACGAATTTTTTTGTGTGATCTAGTATGGTAATAAATATTGACCCTAGACAGTACGACTCACCCAAGGCCTCACCATCAAGCCATACTCCGACTTTGGGGTATATTTGGAGGAAAATCTCAATTAATTATTAAGTCTTGGTAGGGAGATGATAGTTAACCAAGTGAAAAAAAATTCCTAGAGTAATACTCACTTGTTGGCAAGGCCCAAAGCTACCTAGGCCTGTTACATGACTCAAAAACTCATCATTACTAGCATCACTTATTACAATTCCCTGCAGGACGTGGAATCTGGGTACAAGAGAAAATGATGAGAAGTAGAAGTATAGTTTAAAAACTTTGATGATTTGATGATATTTGATGGTACAAGTGTCCTTTGGTACATCCTTGGGCATGGAGTCTTCATATAATCATCAGGTGCCACTCCAGTGGTCAACAAATCCAATGGCTTGAAGAGAGGATAAACTGCAAAGATGCAACGATAGACATAGGACTCACACCCAAACAGGCGTTGTGGTTAAAAAATTTGTTAAAGGATTGAAAGAGGGAGACTAGGGCTTCAAGCATAGGCCTGCGTTGTGTTGAAAAGTGTAACTAGGATCGGTCTTCATATTGAAAATGTAATTATGAAAAGAAGAAGACAAAGATAATAAAATGTATTTGTTGTACTTGCTTCATGGGTTTCATGAGCAAGAATTTTATTATAGGTTAATAGCTTCTTCTTGATGTCTATTTAGGGTTTGTCTTCTATTTATAAATGTAAATAGAGTCATGTATATGAAGAGCATTTTCATCATTAAAAGCTCCAAGACCTTGTCACAAACCTTGTAAAAGAAAGGCTCTAACAACCCTCAAGATGGCTCTCCTTCAAACGTTGGAAAAGATGTAATAAAGTTCGCACTATATGCAGTGAGAAGTCGGCCTCATAACAGTCATGTCAGCTCCCAAATAGTCACATCAGTTCACAAAGTCAGTTCAACTTATATACAGGGGCAAACAACTATATATACCCTAGTAGACTTCGCAGAAAACACATAAGATTTTCGGTCATCTCTGAGTTGAAGTGCGGATTTAAGTGCAAACTGAAGTGCGGATTTAAGTGTAGACTTCAGTGTGGATTTAAGTGCAGACTTCAGTGTGGATTTGGGTGCAGACTTCAGTGCAAATTTAAGTGCAAACTTCAGTGCGGATTCTTGAGGAGTTTAAGGACTGGTTAATATACATATATCCTTGTGATATTTGAGTGTCATAAGGTGTTGCAGCTTACTGAAATAGAAGTACGGATCATCCTGAAGCAGCTACAGTATTGAAGTGCGGATCTGTTCAAGAATAATTTGCAGACTATTCTAAAATAAAATTGCAGAAAAAAGGTGACATTGTTGGAACAATGGTCTGGGCAAAAGGTGCAGTGAGAAAGTGACAGGAAGTAGGAAAGTAAATCTGTGATTTACTTTCCTAACTGCATCTTATATATATGATATATCTCAAGTATCTGAAGAAGGAAGTGTTGATGCAGAACAATGCAAGTTAGTGAAGGAAAGAAAGATCAACATTGAAGGACATCAAGGAAGGAAGCACAAGGTCTTGGATGCATATATAGGTCAAGGGTCTAATTCTTGGTCATGGTACTTGTCATCTGAAAATCTATAAGAAGAATTTCTCGTGGGTTTTCCTCTCCAAGAGAAAGAGGTTTCACCCTGGCTCTAGGAGCCTAATCCTTGTGTCTTGTGTATTTCGATAATTGACTTGATGAAAGATTTAATAAGCTAACGCACAGAAGACATAAATAACTCAAGTAACTTCACAAGTAATTATCACGAAGAGAATTTTGAATTTATCACTATCCCTCCAAATTCTCAACATGGTATCAGAGCTAAGGTGCTAAACTCAAGCGCTACTTGACAAAGAGACACTCCAGGAAGCAAAAATCAAAGTTTGGGTGAAAAGTCAAATCAGTTTGCAAGGAAGACTCTCAAGCTATCCTCGAGAAACATCTTCATCTCAATCAAAGGATCAACCTTTCAAGAAAATAATCTTTGCCATCAAAGATTTACATTCAAGACATTGTTAGAAGAGGACATCATCTTTTGAAGACATCCTTTACCATCAAGGATCCAAGATCACCTAGATTGACGATTTCTATCTTAGAAGAAGTTCCTAACCTCTTCGTCATCATCAAGGAAGCTGCTGAAGGAGAAAATCACTCACTCAAGTAGGTATCTATGACTTTATCTAAATCTGTCAAAATGACTTATTGTATAGAGAGCAACAAATTGGTTGGGTTATCAAACTTCAATGCATGGAAGAAAAGGACAGATCTGAAGCTAATTGAAAATGAAGTTATGGGCTTCATAGCAGGATCTACAATTCAACCTCCAAAAGAAGACATTCTAGCATATATCAAATACATGAAGGGAGACATAAGAGCCCGAAGGATTCTTATAGAATCCATAAAAGACTCTCTCATTCCCTATGTATCAAAGCTAGAATCCTCAAAAGAAATATATGATAAATTGGTGGAACTATTCTCGAAAGGTTCTACAAAGGAAACAATATCCCTAAGACAAAAACTATACAAATTGAGAATGTCGAAGGAAGGAATAATTCCATATCTGATGGAGATTTTCGCAATACGAGATCAACTACTGAAGTTGGGAGAAGTAATGTCTGATAGAGAAATACTCACTATGGTACAAAAAGCTTGACCGAAAGAATGGAGAGTTTTCACCATGGGCCAAAGCTCAAGATCAAATCTCTATCTTTAGCACTGTCAAAGTTAGCAACAAAAATACCGTTGCACAATGGTGGATGAAAACCATCATGCTTAATAACAGGGATCCAATATTTAGCTCTCCACGCATGAGGATTAGCAAGTTGTAGCCAAAATCCAAAGAAACAACAAACCAAACTACTAGACTGAAGAACATTAGCTTCCTCATCTGGCTTAGAGCCAATGGGGATGGAGATGGAGGGGCCTTTGCACACCAAAAGAGAGGAAGAGTGAGAAGAAGGCTGTTGAAGAACTGGATTCTTAACAAATACACCACTTGAAGGACTTGATAGGCTGATACCTCTCTTCCAGCAGGGGTACTCTAACTTTTGACCACACCATTTGGAAGCCCAAACGTGTGCAAGTGATAGCCCTATAAGGCCTTGTGGGTGTCTTTTATGAAAGTGCCTCCTGACATCCCCCTACTAGGTGATATTTCGTCGCGTTGATGGGCATTCTTATGTCCGTGGGTGGTATACAAGCATCATGGAGATGGAGCTATTGGGACTCATGATTTATGGGAGCACTTATTGTTTAGCCTTGTAAAGGTGATCACTTATCGTACCTTTTCCCCTCATTTCCCTTTATGTAAGCACACTTCTTTTGTTCCCCACATAGACCACCTCCCTATGTATGCACACCTCTTTGTCCATGACCATCATTCTTAATGGCAATCTCACATTTCACAATGCATTTATTCTCCCCAAGGCAACATCCCACATCCTCCAAGGTAGTGAAAGGCTATGTTGTAACCTCCTTTTTAAGAGAAATCAGCTCCAAGTCAAAACAATCCAAATGCCCTCCTGAAAGTGCCTTTTCTAGCTTCAAGGTACCTTCTAGAGGGCCTGACTTCTTGTTTGGGGAAACAATGAGGTCAAAAAGAGACAACGTAGCACATGTGTTGAGTAAGTGAGAGTTCAAAGACACATCATGGGCCAAATACATCTTCAAGCATGTTCAAGCCTTAAATTACACACTAAGCAAGCAAATGGATCGAATTCAAGAGTGTTGTCCACCCTTCCTAGCTGTTGGAGCATGTCAAAGTCAAAGTAGAGGAACTTTAAGGCAAACTAGGGGCTCGTTTGATGTTCCAAGAAAGACATTATTTCAAGCAAAGTCAAGCTATTATTTGATGGAATGTTGTACCTTAAGGCCAAAATGCCCCTTCCTTTTGTCAAATAAAATCTCTATTGATGGGATGTCTCATCTCATTTGAGGGTTTTAAGCAATTTAATAATTTTTTCTTCTATTTGACTTAGTCTCCAAGCATATTGTGGATGACAAGTCACCTCCTTTTCGAGCAAAAGAAGAGATGTTGAGAGCCTCATCTATAAATAGATAGCTCTCCCTCATTAGCAAATCTTTGTGAATTGTTGAAATCATTTGCCATAATGTGAAATATTTTCATGAGAGCTTTGGTTTTCATCTTGGAGTTTCTCTTTCTTGGTTAAGATCGAATATTTTTCCAAGGCAATTTATGGATAACTAAAGACTAGTAGAAGGCTAATTAGATCGATCCATTTGGAGGGCAATTTTGTCACTTGGATATGGACATTTAGGGTTTTTACTCACAAATCTCTCTTGTAGGTGTAAGGTAAGTTTTGTTTCTCCTTGATGAGCTATGCCCTAGTGCTCCTCATCAAGGGTTTCAATTTATTTTGCATCATAGTTGATCTACTGGTTGAAGGTTTTTCCCTAATTGGAACACCTTCCAGTAAGGCCGACTTTCATAACTTGTTCTTGATCAGGTTTGAGGTGATTTAACTTCTAGGGTTTCACCTCTAAGCCCTAATCCACATGCATTGATTAACTGAATTAAGAGGGGCATCAATTTGACCCCATATCCCTAGTGGAAATAGCAACCAACCATCCTTTTTCCTATTTTTTGCAGTTGTATTTATTTTATTTAATCTAAAAATCCCTAAAAATAGAACAAAATATAAAAAAATAACCATCAAAATAAAATCTAAACCAGTTGACCTCTTCACCATTTTGTCTAGAATTGATTTGATGGATTACTTTTTGTATCTAGATTTTATTTCTTGGAAATCATGCCCCATTGAAGATCTAGAACGCTAGCAACCCTATCTTTTCTTGCATGTGAAGATGATCTAACATGTGTGAGGGTTTTGAAGGTGATTTTAGCAATTTGATTTTAGCTTCAACACTTAGCTCAAGCTTGGTGAAATCCCTTGCCTTGGAATTCGTGAAAGGTTAATTCTAGCCAATGTTTTAAAACTCCGAATTGAGTTTGAAACCGGCCGAGGGTTGACTTCGACTCCGACTCAGTATCGACTCAACCTAGTTGATTTCAATGAATCGGTCATCGTTAAAAATACGGTAAATATTTTTTTTTATGAAAAAAATTATTTTTCAAGATTTTCATTCATGTTTCCAAATTCAAAGCATTAGAATATAGAGAGAAGACAACATATGATCAAAGTGTGCTCATGAATATATCTGTTATATCAAAATGGCACCCTGTGCACTGTCCAATACATGTAATATATAGAGATCAGAACAAAAACACATAACCAAGGAGGCTGTAAATGGCCTCTACAACAAAACATCACTAGTCGCTACTGCTAAACAAGGAAAGATCATCTGGCTTAGACTTTGAATCAGAGTCAGACGGGGAAACCCATGGCTCCTCCTCACTACTGCTCCAAAAACCAACTCCAACTCTTCACAAACTCCTCAGAAATGCTCACCCAAATGCAATGAGATAGTTGTGAGTAAATGTGAGGGGGGTCACTTTTATAGGCTTGGGAGAGGGGTAGAGGCATTAAGAAAAAAAACCAAAAAATTTTGAGTTTGAAGTCCGAGTTGCTACCTTTTTTCCCCGCAGACTAGCTCGGCTGGTTTAAGACGGGCTCGGTCGAATTGGCTGGTCTGTTACCGAACCGGTCGAATCGGTGTCCGACTCGGTAGTTCGATAACAGACCGGCCACCAGACCCGGGCAGGGATCCGACTCAGTCGGCTCGGCCGATTCTGAATCGGTTTAGCCAGTTTTTAAAACATTGATTCTCGATAGTCTAACCCCAAGTATCATTTCTAAGTTTTTTAATTGAAAATTACTCACCTTTGGAAGTGTTTTCAACTATCCGAACAATTGCAACATGTTTGATCTTGATTGACACAATTTCATTTTTCACCACTTGAGGAAAGGATGTTGAAGAATGTAACTAGGATGTCTTCATAATTGTACTTGTCAAGAGAAATTTTATTATTAAAGAAAATCATTTATTAAAGCATGGGTTTCATGCTTGGGTCAATGTTTTCTAGGTCAAACTTCATTGAAAGCTTCTAGGTTTTGTCTTGAGTCATTAGAGTCATTGTAATTTTTATTAGACCCTTCTCGGGCTTTTGTATCATGTAAAAAGAACTATTATTGAGTCAAATAAGTCATTTGTCACCTCCACACCAAGTCGGCCCTCTCCTCATGAAGTCCGCCTACATCAGGGCAATTCGAGCCAACAAAAAGGCTATATATAGAGAGGCAGTTCGACCTATTTGGAGCACTCACTTAACAAGTTCGATCTTCAATGAAGAAAAGCAAAAAGGAGAGCGAAGTAGCTAGAGAAGGACGAAAGAAGCTGGGAAGACCTGATTCAAGTTTTTGGGCTATCTATCTCTCACACGTGTAAAGTTTTAGGGAAGTTGTTGGGTCTGAAATTCTAAAGCTGGGGGTAGAAAATCTGAAGTTGGGGGCCAAAATTTTGGATTGAAGCTGCTACTGGGAAGCTGTCACTTGGAGACTTTGACATGGATCATCTATTGGAAGGAAGGGCTGACTTGGTGGTTGAAGGAGGTCTTTGTCTAGGTCTAAGAGGTCTTGGATTGTCTCATCTTGATTTGAATCTACTAGTGGAAGAGTTGGATTGGGTTTTCCCCTTGAAGGGGTTTTGCCCTGGCTGAGCGCCTACATCTTGTGTCTCTTGTTCTTGTGGTCTTCATATACATATAATTTGGTAATTTCTTGATGAAAGATATACTAATAAAAAAGTAAAAGAAGCCAACATAATTCACAAGTAATTATCAAGAAAGAGGAATCAAACCCTAATTCCTATAAGCATTGATTTCTCAACATTGGACCCCCAAAACTGAGTAACAATCTCTAGATTTGAATAATTTTCTGAATACTCAGTGTTTTGGAGTGCTAGTAGGCTCATTTTGTTCATATTTCATTTTACTAACATCTCCAACTCATAGCCGTAAGTTTTCATATCGTCTTTAGGCTTATGGGAGACCCCAAAGTGGGCTTTTGCTTGCTGGTTTCTGCAGATTTCTGCAGAATTGCAGGTTTGCAAGCGTATAACAGCAAGATAAATGATCATTTCTAGCCCCAAACTAAAGGTAAACTTCAATTTTTCAACCCCAATGTTGGTAGGGGCCTTCATACTCAATTTTGGCACTTTTCCTAATGTTATTTCATTCATAAATTGAGTATTTTCCTTTGCTGCTTTACATTTTTTGTAGTAAATGTCATATCTCAGATCAGATTTGTTAGTTCTCTTTCTCTCCTAACCTTCATCATTTGAGTGTTTCTAGGCACTAGTCATTGTAAGAGTTTTGGTGAAGCTTGTGTAGTTTGGGATACCCCTCTTGGCATTCTAGGATTTGGCCAAAAGTGAGAGGAGACTGCGTTGAGGCGACAGTGGATGCAACTTTTCTGTGCTTACTGTTTGGCATCTTAGTTGGACAATGCCAAGCCTGCTAATCTGAGTGGTAATATGACCGTTGATGAGTTAAGGAACCGACTAAATGCGTGTGGGAGAGCCCGAGGAGGCCATGGGCCTAGCAGAGGCCGCAGGCCTAACAATGTTCGCAGGGACAGGAAAAGATGACCACGCTTGCTAGTACATCCACAAGTTGGGTAGACAAAGATGAAGGTTGCCATAGCTAGCCACGGCTGCAATTTATTTATTTTGTTACATCTGTTATTCTGCACTGTTTTATGACCCTTAATTAAGGAGCTTAGCTCTATGACTGTTGGGGGAAGAAAAGTTAAAAATCTAAAAAAATGTTGCTTTTGCTCTGGCATATAACTCTTAGCTAATACGTGTTTAGAGTAATCAATGCAAATTCCTTAAGACCTGCTTGATAGCTTGTGATTTACCTTGGGAAGTTGTGAACTGGCGGAGCTCTTCTTATGGAATAAGAATGCCATGCAAATGCAAGTTTCAATACTTGATATTATATATGGAAGGAGTAAGTGTAGTTAGATATGCCAGTACTAACTATGCAAAAATGGACATCTCATAATGGAGAATTTAATATGGTGTGGTTTTGGCTAGGAAGTGCATCTGGTGATTTTTCTCTTCAAGTTAGGGTTGGATTCAAGAATTTCTGTCATTTAGATTCGAAGGGGTAGTTTTGGTTTAAATGCTTCTTACAAATCGTTTCATAATATGTACAGATTCTGGAAAGCAATTATGAGTTGAAACAGGACATCTCAGCAGAAAAATTATCCCAGGTACTTATTTTTGCAAACTCTCATATTTGTCTACCCATAAAATATTCTTATCATGGTCATTAAGCAGCGTTTCTTTGTGGCCCCGACTTTTCTTCGTAAGTTTGCACTTTAAATAGCTGGTGTAATTTTAATATACTTTCCCTCGTGATTTGTTTTATGTTTTATCATACTTATCTATGAGCACTATTCTAGTTGTATCTGCTTTTGTTTTGTCAGTTTTAGTTTTTTCATTAATTCCTCATTTGTCTTCTGTTACTAAGATATTATAGACAATGCAGAATTTGCATTAACTCTTTGACTTTCTTTGCAGCTTTTGGGGTTGGCAATAAGGGAATCACTCTATGAGGTCAGTGTAGTAGGATTTAAGGTCTTCCATACACTATACTGGATTATTATGAACAAATAGCTAGTTTCTTTTTAATTACTATTAGTTGAGTGTTATATTTATGTTGGAAATGTTGCCTGGTGTAAGTGAAAAAGTGAAAGAGGGACTGTTAGAATATAGTTCCCTTTTACAGCCCTGCATAAGAATTCAATGTAAAAAACATAAATGACATTAAAATCAATAGAAGGAAGTTATTTACTCATCTAGACATTAAATATCGGTTGTCGTAGATATTAAAAAAAATAGCTGTACAAGATTCCAGTAATAGCCGTATTACACTTTTCTCCTCAAAATTGCACTTGCCTTATTTCTAGCATACAAATGAGCCAAGGCAGCAGAGTGAAGTCCAGATGGGATTTTTTCCTGTTGTTCCTTCATCAATCAGCAGCTGGAGAAGTATATTCATGGTTGTCAGGAGGAAGCTATAGGAAAGCAAGAGATAAAGCATTCTGATCGAATGACCTGTTGTGTTCTTTTGAAACCTTTCCAGATCTGTATTAACTTATTGAACTTCTCGGATGGCCAGTTCAGAATCTTGGAGGTTGTTCCTAACAGAATTAATAATATGCAATACCCAGAGCAGATAGAGACTTTTCAACCCTTGGAAAAGATTCTTTGGAAAACTACTTCATTAATTGTTATAATTTTCCATCTTTAGATATATACTTACCAGCAGCAAGAGCTCATTACATTCAAGAAGACTCGATGATGGGTGAAACTCTTCGTTTTGGATAATTTGACAATGCATCGGCCGTTTTCTGATTATCAGGTACATTTAAGAGGGCTGACATAAGTCCCAAAGAGAGGCTTCTTATGCATCTATGGCCGACCTGTGCCTAGTGGCCTTCCTAAGGTCGACATTGTAGTGAATGGGAAAAGGTATTTTTAAGGTGTAAAGGGCACTATTTTTATGGTGTGCCTTATGGTGATCTGATGCTGTTAGCTATGCTTAATCTCGAGGCCTTCTCTCTCTCTTTGAAAGGTATGCATCATTGCAAGGGACATCAACAGACAGCTGATTTTATCCTTTTATGTTTCTTCTGGTTTTGAAAATGTAGTGAGCAAGGTCTTTTGGATTGTGCCTTAGCCAATGAAGAACTTGAATTGTCCTTCTCCCAGTATGATGTAGAAATTTGATAACCCAACCCCGGTTTTCTGAAAACACAAATTCTGGAAATTTCACAGTGCTGAAATGCAGAAATAAAAACTCAGAAAATAAATCAGCCACACACAGAAAATAGACACGTTGATTTTTGTTCAAAATGACCCTGGAAAAACCCCCTACAACTCTTGGGGAAAACCAGTTTGAAAGCTTTTCTTTATTTCTGAATATGCTTTTACAGTGAGACAGAATTTACAGCAAAAATTCCAGCGTCTTAATAAATGTACTTATCTCGATTTCCATGCTTATACCCTGCCTTGGAAAACGTGCTGAACAGAAAACAATCAAAACAGAAATTTTTACAGCATTAAATGCTGAACTGCCACCCACGAAATGCGTGCCTAGATTTCAGTAGTACGTCCGTACGACTGTACAGACTGTATGGAAAGTACAACTGTACTTCCTCGATTCCCGTGCCTGAAAACAACCTCAAAAACAACGCTGTCTTGCTGTACGGATTTCCTCGAAATCTGTGTTAGAAAAACAACAAACTCCTCCTTGGTTTTCGAGCCCAAAATTTGCCTTGGAATGCGTGCTTAAGCTACTGTATGGAATCCCTCTTTTTCTATGCCTCCTTCCTCGAAAAGTGTGCGAACCTCCTGCTGTATGGATTTCTGCCTTGGGAACCATGCCTTTTTGTCGTTGTACGGATTTGCCGAAGTCTTTAGTTGCCGCCCTCCTTCTCCTCACTGCTCAGAAATTTCTCCTTTGCTTTCTCTCTTCCTCTCTCAATTTGCTCATGAAAGAATGAATGACCTTTTCCTTCCTTTTCCTCCTTTAACCTAACCCTAAGTGACTTTTCGGGAATCCTTAATCTAATGGCTGAGATAGCTTTAGATCTAGGGCTGAGATTAAATGCTCATTTAAATATCACTTTCTATTTTTTAATTCACCCCACTTCAATAAAGACCCACTTAGTCATTTATTTTCAAAGTCACTTTTCACTTTCTAATTTCACATTGACTTTATTAAAGTGACTTTAAAATTAGACTTTAGTAACTTTATCACTTAAAGTCACTTTTAAATTAGATTTGATTTTATAACTTTATAAAGTCACTTTAGGAGAAAAAATTAAATTCTTTTGGACACTTTTCCATAGGCCAAAGATCAAACCTTTAGGGAACCACCTGTCCTCCGATAACCAAATTTCAACACTCCCTCTTACCGAGGAAGGTGTTCCTCACCACACCCATCTTGTCTCTGAAGTAGACATGCTTGCCTCGTGGTAAGGCTTTGGTAAGAATATCTGCAACTTGCTCATCAGTGGGAATATACTCAAGCTTCAAGCTCCCTTCTGAACATAGTCTTTGATGAAGTGATATCTGATGCCGATATGCTTTGACCTGTCATGAAATACTGGATTCTCCGTGAGTTTAATGCAACTCTAATTATCACAGTATATCACTGAAGGTCTCAACGGCTGACCAAATAAGCCAAACAACATCTTGCGAAGCCAGATGGCCTCACAACTAGCTAGACTGGCTACCATGTACTTTGCTTCCACTGAACTAAATGATACTGACTACTGCTTCCGGCTGAACCATGACACCACTGCCGAACCCAACTCAAAACAACACCCTAAAGTGCTCCTCCTATTAGAAGCACAACCTGCCCAATTAGAATCAGTGTAACTTGCCAATCTCACTCCATCTCCCTGCCTATAATCCAGACCATAATCCACTGTCCCCTGCAAGTACCGCAAAATGTGTTTTGCAGCAACCTAGTGCACCCTCTTGGGCTCACACATGAACTGGCTCTTCGTGTTGACTGCAAAACATATATTTGGTCTGGTGTTGACCAAATACATCAAGGAACCAATCAACTGTCTATACAATGTGGGATCCACCAACTCGGAATCTGAAGCGTGAAGCTTCTTCCAGTTGGTGATCATTGGTGTCGACATGGGTCTACAATCCTCCATGTGGAATTTGCCAAGGATGTCCACAATATACTTCCCCTGCCCTAGGAAGAAATGCCCCTCCTCCTACCACACCTCCAAACCCAAAAAGTAATGCATCAAGCCAATGTCCTTCATCTCAAACTTCGACGCAAGATCTCTCTTGCAGTGCTCTATGAGTCTCTCTGCACCAGTAATGACCAAGTCATTCACATACAACACCAGAATGAGAGGCTCCTCACCTATCACAATAAAGTAAATGTTCGGATCTGCATCACTCTTTGTGAAACCTATCTCCTGCAAGTATGTATCTATCCTGGAGTACAAAGCTCTGGGAGCTTGCTTCAGCCATAAAGGGCCTTCTTCAGTCTGCACACATGGGACTCCTTCCCATGCACCTCAAAGCCCTGTGGCTGCTCAATGTACACCTCCTCTTGTATGAAGCCATTAAGAAATGCGGTCTTCACATCCATTTGGTGGATCTTCCAACCCATCTCTGCTGCTATCAATATGATGGAGCGAATTGAAGTATATCGAGCCACGGGAGCGAAGGTCTCCTCATAATCTACTCCCTCTAGTTGCGAGAACCCTCTAGCCACAAACTTGGCCTTGAATTTTTCAATGTTGCCATCTGCAACATGATTTACCTTGTAAAGCCATCTGGATGTAACCACGGATTTGCCCTCAGGCCTCGGCACCACCTCCCAAACATCATTCTTCATGATAGAAGAATACTCCTCCTGGATTGGCTCTCTCCAAACTTGCTGGCTAGCCGCCTCCTCATAGCTAGAAGGCTCAGAGTCAACGATGTTGGCAACAAAACCTATCAGGTGGTCTGCTCTCTCTGATCGGCCTCTTTGGCCCAGCAACAAATGTGGCCTCTCTCAAGGTATCCTGAAGCCACTTGGGCTTCCTCTTCCCTGAGCACACTTCTCCCACTGGAGAATGAAACTCCTCCTCCTCATCATCAGGAGCCTGAACTCCTGACTGTTTGTCTGCTGTCCTCCTGCCTGAACCTGAACTTGTAGATGTTGAAGTACCGTGTGAACTGTTCATCAGTGGACTCCATAGTGAACTGCTCTGCATGCTGCCTGAAGCACCACCCCTCTAACTCTGTGAGCCATTGCTCACTGATGGACCTGACACCGTAATTGATGTACCTCCGGATCCTCCTGATCCCTGCCCACTGGATCCCTGTGCCTGACTTAGCTGCTCCTGAGGGTTTGGCCGATCCAGATACTCTTTCTCCCGTGACCTCTTGAAAGCCCTGTCCTTGAACTTCACATCCCGCCTGACAACAACTCTTCTCTGCGCGATCCGAAAGGCTTTTGAGGTATCACTGTAGCCCACAAAGATACCCTTCTTTGCGGTGGGCTCTAGCTTGGTCCTCTTCTCCTTGGGTATGTAGGAGTATGCAATACACCCAAAGATACAAAAGTGACCAACATCAGGCTTTTTCCCAGAAAAATCTTGCTTCGGAGTCACATGCCCCAAGGCACGATGTGGACTCCTGTTCTGCAAATAAACAGCAGTGTTGCAGGCATCTGTCCACAAAAACAATGGTAACCCCTGATTATGTAACATGGCTTTGGCAGCCCCAACGATGGATCTGTTCTTCTTCTCTGCAACCCCGTTTTGCTGGGGGTTGTAAGGAACTATGAACTTCCTCCTAATGCTTGCCTCCGCACAATACTCGACAAACTCACCAAGGGTGTACTCTCCTCCATTGTCCAACCTCAGGGACTTGATATTTCGACTTGTTTGAGTCTCCACAAGAGCTCTGAACTCCTGAAACCGCTTGAAGACCTCACTCTTGGTCTTCAAGAAATAAATCCAGGTCCTCCTAGAGTGATCATCAATGAATAAAACATAATACTCATATCCACTCAAGGAAACATGAGATATCCGACCGCTCACATCGGAATGAATCAAATCAAGTATCCAGTCGATCTGTTGTCACTGCTGGGAAAAGGGGATTTGGCAAACTTGCCCATAGCACATCCTCTACATGTATCAAAGTGATCAGTACTGAAATCTGGCACACCTGTAGTGATCTCTTGCAATGTCCTCAAGGCCCCATGATACATGTGCCCCATCCTGCGGTGCCAAATCTCGCACAGCTCTGAACTGCTAGCTCTGCTGCCGGTACTACTGCTCAATGCCAAAAGGGGCTGAAATGCAAACTTGTACACCTTTGCATGGTGTACACTAATCACTCTAGCTGAATCAGCTGGAGCACCCCTGGGATATATCAGCACCTGTTCTCTCCTGAACAATATCTCATATCCTCTGTCCTCCAATGCTGAGACAGATATGAGGTTCTTCCTCATCCCTGGCACATATAGAACATCTGACACCTTCAAGGGAGGTTTGGTTTCCCTATCAAATGTCAATGTCCCCACAACGACTGCTCTAACAATGTTGTCATCTCCGAGTACTACCTCTATATCAGTGCCACTCTCTGAAAGCCTTGAGAAGTTTTCGCGGACTCCTGTCATATGACGTGAAGCCCCACTGTCAACATACCAGATACCTGAAGATGCTCTGCTAGTGGAGAGAAATGCACACTCCCTCTCAACCTCCGTGGAAGGTGATCCTGCACTAGTGGACTCACAAGCAATGAACCCAAACTCCTGGTCAAAGCTTTCCGTGAAGTCCTCTATCTCTGCCGATGCTACCATGCTCTGGTTCTTCCCCTTCTTCTTCTTCTCCGGACACACCACTGCATAGTGTCCCATCTTCTGACAATTCCAACACTTCACCTTGGAATAGTTCTTCTGCTTGCTCCCTTGTTTACCTTTACCTTTGCCTTTGCCCCCACCAACACTTGTGGAAGCTTGCTTTTTTCCCTTGCCTTTCTTGCCTCCTGCTAACAGTGCTACGTCCTCATCCTGCTCAACTGGTTTGGCTGCCCCAAGCTGGCTCTTTCTCATTTCTGTCTGTATGCAATCATCCCAGAACCTCTCCCAAGAGGGAAGGGTCTCACGTGCACAAAACCCATCAGCAAAGTTCAGCCATGAACTGGGAAGGCCATTCGCTACAATCCGCAACAACTCAGTGGGTGGAATGACCTCTCCAACTGCTGCCAATGCATCTCTCACATTAGTAATCTTTGTGAGATATCCAGCTGCACTATCAGTCTTATCCATCTTAATGGTCTTTAGCTTCTCCCTTAGGACCATTTTCCTGTTCTCATTGGTACTCTAGTAGAGGTTGGTCAATGCTGTCCACATCTCATGAGCATATCTCTTTCCTCTCACATGAGGAATGCAATGGTCTTTGATTCCATCCAGAATCAGTCCCTTACCCTTGTTATTCTTCTTATTAAATGCTGCCAACTGAACATCATCAATAGGCACATTAACAGGGTTCTATGCAGTATGCACCATGATATCCCAGACTTCTGCCTCCTCAAGGATGCTCTGCATTCTCTCCGTCCATACGCTATAGTTACTATGCCCATCCAACCTATCCTCCACCCTCAAGCCCAAAGACATGCTTGCTGTCCTAATAAACTGAAAAAAACACTACTGTGGTAAAGGCTCTGTTTTCTGTGTAAAATCAGCGTGCTGTAATTTTTCTCTTTGCTGTCCCAAACTGCACTTTTCAGCAAATTAGCTCTGATACCATGTAGAAATTTATTTCTCCCATAAAGTTAAATGCCCATTCCCATAGCCATACATTCAACAAGCTGGAAAAATAAATATTTTCTGAAAACACAAATTTTGGAAATTTCACAGTGCTGAAATGCAGAAATAAAAACTTAGAAAATAAATTAGCCACACACAGAAAATAGACACGCTGATTTTTGGTCAAGATGACCCTGGAAAAACTCCCTACAACTCTTGGGGAAAACTAGTTCGAAAGCTTCTCTTTATTTATGAATATGCTTTTTACAGTGAGACAAAATTTACAGCAAAAATTCCAGCAACTTAATAAATGTACTTATCTCGATTTTCGTGCTTATACCCCGCCTTGGAAAACATGGCGAACAGAAAACAATCAAAACATAAATTTTTACAACATTTATTACAACATTAAACACTGAACTGCCACCCTCGAAATGCGTGCCCAGATTTCAGCAGTATGACTGTATGTCTGTACGGACTGTATGGAAAGTACAACTGTACTTACTCCTCGATTCCCATGCCTGAAAACAGCCTCTAAAACAACACTGTCCTGCTGTACGGATTTCCTTGAAATCTGTGCCAGGAAAACAACAAACTCCTCCTTGGTTTTCGAGCCCAAAATCTGCCTTGGAATGCGTGCTGAAGCTGCTGTATGGAATCCCTCTTTTTTTGTGCCTCCTTACTTAAAAAGTGTTCCAACCTCCTGCTGTACGGATTTCTGCCTTGGGAACCGTGCCTCTTCGCTGCTGTACGGATTTGCTGAAGTCTCTAGCTACTGCCCTCCTCACTGCTCAGAAATTTCTCCTTTGCTTTCTCTCCTCCTCTCTCAATCTGCTCATGAAAGAATGAATGACCTTTTCCCTCCTTTTTCTCCTTTAACCTAACCCTAAGTGACTTTTGGGGAATCCCTAATTCCAATGGCTGAGATAGCTTTAGATCTAGGGCTGAGATTAAATGTTCATTTAAATCTCACTTTCTATTTTTTTAATTCACTCCACTTTAATAAAGACCCACGTAGTCATTTATTTTCAAAGTCACTTTCACTTTCTAATTTCACATTGACTTTATTAAAGTCACTTTAAAATTAGACTTTAGTAACTTTATCACTTAAACTCACTTTAAATTAGATTTGACTTTATAACTTTATAAAGTCACTTTAGGAAAAAAAATTAAATTCTTTTGGACACTTTTCCCTAGGCCAAAGATCAAAGCCTTAGGGAACCACCTGTCCTTCGGTAACCAAATTTCAACATATGAGTGCGAGCTCATGAGTGAGACTTCAATTAGGATGAGCTATTTCTAGTTTACTAGAATAATCATCAAGTTAGCATGCGTAGAGTTGCAGCTTCAGTTAAGTGGAGTCTTCATCAGTTTGACTACAGAACGAGGTGGCAGTTACAACTTCGGTTAGAATGAGTTAGTTTTCAGTCTTGATTGAAGGAAGAATGAGTTTAGAACTCTAGTGTTGGTTGGAGAGAGAAAGGGTGTCACTCTGAGTTAACTCATCAATTAGAACTCGAGTTCTAAATTTTAATTGAGCCTCCTTGCATGTTCGAATTGGGTCTATGTAGAGGAGGACGGAGGCACAGAGAATTCATAGTTCTGTGCACAAAGTTTTGTATTACAAGACAACTCACGAGTTTGTGAGAGAAGCCTTGATTGTTGAGAGGCAAGAAAATTTTCCTAAGAAATAGGAGGAACAAGTGTGCAAGGATTTAGGAGTTGGTTGTGCGCAGAGAATAGGCGCTGGGTCCTAAAGAATAAGACGCAGAAAGTGCGCTAAGGAATAGGGCACGAGTGCGCTAGAAAATAGGACCTGAAGTGCGCTAGGAAATAGGGAATCTGCAGAAGGAATAGGGATGCCAAGTTCGTAAGGAAGGAGGAGCAGGATCGAGCAAGAGATTAGTGAATTTACGCAGCAAGTCAAGGAGGCAGCGGAGGATTGGTTGCAAGCTAGAGGGCTGAGATCAAGTGGTGATCTAGGCAGGCCGAGATCAACTATATCAGTTGAGATTTGTGAGAGAAGCAAAGCACTTTCTCAAGAGTGACAAATTGCTTTGTAATTGATTCAATTGCTCCAAGACAATCAATAAAATACCACATCAAGCAAGCAGGTTTCCCCTATTGGATTTCTCGACAAAAATAAGTGTGTCATTTGTATGATGTGTTTTTATATCTCTAGTGTTTTTATTCCACTGCTTATGAATTGTTAAGAAACTCTATATCTTGGTGAAAGTAAAATAGTTTTTAGTTTTCAGTTATTCATCTAAGTAGTTGCAAAGTTTCATGGAAATTTAACATGGTATCAGAGTAGAGATTAGTATAAAGACTAACATGGGATTGACCAATTGGTGGACAACATAGATCATGTAGAAGGCTTGCGAGTTGAGTAGTTCTTCAGATATCATTATGGCATTCCAAGGACAGAGGTCAAATCATAGTTTAGAAGGAGTCCCAAATTTCTGCTAATGGAAGGAGAAGATCTCAGTGGTGTTGGAAGATAATGGAGTGCTCGAGTATGTGAAGTAGGCAATAGCTCCACCTCAAGATGCCCAATAGTTGATCCAACATAACAAGAATGAGACCAAGGCAAGGAGGATTATTCTTGAGGGGATCAGAGATCATATTATCCCTCATATCTATGAGAAGAAGACAACATATGAGATGTTTAAACTTATCTTAGATCTGTATCAGGGTTCTACTGATGCCAAGAAGCTTGTTCTCAAGGAGAAGCTAAGAAGTATCTGGATGAGCAAAGGAGAGCCCATCATCACATATCTTTCGAAGTTCACTCAAGTTCGAGATGAGCTAGGTGGAGTGGGTGTGACTATAGCAGATAGTGACCTTGTGATGTTGAAATTCGGTTGCAAGAGAGAATTTATTAACATCATAATTACTTGTGATAGTATATATATATTTTTCATTATGCATTTTACTTCATTCATTAAGTCATCAAGCAATTATACAAATACAATGCACATAATAAAAAGAACAACTGAAATTAGGCCAAAGGCTAGGGAAAAACCTACAAGGGTAAAACCCAACAATACTTTCTAATAAAATCTTTAGTCAAGAGGAGATTCAAGTCATAAATGAACTGGCCAATAGACCAGATACCAAGTGCCAAGTCAACCCTCTCAAGATGTCATAATGCATGTCCTTCAAAACTTCGTCCTCCACAAAAAAAGCCTTAGAACTTCGTATAAGAGTTTCAGACCTAAATTTTGACTTGCCTCAGAAATGCTTCAGATGTTGTACACTATATGTCTAAAAAGTTCTTTGATGTTGCACATAAGCTGCCTTAGATTTCTGAATTTCTTATCCACAGAAGAACTCGAATTGGTTTCCAAATGGTGAAGGAATGATGCCAATATATAGTTGTTTCCTCATGTGAAGGGACACGTCCCTTGGATAGATGACTTGTCTTCTGGAGGGCCAACTTGGTCAACTTGGAGACACTAAAAATATACTTTTAAAATTCATTCTTCTTTCTTTTAAATGTCCAAATGGGACATGATAAGATCAATTTTTTTTGACTTCTTTATAAACATAATTATGAAGACCGAACCCAGTTACGACTTCAACACTCCCTCTTAACTACAGAGGTATTCATAATGACTATCACGATGTTCTCAAGTTGAAGACTTATATAAGAAAGGATTATCAAGATTAGGATAAGCATCATCATTAATATCATTACCACATGTGTTGCCCGGATCGTCTGCTAATCAAGCTGTCCTGCTTGCTGCTGACTGGGAAAATGCTTCTCCAACACTCTGGGACTCTTTCCCGGCCTCTGGAATTGAAAATGTCTTCCCTTCTCAGCAAATCAAGCTGCCTTTTGAAGCTTCTGCGTTGCCTTTGCGCAACTTCCTAGAGAAATTTTGGCTTCTTTGCAAATGCACTCACCGGATCTGAGAATCTTCCTTTAGCTTCACTATCTCTGCCCTCACTGTTTTTGCGTCCTTCTCTAGCTATCTGGCAACTGCTACTGCTCTCTGGAAATCGATCTGCCAAAGAAATCGAACCCCACAAGTGTATTCTCCATCTATCCATCGACTTCTTCTTATAATCCTATGTTGGAGCATCAACGACCAAGATTAGAACTTAATCAAGGGCCCAGATTAATTCTCAATCGATTCATGTGAGTTTCTAGATGATTCACACCTTATCTCAATTAATAGTGATTAATTAATCATATTCCCTATGTTTAGACTTGGGAAATATTTAAAAATCGGCTAATAATCTAATTGAGACACTTCTAGGTGGAATTTCCAAAAACGAGTTTTGGGTTTTGGAGATCTCATGTGTTTTAGACTCTCCACAAAGTTTCGAGACTAGAACACCTCCGATGCCACAAACACTAACAAAAGCAACCATTATTGATGCAAAAAAATATAAAAACAAATCTGCAATAAATAAAATGAAAAAAAGAAATAATAAAGTTAATTATTTCCTTAGAAAGCCTTCAGAAATAAGCTCTTAGAATAAACTAAAAAATTCAAAGATCCTAGCTTCTTACTGCAACATGTTTTTTGTAGATGAATCTGCCCAAAAGAACCACAAAACATAACCCAATAATGTTGTAGCTATCCAAAACACCACAAAATAGTGAAAAACTATGGTTGTAGTTGCCCAAAGCACCACAAAACAAGGATGGCTGTAGCAACCTTATAATGTTCTCTTTTGTTGAAGTTTCCCTTGCTCAATTTCCTTTGCTGAGTGTTCAATTCTCCCTTGCTTAAGCCTCAAATAGTGCAAGGAGAAATGAAAGGGACAACCTCTTTTAAAAGAATATATATTTTTTAAAATTCTAGAGGCTTATAGAAAATTTCAAAACAATATTATTAAAACATAACTAAAAGGAATGATTTTTTAAACACTTTAAAATGTTTTTAGTGGGTTCTAGGCCAAAAATGGGTCACAAAAGAGCATCGAACTAGCCCACACATGTTGTATGACCATTGAAACACATTGTACAGGAGGTGAAATGTGTTTTATGAAGCCTGAAACGTGTTTCAAGAGGGCCGAAACACGTAAAATCGTGATACACATTTCAACCCTCCTAAAAAAAGTTTTAGGGTTTTCGTATTGACATGCGCTTGGTATTGGTTGGTGGGGTGGGGCGAAGCATGTTTCTTGCAACATAGGCAATAAGAATTATGAGGAAGAGCTATTGGTGATAGTGGGTAGCCTTCACGAGTGCACAAAACTAGCCCCTTGATACTTAGGACTTTACATCATTTAGGGGTACTAGATTTTGTTGTAACATCAATGATATGTCCCTCGATAACAAATACAAATACAATGATTCTTTGACTTTTTTGGTATATATGAAATGTGTTTCTCTATTCTTGTTATCCTTCTCATTTTTTAACGATTTCATTTTTTGAAATATTTTGGTAAAGAAAAGAGAATTCATTAGGATCCTTAGGATCCTTTGGTAGAGGCAGTGTGTACAAATTCCTTGAAATCATTGCTTTACAAAAAAATTCTTTTATTGAACTTGTAACGGTAGGCCTTTCATAGTCCTTGATACCATTTTAGATTGAAATACATAAATATATTTATACCAATAGAGGAAAACAAAATGCACTGGTTAGTCATTAAGTGAAGTGGTGTCTTACTTATGTTTTTAAACAATTGATCATTGAAGATTGTTGTCTCTTTGGTAGTGTTAGGGGATCTAGCAATGTTTCTTGCTTAATTTGTGACTCCCTTCAAGACAATATCTATGGTTGCTTTTGACGAGTATGCTAGGTTTATGTGGGTTTGAATCTAAGGTGGTGCTCCTATGTCCCTGGGCATCTTCTTTGCAATCTGCTACTTCCCCCAACCTCCACAAATTTTGCCATACAAATGATTCTTTGACCTATTTGCAAACATATTTCACTATTCTATTATGTGGATGTTGTTTTGTTGGGGGACTTCAATTTTACACCAAATCCCTATAGATTTTGCTTCAGGATAGATTAGAGGATGCACTATCCCTTCAGGAGATTGACTTGGACATTGTTGGGCTTCAAATTTTTTTAGACCACAACACTAGGCCACCTATAAATTACACAAGACATCTTCATTTTAATGACACATTATTTTTTGCTTATGTATGGTCTTCAGTGCTATATAGAATCTGGTGGTTTCATGTGCTTCCACATATGGGTGGCACAAGTTTGGTTTGACTATGTCATAGCAAATCAAGAGCTCCTACTCCTTATTCATCACTTTTCAATTTCTCCTTCCCTTGGGTATACCATTCACTGCTCACCTTCTTCATGAAAACCTCCTCTCCCCATGCCCTCCTAGCATTCCCCATATGACTATCCTCTTCACTGAAGGATTTGTTGAGACTTACAACTCTTGCCTTCACCAACTTCTCCCTTCCTTCCTCATTTTCTCACCCCTTGAAGCAACCTTTGCGAAATATGATATTATCCCCGATTCTCCACAATTGTTTGGAATGTTGCTCTTGAATATCACCCACATATCACCAAACAACATCCTCATGCCCTCCCTCCCTTGATTATTTGCCATGAACTATTGGTTTGATGATGAATGCAAGATCCCACCATAGACATCTCCATTTTTCTTGCGCCACAAACCCACTTCCTATCCTCACCTTTGAAAATCCTACCATATACTCCTTTAAAATAAAAAGTGGGCTTTCCTATCTTTGAGGCATTGTGAGCTTTGCGGGGCCCTCCTCCACTCTCCTAAAGCATTTTGGTGCCCTTTTCCTCGATCATAATTCCCTCTACATAGACATAGACCCTCGAGCCATATTCTCCCACATAGTGCCCCTCTAAGATATATTGACATTGGACCCCACTTGTATTATTGTCCATCCCCTCCTCATGCTTTATCTTCTCCTACAGTTAGAGTCATGAATACGATTACGACAGGAGATGAGGAGGGCATCCAAGATGAATTCCTATAGCATTATAGGGATTCCCTCGATTCCCATATTGTTGATTTGTTTAACGATGTCATTGCTTTGGTTTCCCTTAGGTTTGGTCCTTGTTACCCATAAAAAAGTGGGTAACCCATATGAGAACTTTTCTCATTTGCACAACTATCCAACTAGCACCCCATATGATCAACACATAACATGATGCCAAGATCCTCCACTTCTTGTTCAAGTCAGATCTCTCTCTCCCATTTGGCATTCCTTCTTGAAGGAAGGTGGGTCATCCATTGGTATGTACTTGAGCCATTTTTGCAATCATGTGCTTTCAATTAATGTTATGGGCATACTAATATGGATCAAGGGGCAAACTGCGTAATTGACTGATCTCGACTGTATTATTGTTCCCTCACTTCACCTGGGAGGTTAATCTTTGACTCTAGTCTAGTGGGACCTTCTTTAAGGCCCAACGATTTTAGGAATGGCACTACTGGAGAGGTTTTGAGTGCTCGTTGGGATTGGTAACCTTTCATCATCCTCTGTGAGTTTGGGTCCTGAAAACTTAGCCTTGGAGGTTGATGTAGCTAAAAGAAAGATAAAAGTGTTGGTTGATGTAGCTCAAACATGTGTTCTAGCTTCAAGTGGTGTAAGTGAGACTAGGAACACAAGAGCATAAAATATCTCCAAGCCCAAGTTATTCTTTTGAATGTAAATGTCTTAATTAAATTAATTAATCAAGTTTAATTATTTTCCTAAGTTTAACTTAGGGAAATAGATTAATTAATTAGTAATAAATAAGACATGGTCGATTTTCCTCTAGAGACTTCTAGTAAAGTCTCTAAGTGATCTTATCCATTGATTAGATCATTTCTGATCTAGATCAAGGACGTTGATTTCTCAACGAGAGATTATAAAGGAAATCGATGGGCAACTTTGGAGATCAACAATGATCATTGTGTGAGGATTCACACCAGTGAGGGTTTCAAAGACGGTTGAAGCAATGAATATTTCTGGGGTTTTCTTTCATCAATATTCTTCTAGTTTCTGAGATCCGGAGGAGGAATTCTCCTGGTGTTTTTCTGCAGACAGGTTGGCCATGTTGTTGAGGTCGTGAGTGTTCCAGGAGTGGCATGTCAGGTTGTAGAGGGAGGCCGTGAGCCTTCCATTAGTCAGATCGACTTGTGGAGGTGAAGAAATATTTTGTTGGAGCTTTGCCAGGGTTTGGAAAGCATTATTGCAATATTTATCAATTGCAAAATTTGCTGAAGATTTAATGAAACTCTGATCTGAAGAATTGGTTTCCCTTCAGTGTTTTTCTATGAATGTTTTGTCGAAAAATTATGTCCATTTTGTGATTGGTTTTCTATCAGGGTTTCCACAGTTTATTTTTGTGAATATTGCAATCATGTTTTTATTCAATATTTGTAGTATGTTAATTTTGCTTAGAATTAAATACATTGGATAATTACCGGTTGATTGCAGTAAGTGATATTTTTGTCGATTTTTTACATGGTATTAGAGAAAATCCGAAACATATGTTGATTTATAGTAGCATCGGATGTGCTCTAGCCTTGTAACTTTGTATATAGGCTAAGACACATGTATTCCATAATACCCAGAAAGGATTTTGGAAAATTCCACTTAGAGATGGTTTAATTAAATTAATTAATTGTTTTTTAATGTTTTCCTAAGTCTAAACTTAGGGAAATTGATTAATTAAAGGGTATTAATTAAACTAAGTGTGAATCTTCTAGATAAAGTGATAGATCATCTCCAAGTTAATCTTAGCCCTTGATTATGTTTTAATCTTGGCCGTTGAAGGGTCAACAAAGGATTATAAGAAGGAGAGTGAGGGGCCTATGGGAAGCACATCAGACGGAGAAAGAATCTAGAGATCGATTTCTTCAGCCGAAGGAAGAATCAAAGTGATTCTCGATTGCAGAGAGGGGAAGGTGAAATCTCTAGGAGGGAAAATTTCTGAAGGATAGAGAGTACAGGAAAAGAAGAGAGAAGGGAGCCATAGCAGCAACACAGAGATAGCCAAGCAACAGTTACGCTGGGCTAGCGCAGAGCAACAGAGGGAGTTTCATTTCAGTTGGAGAGGCAGCTAAGGGTTCATCTAGTATTAGGAGGGCATTTCTGAAAGGAGAGAAAACTCTAGTCTCACACAACAGTGAGCACTGAGGAAGTCATAACGAGCAACAACAGCAGTGATGCAGTGATAGCGTGGGGGACGCAGTCACTGCGCAGAAATTACGCAGAGCTACTCAGTGTGGGTGCAGGTCATGCCGAAACTTCATGGTGAAGTGAGAATTGTCTCACTAAGCCCATTCTCATCAGATTTCTTCAGGTGATTGATTGATAATTACAATCACACATTTGTACTCATAATTTCTGCATAATAAAGAAACCCTCATATCTGCTCCACCGGTTTTCTCAAATTGGGTTTTTCCGAGGACAATTGTGCAAAAATAACGGTGTCTATGTGTGAATACTTGTGCTATTTCTTTTATGTTGTTTATTGATCGTGAAGTCTGCAACATTTTATTTTGCTATTTAACACAATGAAATGTTAAATAATTGTGTTTGAGAATGCAATAGAAGAAATATAATAAGCAGCTGCAGTAGAATTCTACATTATAGAATTTTCACATGGTATTAGAGCACAGAGAAAAGAAAACACAGATAAGTATGACAGACTTAGATGTTTTATCCTCTAGGTTAAAAGAGGATTGTGCATGCTTGTCAAGTTCAACATCTGCAGGAATCTGGTATATTGATAGCGGGGCTTCAGCTCATATGACTGGAGTACGAGAATATTTCTCGAGCTATAGGGAAGAGCAGATGAACTTCCAAATCACTATGGGGAATAGCACGAAATGCACTCCAGTTGGGAGAGGAGCTGTAGTGTTTCAGACAGAAGCCGGAACTAGTGTCAAGGTCACAGATGTACAACATGTGCCAGGGCTTGGGATGAATTTAATCTCAGTATTCCAGTTGTAGGACAAAGGGTATGACATACACTTTATCGAGAAGAAGGTATATGTCAAGCATCCAAGTTGGAAGCAAACAAGGCAGATCGGAGTTAGAAGCGACAAACTATACAGGTTGCAGCTTGAAACTCCGATGGCACTAATTAGTAGTAATCTTGAAGACAAGAAAGGGTTGAACGAACTTTGGCATAGAAGAATGTGGCACTTGCACCATGGTGCATTGAAGATGCTCAGAGAAACAGTTGATGGGGCACCTGTTCTTAGCACGGAGCATGATGATGTATGCCGAGGATGTGTACTTGGAAAGTACGCTAAAGCAGCCTCTCCCAGAAGTGAAAACAGGGCAGAAAGCATATTAGTATTTATACACTTAGATATCTGTGGACCAATGTCCACTAACGCTCTCAAGGGTGGCAAATATTTTGTCACATTCATTGATGATCACTCTAGGAAGACCTAGATCTACTTCCTGAAGACAAAAGATGAAGTCTTTGAAAAGTTCAAAGAATTCAAGGCTCTTGTTGAAAATATGATGGGGAAGAAAATCAAGACGTTGCTTTCAAATAATGGTGGAGAATACATAAATGGAGACTTCACAGATTTCTGCGCAAATGAGGGCATCAGGAGAGAGTGGATTGCGCCATACAATCCCAAACAAAATGGTGTGGCAGAATGGAAAAACAAGACAATTGTAGGCGCAACCAAGGCCATGTTATTTGACCTGGATTTTCCCAGATATTTATTGGCTGAAGCCTGCAATACGACAGTGTACATCCAGAACAGGACTCCTCATAGAGCATTGAGGAAGAAGACTCCTGAAGAGGTTTTCACAAGGAAGAAATAAGAGGTAGGGCACCTTCGAATATTTGGTAGCATGGTATACTGTCATGTACCAAGCGAGAAGAGAAGTAACCTTGATCAAACTGCAGAAAGGGGGTTTCTTGTAGGATACAGTGAAGTCTCAAAGGCATATAGGATCTATATTCTTAGTAGCAGGAAAGTTGTGATAAGACGTGATGTTAAGTTCATGGAGGATAGAGCTTTTCAGAAATCGCGTGATATGCCGATAGAGGATCAAACTGCAGAAGTTCCCTTTGTTCAAGAGTAGTAGGGGCACCAAGAAGAACAGATAGAAAGATAGACTTTGGTACCCAGTACATGTACTAACGTCTTCTTAGAAGAAGATCAGGAGGATACTCAGATCGAGGAACAGCCAGATCAGGAGGAAGAGTTGAGAGTGCAGCCTACCACCAGTGGTCGGATTAGCAGGGAAGCTCAGCAGATACTGAGGAACATAGAAAACTTTATTGGGACTCCCAGGAATGAGAAGAGGCAGCATAGACCCCTTGACAGGTACCACGCTTTGGTTGCTCAAGTAGAGGAACCCTCCAGCTTCCAGGAAGCTGTTCAGATCCAGGTATGGGTAGATGCCATGATAGAGGAGTATGCTTCTATCATGACAAATGATGTCTGGGAAGTTGTGCCCAGACCTCAGAGCAGATCAGTTGTTGGATCATGATGGATCTACAAGATCAAATATGCCACAGATGGTAGCGTAGAAAAATACAAGGCAAGGTTCGTGGCAAAAGGGTATGCTCAGAAGGAAGACATTGACTATGAAGAGACCTTCGCACCAGTTGCCAGTTATACCTCCATCCGGACTGTCGTATCCTTAGCAGCACAGATGGGATGGGAGATTCATCAAATGGATGTCAAGATAGCGTTCTTGAATGGAGAGATTGAGGAAGAGGTATATATCAAACAACTAGAGGGTTTTGAGACTCATGAAAGGAAGTCTCATGTATGCCGATTGAAGAAGGCCCTGTACGGGCTCAAGTAGGCTCCGAGAGCATGGTATGGTCGAATAGATAGCTATTTGCAAAAAATGGAGTTTGTCAAGAGTGACGCAGATCCCAATCTCTACTATTTATTGGTAGAGGATGAGCCATTAGTATTAGTACTATATGTAGATGATCTATTTCTCACTGGATCATCTAGGCTCATCAAGGATTGCAAACAGAATCTAGAGGTTGAATTCGACATGAAGGATTTGGGGTTGATGCATTACTTCCTAGGATTGGAAGTCTGTAAGAAGAATGGAGATATCTTCATGGAGCAGGAGAGGTATGCCTTGGAGATTCTGAAGAGGTTTAGAATGCAGGAGTGCAGACCCATGGCCACACCCATGATCACAAATTGGAAAAAGATAGATGCATCAGAAGACGCAAAAGTAGACCCCACCTTATACAGACAACCCATCGGATCATTGATGTCTCTGGTTAACACCAGACCAGACATTTGCTTTGCTGTCAACACTCTTAGTCAGTTCATGGTAGAACCCAAAAGAGTGCACTGGGTAGCAGCAAGGCACGTCTTGAAGTATGTACGAGGAACAATCAGATTTGGTATAAGGTATGGCCGAGAAGAGGATGTCAGACTCAGTGGATTCACAGATGCAGATTGGGCAGGAAGGTCAGTGGACAGGAAAAGTACCTCTGGGTACTGTTTCAATGTTGGATTAGGAATGGTGTCCCGGTGCAACAGGAAACAAAAGTTAGTAGCATTGAGCATAGCTGAAGCAGAATACATGGTAGCTAGTACAACTACATGCGAAGCCATCTGGCTTCAGAAACTTCTTGTGATGCTATTCAGGAGCCGGATGGAGCCGACTAGCGTTTACTGTGATAATCAGAGTTGTATCAAACTCTCTGAAAATACAGTATTTCATGATCGGTCCAAACATATTGACATCAGGTGTCATTTTATCAGAGACTATGTTGAACGTGGGGTAGTACAACTCCAGTACATTCCCACAGGAGAATAGATAGTAGATATACTCACTAAAGCTCTGGGGAGGATTAAGTTCACTCAGTTCAGGGAACAATTGGGTATGACTAAAAACCCATTTCAGTAATCTATGGATCTTCAACGCAGTTGAAGGAGGGAGTTGTAGTACAGTAGCAGTTGGCAGCGACATACAGAGTCAGCAACAGTACAGTTGCAACGTTTGTATAGTATTGGTGAGCAGCATCAATAACACAACAATAGATGTTACAGAAATCAGAGCAGCACATTGAGTTGTCTTGCTAGAGCACTTTCCTCGCTAAGAGGGAGTGTTGATTTATGGTAGCATCAGATGTGCTCTAGCCTTGTAACTTGTATATAGGCTAAGACACATGTATTCCATAATACCCGGAAAGGATTTTGGAAAATTCCACTTAGAGATGGTTTAATTAAATTAATTAATCGTTTTTTAATGTTTTCCTAAGTGGGAAACTGATTAATTAAAGGGTATTAATTAAACTGTGTGAATCTTCTAGATAAAGTCATGGATCATCTCCAAGTTAATCTTAGCCCTTGATTATGTTTTAATATTGGCTGTTGAAGGGTCAACGAAGGATTATAAGGAGGGTGAGTGGCCTATGGAAAACACATCAGACGGAGAAAGAATCTAGAGATCGATTTCTTCAGCCGTAGGAAGAATCAAAGGATTCTCGATTGCAAAGAGGGGAAGGTGAAATCTCCAGGAGGGAGAATTTCCGAAGGATAGAGAGTACAGGAAAAGAAGAGAGAAGGGAGCCATAGCAACAACGCAAAGATAGCCAAGCAGTGGTTACCCTGGGCCAGCGCAGAGCAGCAGAGGGAGTTTCGATTTCAGTTGGAGAGGCAGCTGAGGGTTCATCTAGTATCAAGAGGGCATTTCTGGAAGGGGAGAAAACTCTAATCTCGCACAACAGTGAGCACCAAGGCAATCATAACGAGCAGCAGCAGCAGTGATGCTGTGACAACATGGGGGACGCAGTCACTGCGCAGAAATTGCTCAGAGCTACTCAGTGTGGGTGCAGGTCAGTGCCAGAACTTCATGGTGAAGTGAGAATTGTCCCACTAAGCCCATTCTCATCAGATTTCTTCAGGTGATTGATTGATAATTACAATCATACATTTGTACTCAGAATTTCTGCATAATAAAGAAACCCTCAGATCTCCTGCACCAGTTTTCCCGAATTGGGTTTTCCTAGGGGCAATTGTCCAAAAATAACGGTGTCTATGTGTGAATACTTGTGCTATTTCTTTTATGTTGTTTATTGATCGTGAAGTCTGCAACATATTTTATTTTTTTATTTAACATAGTGAAATGTTAAATAATTGTGTTTGAGAATGCAATAGAAGAAATATAATAAGTAGTTGCAGTAGAATTCTACATTATAGATTTTTCACAACATAGAGGCTTACTGGAGTAGATCAACGCAGGGGCTTGGAAGAGGAAGCCAAGGGTTTAATACCTAGATCAATTTCCAGATTTACTTGGAGGAATTTTCGAGTGTAATTTTCTACAAGGAGGCCGAATTAACCAGTGTGAATTGCTAGTTTACCAGTGCGTGTTGTTGGTGACACAATTTCATTTGTTAGTTGCTAGATCGATTTTCTAGAGGCAGTGTGAGTGGGTTTCTCTAGTAGCTGGAGGCAGATAAATTTGTTAGTGATTTCCCAGAGGCAGTGCAAGTTGCTAGGAGGGCCAATGCACAGTTCCAATGGGCAGTGTTAGTTCACAAAGGAAGTGCGAGATGCCCAGTAGCAGCAGAGATCACTTGCAGAGGGAGACTGTGAGGTTTTCTAGATACTTTTGTTAGCTGGTAGAAGTGATATTTATTTTCTGTAGAGGGCTTCAACAATTGCTCCAGTAGGATTAAGGGATCAAGACAGGTTGGATGGTGCATCTAACTTTGGTGTCTAGAAAGTTCGATGCTTTCTTATTTTGAAAGAGCATGGGCTGAAGGAGTTTTCTATGGCATATATTGCTGTACCAACAGATCCTATCATGTTGCATGAGTACCGGAAGGATGATGCCAAGGCCAGTTGTATTATTCTAGATGGAATCAAGGACCACATAGTTCCACATTTAGCGAAAGAAGATACAACCAAGAAGATGTGGGATGCCATCAATAAACTTTTCTAGGATAAAAATATGAATCGGAAAATGGTGCTAAGAGGAGCTTAGAAGCACTTGGGAATGACTTCACACAGGAGGAGCTTCGATTGAGCCTTGTGAAAGGCAATGGTGGTACTTGTAGAAATTCCGAGCAAAAGGGAGATGATAGCGAGAATGTTGGTCGTGTGAGTAAAAGCAAAGTGAAGAAGGGATCCAGTAAAGGGTCCAACTCCAAGGAGGAAAAGAAGGACATGTCGAAGATCGGTTGCTATGATTGTAATGAGTTTGGTCATTATCGCAACAATTGCCCTCACAAGATGAAAGGTGGCAAGAAGGGCGAGAAGCAGACAACAACAATCATAGATGAGATTTCTAGTCAGGTGGAGGATGAGTTTGCACTCATCGCTTGGAGCAACAGTCTGGGAGAGTTATGGCATAGTGAAATGGGCCATGGGGTTCTCAAGGTGACAAGTGTTCCATATGTGAGCACGAAGCATGTTGGTCTACAACGTAGAACACCTTCCTTGCTAAGAGGGAGTGTTGGTTGATGTAGCTTGGACAAGTGCTCTAGCCTTAGGTGGTGTCAGTGAGGAACACAAGAGAAGAAAATATCTCCAAGCCCAAGTTATTCTTTTGAATGTAAATGTCTTAATTAAATTAATTAATCAGTTTTAATTATTTTTCTTAGTTTTATCTTAGGGAAATAAATTAATTAATTAGTCATAATTGAGACATGGTCGATTTTCAAAAGAGAAAATATGAAATTTCAATTTTGAATTTTTGGCTCCAAAGTTGTCAAGTCAGCCCTAGTTGAAGTGGCACCCATTCAACCTTTTGTATATATAAATCTATATATAAGGCATTTGACCTCCTCCTCCAAGCACAATTCGGATCATCAGAAGACAAGATATCTTCTGGGCATTCAAGCGAAGAAGAAGGATAAGAAGGATGAAAAAGGACGAAGACGGACAAAGATATTGTGATATTCCCACTAAGCATTTTGCTAAGTGAAATATCCAATTTTATCAATTTTGCCATCATGTTCGATTTTCACTTAGGAAATGTGGGTAGAGGGGTCCCACATGTGATTTTTGACATTAGAGCACCCCAAGCATTAAATCTGGGAGGAAATATTGCAGCATTAGTGGAGTGTGGGGGCGACTTGGTGAGAATTACGACCCACAAGGGAACTATGCACCCATTGGAACAGAATTGGTGTAGGAGGTACGAGCTGGGCCCACATGGGTGTTTTGGAGGCATTGGAACAAAAGAGGCAAGAGGCACTCAACTTGGAATTCATTCATCATTTCACAATTTGTCTTTTGACATAGCATGCTTGAGCGCGAGCCATGTTTGCGAGTGTTGTTCAGCAAACGGGTGTTTCCAAGCGGAGATCCCAACCTTTACTTTGGTGGATTTCGAGTGCCAGACCAAGGAGGGAGTTCTACTGAGTTCCAAATCATACCAGTAGTAGTGAGTCCGTACCTAGGGAGAGAGGAAGCTACAGCAGTGCAGGGACTGCGCGGTATTTGGTGGAGTCACTCCGGGAAGTTGAGGAGTGAGGGGAGTTTGAGGTGGAGACTTGGAGGGAAGGCCTGGGGAGCCTTCTAACAAGGATTGTAGTCATTTTGGGGGCCTTTAGTAGCAGATTTTACAGGTGGGTCGATTTGCCCAGCAGCAGAGCCACTCAAGCAAAAGAGGGTTGAATTTCCGGGGTCAAGCTTTGGCTAAACCCTTCGTGGGTTTTTCTGGGTATTTGGTGGAGAGGCTAGCATTAATTTCCCAGAATTTTTTGAGCAGTGGAGAGGGCCCTAGCAGCAGATCCATTCAGGCAACAACACATTTTTGGGCAATTTCAGTGCAGAGCCAGGGCAGCACAGTGATTGACTGAAGAGGGGTGACCTGTACTACATATGGGGCTTTGCTAGCTTTCCTATAGCAAGCCTAGGTGCACTCTTTCAAGCACATTTCTTGTATGCCCATATTCATTAATAAAATGGCTCAACAACGTAGTTTTTGGTGCCAAATTGTGTTCTAATTCCGTGTTACAGTTTGTGTGATTTTTATGTTTATGCATAACTGTTATTTACTATAAAATTTCCCTAGGGATATTACAGTGGTATCAGAGCTCATAGACTTGGCTTAGCCTGTTGGAGCAGTGCAGTCTATGACACCAGAGGATAGGCATAACGTGACATACAAGAGGCAAAGGTATAGGAGTAGGGAAAGCCAGTTGCAGATTATCCCTGATCCTGTGACAACTGAACTGGAGGTTGTGGAAACAAACATAGGGGGCAATGAGGGAGACAAAAGGAGCAAGGATGAGGAGTTTGCCCATCTTCTGTTGAAAGTAGTGTAGGATTTGTCTAAGAACATTGAGGAAATGGGCCATCGGAATAACAACAACAAAAAGGGTAAGGGAGTCCAAGTGGAATTCCAGTTGGGGGAAGGATCTCGCACTTCGCAGCAACATGCATCCCTCAATCCCAACATGTTTGTTATTCGAAACACACCACTAGGTCCACCATTCCCACATAGTTAACATCTAGAATTGGAGGGGAACAGGACCAGGAGGATGCACCTTATGGAGATTATTTCTTGGAGTACCAGTCCTATGCCCCTGATTTTGGGAAGGCGATTACTTTCAGAGATTTTTGCTAGTTGAAGGGTAACAATAGGCCGAAGGGATAGAGTGGAGGAGGCTACACATAGGGGATAGACTTGCAGTGTACTATTGGGAGGCTGTTTCTCCCAATTTTCGATGTCTCTTCCAAGAGCTCGGCCAAAGCGTGGGTTGAAAAGCTAGATGTCTATTTCCAGCTGAACCAGATGACAGAGGGAGAGGCAATCAAGATTGCAACGTTGCATCTGGAGGGGGAAGCTCATGATTGGTGGTTCCATGGGCTGACCACATTAGGGCACGCAGGGGTTACCGCTTATGACGATTTCACAAGGAGGGTGTTAGAATGGTTTGAGAGGAAAGACCCTGAAGAGTACTTTGGGGAGTTGACTAAGCTCAAGTAGATTGGGAGCACGAAGGTGTACATTTCAGAGTTTCTGAGGTTGTTTGCGATGGTGCCAGACTTTTCGGAGGCTAGGAGGATTTACATGTTCGTGGAGGGGCTAGCAGAGTCATTACGGGGATTAGTGAGGTCTAATAGGCCCACTATGTTGCAGGATGCAGCGGAGAGAGCCAGGGACCTACAAGATGCCCTACCTAATGCTAGAGCACCACTACCACCCAAATAGCGTTTCCAACAGAGGGGGAGAGACACCAGGGCTCCACCACCAAGGGCCTATTAGGGGCATGGACAAATGGATGAGGACACATGGAGAGAACTCCGAAGGAGGAAGTTGTGTTTTACCTGTCAGGAGCCGTGGGCACCAGGCCATAGTTGTGCTGCAGGCAAGGCCCATTACATTGAGGTATACAACGATGTTGAGGATGAGACATACTTTGAGATGGGTGGAGATGACAACGCAACACCTCAGGAGAGAGGGCCACCACCACCACCACCACCTGCAGGGGGAGCTTCCTTTGCACCTTCCGAAGGGGTCCTCGCATCACAGCGTGGGGTACCTAAGTTTTTGACCTTGAGTATCAGGGGCACTGTTCAGGGGTAGCGTGTTTCAGTTCTAGTGCACAGTGGGGCTACCCACAACTTCATTGATGCCTAGATGGTGCAGAGGAGGGGTATCACGATTGGGGAGTTTGAGGGGTTTTTAGTTCTTGTGCCGAGAGATAGAACCATGCAGTGCACATGCTATGCTCCTGCCTTTACCATGACCATGGGGAACTACTCCATGAACGATCATTTCTTTGTGGTGGATGTGGCAGACACCAACGTAATATTGGGGATCCAGTGGCTCTATTCACTTGCTAGAGTCACCACTGATTGGAGGAAGTTGGAGATGGTGTTTGTAGGGTCAGATGGCAAGGCAATCTTGGTATGGGGCATGCACTCCTATCCACCACAGAGGGTCTCGGCCCACAGGATGGAGGCTGATTTGAGACATGGATACATTGAGTGGGATGTGGAGTTGAGGGTTTCAGAGGCTGGGGGCAAACCCAAGCCACCACATCCGGAGATACAGGCCATTCTTGATAGGTAGCCAGTGGTGTTTGGAGATATACCACCTGGTCAACCATTTGATGGGGGTTTGAGCGCACTATTGAGTTGGATCCGGGGGTACATGCTGAGATCACCACCCCTTACCGACATCCCAAGGCATGCCGGGATGAGATAGAGAGGATTATCCATGAGCTATTGGCACTTGGGCACATTAGGCCTAGCTCCAACCCTTTTGATTCATTAATTGTTTTGGTGAAGAAGAAGGATGGGTCCTGTTAGTGTCAGTCTTTGCAGCCTTCCTCCAGTGATCAAACATGCTCTTACAAGGTGATTTTAAGGTGTCAAGGTCAAATTTTTTCATTTCAGTGAGTCTTTAAGTAAAATTTGGTCACTAGGTATTAGGTCTAGTGTTTGCTTTTACTCCTGTCAAAGTTGTCCAAATGTCGGTCCATGTCACCATTCAGCTGAGTGTACCATCATTTAGAGGGTTGTCATCATCATGTCAAGTTCCACTGGGTCATTTTACACCTTGTTCATGCTGCAGTTGTGCCTAGGTAAGGTTCATTTCCCTCTCCTAGGGTTTTGAAGGTAATTTCTCTTGGATAGTCAAATCATCAGCAAAACTTGTATCCTGATGATCATACACCTTTCCCTATCCTTAATGTACCTTATTAAACACTTCCCATCACTGAGATCCCCCAAATTCCTCATTTTCGCACAAACCCTAGTTTCTTGCTATAACTTGGCAATTTTCTAGGCTAGGCCTGTGTTTTGCCCTTTTGGACCCCTTTTCCTCCCTCAATCTTTGAAATTCCACTTTCCCCTGCTTCCTAACATCCCTCCCTACTTCCCAAAATTTTCTCAAGAATTTAGAAGCCCCTTATCCCCTTCATTTCACTTCATTTCAACAAATCCCTTGTTCCATACTTCGGGATAGGTTTTACTCCAATGATGTTTCTAAGCAATAAAAGATGAATTTGGGAAAACTGAGAGAGGTTTTTGTCCAAAATAGGCCAAGGAAGAAAAACCTCCTTCAATTTTTACACAGGTGTCATGGTTTTAGAGAAATGTCAAAAATATAGTTGCCTCAGGAGAATTGATGCACCTCTGAAGTGACCTTGGGAAAATCAAGCTTTCTCCTAGCTTGGTTGGCCAAATGATTTGCTCGATGAGTCAAATGATAACTAGACACAAAGAGCTTTCCAATGAGCTATCATGAGCTCAATTTGGAGTTGAGGAAGACCTTCAAAAGTTGACTGCAACAGCACTCTGCCTTGAGGCAGCCTCATTTTGCACATTTTGACCAGTCTTGGGAGATTTGATTTTTGACAGGGCAAATGAACTCCAAATTGAAAAATTCCAGTTGGGTTGGAAAGTAGACTCAATAAGCTTTCCAACGAGCTATCCTGCGCCCAATTTGGACACCAGGAAGGTCTCCAAAAGTCTCCTGCAAAAAGGCATGGCGCATTAGGTAGCCCTCTGCAGTGTAAAAAAGGAACTGGCGCGGCACATGGAGATGGCGCGGCGCATTGGGCTAAAAAGCCTGAAATCCATTCAAATCCTCCTCCAAAAGCTCCAAAATTGCAAATTCTTCATTCCACAACTAAGTTAACATCTCCATATTGCCAATATATGAGTTTCCATCAGTGTTTATGGTGTTTCAATAGGTGAAAAATAAAACCCTAGCTCCTTGCATAGCTTCATTGAAAATCTGCCTAGGGTTTGCAAAATTGCCATTTTTTGCTGTCTTATTCCCCTCTACCACTTTCACATCCCCTTCACTACATTTCACTAGTTTCATTCCCCATTCCCCCTCTCATTTCCACTCATCCTACTCCCCTATCCCCAAAACCCTAAAACCCTAGCTTCTAGGGTGAAACCCTAGTTTTCTTCATTGCACTAATGGTTGTATACCCTATCCCCTTAATCCCACTCCCCTCATACATTTTCCCCTTAATCCTCTTCTCCACATATAATTTCCCAAACCCTACACTCCCTAAACCCTACTCACATCCCTAAACTCTGTTCACACATACATTTTTACACTCTCTTCCATTCACTCTACCCATTTCATTCCTCCACCGTATTTTCACATTGTTATCCACAAAACCATCCATGTACAACCACATTTTTCAAAACCAAAGGACAATGGAAAGAGACAGTGATTATGGGTATGAGCAAGAGATTGAACATGACCGGGAATCTTGGCTTGAGAGAACAAACTTGCACTTGGGAAAGGATGCTAGAGAAGGCCAACAACGAAAAAACAATGTTGAGGCACATGGCATATCATTACTGGGCGAGAAACCATGTTTGCAAAGCAAGGATCAAGATCTTGAAGGCTAGGTTGAAGAAGGCCTCAAAGCGTTGGAAAAGGCATGATAGACTTCAAATCTTGGCCGAGGCTTCCTTGGCCCAGCATAGCACATAATGGAGCACACTCAGCCCAAATTTCAAAAAATTTGGGACACTTTTTGCAAATTTTGAATTTTTGGCCTAAAAACAGACTTTTCAACTCTATGCGCCGCGCCACTTGGCGCACACTTTTGATGGGGGGCTCCTTTTGATGCAAACTCTACATTTTTGGATTTGTCATGGAAAAATATGCATGCCTACTTATGGCCAAGAAGTTTTGACAGGTTTTGGGCTTCCAAAAAGGTCATAAACACCCCAAAAATGACCTTTCTGCCCCTTTTTTGACACACAGGAAGCAGTCTTGGGAGAACTAAGTTTTGGAGGGGCAAATGGAAGCCAAATTCAAAAATTCCACTTGTGTTGGAAAGTAGACAGGCAGACCTTTCCAACAAGCCCACTTGGAGCAAATTTGGACACCGGGAAGGTCTCCAAAATTAGCTGCAAACTGGCGCGACGCATAGGGAAATTAGGTGCGGCGCATTGGAGGTTTTTGCTCATTTTTGACTCAGAAACTCTGTTTTTCGCCTAGTTTTTGACATTTTGACTTTCTTACTTCCAAATGTCAAACTCATGATGTAATTGGATGTAATTTGATGGATCTTGATGTAATTTTGTTAAATTTTTACTCATGGAGGTAGATTCATCCATCAAAAAGTAATTTGCAACTGAATGAATCAGTTTCCTAGTTTTTAGAGGCAAGCTGTTCCACTGCCTACTTTCTAGTTCTCAGTTTAGATTTTGTTGGAACAGCTCCTAAACTTATGAGCTCGACCCCTAGAGGCTGGGAGGAGTTATTGTTTGTCTATACCTTGTGATTTTTCAGTCATTAGCATGGTTGGACTCTTGGGAATGCTTTGAGCATCATTGTACATTCATCTCTGCATTTTTGGCAAAGGAATAGACCAGGGTTTGCAACACTCTATGGGATTCATGTGGCATTTTGTTTTGATGATGTGTTTCTCTCTGCAAATGTAAGTCTACTGGTGTTTGATGTATACCATTTTCTCTCTTATTTCTTCTTAAATTAAACAAACAAGGATAAAGGTAGAATTCATTAAAATTTGTAGTGCTCTACCTAGGGTTTGTTTAATTTTCTATGTTTTCAGTTGTTTGGAGAGGATCCCTGAAGGTTTCTTGCCCTCTTCAACTCCTCACCTCTCTCAACTCTCCATTTATTTCAAATTGGAAGTGTCAAATCAATTGCCTACCTTGCCCCATTCAGATTTCTGCAGAACTGAGCCTCATTCCCCAGACCCAAATTTGCCTTTCCTCTTGAGCCAACAAAATGTCATTAATTTCAATCAAGACTCTTTTGCATACATACCTAGCCTAAAATCAGTGTTTACATCAAGTCATCTCAAGCCTCATCGATTATTTTTTTGCTGAGATTGACAAGGAGAGAGCCCTCTCCTGATTTGGTAGGGCTAGCTACCATGTTAAGCGTGGTTTGATGTTACCCTAGATTCTGTCTTTCTTAGCGTGAGGTAGATTTAGGCCATAACAGGTCCTTACACATGTGCATAGACTACTGGGCCCTCAACAAGAAGACATTGAAGAACTGCTACCCCATCCCACGCATAGATGAGTTGATCGATGAGCTGAGGGGGGGGGCTAAGTTCTTCTCGAAGATTGACTTGCTGTCAGGGTACCATCAGATCCGAGTGAGGGACAAGGATGTCCCCCAGACAACGTTCTAGTGCCACTATGGGCACTCTGAGTTATTGGTTATGCCCTGGGGATTGACAAACACATCAACAACTTTCCAGTCATGCATGAACCACGTATTTTGTGGGTAGCTGAGGAAGTTCGTACTAGTATTCTTCGATGTATATTGATCTATAGTTGGACTTGGGAGGAGCACTTACAACATGTTGAGGAATTTCTGCGTATTTCGGAGGAGCAATAGTTCTATGCTAAGCTGTCCAAGTGCGAGTTCGGGTTGACTGAGATGCTCTATTTAGGGCACATCATTGGGGTACATGAGGAGAAGATTAGGGCCATCCCAGATTGTCTAGAGCCCTAGAATGTGACGGAGTTGAGGGTATTTGTGGGCATTTGTACCTATTACCAAAAGTTCGTAAAGGGCTTCTCCTAGCTAGTAGTGCCCCTCACAGATTTGACAAAGAAGGGGGCATTTGCGTGGACATCTACAATACAGGAGGCCTTTGAGCACCTCAAACGAGTCATGAGCAGTTGCCCCATGTTGGCACTTCCTGATTTCACCCAGCCCTTCGTGCTGGAGTGCGACGCATCTAGAGAGGGTGTAGGAGCCGTGTTGATGCAGGGAGGGCATCCCATAGCTTTCGAGAGTCGGAAGCTATTGTCCCATGAGAGGTTGTACTCCATCTATGATAAGGAGATGCTAGGCATCATGCATGCGCTATCCAAGTTCGGATAGCTGCTGGTGGGGAATAGGTTTCGGGTCAAGACAAATCATAACAGCCTCAGGTTCTTCTTGGAGTAGAAACAGTTGCAGGAGAGGCAACAAAAGTGGGTAAGTAAGCTCCAGGCGTATGATTTTGACATCGAGTATGTCAAGGGGATTACAATGTGGTGGCTGGTGCGTTGTCCAAGAGGCCAACTTCCCTCTCTTTGATGAGCATTGCCTTGGATTGGAGGGCACAATTATTAGTGGAGTACTCCAAGGACCGACTTGCATGTGAGGTCTTGGATGGAGTGGTGACAGATGATCGGTACAAGGGTGATGAATGAAGTGATCTACTTCAGGGACCGGATTAATTTAGTGGCCAACTCCTAACTGAGGGAGAACATTTTGCAGGCTGCCCATGACTCACCTTTCGCAGGGCACCAGGGGTTCACGAAGATATACATGGCCATCAAGGAGTGTTTTGCATGGAGGGGCCTCAAGGATGATGTTTTGAGGCATATCAGGGAGTGTGAGACGTGCTAGAAGAACAAGGGTGAGCAGTCACACCCAGGGGTTACTGTTTATGACGATTTCACAAGGAGGGTGTTAGAACGGTTTGAGAGGAAAGACCCTAAGGAGTAATTTGGGGAGTTGACTAAGTTCAAGTAGACTGGGAGCTCGAAGGTGTACATTTCAGAGTTTTTGAGGTTGTTTGTGATGGTGTCGGACTTGTCGGAGGCTAGGAGGATTTACATGTTCGTGGAGGGGCTGGCAGAGTCATTATGGGGATTAGTGAGGTCTAATAGACCCACTACGTTGCAGGATGCAGCGGAAAGAGCCATGGACCTACAAGATGCCCTACCTAATGCTAGAGCACCACTACCACCCAAATAGGGTTTCCAACAGAGGGGGAGAGACACCAGGGCTCCACCACCAAGGGCCTATCAGGGGCGTGGACAAATGGATGAGGACACACAGAGAGAACTCCGAAGGAGGAAGTTGTGTTTTACCTGTCAGGAGCCGTGGGCACCAAGCCACAGGTGTGCTGCAGGCAAGGCCCATTACATTGAGGTATACAACGATGTTGAGGATGAGACATACTTTGAGATGGGTGGAGATGACAACGCAACACCTCAGGAGAGAGGGCCACCACCACCACCACCACCTGCAGGGGGAGCTTCCTTTGCACCTTCCGAAGGGGTCCTCGCATCACTTCGTGGGGTACCTAAGTTTTTGACCCTAAGGATCAGGGGCATTGTTCAGGGGCAGCGTGTTTCAGTTCAAGTGGATAGTGGGGCTACCCACAACTTCATTGATGCCTAGATGGTGTAGAGGAGGGGTATCACGACTGAGGAGTTTGAGGTGTTTTTAGTTCTTGTGCTGAGAGACAGAACCATGCAGTGCACATGCTATGCTCTCGCCTTTACCATGACCATGGGGAACTACTCCATGACCGATCATTTCTTTGTGGTGGATGTGGCAGACACCAACGTAGTATTGGGTGTCCAGTGGCTCTATTCACTTGCTAGAGTCACCACTGATTGGAGGAAGTTGGAGATGGAGTTTGTAGGGTCGCATGGCAAGGAAATCTTGTTATGGGGAATGCACTCCTATCCACCACAAAGGGTCTCGGCCCACAAGATGGAGGCTGATTTGAGACATGGATACATTGAGTGGGATGTGGAGTTGAGGGTTTCAGAGGCTGGGGGCAAACCCAAGCCACCACATTCAGAGATACATGCCATTCTTGATAGGTAGCCAGTGGTGTTTGGAGATATACCACCTGGTCAACCATTTGATGGAGGGTTTGAGCACACTATTGAGTTGGAGCCGGGGGTACATGCTATGATCACCACCCGTTACCGACATCTAAAGGCATACCGGGATGAGATAGAGAGGGCTATCCATGAGCTATTGGCACTTGGGCACATTAGGCCTAGCTCCAGCCCTTTTGATTCATTAGTTGTTTTGGTGAAGAAGAAGGATGTGTCCTTACACGTGCATAGACTACCGGGTCCTCAATAAGAAGACATTGAAGAACTGCTACCGCATCCCACGCATAGATGAGTTGATGGATGAGCTGAGGGGGACTAAGTTTTTCTCGAAGATTGACTTACTGTCAGGGTACCATTAGATCTGAGTGAGGGACAAGGATGTCCCCCATACAACATTCCGGTGCCACTATGGGCACTTTGAGTTATTGTTTATGCCCTTGGGGTTGACCTATGCACCAACAAATTTCCAGTCATGCATGAACCACGTATTTCGTGGGTAGCTGAGGAAGTTCGTACTAGTGTTCTTCGATGATATATTGATCTATAACTAGACTTGGGAGGAGCACTTACAACATGTTGAGGAAGTTCTGCGTATTTCGGAGGAGCAATAGTTCTACGCTAAGCTGTCCAAGTGCGAGTTCGAGTTGACTGAGATGCCCTATTTAGGGCACATCATTGGGGTACATGGGGAGAAGGTTAGGGCCATCTGGGATTGGCCAGAGCCCTAGAATTTGACGAAGTTGAGGGTATTTGTGGGCATTTGTACCTATTACCAAAAGTCCGTTAAGGGCTTCTCCTAGCTAGTAGTGCCCCTCACAGATTTGACAAAGAAGGGGGCATTTGCGTGGACAACTACAATGCAAGAGGCCTTTGAGCGCCTCAAAGAGGTCATGAGCAATTTCCCCATGTTGGCACTTCCTGATTTCACCCAGCCCTTCGTGTTGGAGTGCGATGCATCTGGAGAGGGTGTAGGAGCCGTGTTGATGCAGGGAGGGCATACCATAGCTTTCGAGAGTTGGAAACTATTGCCCCATGAGAGGTTTTACTCCATCTATGATAAGGGGATGCTAGGCATCATGCATGCGTTATCCAAGTTCGGATAGTTGCTGGTGGGGAATAGATTTCGGGTCAAGACAGATCATAACAGCCTCAGGTTCTTCTTGGAGTAGAAAAAGTTGCAGGAGAGGCAACAAAAGTGGGTAAGTAAGCTCCAGGCATATGATTTTGACATTGAGTATATCAAGGGGATTACACTGTGTTGGCTGGTGTGTTGTCCAGGAGGCCAACTTCCCTCTCTTTGATGAGCATTGCCCTGGATTGGAGGGCACAATTATTAGTGGAGTACTCCAAGGACCGACTTGCATGTGAGGTCTTGGATGGAGTGGTGACAGATGACTGGTATAGGGTGATGAACGAAGTGATCTACTTCAGGGATCGGATTTATTTAGTGGCCAACTCCTAACTGAGGGAGAACATTTTGCAGGCTGCCCATGACTCACCTTTAGCAGGGCACCAGTGGTTCACGAAGACATACAGGGCCATTAGGGAGTGTTTTGCATGGAGGGGCCTCAAGGATGATGTTTTGAGGCATATCAAGGAGTGTGAGAGATGCCAAAAGAACAAGGGTGAGTAGTCACACCCTGCAGGCCTGCTGTAGCCTCTTCCTATCCCTGAGGGGAAATGGGAGAGCATATCGATGGATTTCATTACCGAGCTGCCCACAGTATAGGGAAAGGATTGCATTTACGTGGTGGTGGACCTCTTTACAAAGTTTCCACATTTCTTCGCCATCTCCGCCTAGTACTCGGCCTCACAGGTGGTCGAATTGTTCTTTAGAGAGGTATTTTTCCTGCATGGTCTTTTGAAGACCAATGTTAGTGACTGGGACAACCAGTTCATGGGGGGATTTTGGTAGGAGCTATTTCGGTTGGTGGGCACTAAGCTCACTTCGAGCACGCGTTTACGGACGGGCATACAAAGATAGTTAACAAGTGGCTGGAGGACTACGTGTGTAACTATATGACAGGGCAACAACGAGCATTGATACAGTGGCTGCACTTGGGTGAATATTCCTACAACACCACGTACCACATGTCCATAGGTATGTCTCCATTTCGAGCTTTGTATGGTTACGATGCATTGTCTTTTGCTGACGTTATGTTTGGAGACAACAAGGCCGCAAGGGCCAAGGACTGGATACAGGAGAGCCAAGATATTTTGCGGGTTCTCAAAGACAACATGCGGGTGGCCCAAAACCAACAAAAACTTTATGCATACAGGGGCAGAGTTGAGAGGCAGTTCGAAGTTGGGGACTTGGTCTTCTTGAGGCTTCATCCGTACAGGCAGTCATCACTCAAGCAGAAGGGGGCCGAGAAGCTCAAACGCTGCTTCTATGGGCCGTATCCTGTCACTCAGAAGGTTGGGGAGGTAGCATATGAGCTGGAGCTACCCCCGGGGAGCTGGGTGCACAACATCTTTCATGTATCTTACCTGAAGAAGGCATTGGGGCAGCATGTGACAACAACTACTGAGTTACCCCCTAAGGATGATGAGGGGCACTTAGTGCTACAACTAGAGGCCATTTCGGATACCCGGGAGAGGCACTTGAGGAAAAGGGTGATCAAGGAGTTTTTGATCAGATGGAGGAACCTACCGGATGAGGATGCCACTTGGGAAGAGGAGCAGATACTTCAACATCCTTCATTGCAGTTGCTTGAGGACAAACAACATCTTGGTGGGGAGGACTGTGATATTCCCACTTAGCATTTTGCTAAGTGAAAGATCCAATTTTGTCAATTTTTCCATCATGTTCGATTTTCACTTAGGAAATGTGGATAGAGGGGTCCCACATGTGATTTTTGACATTAGAGCACCCCAAAATTAGAGCTTGGCGGAAATATTGTGGCATTAGTGCAGTGTGGGGGCCATTTGGTGAGAATTACGGTCCACAAGGGAACTACGCACCCATTGGACTGGAATTGGTGTGGGAGGTACGAGTTAGGCCCACATCAGCATTTTGAAGGCATTGGAACAAAAGAGGCAAGAGGCACTCAACTTGGCATTCATTCATCATTTCAAAATTTGTCTTTTGACATAGCACGCTTGAGTGAGAGCCAAGTCTGCAAGCACTGTTCAACACACGGGTGTTTCTAAGCAGAGATCCCAACCCTTGCTTCGGTGGACTTCGAGTGCTAGCCCAAGGAGGGAGTTTTGTTGGGTTTTAAATCATACCAGCAGTAGTGAGTTCGTACCCAAGGAGAGAGGAAGCTACAACAACGTAGGGACTACGCAGTACTTGGTCGAGTCACTCTAGGAGGTTGAGGAGTGAGGGTAGTTTGAGGTGGAGACTTGGAGAAAAGGCCTGGGGAGCCTTCTAACACAGATTGCAGACATTTTGGGGGCCTTTAGCAACATATTTTACAGGTGGGTCAATTTACCCAGCAGCAGAGCTACTCAAGTAAAAGAGGGTCGAATTTCCGGGGTCAAGCTTTGGCCAAACCCTTCGTGGGTTTTTCTGGGTATTTGGTGGAGAGGTTGGGATTTGTAACAACCCTGGTGAAAAAATCCATGTAATAAAGTTAAAATAATAACCATGGTTGATGGGACACATATTCCAAGCTAAATGTTGGGCAAAACATCCTAGTGCGGGTGTTCACATGGTTTATTCTAGCTAAGGAAATTGGCAAAGGATATGGTTAAGGCATTAAAGAGGCAAAAAGGTATTTTTGGCACATTTATTTATGAAAATAATGGAAATTAGGAGAAAAGGGAGATGAAAGGTCACATGTTGCATGTGAGGAGGAAATTGAAGGAAAATAATGGAAAATGAAGAAAATAGAGGCCTCTTCTATAAAAAGGCTTCTGAGGATCAGTTGGTACTTTTTGTCAGTGCATTTTTGGAGCTCTCTCAGTATTCTCTCTCTCGCTCTCTCATACTCTTGGACACTTAGAGTTTTCTTGGAGCACTCTTGGAGAGTGTGGATACTTGGTGATTTGGAGCAAGAAGGCAAAGGAAGAGCAAGAAAGCACAGGTGGACATCAAGATCAACAACTACAATAGGATTTGATTGCAGGTACCGAGTTGCATGTATGTGTGTTCCTCACTAGTTTTGGCATGCATGGGTATGCATGTGGATTTGCCTAGCCTTGCCATTTCCTTGATAGACATGGTATTGTGGGTTTATTTCCATTGATTGTTTTCTAGTTGGTTCTCATGATTCCTTTAGCTGTGGGTTGTGTTATTAGTTCCTGGAAGCCTTGGTTGGATAAATGCTCTGGAAGCCCGATGGACAACTATGGATTGAGTTACTAGTCCTGAAAGCCTTGGTTGGATAAATGCTCTAGAACCCCGATGGACAACTATGGATTGAGTTACTAGTCCTGAAAGCCTTGGTTGGACAAATGCTCTGGAAGCCCTAGGTGGGTTGATTTACTAGTCTTGTAAGCCCTGGTTGGACAGACGCTCTGGAAGCCCTATAACAGTTGGGGTTGAGTTATTAGTCCTGGAAGCCCTGGTTGGAACAAACACTCTGGAGCCTTGGAACAACTTGGATAAAGATCAATTCTTGATGGTTAGTGATGTCCGACCGTGAGGTGGAATCACTGGTTTCGGGGTTGAGATAGTTTTGGTTTCTGGAGCCCTGGTTTGGTGTTGATTGATGCGTTTGATAAAGACCCATATTCATGCTTGGAATATGGCATGGGGGTGATTGGCTGAAGTGAGACTTGTCTCAACCAATCTATGGTCAGGTGGAATGTGGAAGTCCCATCTCCGGTTGGTTTTTACATTCAATAATGAAGAGCTCATTCCTCTGGTATTCGGTATGCAAATGTATTGGTTTATGTATGGATTTATTTGCTGTTTTATCCATTGTATTTCTGTTTTTATTATGTTGGTTATAAGCATGTATTTGATCAGTGATGATGTATGCCTCTATCTATGTTTTTACCTGTAAATGAATGCACAATGTATCTATGGTCAAATAGACTGTATTATAGCTTATGATGTAGGGGAGCAATGCTTCTTAGCTATTCTCAGATTTGTAAGAGACCCCCATGTTCAAATCTGCTATTTATACCTATAGATGCAATGTTTGTGACATGTTTGACGAAATGCTTGTCATGGCTAGGAGAGTCCAGATGAGTTCCTGATGATGTGGTTGCTTCCATACCTTTGTTTTAATGTTATTTAACCTTTCCTAAAGTTTCATGAAGTTCTAGGAAGTGACCCGGGCTTTGGGGCTAAAAAGGTGGCACGAATCCCGGAGTTGCAGGCAGAAAAATGACCTTTTGGGGCCATGGCTGCGACCTTGCCAAGGCATGCCTGCAACTATAGGTTGCTAGCCGCTCCCTTGCCCTTACATGCCCATGACTGAGGCTTAAATTGGTCAAAAATCAGTCCCCCCTGAACCCCCTTCAGGGTTCAGGGGTCTGGGAGGTTGGGTTACCTCTTGGAGGTGTTGTTGATGCAGTGTATGTTAGGATATTCTGACACATAGGAAATAGTTAAGAATAACTTAGTCTAGTGTAGAGTTAGGTAAAGTGTGTTTCTTTACTATGTACATTTGTAACTTATAATTCGACGGTCACGATTTGTAGTGATCTGACGGTTCACTCTCTCCTCGGTATTAACGACACTTGATCCGTGGCTTAACACCTGATTGGTCCATGATCTCTATTTAAAGAGCATGGAGGGTCATTTGTCCGGTAACCGTTTATGAGAGAAACATATGTAATCTTTCTTTTTATATTAATAAATTGCCTGAAGTGGCCACGTTGGCTCAGGCCGTGGACTGTTTCCCTCTTCGAGGGTTTTAATCACGTGATAATACTGGTGTACTGATTTGTGATCTGTTTGTGAGCGGTGATCTTTGGTTTTTGATCTAAGGAACTTATCCGGTAAATTCCTACATGGTATCGAGCTATTTTGAGGGCCGCATCCGTTGTTGATCCAAATCCGAAGCCAATTTGACTGCATGTGACTGCCGTTTTGTAGATCTACTATTTTTGAACATTTTCGGGCCTGGAGAACTGCTCTGTTGTGTCTGGAGCGTATGTTACAGTGAGGAACGCCTTTTGTTTCATGTGAAAAGGTTTCCGATTTCCCAAGTTATGTCAATTTAGATCTGGAGGTATAAAGTATCTATTTTGCAATTATATTTGTTAATAGTTCTGCTTATTTTGGTTCACTCTGTTTATTTCGGTTTTTAGGTTTTATTTATTTGTCGGATCTATACGCTCTTCTCTGTGTATGCTCTTTGCTCTGCGCTGTGTGCGATCTCGACAAATTAGAAATAGGAAGAAGGGGTTTTTTTTGCTACGTATGCTCTTTCCCCGCGTCTTTGTGCGATCTCGGGAAATCAGAAATAGTGAAAAAATAGATAGTTGTCGGTAAGGCTAACCAAAAATCTAACATTGTGCCGTAAGGCTTGCATTTCGTTTTTTTTGCTCGGATTTATGTGTTTTTTGTGCAGGAAATGGCACGCACACCGAAGAGTGTTATGTATATTTTATTAATTATTAGTTAGATATAGTTATCTTAGGTTCATTAATATGGAAGGGCATAATCAACGATCATGCCTCTTCGCCAAGGGACACCATAAGGCTGTATTTAAAGCCTTGGTGATCCTCACTTGTAATCATCTCATATTTTATCAATAATAATATATAATTATCAAGTTTACCAGAGTTTTTACACTCCATTGGTATCGAAGCCATCACTCTTCTGGATCTGTGTGATCATCAGATTAAAGAATTCTAAGAAAATTGCAAAATTAAAAAAAAAAACCAAGTGCAGAATTGCTGAAGAATTTAATTGCACACAATTCCCCCTACGCTATTCCTAATACTCTTACGCTTATTCCCTCACTCCATTACTACATCACATTACAGCTCCCGTCCACCTTGCTGCCCATTTCCATTCCCCTTCTTCTCTTTAAATATTAATTAATTAATTAAAAAAAATTAATTAATTAAAATATTTTTCTGAACTAACCCGCTCTCCCTTACTCTGCTACCACCTCTCCCCATCCCCCCTCGGCTCTCCCCCGCAGCTTCTTTCTCTCCACCCTTCCCACTTCCCACCGCTCTACACACCTCGTCCGCCACCCTTCCTCCTCGCCGCCCTTCCCTTACCTCCTCGCTACGCACCCCAGCCTCTCGCAAAGCTCCCTCACCTCGGCCGTCCACCCTCCTCGGCCCTCCCGCTGTCAACCTCCCCCTGCCTTATCACTCCATGCTTCCCCGACACTCCTCCCCACTCCTCTCACACTCTGCCCTCCCCACCCTCACCTGCGGCTACCCCTTAACCCCGCTCCCCCCTCTACACTGACTACCGCTCCTCTCCGCCTCACCACCCTCCTCTCCGCTCCTCTCTGCGTGACCACCACACTCTCCCTACTTCCTGCCCACCACACTCCCAATGCACTTCTATTCCCCGCCTCCCGTAGTTCCGTCTCCCCGCCATCAGTACTTCCCTGTCGCTGCGGCTGTCACCCACCTCCATTCCTGCCCCGGCTCCCCCGACACCCCTTCTGTTCACGCCGTCCCCTGACACCCCTTCTGTCATGCTTGCTATCGTTTTTTAATTTTGCTGAAACATCGTGTCTATCGGTGGACTTTAAAAAAAAGCGATTTGTTTAAAGAAGAAATAAAATAGACATATATATATATATAAAATAAATATATATGTAAAAAATTTCAATTTTTATATAAATTTTAATTTAAAATTAATTTTTATATAAAAATTAGTTTAAAATAAAATAAAATTAATAATAATAATAATAAAAATTATTATTATTATCTTAAAAAAAAAAAAAAAACTAGCAGAAAAATATTCCCCACCACATACGCGCTCAATGACATTATCAATGTCGATGGCCGATTTCCAAAAAAAATTGCTGGATCTTGAGAAGCAAATCAATAATAATTCAGATGACTTTGAAAAAAGATTAGTCAGTCTCGAAGGTACAGTTGCAGAAAGCTCCAACGATATCAAAAAGGTTCAAGATATGACGAATCAAATAGAAAGACAAATGTGGCTAAATCATCATGAGGCCACAGAAAAGCATAGCGAAGTAATGAACAAGATGACAGAGCTCTTCGATAAGATAAATTATAAGATAGATAGGATAAGTCAGATACAACAACCCATATCCCCTAATAGGCAACAAAATCAACAGAACAATTCCGTAGATTCAGGGAACTTAGAGGAGCATCAGGAAAAAACCGATTCCCCACATCATCATGAAGATAATAATGCAGATTCTCAAAATAAGCAGCTCTTGAATGCATTTGTTAATCAATATCCCCTTCTTGTTCCACCATTAGCATATCAGCGAAAAGCAAAAATCGAGCTACCCAAGTTTGACAGTAATGGAAAAAATAGCGTTGCATGGCTTAATAAAGCCGAAGAATATTTTGAGATTTATGACATTAATAGTGATGTCGAAAAAATTAAGCACACTTCCATGAAAATGGAAGGAGAAGCATATAATTGGTATATGTGGTGGAAAAAGATGACGCTTGTTATCAGTTGGAGGAAATTTAAGGATGCATTCTTTAAAAGATTCCAAGGCATAAAAGAAGAAAAGTTTTTTTCAACATTCATCAAATTACGCCAAAAAGGAGATGTGGATGAGTACACTCGAGAATGGGAGACCTTGGCAACACGAGTACCGGGATTGTCAGAATCTCGTCTAATCTAGTCTTTCATCTCAGGACTTAAAATCCGTATACAAGAAGAGCTTGAACTTCACGAAATTACATCAATAGAAGTAGTAAGGAAAAAAGCAAAAGCTGCTGAAAATAAATTTGAAAGGTTATCGTGGTCAAAATCAGAAAGAGTATATTCAAGACAAAGATTTCCTCAATCTGAAAATATAGATAACCCAAAATATATCCCATCCCATCTTCGTGAAGAAGATAAATCTAACATGGAAATACAAAGGATGAGAGAGGGCAAGTGCAAACGTTGTGGCGAAAAGTGGGACGCTAAGCACAGATGTGCTGATGGAAAAGCAAAAAATCTATACAGTTGTGAAGCAACTGATGACGCTAACAATAATGATTCATATATAGAAGGATTAGAAGACACCTTAGAGCTCTCTCCAGAAAAAGATGACGAAACCATTCCACAAGTGTCATTATCAGCTATGATAGGCATATCACAACCTCAGACCCTAAAGTTAAGAGGACATATCAAGAACATCAACGTAATGGTGCTCATCGACACTGGGAGTACCCACAATTTTCTAGATTCAACCATGGCAAAAAGACTCAACATCTTTACCTTCCCCATGCGGCATGCCTAATATGAAGGTAATGGTGGCCGATGGTAAGAAGATTCAGCAAGTAGGGAAATGCCATAAGGTCAAACTACAGATAAAAACCTTTAATTTAGAATCTCCATTCTACACCATCCCATTACGAGGAGTCGATGTGGTTTTGGAATTCAATGGTTACAAACTTTAGGTACTTATTCTGCCAACCACCAGAAGCAGTTTATAAGCTTTAAGTGGAAAGGGCAGAAGCACAAGTTGTATGGTTTCCAGGCCCCAGGGAATCAAGTCGTATCTTCATCTCAGATGACAAAGATGATTCGAAAAGGAGCGCCAACCTCTATAATACAATGTCATTAGTTAGAAATGTTATCTACAAAAAGGAACCACGAAGAGTCGCCAGAAGTAGAAGGATGCGTTCAGAAACACGAACAAGTATTCCAAGATCTACCCATAAAAGTGCCTCCCGATAGGAAAATCAAACATCCAATAGAATTCAAGACAGGATCCGACCCTGTCAATATCAAATCTTGTCACTATCCACATCAACAAAAGATTGAACTCAAGAAGATGCTCCACGATCTTTTTCAAATGTGGGAAGCAAGAGCCCGCCGCTCAAGAAACCCAGGCGTTCATCACCATTGTCCATCATTACATATGCTTTGAGGACAAAGCATCTTTAAGAGAGGGGCAATGTTATGTATATTTTATTAATTATTAGTTAGATATAGTTATCTTAGGTTAATTAATGTGGAAGGACATGATCAACGATCATGCCTCTTCGCCAAGGGACACCATAAGGCTGTATTTAAAGCCTTGGTGATCCTCACTTGTAATCATTTCATCTTTTATCAATAATAATATATAATTATCAAGTTTACCAGAGTTTTTACACTCCAAAGAGTTTAAAAAAAAAAAAAACCTTCCTCCTTTCGAACAATTATAGAATCCTTTTACTATCTCACTTGGTGAGAAGTTAGTTTATGAGAATAGAGGTCTTGGGTTCAAGTCTGTTTCTCAAGCTTCTTTTGTAAAAAAAAATTTGTTAAAGGGGTGGGATTTTTTTTTAAAGTCGAACTTCATCATCAAATTTCAAACCGTTCCCATAACTATTCGGCATCTTCAACTCGTTTTTTCAAAAAGGCATAACTTCTTCATCCAGAAGCCGGTTTCAAGCCGTTTTTTTTAATCAGCCTAATTTTTTGAGATCTTTCCATTGGAGCAGTTAGTTTCAGCTTTTCTCAGCTTCAGTTTTTTTAAAATGGAAAGTGCATGCCCGATTATTCTTAACTACACCAATTATTTCCAATGGCTACCTCACATGGTAGATATAATTAGAAGTAAAGGGCTTTATAGAATAGCCACAGGACAAGAAACTAAACCTTCTGATGATGATAAAGTTGCTAAATGGGAAAATAAACAATATTAGACACAAGGGTTGATAGGAATGTCCATTGCTCAAGATCTTCGATTTCATATCCTTTAAATTGACATCCCTCATGAAGCCCTGGACAAGCTAAATACTGTCTTTGGCATTCAAAATAAAATCAGGGCCCACCAGCTTGAAATTAAGTTGCTTACTTTGGACCCCAATAATTTCTCCTCTATTGAAGATTTTTTTTCCAAATTCAAGACCCTTAGACTTCTTTTAGAAGGTTGTAAGGTCAAAAAGGAAGATGGTAGCCTCATCTATTGCATTCTTGCTAAGCTTGGCCCTACATACTTTGTATTTGTTTCCACCTTCCATTCCACTAGAGAAGCCATCATTTCTTCCAGAACCACCTACAAGAACCCCTCTTTTGATGCCTTCTGTGATTCTTTGATAAGAGAACAAGAAAAACTCTTACACCTTGGTCTTATCACTTCTAGAAATGCTTCTAAGAAAGCCTTAGCAGCATAACAACAATCATATCAAAAGAATCCCAAGAAGTAGTATCCTAAAAAGTTTGGTTCGAAACCAAACAAGGGTCCTAAGAAATTTCAGTTGCAAACTGAAAAAGCAACTCACAAAAATGATAAGGCAAATAAAAACAAAGGGAAGAAGACAGATAGACATTACAAATTTTGTAATCGTGATGGCCATATAGAGTCCAAATGTTTTAAGAAGATGGAAGCCTTAGAAGCAGCAATGAAGAAACACAACATCAATTTGGAGCACTATTCACCTTCATCTTCAGGAATGACACTTTCTGCTTTTGGTTGTCAAGCATCAAGATCTGGTTATGCATTAAATGTATCTTCTTCTTCTCATTCTCATGAGTGGATCATTGATTCTGGAGCTTCTTATATCCACAGTTGCTGGAAAACAAAATTCATACCTTTCTTGGAATGATTACATGATGTGCATCTCTTACATGGGTGTGATAGACTCCAGTGTGTTGTAGGATCTGGAACCATTCATCTAGATAATGGTCAGTTTAATGATGTACTATGTGTTCCTACCTTGTCATGCAACCTTCTATCTGTTTATCAGATAACTCATTCAGGTGAAGGGAAAATAGTTGAATTCTCACCTCATGATGTTGTAATCAAGGACCTCAAAGATCCTAGACATATTTTAGCTACTGGCATTGCTGATGATTCCACAAGGTTGTATAAGTTGACAACTTTGGGTCATCACGTCTACCCTCCATTTTTGTTGCTCATAATGATGAAGTGAGCAAACTTTGGCATGAGCGATTTGGTTACTTAAACTATCTCTCTCTTCAAACTCTATGTAAAGAAAATATGGTTACAAGTCTTCCTATGGTCTCTTGCCGAGATGGTGTTTGCTCCGGATGTGTACTCGGAAAACATCATCAGGATATTTTGACAAACGTTTCTCTTGGCACACTTCAGCCCCTTTGCAGCTTGTGCACAATGATTTATGTGGTTCACTTCCTGCTATTTCTTTCTTTAGTTGCAAGTGCTTCTTAACTTTCATTGATGATTTTTCTAGACGCACTTGGGCCTTTAAGGCCTTTGTTGAGAAACAATCTAGACATCCAATTCTTAAGTTAAGATCAGACAATGGAGGAGAATATTTTAACAACAAATTTATCAACTTCTGCACTAAGCATGGCATTCAATTGCAACATACCATTCCATATACTCCACAACAAAATGGTGTAGCTGAAAGGAATAATCGCACCTTAAAAGAAATGGCTAATTGTATGCTTCAATCTAAAGGACTTAGTCTCAATTTTTGGGCAAAAGCAATTAACTGTGCAAATTACATAGTAAATCACACTCCTACTAAGGTTTTAAAGAATATAACTCCAGAAGAAGCTTGGAGCTCAATCAAACCAGATGTAAGTCACTTTCGTATTTTTGGAAGTGATGCTTGAGCCCATATTCCAGATGCAAAACAAAAAGCCTTAGAACCTAAGAGTGAAAAATGCATTTTTGTTGGATATTTTGAAGATGTAAAATTTGATGAAAATATATCGACCTGCGAGCCTAGTTCGACGAGTGTGCCACCTTTGGCCTGCGAGCCTGATTCGACATATGTGCCACCTCTCTCTCTCTCTTCTATTTTTAATAGCATTCCTTCTAGTTCAGATGATGACAACGAGGATGACAATCCTCCTCCACCTCTTGAAGTTATTCCTTTTACTCCACAGCTTCCAAGATGGGTCTGCTTTACTCGGGATGCAGCAGGTTCTCTTGCAGGTGACCCTGCAGATCGACGACGTACACGTTCTCAGTTCGAAAGAGCCTCTTCCTTATTGGCTCAAGTTCCAGAAAATCCTGATCTAGAAACCTTTGAAGAAGCCTCTGGTCATCCAGATTGGGATGAAGCTATGCATGAAGAATATCGTTCCTTATTGGCGAATGATACTTGGGATCTTGTTCCTCTTCCAAAAGGAAGAAAACTTGTTAGATGCAGATGGGTGTACAAAAGAAAGTTTGGACCAGATGGACAAGTGGATAGACATAAGGCTCATCTTGTTGCTAAAGGATTTTCACAAGTTGAAGGCATTGACTATACTGAAACCTTCTCCCCTGTTGCGAAAATGAATTCTATCCACCTTGTTCTTTCCCTTGCTGCCTCCTTTAAATCTGAAGTCCATCAGATGGATGTTAAATCTGCCTTCTTACATCGAGATTTGCATGAAGAAATCTACATGGAACAACCCCTTGGCTTTATCCAAAACGACTCTAGGCTTGTTTTCCGCCTTAGGAAGTCTCTTTATGGTCTCAAGTAAGCTCCTCGGGCTTGGTATGCCAAAATGGATAGATTTCTATGAGATAATGGCTTTTCTAGGTGTCATTCTGACAACACTGTCTACACCAAGAAAGTGGGTAAGTCCTTCACCATCCTTGTTCTTTATGTTGATGATCTTATCCTTACTGGTAGTGATCCAAACCATATAAACCATGTGAAGTCTAGCCTCAAATAGAAGTTTGAAATGACAAACTTAGGACACTTGCATTATTTCCTTGGTCTTCAAGTCTTGCAATCCAAAGAAGGCATTACCCTTTCTCAGTCCAAGTACGCCTGTGATCTTCTACACCACTTTCACATGGAAGACTATAAGCCAACCCCTTCTCCTTTTCAGTCTGGAGTCAACCTTTCAGTCACTTGTACTACCCCTGAAGTTGATGCTACCTTATATCGTCAACTTGTTGGTAAAATTCTGTATCTAACCCATACCCGTCTTGACCTTTCCTTTGCCGTTGGTCTTGTCGCTCGGTTTATGCACCAACCTCATGAAAGTTACTGGAAAGCAGCTAAAAGAATACTTCGATATATTCGAGGTACAGTTCAGTTCGAGATTCATTACAGTGCAGGAGCATCTCCATTGTTGATTGGTTTCACTGATTCTGATTAGGCTGGTGACTTTGATGATCGAAAGTCTATTGCAGGATATGTATACACTCTTGGTTCAGGACCTATTACATGTTCTTGTAAGAAACAAAGTGCCATCTCTCTTTCTTTAGCAGAAGCAGAGTATCGTGGTGCAGTTGAAGCCAGCAAGGAAGCCATGTGGCTTCATCAGATCCTGTTTGAATTTGGTCTTCATCAGCAGCATCCAACTACACTTTGGTGTGATAATTAGAGTGCCATTCAGCTGTGTAAAGATCCAATTCAGCATCAGTGTATGAAACACATTGAAATCCACATACACTTCATTAGAAAGCTCATTCATGATCGTGTTCTTGAAGTGCAGTACTGTCCAACCAATGATCAAGTAGCTAATATCCTTACAAATGCTCTCATAGAAGTGAAGTTTACCAAACTTCGATCCATGCTTGGAGTTCAGGAAAGTTGTCATTAAGGGGGGATAGGCTCTAATGCCTCTTTCCTTCTCCTATTGTGTCACTTTTGTAAATCCTTCAATCCTATCCCAATTTGTTCTTAAGGGGGGATGTTAGGATATTTCGACACATAGGAAATAGGCTCCTTTTGTGTCACCTTTGTAAATCCTTCATTCTTATCCCAAGTTGTTCTTAAGGGGGGATGTTAGGATATTCTGACACAAAGGAAATAGTTAAGAATAACTTAGTCTAGTGTAGAGTTAGGTAAAGTGTGTTTCTTTACTATGTACATTTATAACTTATAATCCGACGGTCACGATTTGTAGTGATTTGACGGTTCACTCTCTCCTCAGTATCAATGACACTTGATCCGTGGCTTAACACCTGATTGGTCCATGATATCTATTTGAAGAGCATGGAGGGTCATTTGTTTGGTAACCATTTATGAGAGAAACATATGTAATATTTCTTTTTATATTAATAAATTGCTTGAAGTGGCCGCGTTGGCTCAGGCCGTGGACTGTTTCCTTCTTCGAGGGTTTTAACCACGTGATAATACTGGTGTACTAATTTGTGATCTGTTTGTGAGCGGTGACCTTTGGTTTTTGATCTAAGGAATTTGTCCTGTAAATTCCTATAGTGTAAGGTCTGTTTGTCAGGTTTCCGTTGGTTCCACTTCCTCAAGGTCATCTAGGAGGTTGAATCTTATATAAGTAGCCTGTCGTCGCATGTTTACCTCGGTTGGCCGGTTACTTGGGTAGATGTGGGAAGAGGGTGTTACAGGATTGATTCCCAGAATTTTCTGAGCAGTGGAGAGGGCCCTAGCAACAGATCTATTCAGGCAACAACACATTTTTGGGTAGCTTCAACGCAAACCTAGGGTAGCGCAGTGATTGGCTGAAGAGGGGTGACTTGTACTACATTTGGAGCTTTGCTAGCTTGCCTAGAGAAAGCTCATGTGCACTCTTTCCAACACCTTTCTTGTACACCCATATTCATTAATAAAATGGCTTAGTAGCTCAGTTTTTGGTTCCAAATTGTGTTCTGATTGCGTGTTACTGTTTGTTTGATTTTTATGTCTATGCATGCCTGTTATTTACCGTAAAATTTCGTTGGGGATATTACAGATATCTCTAGCTTTCTCTCTCTCTATCTCGCACGTGTGAAACCTTAATTCTGTAGCTTTGCACATGTGCTTTTTTGGGCAGATTCTGGCTAGCAAGTTTGAACTTTATGGCCAACATTTTTTGGGTAGCAGGGCTGAGTTTTTGGGCAGAGAAGAAGGCCGAATTTCGGCCTAGGCAGATCGGGCAGGGCTGAGTTTGTTGGGAAGATTGGAGACTTGACAAGAGGGTTGTTTGGCCAAGTTTGACCAAAGTTGTATTGCTGGTTAGTTTGACCTTTATATTTTGACTAAAAGAATTAGGTGTGTCTCTTGTTGAACTAAAGGATTCTTTAAGGACAAGGTTTCACAACTCACAACATCAACATCATAATCATCCAAGTCAACAATCTTGACTGATAACAATCATAACATCCACTCAATATCATTATCCAGGTTAGTACACCTAACGTATGGTACATCATCAATATCCAGTAGGTGCCATCATCTAGGTTAGCACACCTATCCCATGTTACATCATCAATATACAATAGATACCATCATCTAGGCTAGCACACCTAGCCTATGGTACAACATCAATATCAACTAGTCACCATGATCCGGTTGACACCTCAACCTCATGGTATACGGACTAGTACAAGTTTCCCATCACCACAGTCAAACCTTAGGGAACATCCGCGTTCCAACTTCATAGGGTTGGCCAAACCCTAGACGACATCCACATCCTTACTCCACAGTGCTTTCCATCACCACGGTAAAACCCTCAAGGACTTCTAGTAAAGTTTCTAAGTGATCTAAGCCATCGATTAGATCATTTCAAATCTAGATCTTGGGTGTTGATTTCTCAACGAGAGATTATAAAGTAAATCGATGGGCAACCTTGGAGGTCAATAATGATCATTGTGTGAGGATTAACATCAGTGAGGGTTTCAACAACAATTGAAGCAATGAATATTTCCGGGGTTTTCTTTTGTAGAAATTTCTGTTCCCAACCCTGGTTTTCAGTCTCTCTTTATTTCTCCCATAAAGTTAGATGCCCATTCCCATAGCCATACATTTAACAAGCTGGAAAAATAAATATTTTCTGAAAACAAAAATTCTGGAAATTTCACATTGTTGAAATGCAGAAATAAAAATTCAGAAAAATAAATCAGCCACACACAGAAAATAAACACGCTGATTTTTGGTCAATATGACCCTGGAAAAACCCCTTAAAACTCTTGGGGAAACCCAGTTCGAAAGCTCTTCTTATTTCTTATAAATAGCTTTTACAGTGAGAGAGAAATACTTAGAAAATTTCAGCAAGTAAACAAATACAACTTATCTCATTTTCCGTGCTTAACCACCGCCTCGGAAAATGTACAAACAACAAAACAAAAAACAACAATAAATGCTGTACGGTCTCCCTCATTTTTCGTGCCCAGAAATACATCAATAAATGCTGCTATAGAGCCTCCTCTTTTTACGTGTAGAACAACAATAAATGTTGTTGTACGACCTCCTTGGAAAGCGTGCAGACAGTAATAAATGACGCTATATAGAAATTGCCTCGATTTCTGTGCATAGCAACAACAGCAGGTTGTACGGCCTGCCTCAAAATCTGTGCCACAAAAACAACTTTCCTCCCTCGAAATTTGTGCCAGAAATTGTACGGCTACCTAGGAATGCGTACTCAAAGCTGCTGTACGAAAATTGCCTTGAAAAACGTGCCAAAACTGCCTTGAACTGTGTGCCAACCCTGTTGTACGAATTTGCTGAAATGCTGCCTCGTTATGCGTGCCAAGGTTATGTTCTCCTTCTCCTCACTGCTCAGAAATCTCCTTTGCTCTCTTCTTCTCCTTCTCTCAATCTGCTCATGAAAGAATGAATGATCTTTTCTCTCCTTTTCCTCCTTTAACCTCACCCTAAGTGACTTTTGTGGAATCCCTAAATCCAATCGCTGAGATAGATTTAGATCTAGGGCTGAGATTAAATGCTCATTTAAATCTCACTTTCTATTTTTTAATTCACCCCACTTTAATAAAGACCCACTTAGTCATTTATTTCTAAAGTCACTTTTCGCTTTCTAATTTCACATTGACTTTATTAAAGTCATTTTAAAATTAGACTTAGTAACTTTATCACTTAAAGTCACTTTTAAATTAGATTTGACTTTTTAACTTTATAAAGTCACTTTAGGAGAAAAATTAAATTCTTTTGGACACTTTTCCCTAGGCCAAAGATCAAAGCCTTAGGGAATCACCTGTCCTCCAGTAACCAAATTTCAACACTCCCTCTTACTGAGGAAGGTGTTCCTCACCACACCCATCTTGTCTCTGAAGTAGACATGCTTGCCTCATGGTAAGGCTTTGGTAAGAATATTTGCAACCTGCTTATCAGTGGGAATATACTCAAGCTTCACAACTTCCTTCTGAACATAGTCTCTGATGAAATGATATTTGATCCCGATATGCTTTGACCTGTCATGAAATACTGGATTCTCCGTGAGTTTAATGCAACTCTGATTATCAGAGTAAATCACTAAAGGTCTCAATGGCTGACCAAATAAGCCAAACAACATCTTGCAAAGCCATATGGCCTCACAACTAGCTAAACTGGCTGCCATGTACTCTGCTTCTGCTGAACTCAATGCTACTAACTGCTGCTTTCGGCTGAACCACGACAGCACTGCCTAACCCGACCCAAAACAACACCCTGAAGTGCTCTTCCTATTAGAAGCACAACCTGCCCAATGAGAATCAGTGTAACCTGCCAATCTCGCTCCATCTCCCTGCCTATAATCCAGACCATACTCCACTGTCCCCTGCAAGTACCGCAAAATGTGTTTTGCAGCAACCTAGTGCACCCTCCTGGGCTCACACATGAACTGGCTTATCGTGTTGACTACAAAACATATATCTGGTCTGGTGTTGACCAAATACATCAAGGAACCAATCAACTGTCTATACAATATGGGATCCACCAACTCAGAATCTGAAGCATGAAGCTTCTTCTAGTTGGTGATCATGGGTGTCGACATGGGTCTACAATCCTCCATGTGGAATCTGCCAAGGATGTCCACAATATACTTCCCCTATCCCAGGAAGAAATGCCCCTCCTCCTGCCACACTTCCAAACCCAAAAAGTAATGCATGAAGCCAATGTCCTTCATCTCGAACTCCAACTCAAGATCTCTCTTGCAACTCTCTATGAGTCTCTCTGCACCCATAATGATCAAGTCAACCACATACAACACTAGAATGAGAGGCTCCTCACCTATCACAATAAAGTATAGGTTCAGATCTGCATCACTCTTTGTGAAACCCATCTCTTGCAAGTAAGTATCAATCCTAGAGTACCAAGCTCTGGGAGCTTGCTTCAGGCCATAAAGGGCCTTCTTTAGTCTGCACACATGGGAATCCTTCCCATGCACCTCAAAGCCCTGTGGCTGCTCAATGTACACCTCCTCCTGTATGAAGCCATTGAGAAATGCGGTCTTCACATCCATCTTGTGGATCTTCCAACCGATCTCTGCTGTTATCGATACGATGGAGCGAATCGAAGTATATCGAGCCACGGGAACGAAGGTCTCCTCATAATCTACTCCTTCTAGCTGGGAGACCCCTCTAGCCACAAACCTTGCCTTGAATTTCTCAATGCTGCCATCTACAACATGCTTTACCTTGTAAAGCCATCTGGAAGTAACCACAGATTTGCCCTCAGGCCTCGGCACCACCTCCCAAACATCATTCTTCATGATAGAAGAATACTCCTCCTGCATGGCCTCTCTCCAGACCTGCTGGCTAGCTACCTCCTCGTAGCTAGAAGGCTCAGAGTCAATGATGTTGGCAACCATTGCCATATAGCTATAAAACCTCTCAGGTGGTCTGCTCTCTCTGACCGGTCTTTTGGCCTAGCAACAGATGTGGCCTCTCTCAAGGTATCCTGAAGCCACTTGGGCTTCCTCTTCCCTGAGCACATTTCTCTCACCGGAGAATGAAACTCCTCATCCTCATTAGGAGCTTGAACTCCTGACTGTCTGTCTTTTGTCCTCCTACCTGAACCTGAACTTGTAGATGCTGAAGTACCGTGTGAATTGTCCATCAGTGGACTCCCCAGTGAACTGCTCTGCGGACTGCTTTGCATGTTGCCCGAAGCACCACCCCTCTGACTCTGCGAGCCACTGCTCACTGATGGACCTGACACTGTAATCGATGTACCTCCTGATCCATGCCCATTGGATCCCTATGCCTGACTCAGCTGCTCCTGAGGGTCTGGCTGATCCAGATACTCTAACTTGACCTCCTGAAAGCCTTGTCCTCCTCGAACTTCACATCCCGCCTGACAAAAACTCTCCTCTATGCAGGAATATAAATCCGAAAGGCTTTCGAGGTCTCATTGTATCCCACAAAGATACCCTTCTCTGCGGTGGGCTCTAGCTTGGTCCTCTTCTCCTTGGGTACGTAGGAGTATGCAATACACCCAAAGATACGAAAATGACCAATATCAGGCTTCTTCCTAGAAAAAACCTCCTCCGGAGTCACATGCCCCAAGGCACGATGCAGACTCCTGTTCTGCAAATATACAATAGTGTTGCAGGCTTCTGCCCACCAAAACAATGGTAACCCCTGATCATGTAATATGGCTTTGGCAACCCCAGTGATGGATTTGTTCTTCCTCTCCGCAACCCTGTTCTACTGGGGGTTGTAAGGAACTGTGAACTCCCTCCTTATGCCTGCCTCCGCACAATACTCAACAAACTCACCAAAGGTGTACTCCCCTCCATTGTCCGACCTCAGGGACTTGATCTTCCGACCTGTCTGAGTCTCCACAAGAGCTCTGAACTCCTGAAACCGCTTGAAGACCTCGCTCTTGGTCTTCAAGAAATAAATCTACGTCCTCCTGGAGTGATCATCAATTAATAAAACATAATACTCATATCCTCTCAAGGAAACATGAGACATTTGACGCTCACATCAGTATGAATCAAATCAAGTATCCCAATCGATCTGCTGTCACTGCTGGGAAAAGGGGATTTGACAAACTTGCCATCGCACATCCTCTGCATGTATCTAGGTGATCAGTACTGAAATCTGGCACACCTGTAGTGATCTCTTACAATATCCTCAAGGCCCCATGATACATGTGCCCCATCCTGTGGTGCCAAATCTCGCATAGCTCTGAATTGCTAGCTCTGCTGCCGGTACTACTGCTCAATGCCAAAAGGGGCTGAAATGCAAACTTGTACACCTTTGCATGGGGTACACCAATCACTCTAGCTGACTCAGCTGGAGCGCCCCTGGGATATATAAGCACCTGTCCTCTACTGAACAATGTCTCATACCCTCTGTCCTGCAATGCTGAGACGGATATGAGGTTCTTCCTCATCCCTGGCACATATAGAACATATGACACCTTCAAGGGAGGTTTGGGTTCCCTATCAAATGTCAATGTCCCCATACCGACTGCTCTAACAACGCTATCATCTCCGAGTACTACCTCTATATTAGTGCCACTCTCTGAAAGCTCTGAGAAGTACTCACGGATTCCTGTCATATGACGTGAAGCCCCACTGTCAACATACCAGATACCTGAAGATGCTCCGCTAGTGGAGGGAAATGCACACTCCCTCTCACCCTCCATGGCTAGTGATCCTGCACTAGTGGACTCACTAGCAATGAACCCAAACTCCTGGTCAAAGCTATCTGAAAAGTCCTCTATCTCTGCTGATGCTGCCATGTTCTGGTTCTTCCCCTTCTTCTTCTTCTCTGGACACACAACTGCATAGTGTCCCATCCTTTGACAATTCCAACACTTCACCTTTGAATAGTCCTTCCGCGTGTTCCCCTGTTTACTTTTACCTTTGCCTTTGCCCCCACCAACACTTGTGGATGCTTGCTTCTTTCCCTTGTCTTTCTTGCCTCCTACTAACAGTGCTACATCCTCATCCTGCTCAACAGGTTTGGCTGCCCCAAGCTGGCTCTTTCTGATTTCATTCTGTATACAATCATCTCAGAACCTCTCCCAAGTGCGTAGGGTCTCACGTGCACAAACCCCATCAGCGAAGTTCAACCATGAACTGGGAAGGCCATTCACTGCAATCCGCACAAACTCAGTGGGTGGAATGACCTCTCCAACTGCTGCCAACGCATCTCTCACATTAGTGATCTTTGTGAGATATCCAATAGCACTATCAGTCTTAGCCATTTTAATGGTCTTCAGCGTCTCCCTTAGGACCATTTTCCTGTTCTCATTGGTACTCTGGTAGAGATTGGTCAAGGCTGTCCATATCTCATGAGCAAATCTCTTTTCTCTCACATAAGGAACGACATGGTCTTTAATATCATTCAGAATCAGTCTCTTGCCCTTGTTATTCTTTTTGTTAAAGTATGCCAACTGAACAGCATCAGTAGGCACATTCATAGGGCGCTGTTGGGTATGCGTCATTATACCCCAGACTTCTGCCTCCTCAAAGATGCTCTGCATTCTTTCCTTCCATACATTGTAGTTACTATGCCCATCCAACCTATCCTCCACCCTCAAGTCCAAAGACATGCTTGCTGTCCTAATAAACTGAAAAAGACACTGTTGTAGTAAAGGAACTGTTTTTTGTGTGAAAAATTAGCTTGCTGTAATTTTTCTTCTTGTTGTCCCAAACTGCACTTTTCAACAATCTAGCTCTGATACCATGTAGAAATTTCTGTTCCCAACCCCGGTTTTCAGTTTCTCCTTATTTCTCCCATAAAGTTAAATGCCCATTTCCATAGCTATACATTCAACACGCTGGACAAAAAAATATTTTCTGAAAACACAAATTCTGGAAATTTCACAGTGCTGAAATGCAGAAATAAAAACTAAGAAAAATAAATCAGCCACACACAGAAAATAGACACGTTGATTTTTGGTCAATATTACCCTAGAAAAACCCCCTATAACTCTTGGGGAAAACCAGTTTGAAAGCTTTTCTTATTTCTGATAAATAGCTTTTACAGTGAGAGAGAAATACTCAGAAAATTTCAGCAAGTAAACAAATACAACTTATCTCGTTTTTCATGCTTAACCACCACCTCGGAAAATGTACAAACAACAAAATAGAAAACAACAATAAATGCTATACGGTTTCCCTCGTTTTTCGTGCCTAGAAATACAACAATAAATGCTACTGTACGACCTCCTCTTTTTGCGTGCAGAACAACAATAAATGCTACTGTATGGCCTCCTTGGAAAGCATGCAGACAGTAATAAATGCTGCTGTACGAAAACTGCCTCGATTTCCGTGCATAGCAACAACAGCAGGCTGTACAACCTGCCTCAAAATCCATGCCACAAAAACAACTTTCCTCCCTCGAAATTTGTGCCAGAAACAGTACGGCTGCCTAGGAATGCGTACTCAAAGTTGCTGTACGAAACTGCCTTGAAAAATGTGTCAAAATTGCCTTGAACTGTGTGCCAACCCTACTGTATGGATTTTCTGAAATGCTGCCTCGGTATGCATGCCAAGATTCTGTTCTCCTTCTCCTCACTGCTCATAAATCTCCTTTGCTCTCTTCTTCTCCTTTTCTGAATCTGCTCATGAAAGAATGAATGATCTTTTCTCTCCTTTTCCTCCTTTAACCTAACCCTAAGTGACTTTTGGGGAATCCCTAAATCCAATGGCTGAGATAGCTTTAGATCTAGGGCTGACATTAAATGCTCATTTATATCTCACTTCCTATATTTTAATTCACCCCACTTTAATAAAGACCCATTTAGTCATTTATTTCCAGAGTCACTTTTCACTTTCTAATTTCACATTGACTTTATTAAAGTCACTTTAAAATTAGACTTAGTAACTTTATTACTTAAAGTCACTTTTAAATTAGATTTGAGTTTATAACTTTATAAAGTCACTTTAGGAGAAAAATTAAATTCTTTTGGACACTTTTCCCTAGGCCAAAGATCAAAGCCTTAGGGAACCACCTATTCTCCGGTAGCCAAATTTCAACATCTTTCATCAGTATTCTTCCAGTTTCCAAGATCCAGAGGAGGAATTCTCCCTACTTTTTTCTACAGACAGGTATGCTAGTTGTTGAGGCCATGAGGGTTGCAGAGGGAGGCCGTGTTAGGTTGCAGAGGCAGGCAACGAGCCTTTCAGTTGTCAGATTGACTTGTTGAGGTGAAGAAATATTTTGTCAGAGCTTTGCTGGGGTTTGGCAAGCAATATTGGAATAATCATCAATTGCAATATTTGCTGAAGATTAATAAAGTTCTTAGATTCGAAGAACTAGTTTTCTCTTTGGGGTTTTTCTAGGGATGTTTTGTCCAAAAATATTGTCTCCATTTTGTGAGTGGTTTTCTATCAGAGTTTTCGAAGTTTATTTTTGTGAATATTGCAATCGTGTTTTTATTCGGTATTTGCAATATACTAATTTTGCTAAGAATTAGATACATGGGATAATACGGGTTGATTGCAACTAGCAATATTTTTATCGTTTTTTGAAAAAAAGCATAAGAAATCCATAATGAAAGAAAAATATAAAATGCAAAAGATGGCTGGGACATATGTTAGTGCGTGGGCAAAAGCCTAGCATGAGCTCTACACCCTTCATAAGCCATCACCCAGTTCCTCAAATACTATGCTTCATCTATAAAAGGAACTCTTGTATTGCCCTAACCCTGATGAGCAATAACTTGTCTCATCCTTAAAGGGTAATGAAAAATCTGAAAAGCAAGCTAGGGCACTTGAGCTATGCACCCAAATCAAAGCAAATCATAAAAAAGTAAAAAGGCGCATTAGAGGGGTGGAAAAAGCAGGTCAAGGAAAGGAGTAACTCATGCCTCCACGATTTCTCCCTCCTTGCATTTATACACCTAGGATGTTAGACCTCTATTAGCTAGTCACATGGCTATGACACCTTGCCCTAAAGTCATTCCCACTCCACAACCACCATATTTCACACACATATATGGACTGATGGGCTAACTTGGGACATGTCTCTTCTCCTTGGGGGCTAGAAACACCTAATAGGGTTATTGACCTAACTTCCCCAATATAAGGAGGTAACTTGTTTATGAGATTTGATCTAGTTAGTTAGACATTTGGAGGTGAGCTTTGTGTGAAGTATTCTTGTGCCCTAGACATTAGGTATTGTCCACTATGATGCATTTATGGTTATTGTCCCTCATGATTGGTGATTTCACTTGACATTGAGTAATGTTTTGTCAGGTGGTATCGTTACAGCGGTAGAGGCCTCTTGAGAGATGATTATCACTCCATTCAACAATATTTCAGATAAAAAAACTTTCGGATTAATCACATCATTAGGATTAGGTTGACGTTTCGAACCAACTAATGTGGTTCATCCTCAGCACAAGGTGGAGAGACTAATCGATCTCAATGAATAAATAGTGGTGATGCATCATTGCCCGGAAATTGCTGTTGAGAACTAGCTGTTAAGAACTAGCCGTTAAGACTAGCTGTTAAGAACTAGCCGTTAGAAAGTTAGTAAGTTAAAAATAAATTAACTGTTTAAATAAAATCTTGTTTAATTAAATTAAATATTAAAAGGGGGGTTTATAAATTATTATGTAATAGGTAAAAGGGAGGGTAAATTTTTTAAAACAAAAATAAAATAAATAAATAAATAAATTATTTAGATAAAAAGAAATCAATAAATCAATCAAATAATATATAATCAGACAATATAAATTAATAAATAAAAATAAATATATAACTGAATAAATAAATTAAAATAAATAAATCAAATATTTATTAACAATATATGATGATGATGATGGTTAATGTCCACTGAGACCAATCTTTGGTCTATCGGACCTAAAGAAAAGAGTTATTTAATTTGATTTAAGATTTTATTCCTATGCTCAAAAAGCTTGGAGAGAAGCCTCCCGAGCTCACTATAATTTTCACATCTTAAAAGGCTAGGAAGGTTAGGTGGTATTGCAACAAAGATTATGAAATTGAGCTCTAATGTGGTCGTACGTGGGGCACTCTGAAGAGGAAGTGATTTTCATCCTCGATGTTCATATTCTCACAGAGATGACAGATCCTTTCCATCCATGGTGTTTTAGGAACTGTCCAACGACCTGTTTCACTATGGAGCTCATGAGAGTTCGTTCTAATCTTGGCTAAATTAATTTTCTTCTTTGAGCTAGTTAAAACAGAGAGATACTTTTGATCTTCCAAGGTGGGGTTGATGACCTCCTTATAATACCTTAATTTTCTTTTCGCTGCCAGATCTTTCTCACACCACATTTTTTCTTTGAACTTAGAAGTAACAATTTATTTTAATGTTATTGATGTTTTGCAATACAACATTCTCGTTGATCTCCGAATGGTTTAACCAGGCCCTGGTTTCTTTATACCAACCTCGTTTAAGCCTTAGGTGGTTTTGGCTGGAATTTAAAGCTAGCTTAGGAAGTCTATGGTCTCCTATGCTATTGAGCTTGTGCTTGTACAACAGAAGCCTAGTCATAGCTAGGCTCTCGATAGGGGAAAGACCCAATTCTATAAGGAGAATAGGATAGGGTGTATTGCTTTTAATTTTAAGGTTATACGTTATAAAACGCTTCTGGATTTGCTCAATATTTCTCCAGGATTCTCTAGAGATGCTGCAACCCCAAACCTCACATCCATATAAGATAACAGGAGTGACTAAAGTTTCAAAGAGGAACTTCTTTCTATCCCACATTACGAGGTTTGTCGTTTTACAATTATTTTCAAGACCAAAATAAGCTTTCCACCCCGCATTAATCCTTTTCTGAATGCTATAGTTCCAGTTGAGCTTGTGATGAATATCAATTCCTAGGTACTTGTAAGAAGACACTTCCTCCAAGTTACTATTGTCATACATAAAATTAGCGTAAGTGTCCTTCTTGGATTTGATAACCATAACTTTTGTTTTGTCAGTGTTAACAGACATACCCATGGTAGAGCAGAAATCCTTAAGAAGTTTAAGTTGCTTATCAAGATTAGATGGGCACCTTGCGAGAAGAACAATATCATCAACATAGAGAAGAAGGATGATGACTATCCTAGCTAAGATCGTGCCAGCACATCCTGCTTCCTCTAAACAACCTTCTAGCTTGTCGATGTAAATGCCAAATAGGGTAGGGGAGAGGGGGCAACCTTGTTTAACTCCAATATTACACTTAATATCTTTCGACCACCCCTCATTGCTCTTTAACTTGGCAATTACATTCTCGTATAACCTTATAGCGGCCGCTCTTAGCTTGAAAGGAACATTTAGCTCTTCTAATCTATTCCATAGGTTATTTCTAGGAACCGTATCGAAACCCTTTCTAAAGTCCACAAAGCAACATAAGAGATTGGATTTATCATTACGACATTCCTCCACAATGATCCTAAGCGTAACGAGGTGGTCCGTTGTTAAGTGTTGCCTTCTAAAACTCGCTTGGCCTTTAGCCCACTTACCTTCACTTTCAAGCCAAATGCTCAACTTCTTTTCCAAAATAATACCATATAACTTGGCTAAGAGAGGGCTGATCATAATTGTTCGATAATTAAAGGGGTTATTTGTATCCCCACTTTTAAAAATAGGGATAATGAGGCTCTGAATCCAAGGTTTAGGGAACCCTTGCTTGACTGCTTGGTTGAAAAGCTTGTGGATGTGGGGGATGAGGACAGGACCTCCAATTTTTAAGATTTCCGCCTGCTAACCTTCAATGTCTTTAGCTTTCCCATTTGCCAGGCGTTTAACCCCAAAATCAATGTCTTCTAATGAGAAAACTTCTTTCGTTGTGAGCAGGGTTTCAAAATCCCTGGCATTTGGAGATTCATAAAGCTTTTTAAGATAGGAATTCCAGTCATGTAAAGCAATTTTATTATTATCTTTAGTTTTCCTAGTTAGAATCTGCCTCCAGAATTTCTTAGGAGCCACCTTAGAGAGGTGTAAGAGATTCTCTTGTCTTTTACGAATATATTGCCTTTTTTTCCTTTTAGTTAGGGCTTTGTAGATTTTTATCTTGTTAATTTTGAGAGATTCATCAACAACTTCCTTAATTGCTCTCCTAGCACTTTTACAATCTTTGTCATACCATGGGTTGGTTTTGCTATTTCTTTTATTACTTGAGACTTCAATTGAGAACTTGTTAATGGAATATGAAAGGGTTGTAGTAAAATTATGATAGAGGTCATCTATGTTGTCTATATAATAGGTAATAGGGGGTAACTTAATTTAATCAATAAAATAAAATAAAATTAAAGAATTAATTAATTAATTAGATAAAAATAAATTAATAAATTAATGAAATAATATATAACTAAATAAAAATAAAATAATAACTAAATAAAGATACCTAGGAAAGAACTAGGGAGGGGCAAAAATTAATAATAAATAAATAAAATAAAATAAAATAATCAATTAATTAGAAATATTAGAAAAATAAAAATAAATCAATAAATTAAAAATAGAATCAAACATAAGAAAAATAAACAAACATTACCTGGTGAGAGCCGGGGTCCAACTCTTACTTAATTTCCAACCATCATCACGGTTGAGATTCTTAGCATGTCGCTCAATTTCGATCGCCTCTCTCAATTTCCTATGGTGGAAGTGATCTACCCTAGCAACGACTTTAGAGTCTTCAATACAAACATGGTGGCAGGATTTTTCCACATGTTCAGCAAGAGTTGAGGTACGGGACCGATTATGTCTAATATCCACAGCATGCTCTCAGATTCTCTGCCTAATGGATCGACCTGTTTCTCCTATATAGGGAGTTCCACAAGAACAAGGAATCATGTAAACCCCTTTCATGTCTTTCGGGTCGATAGGGTCTTTAACAAACCCAAGAGAATTTCTAATAGTACAGAGAGGTTTGAAAGAAGTAGAGATATTATTTCTCCTAAGGACATGGGCAATTTTGTCCGTTGTCCGCTGGATAAAAGGGAGATGGACCTTGGAAATAGGATCCACCCGAGTAGATTTACCACTCAATCCTATTTCCAAGGTCCATCTCCCTTTTATCCAGGGGACAACGGACAAAATTGCCCATGTCCTTAGGAGAAATAATATCTCTACTTCTTTCAAACCTCTCTGCACTATTAGAAATTCTCTTGGGTTTGTTAAAGACCCTATCGACCCGAAGGACATGAAAGGGGTTTACATGATTCCTTGTTCTTGTGGAACTCCCTATATAGGAGAAACAGGTCGATCCGTTAGGCAGAGAATCCGGGAGCATGCTGTGGATATTAGACATAATCGGTCCCATACCTTTGCTCTTGCTGAACATGTGGAAAAATCCTGCCACCATGTTTGTATTGAAGACTCTAAAGTCGTTGCTAGGGTAGATCACTTCCACCATAGGAAATTGAGAGAGGCAATCAAAATTGAGCGACATGCTAAGAATCTCAACCATGATGATGGTTGGAAATTAAGAGTGAGTTGGACCCCGGCTCTCACCAGGTAATGTCTGTTTATTTTTCTTATGTTTGATTCTATTTTTAATTTATTGATTCTATTTTTATTTTTCTAATATTTCTAATTAATTAATTATTTTATTTTATTTTACTTATTTATTTATTATTAATTTTTGCCCCTCCCTAGTTCTTTCCTAGGTATCTTTATTTAGTTATTATTTTATTTTTATTTAGTTATATATCATTTAATTAATCTATTAATTTATTTTTATCTAATTAATTAGTTAATTCTTTAATTTAATTTAATTTTATTGATTAAATTAAGTTACCCCATATTACCTATTATATTGTTAATAAATATTTTATTTATTTAATTAATTTATTTATTCAGTTATTTATTTATTTTTATTTATTAATTTATATTGTCTGATTATATATTATTTAATTGATTTATTTTTATTATTTATTGATTTATTTTTATCTAAATAATTAATTAATTAGTTATTTTTATTTTTGTTTTAAAATTTTTACCCTCCCTTTTACCTATTACATAATAATTTATAAACCCCTCTTTTAATATTTAATTTAATTAAACAAGATTTTATTTAAACAATTAATTTATTTTTAACTCACTAACTTTCTAATGGCTAGTTCTTAACAGCTAGTTCTCAACGGCTATTTCCGGGCAATGATGCATCTCCACTATTTATTCATTGAGATCGATTAGTCTCTCCACCTTGTCCTGAGGATGAACCACATTTGCTGGTTCGAAATGTCGACCTAATCCTAATGATGTGGTTAATCCGAAAGTTCTTTTATCTACATTATGGATCACAAAAGTCTTAGATCTAATATTTCAGATGTTGTTTTACCTATTCCAGAGAGTAGATATGATCTTGCTGATTTAAAATTTCCCACCCAGAGCAAAACATTGGGCTATATGATGTTTTCACATGGTACTTGACACTTTGAGGTACATTAGGATGCTGAAATGTTGAGCCAGTAAGGTCTAGTGTTGGATTAATAGTTGATGTGCCTAGATGGACCCAGGAAGCCCCCAGGTTGGTCTTGACACTATTTGATGGTTTGGACAATCTTCTTTACATGCCAATACCATAAGCCCTATAAGAATACAAATAATAAGAAGAAAATATCAAAATTGCATGTGGTGCATGCATGAAAAATAATCTCATCAACTGGCCATCTCCTCTTTGCTTAGAGGAAATTGTCTCTATTGCTGCAAAATCTCGTAGGCCTGGTGCAAAGCCTTATTGGGCAAGGGGCCAGACCTTATGGCAACAATGAGGAAGGGTTGCCAATGTCACCTCGACAACCTTCCTCTTGCTCTTTAATTGGATTCAAACCACAAGCGAGGCTTTCCTAAATCACATATAAGGGTATTCTAATACTAGGGTTCAAGGTGATAAGTTTTTGAAGGTCTTAAGATGGATAGAGAGCTTGGCAGGGCCAAAGATGACCTAGGTTTTCGATGTTAAGATTCAAGTACTCTAAGCCTAGACCATTAGATGAGCTACTATAAGTTAGGGTTTGGATGATATTTAATAATATGGTATTCAATGTCATATAACAATGCTAGAAAGGACCTTAAAATGATATTCAACAAAAAAGGGGCAAGGCCTTCAAATAGAGTTTAGGGTTTGTGTTGATTTGGGGTAGCATCCGATGTGCTCTAAGTCTCAAATTTTGTGGAGAGGCTTAGACACATGTATTCTAAATAACCCAAAAAGCATTTGGTGAAATTTCACTTGGATTGTATTTTATAGAAATAATTAATTATTTTTAAAGGGACCCTAAGTCAAAACTTAGAAAAATAAAATAATTAAAGTGTATTAATAGAATTTGAGTGAGAATGATCAAGAATAAACAGATCATTTCAAAAGTTAATCTTAGCCATTGATTAGAGATCTAATCTGGGCTGTTGAATCCTCAACGAGAAGATTATAAGGACTTAAAGGGTCATTTGGAAAACACATTCGTGGAGACACAGAGGATCTAGAGATCGATTTTTTTTTACGGAGCAAGTGCTCAGATGAAAATCAGATCTAAGTGATCCTTGATTGTAGTGAGGGGTAGTATTTCCAGTTGGAAGGTTTCCTGAGCTGGAGAGTACATAGCAGCAGAGATAGTGAGAGCCACAACTTTAGCGCAGAGCCAGTGATGCGGTGCCTACGCAGTCACTGTGTAGAGCCAGAGGGAGAATAATTTTCCTACAGAGGAGACAACGCAGAGCTAGTGTCAGATCTGGGAGAGATTTTCTGGAGGCTAAGTTTCTGGCCAGCAGTGAGACCAACGTAGAGGCAGAAGGGCAGCTGAGTTGTGACGCAGTCACTGCGCAAAGTGACGCAATCACTACGCAGGGGTAGCGCAGGGCAGTCCAGCCTTGGTGCAGATCAGTGCCAGTTTCCCATGGAAGAGTGAGGTTTGTCTCACGAGATCTCTTCTGTCGGTTTCTCTATATGATTTGACAGTCTCGTCAATCATAGACTTGTACTCAGAATTTACCGCATAATAACATAAACCCTCAGATCTACTGCACCGGTTTTCTTGCATTGTGTTTTTTTGGGGACATTAGTTCAAAAATAACTGTGTCGGATGTGTTTCTGCACTTGTATTTCTTCAACAGTTAAATTGTGTAGGCTGTAGTGAATGGATTTCAATATTTGCTTGTAGAACACAGTAAATAATTTGTTAAGTAAAATAACAAATAGAAGATTTTCCATCAGTTCTTGCAGTAAGATTCTGTGTAACACGAATTTTCACATGGTATCAAAGCTTGTTTAAGTTGAGTGTAGGCGAGACAAAGAACAGATCCAACAGATCTAGCGTTGAAGCAAAAGCTGGGGATCAAAGAGCTGCGTAAGCAGCAGATCGATTTCCTAGTGAAGTGTGCAGTCCAAGCTGGGGATCAAAGAACTGCGTAAGCAACAGATCGATTTCCCTCCAGCTGTTTGTTTGAGGCAGAGGGAGCAGCGCAACAAATCTATGCAGATCAGCAGCTGGAGGGACGCAGTTGACTGTGCAACAGTGATTGCTGGTGCAAAGCGTTAGGAAGCGTAGCTAAAACACAAATTTGGGGATTTTCTGACCTCAATGAGTTTCTGGCCCGAGAAACTCAGATTCCCCGTGTAGTAGCAACATATTTTGTGGCTTGCTCCATCAGGAGTGCGTAAAGCTAGCTACGGAGAGGGTGAGAGGCAGCAGATCGAAAGTTGTCGGGTGAGATGGCCACCAACGGATTGCGTGACTAGGACCGGTTGGAGGGTGCCTCCAACTATTCAATCTGGAAGGCAAGGATCTTCTTCCTTCTAGATGAGCATGACCTCAAGCACTTTATCGATAATGCTTAGGCTGAACCGGTGGATGCAGCACCATTACGAACCTTCAAGAAGAATATGGCTAAAGCCAAGCGGTTGATCCTTGATGGAGTGAGGGATCACATTGTTTCACACATCTTAGCTAAAGGAACAACTAAGGAGATGTGGGATGCATTGGCAACGCTGTATGAGGGGTCTTCCGAGCAGCGGAACATGTTTCTGGAAGAGAAAATGCGGACCACCAGGATGTAGAAGGGAGAGCGTATTGATCCATTGTTGTCTAGACTTCAGGTAAACCGAGTTCAGTTGGCAGTCGTAGGAGCAACTCCTTAGGCCACAAAGATGGTTAGATTGGCCCTCAACTCAGTGTCCGAGGATTACCAAGTTTTTGTCCAGAGCATCCTGGGCAGAGAAAACTTGCCGGACTGGGAGTCAATGTGGGCAGCTCTTCAGCAAGAAGAGATGCAGAGAGACTTACTCAAATGTCAACTTGAGGGCGGCAACAATAGTGGTTCGAAGATCAAGAAGGAGGAGGAAGAAAATCTTGCCCTTGCATCAAAGGGGCAGCAAGAGCAGCGAAGGGGGAAGAAGGATTTGTCAAAGATCAAATGCTTCCGATGTATTATGCCACACAATGTCCTTTCAGAAAAAAGGACAAGGATGAGAAGCAACAAAGATAAAGGAGGAGGAGTTTGCTATGATTGCTCATATACCTCCAAGAGGGAGGTGGGCTGATTTGGAGTTGTAGACCCAAATATCTACAAGTTGGGCAGGATCCTTGAGGAGTCCACCTCTCGGATCATCACCTTGCTACGGGAGCCCAAATCAGAAGTAGCAAGATGGACTACTGCCAATTGGTGTAGAGGAGTGCTGGAATGACAACGCAGTGGTTAGCAATGCCAAAGTCTGAGCAGCGCAGAGCAGTGTTGCAGCAGCGTAGAGGGACACAATGCAGAGCAACAACTTCAGAAAGGCAGCACAGGGGCTAGTAGCAGTCAGATTTTCATTACCGAGATGCACTATACTTGTCCAATTTTGGATGTTTTCCAGTTACAGAAAGCAACTGTGTTGCAGTGCAGTAGCAGTTGGTAGTGGTAGAGTCAACAACAGCACGGATGCAAAATTCAGAGAGTTGCAGTATAAATGCAGTGTTGACAGTGGCAGTGTCAGCAACAATATAGATGCAACATTTGTGCAGAGTTGATGGGCAGCAGAGTCAGACATTAGCAACACAAAGGGAGATGCTTCAGAGTCAGAACAATATGCAGCAGGGCATATTGTTAGAGCACATTCCTCGCTAAGAGGGAGTTTTGATTTGGCGTAGGCATTGGATGTACTCTAAGTTTCAAATTTTGTGGAGAAGCTTAGACACATGTATTCTAAATAACCCAGAAAGCGTTTGGTGAAATTTCACTCAGATTGTATTCTATAGAAATAATTAATTATTTTTAAAGGACCCTAAGTCAAAACTTAGGAAAATAAAATATTTAAAGTGTATCAATAGAATATGAGTGAGAATGATCTAGAATAAATGGATCAAGTCAAAAGTTAATCTTAGCCGCTGATTAGAGATCTAATCTGGGCCATTAAATCCTCAACGAGCAAATTATAAGAAACACTTGAAGGGTCATTTGTAAAACACATTAGTGGAGACACAAAGGATCTAGAGATCAAATTTTTCTGACAGAGCAAGTGTTCAGACGAAAATCAGATCTAAGTGATCCTTGATTGTAGTGAGGGGAAGTATTTCCTTTTGGAAGGTTTCCTGAGCCGGAGAGTACATAGCAGTAGAGACAGAGAGACCCACAACTTCAATGCAGAGCCAGTGACGCAGTGCCTACATAGTCACTGCACAGAGCCAGAGGGAGAATCGTTTTCCTGCGATGAGACAACGCAGAGTCAATGTCAGACCCCAGAGAGATTTTCCGGAGGCTCAGTTCCAAACCAGAAGTGAGACCAGCGCAGAGGTAGAAGGGCAACCGAGTTGTGACGCAGTCATTGCGCAGGGGCAACGCAGGCAGTCCAACCTTGGTGCAAATCAGTGCCAGTTTCCCGTGGAGGAGTGAGGTTTGTCTCACAAGATCTCTTCTGTTAGTTTCTTTGTATGATTTGACAGTCTTGTCAATCACAGACTTGTACTCAGAATTTACTGCATAATAACATAAACCCTTAGATCTGCTGCACCGGTTTTCCCGCATTGGGTTTTTCCATGGACTTTAGTCCAAATGTAATTGTGTCGGATGGTTGTGTGATCTATGCGTGTTCAGATTTGTTTCTGCACTTGTATTTCTTCTGCAGTTAAATTGTGTAGGCTGTAGTGAATGAATTTCGGTATTTGCTTGTAGAATACAGTAAATAATTTGTTAAGTAAAATAACAAATAGAAGATTTTCCATTAGTTGCTGTAGTAGGATTCCGTGTAACACGAATTTTCATAGTTAGGCTAGGATAAATAGTTGTATGACAATTAGATATGTGTAAACAACAAGAAAGGTGGTCAGATCAGCCTTATAAAGGTATGCTAGACCATGCCCTATTCTAGATATTGCTTGAAGATAATTTATAGAAGCCATGCCTAAATTATGAGCCACCCACATGCAATCAAATGGAACTTTACGCATCACCCAAACCTAAAAAACCTAGCTGCTGCCCTAGCTGTCTAGTTGAGAAAAATATATAGATTTTATGGAGTTTTAAGGTGATCAACACACTTGTAGATCAACGCCTTATCCTATTAGGGTTTAATGGAGTCTTAATGGAACAAATTCAAAGGAAGGATATTGATGTAGTAAGGGGGAATGCCTTAACACATACACTTCTAAAACCCTAGCTATTACTCTTGTGAGGGGAGAAATTAAATATAGGGTCTGCAATATGCCTTAGAGGGAACAATTTTACATGCAATATTGAAGCAAAATTTCAGCAATGATAAAGCATTTAGTCATGGAACAATTGAAACCATAGTTTGAACTTTAGAACATGCAAAATATTAATGAAAGACAATAAAATTACAACAATCATCTACAAAGGAACTTCTTTTAATCCCAAACAATTTTTCCATGCAAAAATTACATACATGAGAAATTTGCACCATAAAAGACTACATCTTGCCCATTGTAGTGAATAAGGCTCACTCACACTCTTTTAAAGAGGAGAATAATGCAATGTGTGATAATCAAAAGAGAAAATGAGGGGAGGCTCAATTTATATGAGCCTTCTCCCACTCATTATAATAATTTAACTAAAGAAGCCCTATCAACAAGTTAATTTAAGTGTTCCATAAAAAAGAGGTTACCAACCAACCTCATAGCTCAAAAATGCCATAATATCCCACAAATGTAGGGGAAAATGCTTCGAAAGCATGATGTCATCCTCCAAATGAGCTCAATAAGTCACCAAAGGGTGTGATAAGAGCTAATGAGTGCTCCATACTTTAAGATGCATCTCAAGGATCATGTGCAAGCCTCCAAAGTCACTCCATGCCAACAAGTCATGTCCATGGTACCTTATGTCACCCACAAAAGAGCAAGAGGGGTGACGTTGTGCTATATAACTTAAGCGTCGGGGCTCCAAGGTGATGTACAAGCCCTCCCTCGTCATCTCATGGATGGCGATCATCATCTAGGTTCTAGAACAATGTTGCACAAAGCGGGGACGTTTTTTGGAAGCGGGGACGCGGAAGCGTCATTTTCCAAAAATTTAGGAAGCGAAGCGTTTCGAAAGCATCTAGTATATATATATATATATTATATTTTTTTGCATTTATATTCAAAACAACAATCCCAAATACCATATGAGTTGTAGAAGACATGAAAACATGCATATTTTTACATAAATCAAGATAGATATGACATCCATGATTCCATTGTACATCAATAATTAATTATTCGAGCATCAGGAATCTAGAATCTAGATTCTAGATCCTAGCAATTACAAACATACATCAAATAATTAAGAATGATAAAACATTTAAGCATACTATAAAACATAAATGATAAACATAAAACATTTAAGCATACTATAAATTTTAAAACATGAAACATTTAAAAATTAAGCATACTATAAAGCATAAATGATAAACATAAAACATTTAACCATATTATAAAACATAAAGCATATTATAAGTGAGCAATTGTCAAGAATCCAATACTCAACATTAGTCATGTCCAAAATTCAAATAATAATGTTTACAAAATAGGCCACTTGGCCACCACCAAGACAAAAAAGTTCAAATTCACAACAAGCCTACAAGTCTAATGATAATCTATGACAAAAGCAGTAAAGTGTGTACACTGAAAATATCTACTCATCTCTCCTCCATCCACCACGAAGAGTACGTGACGGTGCGCCTCGACGTGGTGGCAATGAAGAAGATGGTGGCTGTGGAAGCTGTGGCTATGGCACTGTAACTGATGAAGACAAAGCCCCTGCTGTTGGTGTTGAACCATGGAACCTAGGAAGCATGGGACCAGTGGGGGGTGGCATGTCAAGTCGATCATCATCATCATGGGTAAGCATCCTCTAATTGCTCTAATCGCAACACTCCATCCTCCAAATTGGTCTCCTCTGGATACCTGTCCCAAACCTTAAGGTCTCTGTTACTCTTTGCATCTTCATAGTAATGGGACAACAATCTTAAGTTGTAATGAACATAAACCAAGCTCTCTGCCCGGTCTAAACTCAACCTATTCCTTTTAACACCGTGGATGAAAGAATAAGAGCTCTAACACCTCTCTGCAGAAGAAGTGTTTACCACTTGTGATAGCACCCGCAATGCGAAAGTCTGTAGAAGTGGAGTAGCACCTCCATGCATGTTCCACCACTCAATAGAAGAAAAACTCTCTCGATCTCTAATAGCATGCATGCTCCCAAATGGACCAGTGGAAAGTGTATAGCTGCTCAACTGTTTCCGTACCAAGTGTGCCTCCTCCTCATCAGGGACTAATTTATCCAGTCCATCCATATATTTTATTAGGACCTCTGGATCTAGGTGTGGTTTTCTCCTGCTCGCCCCCCTAGGTGCTGTTGTAGAAAGCCATGATGGACTATAATATTTAGGTGTCAATACATATGTTAATGCATGCAATGGAATATTTAGCACATCCCATCGTTTTACCACCTCTGCACGAATATATTTGTACAAGGTGGTATCTCTAGGCTCAACAATGTCTTTAATCTGCCCCAACATGTCCATTTGCTCATACACCTCCCCAATTATTGGCTTATCTGAATCCCCAAACTTGATCATGTAATAAATTGGTTTGGTGAATTGCAAAACATATTTAACCTGTGACTAAAAAAACATGTCAAGAATAGTGTCCTTTGCTGCATTAGCACCATCTCTATCAGTGTTAATCTCCTCCCATGATTCAGCGGTGACCATATTAGTTAGAGCTTGTCTCACCTTCACTAGCCGCCTAAAGGTGAGGTAATAGCTTGCAAATCTGGTTTTTGCAAGTTTAAGCAACTGCAACTTTGAGTAAGTGCCATAGAAGTAGTTAACCCTTGTATGCCCTGTGATAAATTTAATGATCTTCTTCCCTCTCTTGTAAAGCTCATTAATCCACCCACATTCTTTATGCTTCACAATATCATGCATCAAAAGGTTCAATGTGTGCACCAAGCAACCAAACCAAAATATGTGTGGATAAGTACGCTCAATTTTACCTGCTCCCTTACAATTTGCTGCATTATCTGTGATCACTTGAACCACTTTGCTAGGACCAACATCTCTGATTGATTGCAATAGGAGATCTGCAATGTTTTGGGAAGTTGCACTGGCAGAGGAGGAATCATGACATGCAATAAACACTGCACCAGTAGCAGAAACACCAAGAACATTTATCAAATGTTGGTTTCTGATATTTGTCCACCCATATGATACAATGGATACCCCACTATCCAGCCACTCATTTGTAAAACGTGTCAAAGCTGCTTGAACTTTTCCTTTTTCTCTTTCTAATAACACTGTTCTAGCTTTCTCATAGTTGGGGGACTTGTATCCTTTTGGGGCTTCATTGATGCCCTTTACCATTTCATGCCAATAGGGAGAGCAAAGCACATTGAATGGTACACGGCAAGCACAAAGAAGTCGTACTATCTTTCCATCCACATCATCCCTCCCAGCAACATTAAGGAAATCTGCTATTGTTTTTTTACCTCTAGAACTTGCAGAAACACCATGAGCAGATGAGCTACCAAATCTAGAGGTTGCACTTGATTCAGATTGAGTTTTTTGTTTTTTATTTTTTTGTTGTGTAACCTCCTCTATTTGGATGTATTTTCTTCTTTGTTTAGCTGGAACCTTTGGGCAAATTGCTATTCCCACAACACCCTTTCTTTCATCACTGTCCATCACCCCACAAAGATGCCTCCTCACACGAGTATATGAACCGCTATATGGTTTTCCTCCATGACAACCATGAGGGCACAAAAACTTGTAGCTTCCACCACCTTTTCCCCCTTCAAGTTTGGTCACATAGTTCCACAAGGGTGTCAATGTAGCTTTCCCATCTTGTGATTCAATGTTTTCATCATCCCCTTCCTCTTCAAAGCCTTCCTCCTCATCATACATTGGGTCACTCATATGGTGACCATTTTCCTCTTCTTCTTCATGTTCTCCTCTTCTATTTCTACTCCCCCTTATCATCATCAAAACCAAGAGTGGAATGATACATGGAACCCAAAGAAACATCATCTTTGAGTATGAATATAGATGGTGGACAACCTGCAAATAAATGTACAAGAAGAAAGAATGGGAAAGTGTAGGAGGAGGAGGAGAGAAAATACAAAAAACGACAAAAAAAATGAGAGAGTTTGGGGTTTGCACTTACCTCTTTATCTCTTGTAGATGGAAGCCTTTTTTTACTCCTCAAAGCTCCTCCTCCTTCACTCCTCCAAGCTCTCCTCAACTCTCTCTTCTCCAAGGTTTCTTCTCCTCTCTTTCTCTTCTCTTCTCCAAGCTCTCCAAAAACACAAGTGAGAAAATAATAGGTGAAATAGAGCTTATAACCTTTTCATCATATCCCTAACCCATGACTAACTCACTAACAGAGATAAAACCAAAAGTTAAAAAATAAAATTAAAAAAAAAACGCTTTTTTTTAGTGTGCAAGTCGGATCCGTACGACGCTGTACGGAACCGGTCGCGAACTGTACAGATTCGTACATGAATCGCAGCGCTTCTGGACGACGATCCGCGAATCCGCTGTACGGAAACGCGGATCCGGCTGTACGGATCTGACTTTCCAGGAAACGCAAAATTTTTTGCGAAACGTGTTTCGAAAATGCAGAAACGCGTTTTGTTGTATGGATCTCGTACGATTCCGTATGGGAAGCGTTTCGAGGGTTGGAGCCAGGGGGGGACGTTTCCTGCAACATTGTTCTAGAACAAGTAACACACGTCAAACAATATCAAGGACATTTTGGGGGCATCTTGGGTCCACTGAGAACACCATCAATTTCTCCAACATCAAGCTTCATGGGCTCAACATTTCAACATCTGGGGGTCCCAAAGGTGTCAAGCATCACATGGGGTCATAAAATAGCCCAACGCTTCGCTCTGGATAGGCAATGCTACATCATGAAGGTCAATCTCTCTCTCTCTGCAATGGATGATACGACCTCTGTTGCTTTGTCGAGAAGGTAGGGCAGTCACCTTAAGAAGCCATTACTATTGTGATGAAAAGCCCCTGACAAAATCCTCTCAAGATCAAGTGAAACTCAACAATCACTAGGTAAATCATAGATCCATAATAGTGGACCATACTTAATGTTAGGGGCACAATAAAACTTCACACAAAGATCACCTTCAAATATCTAACTAGACCAAGTCTCGTATAAGTGTTCCCTCTGCTATGTTAGGGATGACTGGATGGATAAACCTATTAGTGTTGATTTATGGTAGCATCGGATGTGCTCTAGCCTTGTAACTTTGTATATAGGCTAGGACATATGTATTCCATAAAACCTAGAAATGGTTTTGGAAAATTCCACTTAGAGATGGTTTAATTAAATTAATTAATCATTTTTTAATGTTTTCCTAAGTCTATACTTAGGGAAACTGATTAATCAAAGGGTATTACTTAAACTAAGTGTGAATCTTCTAGATAAAGTCATGGATCACCTCCAAGTTAAATATTAGCCCTTGATTATGTTTTAATCTTGGCTGTTGAAGGGTCAATGGAAGAATATAAGAAGGTGGGTGAGGGGCCTATGGAAAAACAATTGAGCACATTGAGCATTTGGCATTTTCGAGTTTGTGTGAGGAGACACAACTTTTGATCAAGAATCGAATCACTAGGGCAGGGTTTGCTAAGTGATGTTGATTCAGTGATCAGTTTCACAGAGGGGCAGAAGCATTAATTGATCAGGAGGACCAGGAGTGCATTTCAGAGAAAGATAGTAGAGACGCAGAGAGAGACAACGCAGTTTTTTGAAGGGGTGACGTAGTTCCTGAAGGAACCCAAACAGAAGTGACATAGTGTCTCTTTGATTCAGTCCGGAGATAGATGGGAGTTGGGGTTCTGAGCCAGGAGGGCCAAAATCCAGTTCTAGATCAAGCCTAGATCAGTTGTTGAGCAGAGGTGAGGCAGTCCCACAGTTTGCCCACGCAGGCTTACGCAGTTCAAGCATAGGCATCACGTGAGGCAGAGAGAGGCTTCACCAGTGCTGTTTAGATTAGCCGGGGAATTGCAGAGTGAGGTATATCTCACAATTTCATTAGTTGTCTAGAGTTCTCTAAAGGGTTTGCCAGATATTGGCACCCTAGTTGTACTCAAGATACTGCTGCTAAATAATATAAAACCCTCAGATTTGCTGCACCGATTTTCCTGAGTTGGGTTTTTTCGGGGACTTAGTCCAAAAATAACTGGGTCAAATGTGGATGTTTTTCATTGAATTTTGTTCAATTTGTTTCAACACTTAGATTTATTCCGTAGTATTATTTGTGTAGATTGCTTCAGTAATTACTTCGGTATTTCAATGCAATGAAATAATTATGAAAATTAATAGAAGTAATTCAGATTTGTTGCAGTAGAAATTCAAATTTAGGTTTTTTCACATGGTATTAGAGCTTATTCAATCTAAAGTGCAGGAGAAACAAGAGTGAACCAGCAGATCAGCGCTAAAGAGACTGGGATCTGTGTAAGCAACAGCAGACCCTCCCAAAAATTACGCCGTCCAGGCCAGGAGGGAAATCCAACGCAGAAAAGGCTCCCTCTAAGAGAGTTGACAAAGGGGTAAGCTTTTTCAGTTGCAGAAGAGGCATCGTAGTAGACCAGCATAGCTGAAGGACGCAGTTGCTACACAACAGTGAGTTCTGGTGCATAAGCGTCGAAAAATTTCTAAAAAACACAGATTGGGGATTTCTTGACCTCAGAGAGTTTCTTACTCAAAGAAGCTCAGTTTTTCCCGTGCAGTAGCAGAAGCAGTGACTTACTCCACAAGGAGTGCGTAAGTCTAGCTGAGCAGAGGGTTAGAACAAGATATCGACAGTTGAGGAGATGGCCAACAACGGACTATGTGACCAAGAAAGATTAGAGGGTGCCTCCAACTATGTTATTTGGAAATCAAGGATTGAGTTTCTCTTTGATGAGCATGATATGAAAGCACTCATAGATAGCGCAGTTGCAGAACCTCTTGATGCAGCACCCCTGTGACAATTCAAGAAGAATATGGCAAGAGCCGAGCAATTGATCCTAGATGGTGTGAAGGATCATATCGTACCTCACATAGAAGCAAAGAACACTGCTAGAGAGATGTGGGTAGGGCTAGAAAAGCTATACCAAGGATCTTCCGAGCAGCGGAAGATTTGGAGGAGAAGATGTGTAATACCAGGATGAAGAAGGGAGAACGTTTTGACTCCTTCCTGTCCCGTATTCAGGATACCCGAGACCAACTGTCAGCAGTGGGGTTTGCTCCTAGAGACTCGGAGTTGGTAAGGCTCACTCTGAACTATGTTTTAGAAGACTATCATGTCTTTGTCCAGAGCATTCTGGGCAGAGAAAGGCTTCTAGGATGGGAAGCAATGTGGGTAGCCTAACAGCAAGAAGAGCTGAGGAGAGACCTCCTCAAAATCCATTTGGAGGATAGCAGCAGTGGGTCGAAAGTCAAGAAGGAGGAAGAAGATAACACTGCCCTTGCATCAAAGGGGCAACCAAAGCAGAAGAAGAAGGACCTGTCCATGATCAAGTGCTTCCGGTGTGGGGAAATGGGACATTATGCCAAACAATGTCCTCTTAAGAAAAAGGATAAAGAGGAGAAGGAAGATCCTCAAACAGGAGCTGCCAAGATTGAGGCAAAAAGAGATTATGCAATGTTAGCTCACATTCCTAAAGGAGAGAAATGGGCTGACTTGGAGTTGTAGATCCAGAATCTACAAAGTGGTAGGATCCTAGAGTATTTCCGGACTTTTGGATCACATGTGAGCTACGACTGCCTAAAGACAGTAGCAGGATGGACAGTTGCAGGAGAAGATGAGTGTCTAGCAGTACTAGAGCCTGATCAACGCAGAGAGGGAGCAACAGCATCAGCAGTTGAGTAGCAACAACGCAGTGCACACTGGTGCAGCGCAGTGTAGAGCAACAACAACGCAGTATTTTTCAGAGAGCTAGTGCAGAAACTAGCAGTAGTCAATCTTATTTTTCAGTTGCAGATTTACTTGTCCAATTTCAGATGTTTTTCTATTGCAAGTAGCAACAGTGCAGCAGTAGATGAGTAGCAGCAGCAGCAACACAGTGCACAAGTGGTGCAGCGCAGTGTAGAGTAGTGCTCACACAGTGTAGAGTAGTACACATGCAGTTTAGCAGCATGGTTGTAGAATTCAGAGGGAGTTGCAGTATAGTGGTAGTTGGCAGCAGTATGCAGAGTCAGCAGCAGTACATATGCAACATTTTCTTGTGAAGTGTTGTTGAGCAGCATCAACAGCACAACAACAAATGTTCCAGAAGTTAGAGGAGCACATTGAGTTGTTTTGCTAGAGCACTTTCCTCGCTAAGAGGGTGTGTTGATTTATGGTAGCATCAGATGTGCTCTAGCCTTGTAACTTTGTAAATAGGAAAGGACACATGTATTCCATAAGACCTAGAAATGGTTTTGGAAAATTCCGCTTAGAGATGGTTTAATTAAATTAATTAATTGTTTTTTAATGTTTTCCTAAGTCTAAACTTAGGGAAACTGATTAATTAAAGGGTATTATTTAAACTAAGTGTGAATCTTCTAGATAAAGTCATGGATCACCTTCAAGTTAATCTTATCCCTTGATTATGTTTTAATCTTGGTCGTTGAAGGGTCAACGGAAGAATATAAAGAGGGTGAGGGGCATATGGAAAAACAATTGAGCACATTGAGCATTTGGCATTTTCGATTTTGTGTGAGGAGACACAGCTCTTGATCAAGAATCGAATCACTAGGGCAGGGTTTGCTAAGTGATGTTGATTTAGTGATCAGTTTCAGAGAGGGGTAGAAGCAGTAACTGGTTAGAAGGACTAGGAGTGCATTTCAGAGAAAGATACTGGAGACGCAGAGAGAGACAACATAGTTTTCTGAAGGGGTGACGCAGTTCATAAAGGAACCCATGCAAAAGTGACGCAATGTCTCTTTGATTCAGTCCGGAGATAGCTGGGAGCTGGGGTTTCTAAGCCAGGAGGGCCAAAATCCAATTCCGGATCAGCCTAGATCAGTTGTTGAGCAGAGGTGACGCAGTCCCAGAGTTTGCCCACGTAGGCTTATGCAGTTCCAGCGTAGGCATCACATAGAGGCAGAGAGGGGCTTCACCAGTGCTGTTCAGATCAATTGGGGGATTGCAGAGTGAGGTATATCTCACAATTTCATTTGTTGTCTAGAATTCTCTGAAGGGTTTGCCGGATATTGGCACTGTAGTTGTACTCAAGATACTGTTGCTTAATAATATAAAACCATCAGATTTGCTGCACCGGTTTTCCCGAGTTGGGTTTTTCCAGGGACTTAGTCCAAAAATATCTGTGTCAAATGTGGATGTTTTTCATTGCATTTTGTTCAGTTTGTTTCAACACTTAGATTTATTCCGCAGTATTATTTGTGTAGACTGCTTCAGTAATTACTTCGGTATTTCAATGTAATGAAATAATTATGAAAATTAATAGGAGAAGTAAATCAGATTTGTTGCAGTAGAAATCCAGATTTAGGATTTTTCACAATTAGGTGTTTCTAGCTCCCAGGGGGTAGTGATAGTTCCTAGGTTAACCAATCAATCCATAGCTGCATGTGAAGATGGTGGCAGTGGAGTGGGCATGACTTCAAGGTCAAGTGCCATAACCAAGTGATTAGCTAATGGTGGTCCAACATCTTGAGTGTAAAGATGTAAGAATGGAGAAATGATGGAGGCATTAGTTATCCCTTTCCTCGGCCTGCATTTTCTAGCTCTCTAGTGCACCTTTTACTTCTTTATGACAATTGCTTTGATTTGGGTGCATAACTTAGGAGCCCGATCTTGCTTTTAGAGATTTAACATTTATTACCCCTTAATGATGAGGCATTTTATCGCTCATTAGGGTTGGGACAATACAAAGGTTCCTTTTTATGCATAGAGCATCATGTGCTCTTGGAATTGGGTGATCACTATTGAGGGGGGTAGAGCTCATGCCAGGCTTTTGCCCATGAACTAATTTTTTCCCAAGCCGTCTTTGCATTTTATCTTTCTTTTAGCTGCATCAACCTTCAGGGAAAAGTTTTCCAGCCCAGACTCAAGGATGAGGATGAGAAAGTGTTAGGTCCCTATATTACTAGTGTAGTCCCTTATTGTTGTTAGCGTAGCCCCCTTATTGTTATTGTTGTACCCCTGTAGTCCCCATATTGTTATTATTGTGTCCCATAAAAGCCCACTATTGTTATTGTTGTGCCCTTACATTATTATTGTTAGGTCGGCTAAGATTATATTGTGACCTCATGGACTCCTATATATAGAAAGGAGTTTTTTTCATTTGTATCATCCAAGAATTGTTCATTTATGTAATGTAAAGGAGGTTTTTCCCTCGAAGTGGCTGATTTCTAAGGCGTTGATCTCTCTTTTCTTCTATTTTGGGAGCTGGCTTCATAACATTTGGTATTAGAGCTTTGGATTCTAGGGTTTCACTACTTCAAATAGGTCATCGTGGCCTTTTCGCTATAAATTTTTTTCTACGAAGGTTCAGAAGCTAAAAAAATACCCATTTGCGAAGAAATCCTGAGGAACTTCGAGTAAAAATTTCAGATCTTGGTTCACAATATTTTCGGAGATATGATCTATGGAAGTTAGGGTTTTTGTAGGCTCTCGAATTTCATCTCAAAGAGGTGACCTTGGGAAAATCGTCATAACTCTCTCTGAGCATCAGATTGGAATTCTGTAAAAAGTGGTCGAAAGTACACAGAATGTAGTTTCCTGTGTATCAATTTTAGAGTCGAAGGAGGAAACGATGACATGTGGCACGCCGTACAAGTTCGCTCTACTGAACCAGTCCATAATTAGGTCATTGCGGGAGATTGGGCATAACTTTGTCTTGAAGAATCCAAATCAGGTCAGACCCGTGGCATTGGAAAGAAGATTCAGAGGGCTACTAAAGGACTAGAGATAAAATCTCGGGGACTGAAATTATAGAGATACATTAACTTCAATATTGAGCTCCTTGAAATCAAGAAAAAGGTGTGTATTTTTTTTCAAATTGCATAAGTGACTAAGTCTTGTTTGAAAAATCAGTTTGAAGTGATTCTAAGGGCATATTGAAGCATATATATCAGTATTGGGTTCTAAAATGGCCCCTAAAAAGAATTCAATACCCATTAAGCCCTCAAAAGTCTCTACTATGACTCATGAAGAGGAAGAAGTGCAACATGATATATCAAAATTACAAGACCAAAAATGAAATGGAAGTTTTGAAGAAAGGCATGGAAGCTATAAGACGGATGGTTAAAAGAATGGCATGGAAGCTAAGATGGATGACATGGAAGCTAAGATCGATGAAAAAATGAAAGACAACATGGAAGACATGAAGAATGATCTAAAAGCAGACATGGAAGGTTTGAAGGAAGGTGTGACAAAGTTGATACAAGAAATGATTCCTAATGGTGAAAAGGTAGTAGAGGAAACTCATGATGAGAACAAAATAAATGTTAAGTGTGATTTCATAAACTCTACTATTGGATTGAAGACCCACCATATTCCAAAGACCGATATGAGGAAGTTTGATGGCAAGGATCCCGTAACATGGATACTATAGATGGAGCAATATTTTGATCTCAATAATGTGCAAAACACACAAAAGGTACGCATTGCAACTTTTTATTTAGAACAAACTACATTTGTATGGTATCGATGGCTTTGCTCTCGTAAAAAAATTTTCACTTGGTCAATTTTTACGGAGGAAATGATAGCACATTATGAGGATACAAAGAGCAACACTTTCTTTAGCCAATTGATAAATCTCAAACAAAAGGGTTCAATGGTGGAGCACATTGAGGACTTCCAAAAATTGAATATAACGGTAACTGATATTCCAAAGGAACATAGGATTGATGTCTTCATAGGGACGTTCAAGGATAACATCCAACATGAGGTTCGCTTTTGGGAGCTTGATTCATTGGAGAAGGCATTCAGGTTGGTTGGAATAATTGATAGTAAAATTATGATGACAAGGAAGCCTACCACTTACATCTATAAAGATGAAAGTGTTGTTACTCCTAGACTTCTGCAACCTACGAGGTTGACACCACAACAATTGGAAGAAAAAGAGCAAAAGGGCTTTGCTACAATTGTGATAGAAAATACACTAAAGGTCATAAGTGTGCTGAGAAGAAATTATTTTACATAGATTGTAAAGAGGAGGAAGAAAATGAACAAGAAACTTCAAAAGAAGAAGATATACACCAGAAACCAACCCTAGAGAAAGAAGAAATGAGTCCGGCCATATCCTATAATGCATTGGCAGGAATTACCACTCCTCAAACTCTCAAGATAGAATGACATATCAAGAAGAAAAACGTAATAGTGTTGATTGATTCGGGTAGTACCCATAATTTTATTCATTGCAAGGTAGCCAAAGAATTGAATTGTTTCCTATACCCAGCACCAGAGTGTCAAGTGATGGTTACAAATGGAGGACCTATAAATTGCTCTGGAAAATGCCATAATATCAAGCTAACCATGGGGGAATATGTATTGAATAGTCCAATGCTTTCCATTCCAATGGGAGGTGCTGATGTTGTACTAGGAGTACAATGGTTACAATCTTTGGGGTTGCTAGTTTTAAATTTTCAAGAACTTTTCTTGAATTTTTTTTCGGGAGGAAAGGAAGTTGAATTACAAGGTATTGCAGGGAATACGGGAAAGATAATAAGCTCTAATGTCATGACAAAGCTTTTGAAGAAAGAACAACGAGGCATAATTGCACAATTATGCTCACTAGAAGTTCCAACATCAAAATCATCTATTTCTCCAGATGTCCAAAAATTTCTAGACAATCATTCCAAGGTGTTTGAAACTCCCAAAGGACTCCCATCTATTCGTGATCATGATCATGCTATTCATTTGATTCCAGGAAGTGTTCCTCCAAGCATCAGGCCTTACAGATATCCTTATGTCCAAAAGAGCAAAATTGAATGTATGATTGCAGAAATGTTAGAGGCTGGGATAAGTCAACCTAGTCAAGGTTCTTTCTCTGCTCCAGTAGTATTGGTGTACAAGAAGAATGGATCATGGTGCATGTGTCCGGATTATAGGGAGCTCAATAAGCTCACTATTAAAGGTAAATTTCCCATTCCTATGATTGATGAATTATTGGATGAATTACATGGAGCAATTTATTTTACCAAGTTGGATCTTCGTTCAGGATATCATTAAATTAGAATGAAGACTGAAGATATTCCGAATACAACATTTCGAACTCATTAGGGTCATTATGAATTTTCAGTCATGCCTTTTGGCCTTATCAATGCACCTTCTACATTTCAAGGGTTGATGAATTCCATTTTCAAACCCTTGATTAGAAAATTTGTGTTAGTATTTTTTGATGGTATACTAATCTACATCAGGTCCTGGAAGGATCATGTTCAACATGTTGACAGGGTGCTCAAACCATTGGAGGAGAAACAATTATATGCAAAAACCTCCAAATGTTTCTTTGGAGTACAAGAGGTGGAATATCTGGGTCATATTGTATCTCAGGAGGGTGTGAAGGTAGACCCTAACAAAATTAAAGCCATTAAGAAATGGAAAGTCCCCATAACCATAAAGCAGTTGCGAGGATTTCTTAGGTTAACAGGGTATTATCGCAAGTTTTTTAAGAATTATGGGAGAATAGCAGCACCTCTAACACCATTACTGAAGAAAGATGCATTTTCATGGACTCCTGAAGCAACTAAGGCCTTTGAACATCTTAAAGAGACAATGTGCCTAGCACCGGTCTTAGCTATGCCAGACTTCACAAAACTTTTATTGTGGAATTTGATGCCTCAAGAAATGGAATTGGTGTTTTTTTAATGCAAGAAAGAAGACCCATTGCTTTTGAAAGTCGTCCAATCAAAGGAAAGTATTTATAGAAAGCTATTTATGAGAAGGAAATGTTGACAATACTACATGCACTAAAGAAATGACGACTTTACCTAATGGGAAGACACTTCAAGGTAAAAATTGATCATGATAGTCTTAAATACTTTTTTGAACAAATACTATCTTCAGAAGAGCAGCAAAAATGGGTCACAAAGATGTTGGGTTATGACTTTGAAATCATCTACAAAAAAGGGAAGCTAAATGTTGTTGCAGATGCACTCTCAAGAAAGGATGAGGAGGTGGAAGCATTGCTTTGTGCCATTTCTATTATCCAACTAGATTGGATAACCAAAGCAAGGGAGGAATGGAAGAATGACGAAGAAGTGTGGACACTCATTCAAAAGTTGCAGCAAGGTCCCAATACATCTGATATATTTAGTTGGAAAAATGTTTCCTTATGGTACAAAGATCGCTTCTATCTTTGTAAGAATTCCCAACTAAAACAAAAGATTCTTTTGGAATTGCACCTCTCCCTTAGGAGGACACTCAGGATTTTTAAAAACTTACCACAGGGTGAAGAAATAATTTTTTTGGGATGGCCTTAAATCTGATATTCAAAAGTTTGTGGAGGAATGTTTGGTTTTCTAGCAAAATAAAGTTGAGACAATTAAGACCCGAGGTTTGCTACAACATTTATCCATTCCAAGTCAACGTTGGGAGGAGGTTTCAATGGATTTCATCACAAGTTTACGTAAGTCCGAAGGAAAGAGTGTCATCATGGTGGTAGTTGATAGACTTACCGAGTATGTACACTTTTGTGCATTATCTCATCCATTTAAAGCAAGTACAATTGCTACTGCATTTATGGAAACAATTCAAAAGCTACTTGGAAACCCAAAGATTATTGTAAGCGACATAGATACCAATTTCACTGGAAATTTTTCGACATAATTATTTTCTTCTTTGGGTACTCGACTAGCTCATAGCTCGTCTTATGATCCTCAATCCGATGGGCAAACTGAGATAGTGAACAAATGTTTGGGAGGATATCTTCGTTGTTTTGTATCTGATAAACAAACACAATGGGTCAAGTGGTTGCCTCTGGCTGAATGGTGGTATAACACTTCCTTCAATACTGCAGCTAAAATGACCCCATTTGTGGCACTTTATGGATATCATCCACCGTCCATCACATCATCTTTAAGAGAAAATTATAAGGTTCAAGCAGTGGAAGATCACATCGAGCATCAACAACAAGTTCTCCAACTCTTAAAGGATAACTTAAATTTGGCACAAAATCAAATGAAACAATAGGCAAATCAACATTGCAGTGAGAGAAGTTTTGATGTAGGACACTGGGTATTTTTATGGCTACAACCATACAAACAAATGTCCCTCAAGCAAGCTAAGAAGGATAATAAATTATCGCCAAAGTACTATGGTTCTTACAAGGTGTTGCAAAATATTGGTACTATGGCATACAAATTGGAGCTTCCTGCTTCTTCTCAAGTGCACCCAGGTTTCCATGTTTCATGCTTAAAGAAGGTTATAGGTGACAAACTTCCAATTCAAACAATATTTCCAGAACTTGATGAGGAAGGAGAAATCATATTGAAACCTGAAGAAGTCACAGAAACAAGAACTCGACAGCTATGAAATTGATCAATTTCAGAGTATCTCATCAAGTGGAAGAACTTACCCACCGAAGATTCCACATGGGAGGATGAGAATTTTATGCAAAAGCATCTAAAGCTACTCAAGCATTGAGGACAACACTTTTTTGAAGGAGAGGGCCATGTTAGGTCCTTATATTACGAGCGTAGTCCCTTATTGTTGTTAGTGTAGCCCCCTTATTGTTATTGTTGTACTGTTGTAGTCCCCAGATTGTTATTATTGTGCCCCATAAAAGCCCACTATTGTTATTGTTGTGCCCTTACATTATTATTGTTAGGTCGGCTAGGATTATATTGTGACCCCATGGGCTTTTATATATATAAAGGAGGTTTTGTCATTTGTATCATCCAAGAATTGTTCATTTATGTAATGTAAAGGAGGTTGCCCTTCGAAGTGGCTGATTTCTAAGGCATTGATCTCTCTTTTATTTTATTTTGGGAGCTAGTTTCATAAGAAGGTACCAATCCCCATGACCAATGACGACAAGCCCGGAAAATGGAGATGTAATAATGGGAAGAATGGAAAGTGGTAAGTATGCAATGCCATGGACACATGACTTCAATCAAAGCCTCTCTAGTAGTGTCCTTCCTATAACCCTAAGGCCTCAAAGGAGGTCCCATTGGACTCGAATCAAAGACTTAACTCCCATATGAAGTGAGGGAACAAGAATACAGTCAAGATTGGTCAATCATCCAGATCACCCCTTGATTCATATTAGTATGCCCCAAGACATTAAGTAAAAAAGTAAAAACACATGATTACGGAATAAAGTACCTACCGATGGATGACCTACCTTGCGTCAAGAAGGAATGCTAGATGGGAGAAATAAATCTGACTAGAGCAATATGTGGAGTATCAATGGAATCATGTCATGTGCTGATCAGTAGGGTTGTTGGCTGGCTGGTTGGCTGTCCAAGGAGGAGAAAAACTTCTTCGATTGGTTACCCACGTTTTGGTGGATAACATTCAATTTTTCTTTTTAATCCAAGCAAGCACTTGTAAATGGATGTCGGTTGTAAAAGGACAAGGAAAACTATGAATTTTCATTTTGAAAACTGAGGCCAAAGGAGGTTGCTAAACTCTTAAGATGGGGACTCTCTAGTGTTATCTCCAAAAGTCTCAGGCACAAGTGTTAGTTGTTGGATTGCTTTTCTGCACTCTAATTGTCTTTCCCCTCTCGTATCTTCTCTTCTATTACCCTACACATTACATGATAAAGGTGTTGAGAATTCAATAGGGCAGTGAATAAGTTAATTCTCTTTTCTTGATAACTGTTTGTGTTATCTTTTTACTTCTTATCTTAGTTCCTTATTATTATAGTGTGCAATACATCAAACAACTACCAAAACAATAAGACGGTGACATAGTATATAGGCTGTAAGCCAGGGCCAAAATCCCTCCTCTTGAGGGGAACCCATAAATCTCTGCTCTCTTATAGATTCTTCAATTGACAAATACCATGACCTAGAGACTTAGATAAATACCCTCGAAGATCAAGATCATCAAGATCTCCAACTGAAACTTCTTTGACCTCACCAGAAAGTCCAAAATTTCTGCACTGCTGCACCTTCACTTGGAGACTTCGATTTCCTTGTAGAGCTTCCTCTTTCCCTTCGCTTGCCTTTCCTTGAGATGTAGGACTATAGAGATTCCCTAGAAGCCCTTCGCTTGCCTTCTTTTCTTCCTCTCCTCCAAGATCGAACCCAAGAATGCCCTAGCCCAGAAACCCTAACTTCTACTTGTGCGTAGGAGTGAGAGAGACCCAATCTAAGCAACTCAACTTCCTTTGACTCCTTCATCCTCTTCTTCGACCTTCTTCTTGTCCTCTTCTTTGCATATGAGAGAGAGTGAGTGAATGCCTTATGGAGGTCGAGTTCCTCTGCTTATATACGCCTCTTCCAAGGGAGACGTGGCTCCTCAAGTAGGCCGACTTGGCAATTCTCTAGGTCGACTTGATCTTGGAGGTATTTTGACACTTTAGAGATGAAATAAATTTCTCTTTACAAGTTACAATGTGCCTATAGGGTCTTTAACATATGACAATGACCCTTATACCTAAGGAAAAACCCTAGAAGCACTTTAATATGTGCTTGACCTATAAAATAAAGAACTTGAGCATGACACCCATGCTTCAATAATAATTATTTTTTCATTTTATAATTTACAATTTACAAGAATACATTTCATACTTATGAAGACCGAACCTAGTTACACATTTTTCAACACTCCCTCTTAATTAGGGAGGTATTCATAAGAGGTACACGGTCATTCTCAATCTGAAGAGATCTCATAAGAAGAGTTGGATTGGTAACCCATCTGTCTAGCATCATATTAACCAGCATTGTCACATAGCAAGGCCTTGACTAACAACTCTATCTCTCCACAAGATTAGAGCATAATATTGGCGAGACCAATGACTTATAGACACCATCATCATTGTCTCTCAAGGTACATACTCCACTCAAGTGTTCACCGAGTGTGACCTTCTATTGGACTATTCTTATCCTGGGTAGCTAATCCTCAAAGAATATCGGTCCACAACTACTCTTATCTTGAATTCCATACCACATTCTCAAAGAGTATCGAATGCCAAATGGTTACCCAATCCTCCATTCTTTCTTCAAATGAAGACAAGAATGTAGTGTCTATCTCTCCCTCTCAGATAGGGAGGATACATCCACCAAATCAAGCTTGTCTCTTAAATACACAAGTTTCTTGTTTGAAAGTGATTTCGTCAATATATCAACTACCTGTTCATCAGTGGAGATATGCTGAAGTCGTAGTACACCATTTGTACTAGCTCTCGAATATAGTGATACTTGTTGTTTATATGCTTTGTCTTTCCATGAAATGCTGGATCTTTAGACAAACGTATACAACTCGTATTGTCACAAAGTATCACTGTACGATTCATCGATCCTTCAAATAGGTCGGATAACAACTTCCTTAACCAAACCGCTTCTCTGCTTACTTCACAGGATACAACATATTTAGCCTCAACACTACTCAAAGCAACGGTGTCTTGCTTTCTGCTCATCCATGAGACCATGGAGGATCCCAAGCTAAAACATCCTCCTGTAGTGCTTCTTCCATCTTGTTCACTGCCTTCCCAGTAGGAATCTATATATCCAATTAGTTGGACATCATTCCTTCTATCATACTTTAGACAATAGTTGATGGTTCCTTGCAGATATCTCAGAATATGTTTCGCTGCTATCCAATGATCTTGTTTTGGCTCCACTTGGAATTGACTGAGAACATTTTTTGCAAAGCATATGTCTGGTCGAGTATTCACCAAGTACATCAGTGAGCTAATGAGTTGCCTATACTTGGAAGGATCCACAAGGATTGATTGAGAACTCCTTAGTCTTTTCAAGTTAGTGATCATCAGAGTGGTCATATGTTTGCAATCCATCATGTCAAACCTCTTCAACATCTTGATTACGTACTTTCCTTGACCCAAATAAATTTCATCGGGTCCTTGCCAGACTTCTAGTCCCAAATAGTAATGCAAGCCTATGATCCTTCATGTCAAATTCTGCTGCTAGTTGTTTCTTACATTCTTCAATTCGACCTTCTACACCTGTCAAGAGAACATCTACATACAAAAGAATAATTACAGGCTCGCCTCTTATAACCTTAATGTAAATGTTTGGGTTAGAAAAACTCTTCATGAAGCCTAACCTTTGGATATATGCATCCATCCTAGCATACCATGTCCTTGGTGCTTACTTGAGGCCATATAGTGCTTTCTTTAATCTGCAAACTTATGCCTTTCTGTCCTTGACTTCAAATCCTAAGGGTTGCCCTATGTAGACTTCTTCATCTATTGTCCCATTCAAAAATGCAGTCTTGACATCCATCTAGTGAATGTTCCATCCTATCGATGCTGCCAGAGAGACTAATGATCGAATCATCGTGTCTCTTGCCGTGGGAGCAAATGTTTCTTCATAATCAATGCCTTCAAGTTGGGAGAAACCTCTAGCCACAAATCTTGCTTTATACTTATCTATACTTTCATCAGCGGCATGTTTGATCTTATAGATCCACTTGGAAGTAACTACAGATTTGTCTTCGGGCCTAGGTACGATCTGCCAAACTCCATTTTTCATGATAGATTGATATTCTTCATTCATGGCATCCTTCCATCGCTGATTCTTTACTTTGTCATGTATGCAACATACCCAGAATATCTTTTGGGTTTCTTACTTTTTCTAAATTTGCCTTTCGCTGCTCCATGACCTTTTGCATCAAGTAGTGTGGATTTCAACCAATTAGGTCTTTTCCTTGTTTCTGGAATGACCACAAGTTGAACAGGTTCACTGGGACCTTCTTCTTCATGGTGTACTTCCTCTTCTTCCTGGTCCACTTCTTCCTCAAATACTGGAAGATCTTTATCATCAAAGTCCATGGAAAGTTCCTTTGATTTCTTGAACACTATGCTCTCATCAAATATGACATCACGACTAACGTCTATGTGATGTCCATCCTTCATGTAGATCCTATAAGCTTTTGATGAGTTACTATACCCAACAAATGTTCCCTTGATTTCGGAAGGATCGAACTTCTTTCTTTTGTTCTTTGGTATATGGATATATACAGGACACCCAAAGATCTAGAGATTGTTGGACACCTAATCCTCTATGGGTAAGTGTGGAAGCTAAATCGTCACAAAAGGAGTCCAAGTGACCTTGGAATGTGGAATCCAAGGGTCACCTCATTGTATTATAAATGTACATCATATCAATGGTAATATGCAACTAATGCTTATCTTTCCCTTTGTGTGTGTTTACTTTCTCCTCCACCATGTGTGTTTTTAACATGGTATCGGAGCTAATACGTTCATAACCAACTCAATCTTGTGTGAGCCACTTGTTTTTGTGGCCTGTGTAAACTTGCAAAAATCCTGTGCATTTTTGTAGCATTCAGAAATTATTTTGTTGCGTTCATTATTTTGCTACGTTTAGAAATTATTTTTGCGAAGAGCAACGTTGTGTACTACCATATTCATGAATTTGAAAGTCTGTGCATTTTAAAGTCTGCAGGTTTTCTCACTGCTCCCTGTTGCATTTTTTCTCGGCCACATCCACAGCTCTACTCCCCTCCACCCGCGATTGCACCTGCTCGCATCCACTCCCATATGGCAGCGCGCCCCATCTGCTCACCCACTCACGACCCTTGACCCTCCCCTCCCCTCCCCGCTCACAGACCCACGCTCCCCTCCCCTCTCACGGCCGCTCGACCCTCCCCTCCCCTCTCGGCACCTCGGCCTTCCCCTCCCTCATAGCGCACACCCTCACCCAGCTCACGGCCGCCGCCCCCTCACCCCTCACAGCCTCCACCCCCTCACCCCCTCACCCCCTCACCCACCTCACGACCCTGCCCCCTCGGCCTTCTGCTCCCCCGCTCACGGCCCTATCTACCCAACCTCTTTCCCTGTCGCCCTCCCACCCACGCGAGCTCCCCTTGGCCCTCGGCCTTCCCACGCACCCCCTCACCTCCCTCCCCCGACGATGTTTCCTCTCCCACCCCCTCACCTCCCTCCCCCGTCCACCTCGCTCCTGCCTCCCTCACCCTCCCCTCCCCTCATGCTCCTTGCGCCCACTCCTCCCCTTCCCCCTCACCGCAGACCTCACCTCCTCTCCGCTCCCCGTGGACTCCCCTTCGCCGCATACAGTCGCCGGACTCTCCCGCTGTCAGCCTGTACACCCTCCCCCAGCAAATTCCTCTCCCAAATAGCACCTCTGATTTTTTTTCTCCCAAATTTTTTTTACAGATTTTTTATTTGCAGAATTGAAACCAGAATTAAGTTTTGTGGAGTTACCTCGGTGAAGATTAAATTTATGAAAAAAAAATGCCGTGGGAAATGAAGCGTCATGCGGAAGCGTCGTGGACCATGCGAGTGAAGTAGATGAGTTTCCCCACATTGGGATCTGAGAATTGGTAGCTAGTTATTTATTTTCCTGTTCCAGTGGTGATTCATAATATGCAGCCATTTTATTTAGTGAGCAATCGTGCGTGCTTTGAGAAGGAAGTGAGCAGTTTCTCCTCTTTAAATATACCGTGGACTCATTATCTCCATATGTCTTGGTTTATATATGTATGATGGAGTGGTGGTATATGTATATGATAGGCATATATTAATTGCGCTTATGCATTGGAATGTCCCTCCATCTTCTTTAAAATTCCGTGATGTGTTAATTCATCGATATTTTTCCTATGCAACTGAGCATTATTGTCAATGAGATATTTGTGCGTTGTGCAATTTTGGTCTTCATCGAAGTTTGATATCAAATGCTAAACTAATTATCTCATTATCTCCATGGACGTGGACTCATTATCTCCATATGTCTTGGTTTATATATGTATGATGGAGTGGTGGTATATGTATATGATAGGCATATATTAATTGCGCTTATGCATTGGAATTTCCCTCCATCTTCTTTAAAATTCCGTGATGTGTTAATTCATCGATATTTTTCCTATGCAACTGAGCATTATTGTCAATGAGATATTTGTGCGTTGTGCAATTCTGGTCTTCATCGAAGTTTGATATCAAATGCTAAACTATTGAGAATGCCTTCAACATCTCTATATGGAAGGTTGAAATTTGGAAGCCACCTTGATTTCTTATAGCCATTATAGAAATCTTCAGATCTATGTGAAATATATTGCAGATCAATGTGTGAGGTGAATTCAACAAACTTTGGACACCATTGGTCCATGTTTCCAATTCTTCCCGTTCATTAAAGAAGGGATACAAATAGTTTAGTTGTATGAAGCGGTGAGTATTGCTCATTGGAGGTTCGTTCCTTGCAAATTAAAGTTGTTGGTGTAAAACAGTTCTTTGAAGAAGAGAGAAATCATTTGCCTTAAAGAGTTATTGCACAGTGGTTTTTGCTGTTCATTTACAAAATATTTTGTAGTGCCTTAAAGGGTTATTGCACAGTGGTTTTTGCTGCACATTTACAAAATATTTTGCAGTGCCTTAAAGGGTTATTGCACAGTTGTTTTTGCTGCACATTTACAAAATATTTTGCAATGACATTGTATTGTACTGACATTGTGAGTGGTATTGCTTCTTAGTTCATAGTTGCAGTCAGTGTTTGAAGTGTAACTTTGAGTTGTTGAGAAAAATGGCTAAAATCAATGATGCATTAGAGTTGTTGCATAACCTCATTCATTCCACTATTCATGATATGGTAAAAATGAGCAAGAATGCTCTTTTTAGTATCCAAACTTGCTTGCAAGATGCACAAGACAAGATTGAGTTTTTGCAGTTGGAGTCTCAGCTTCAGCAAGATGAGCTTCAGCAAAAGATTCATCATTCTGAACCCGTTTCTGTTCAAAAAATTGAGAGGGACTCCCATCAGCAGCTAGAATATAAAGTTGAGGTTGGTCCACATTCAGTACCCATTTCAGGAGCAGATGTGCAGAAAGATGCAAAAATGCAGCATGCACCTCCCAAGCCCATCATTAGACCTTGGGAAGAGCTTGTCCATAACAAGCACAAAACTGGTCTTGGATATGACAAGGAATTGTCCTTTCATATTCTGGACTACTCCAAGCCCATGAAATTTCAGAGTGCTGGATTTCTTCATGATAGTTCACCTTCAACTGTTCCAGATCCTGCTTCACTTCCACAACAACAACAACAACAAATTGAAAAATTCCAACACTGTGATCGAGTTGGCCATATGAAAGATCACTGTTTCGATCTTCACCCATGCAAGCACTGTGGTCGGCACACCCATTCTTCACACAGATGCTTCAGAAACAAGCCTCCTGCAAGAACAAAGATTCATCTTGGATGGATCGCTTCTTGGCAATGGGCATCAATAGCCAAGAACATGTTTAAGTCACATGTCAGAACTTGTTCTAGAATATTGAAAAAACTTGCAGTTGAGTTTTCGCCATCATCTCACCTTGTACCTAATAGGGGGGAAAATGGTGGTCATCTACAAGCTTCGATACCACATCAAGCGAGCCTGAGCCACAATCTCTCATTTCAGATTCAGAGTTGTAGCCAGAGACACAACAGTTCAAGCGAGCCTGAGCCACAATTCGTTATTCCAGATTTAGAGTTGTAGCCAGAGACACGAATGCCCATGAGCATGCCTTTGGTTGGTGGACAACCTTAAACCATCTATGTGAGGTTGATATTCTTCCTCTTTCAGAACACTTCCTCTAGCAGAAGACTTCAACTTCTTGCCAGTTTTGGTTGAGTTACAGGAAATGCATTAAGCATTCCTGAGTTGGTGGTCATCCTTAAACCATCATAGGTTGTAGACTTCCCTTATTTTAGGTTGAAGGTCTCCCTCTTCAAATATGACAGACACTTCCTCTCGCAGAAGCCCTCGGCTTCTTGCTAGTTTTGGAAGAGTTCTGGGAACTGCAATAAGCGTTGCATTCCAGTGTTGGTGGTCATCCTTAAACCACCTCTTTATGCCAACATTTCAGAGAGCTGATTCAGCCTAAGTGCTGCCATGCATACTTTGCAGATTTGTATTACAACTCTCTTCTTGGACTCACTCATACCCCTTCGGATTAAGGGGGGGAATGTTGGACACCTAATCCTCTATGGGTAGGTGTGGAAGCTGAACTGTCACAAAAGGAGTCGAAGTGACCTTGGAATGTGGAATCCAAGGGTCACTTCATTGTATTATAAATGTACATCATATCAATGGTAATATGCAACTAATGCTTATCTTTCCCTTTGTGTGTGTTTACTTTATCCTCCACCATGTGTGTGTTTAATAGAGATGATCTATGGATGGCTTCTTTCCAGTGAATACTTCTTTCAGAGTTTTGTTATCTAGAGTTCTATGAGGACATCTATTCTGAATGTAGACCGCTGTCTTTGTTGCTTCCCCCCATAGGAATTTAGGTAGATCTTGATCATGTAGCATTTGCTCTTACACTTTCTTCAATGGATCTATTCTTTCTTTCTGCAACACCATTTTGTTCGGGATTATATGGGTGAATACTTCTTTCGGAGTTTTGTTATCTAGAGTTCTATGAGGACATCTATTCTGAATGTAGACCACTGTCTTTGTTGCTTCCCCCCACAGGAATTTAGGTAGATCCTGATCATGTAGCATTGCTCTTACACTTTCTTCAATGGATCTATTCATTCTTTTTGCAACACCATTTTGTTCGGGATTATATGGGACTATCAACTCTCTCTTAATCCCAGACTCCTTACAAAATGCTATGATCTCTTTGGATGTATATTCTCCTCCATTATCAGATCTTAGAATTTTTATTTTTCTTTCTGTAAGGTTCTCTACTTCAGCTTTGAATTCATGGAATTTTGTGAATACTTCATCCTTAGTTTTCATCATATAAACCCAAGTCTTTCTTGAATGATCATCTATGAAAGTGACATAATATAAATGACCTCCAAGTGATTTTGGAGTCATAGGACCACACACATCAGAGTGAATAAGATCCAAGATTTCTTTTAACCGTGAAGCACTACTTCCATTGAATAGTCCCATATAATCCTGAACAAAATGGATGAGCACTGTTCAGATTTTGTGTATTTGGGGTAGCATCAGTTGTGTTCTAACTCCCAAATTTTGAGGAGGGACTAGAGTACATTTGATCTACAAGACCCAAAAATGGGTTTGGGAAATTTCATCTGGTTTAGGAGATGTTAAATTAATTAATTATTTTAATGTATTTCCTAAGTTTAAGCTTAGGGAACTTAAATAATTAAAGTGAATTTAATTAAACATGTGATGAAATTGTCTTAAGTCACATGGATCAAGCTTTCTTTTAATTTTAGCCATTGATTCAAGATCTGATCATGGCCATTGGTTTCCTAACAAGAAAAGTATAAAGGAAAGGCTTGGGGTCATTTGTAAAGATACACAGAGGCAGAGCACTGAAGCTAAGCTGAGATTCTAGGGCGGGTTTGCTAAGAATTCTCAGAAGTGTTTTAGCTGCAGAGAGGGGAATTTAGGCCAATGGATGATCTGATCCCGGGGTCTAGAATCAACAAGAGGTAGAGATCAGCTCCGAGAGACAGCGCAGAGAAGCAGGAGAGCAGCAGCAGCAAGGACACCGCAGTCCCTCAAGGGCAACGTGATTTTCAGTAGGAAGCCATCAGGGGTTACGTAGAGACCCTAAGGGGCAACGTAAGGCCTGCGTCACTCAGTCTGGGGTAACGCAACCCTTTCCGGAGCAACGGTGAGGGACACAGAGGCTTCAGGGATAGCGCTGGGGTTTCTAGGCCCTAATTTTGGCTGAGTCTTGTAAATCCTGTTTGAGGGTGTGGATCAATCATTATTTTGGCTTCAGAACAACCAGTGAGCTGTAGATCTATTATTTCTTTGTCGGGTTTTCCAGAACTGGAACCCAGATTTGTTGTATTTAGAGAATTCTTAATAATAAAACCCTCCAATAGCCAGAAGACCGGTTTTCCCGCATTGGGTTTTTTCGAGGGCTATTTGTCCAGAAAATATCTATGTCATTTTGTGTATGTGTGCATGTACTTGTTCTAGATCTGAATTAGTGAAGATCTGTTATGTGTTTTGCTTCGATTTTAACTTGAATTTATTCAGTTAATAACTTGTCTAAGTAGGAGGAGCATAACCAGATTAACAATAAAAATTTCTGCATAAGTGTAAGATTCAGAAATTGTCACATGGTATTAGAGCAATTGCAGATCTAGGAGGGTCACCGGCAAGAGGCTGAAGGTTCTAGCTGCAGAAAGAAGCTGGAAAAGCAGCAAAAATGCAAATTTGAAGGGACATCGCAGTTTTTAGAGGCAGATTCATGCAGAGGGAAGGGTGACGCAGTCTAACACTGTCTCCTAGCAAGCCCACACAATTACTGCGCAGAGGCAGCTCAGAAACAACGCTAGATTGGTTTAAAGCCAACCAGTCTAATGCAGATCTGAATCTGTCAGATCCAGAAAACACTGAAGATTAGTTGCAGAAATTCAGAAGGAGTTGGTGGGGTTAAATTTCTGAAGTTTTCAGATTTTTAGCCTAAGCACAAGTGACAAAGAGCGGGAGGAGATCAACTTCTCAGAGAGTTTCTAGCCAAAGAAACTTGTAGTTTGATCAGAGGATCAAAGAGAGCTGAATCATTCTTGATTTCGCAGATTTCCAAGGAGGGAAATAAGTTGTCAGAGGGAGCAGAAAGTGCCTACTTCGCCAAGGGCCTTAGACCCAGTTCTCTAGCAAAGAGAAAGGGAAGTTCTGACACATTTTTGAGCATATGGCTCCTCATGAACTGCGTGATTAGGACAGATTGGATGGCCTCTCCAACTTTTCAGTTTGGAAGGCAAGGATCCTGATAGTCCTTGAGGGATATAATCTTAAAGACCATGCAGAGCAAACTTTGGCCGCGCCGACCGATCTGGATCTCCTTCGGAAGCATAAGGAAGCTGCTGGGCATGCCAAGCGACTGATCATGGACAGAATTAAGGCCCATATTGTACCACACTTAACTGAGAAAAAGACAGCTAATGAGATGTGGAAGGCCTTAATCTCTCTATATGAGGGAAAATCTGTCCAAAGGAAGATGCTGTTGGAGACACAGATGAGGTCATTCATGATGACCAAGGGAGAAGACATGGAGCATTTTCTCTTTAGATTGCAGTTAATCAGAGATCAGTTGACTGCAACGGGTGCTAAGGTGGAAGACAATGTGATAGTCAAGACTGCTCTCAATGGAGTCACAGATGAGTGGGAAACCATTGTCCAAAGTATCTTCGGCAGAGTGGACCTCCTAGATTGGGACAACTTGTGGTCAATTCTGCGTCAAGAAGAACTTCGTAGATTCACCAAGAAGTAACACAGCTCTAGATTGAGCAAAGTGAAGAAGGAAGATGAAGAAGATGCAGCCTTGGCATCAAAGAGGCAACAGGGAAAGAAGAAGAAGGATATGTCAAAGATGAAGTGCTTCTAGTGTGGTGAAATGGGACATTTTGCCAGCAATTGTCCTCAGAAGAAAAAGGACAAGGAAGCTTCTTCTTCCAAGGCTATTGTGGCAGATGATGGGTCGGAAGATGATGCAACCATGAGCGCTCATGAACCACGGAGGTGGGGCAACATGGATATGTAGAGGAGCTACATAGTCTAAGACGAGATCCTTGAGCAGCTCAACTCTTGGATCACATGTGAACTACGGTAGCCTTAAGACAGTAGCGAGACAAGTGGAGCAGTGGGTGCATAGATCATAGATGAAGCAGAGGCAGATCTAAAGGAGCAGCACAACAACAACGTAGAAGTAGCAGCAGCGCAGAGGCTGATGTGACTTCAACAGTGTAGTGCAGAGCTGCTTACGCAGTGCAGAGCTGCAACAACATAGAAGGCTTCAGAGGGACAACGCAGTGCAACAACAACGTGAGAGATTTCAGCACAAGGGGCTGATGTGACTTCAACAGTGTAGAGGGAGTCTACTTATGCAGTGCAGAGCTGTTGCTGTGCATCATCCTTAAGATGCCAACATAGATCAGTAGCCTATGGAGCTTCAGTGATGAGGATACAGCCCAACTGACTTGTCTGTCAAAGATTGGGCAGGGGATTCAGTTGTTTCTCTCAACAACTGTAGTTGTGGTACAGTAGATCAGCAGTGGCAGTGCTATGAGCAGCACAGATGCAACAAGTTGAGAGGGAGGTGAGGTACAGATGTTGCAGTGGCAGTGGCAGAGTCATGGGCAGTAGTACAGAATGGCAGTAGCAGTGCAGAGTTGAGTGGCAGCAGGCCAAGCATTAGCAGCACAGAACCAGTGTTCAAAATCTTGTAATACACAGTGTGATTTATTGCTAGAGCACACCCTTGATGCTAAGAGGGAGTGTTGAGATTTTGTGTATTTGGGGTAGCATCAGTTGTACACTTGATCTACAAGACCCAAAAATGGATTTGGGAAATTTCATTTGGTTTAGGAGATATTAAATTAATTAATTGTTTTAATGTATTTCCTAAGTTTAAACTTAGGGAACTTAAATAATTAAAGTGAATTTAATTAAACACGTGATGAAATTGTCTTAAGTCACACGGATCAAGCTTTCTTTTAATCTTAGCCATTGATTCAAGATCTGATCATGGCCGTTGGATTCCTAATGAGAAAAGTATAAAGGAAAGGCTTGGGGTCATTTGTAAAGATACACAGAGGCAGAGCATTGAAGCTAAGCTGATATTCTAGGGTGGGTTTGCTAAGAATTCTCAGAAGTGTTTCATCTGCAGAGAGGGGAATTTAGGCCAAAGGAATGATCTGATCTCGGGGTCTAGAATCAACAAGAGGCAAAGATCAACTCAGAGAGACAATGCAGAGAAGCAGGAGAGCAGCAGCAGCAAGGACAGCGCAATCCCTCAAGGACAATGCAATTTTCAGTAGGAAGCCCTCAGGGGTTACGTAGAGATCCTAAGGGGCAGCGTAAGGCCTGCGTCACCCAGTTTGGGGTAACACAACCCTTTTCAGAGCAGCGCTGAGGGACACAGAGGCTTCAGGGACAGCGCTGGGGTTTCTAGGCCCTAATTTTGGCCGAGTCTTGTAAATCTCATTTGAGGGTGTGGATCAGTGATTATTTTGGCTTCAGAACAACTAGTGAGCTGTAGATCTATTATTTCTCTATCGGGTTTTCCAGATCTGGAACCAAGATTTGTTGTATTCAGAAAATTCTTAATAATAAAGCCCTCCAGCATCCAGAAGATCGGTTTTCCTGCATTGGGTTTAGCCAGGGACTATTTGTCCAGAAAATATCTCTGTCACTTTGTCTATGTGTGCATGTACTTGTTCTACATCTGAATTGGTGAAGATTTGTTATGTGTTTTGCTTCGATTTTAACTTGAATTTATTTAGTTAATAACTTATCTAAGTAGGAGGAGCATAACCAGATTACTAGTAAAAATTTCTGCATAAGTGTAAGATTCAGAAATTTTCACAAGCACTGCTTCCAAGTTCCATTGAATAAGTGGATTTTCCTTTTGATAATGTCTTCAACTGGCTTGAGTGACCAGTCATGTGTCTTGAAGGACCACTACCAATTACCTAGATGTCTTCTTTTTGGAAAGTACTAGAGAGAGCCGAAAAGAGACCTTCATTTCTTTCTTTGAATGATACCTTCTTTGAAGAAGATAAGAAGTTCCGTACTTTCTTGATACCTTTCTTGAGATGGCTTGCAATCTTCTTGATGAACTTCATGATGCCCTTAGATAACCTTAGCTTTGATACCATGTTGAAAATTCAATAGGGAAGTGAATAAGTTAATTCTCTATTCTTGATAACTGTTTGTGTTATCTTTTTACTTCTTATCTTAGTTCCTTATTATTATAGTGTGAAATACATCAAACAACTACCAAAACAATAAGAACAGTGACACAATATATAGGCTGCAAGCTAGGGCCAAATTCCTCCTCTTGAGGGGAAAACATGTAAATCTCTTCTCTTCTTATAGATTCTTCATTTTACGAATACAATGACCTAGAGACTTAGACAAATACCCTCCAAGATCAAGATCATCACGGATTCCAGCTGCAACTTCTTTGACCTCACCAGAAATTTTGAAATTTCTACACTGCTGCAGCTACTGCAACTGCTGCACCTTCACTTGGAGACTTCGATCTCCTTATAGAGCTTCCTCTTTCCCTTTGCTTGCCTTTCCTTGAGATGTAGGACTATAGAGATGCCCTAGAAGTGTTGAGAATTTGGAGGGCTAGTGATTAATTCAAAATTCTCTTCTTGATAATTACTTGTGAGGTTACTTGAGTTACTTATGTCTTCCCTTCATTAGCTTATTAAATCTTTCATCAAGTTAATTATCAAAAGACATGAGACACAAGAATTAGGCTCCTAGAGCCAGGGAAAAACGTCTCCCTCTTGGAGGGGAAAACCCACGATAAATTCTTCTTATAGATTTCAGATGACAAGTACCATGACCCAGAATTAGACCCTTGACCTATTTATGCATCCAAGACCTTGTCCTTACTTCTTTGATGTCTTTCAATGCTGGTCCTTCTTCTCTTCACCAAGTTGCACTGTTATGCACCAGTACTTACTTTGAACCTTTAGTTGAATTTTCAGTTGCTTGAGATATATATAGGTTGTAGTTAGGAAAGTAAATCCTTCTTTCTTTCTCCTCAAATGACCACAAAATAGAGGTATATATATAGACAATTACTCTGTCATTAGGCCGACCTGCCAGTTAGCATGTAGGCCGACTAGTCCAGCTGATGAAGGTCGACTTTAACATAACTTTTAAGCTTGTCTTCCAGCATTTGAGTGATGGCTGATTGGAGCCATTCTTCCACGACTTCTAGGGCAAGGTCTTGGAGCATTTCATGAGACTATATCCTTCATATATATATGACACTTAATTACATTTATCCCTAGAAGACAAAACCCTAGATAGACATCAAGAAGAAGTCTATTAACCTATAATAAACTCTTTCTCATGAAACCCATGAAGCAAGTACAAAATACATTTTATTATCTTTGTCTTCTACTTTACATAAATCCATAATTACATAGTCAATATGAAGACCGATCCTAGTTGCACTTTTCAACACTCCCTCTTAACGAGGGAGGTGTTCATACAGGTACATGGTCACTTTCAAACTGAAGAATCTCATAAGGAGAATAGGATTGGTAATCGCATCTGTATAGCATCATATCAACCAACATTGTCCTAGTGCAAGGCCTTGACTAACAACCCCATCTCTCAACGAGACAATGGGCTACAATGCTGGCGAGACACATGACTTATAGACACCATAGCGATTGTCTCTCCAAGATACATACTCCACCTAGGTGTTCCCAGAGTATGACCTTCTTGGACTATTCTTCTATTGGGTAGCCATCCCTCAAAGAATATCGGTCCTCGACTACTCTTATCTTGAATGCCCTATCTCATTCTCAAAGAGTATCGAATGCCAGATGATTAGCCAATCCTCCATTCTGTCTTCAGGGTGAAGACCAAAATGATGTGTCTATCCATTCTCTCCACATGGCCTTCACTAAGACTTATGGCTGTTAGTCCTGGTCTAGTGCATGACACATGCATTAGAGAATCACATGTGTCACTCCCTCTCAACTTAGGAAGGACATACTTCAAGTTTCTTCCAAGTAAGCAACTTACCACCAGGTTCCCTCTTAACTAGGGTCCTACAGTAGCAATCCAGCTACTCATGAAGAATTTCTCCCCTCGATGTCATGGATTTCGATATTGAGGAATCTTCAACTTTTAGCTTCATAAGGCACAAATCATCTATCACTTTCAATCACGAGTCATGTCCACTATCAGAAAGTGATTCATCAGTCTTTCTCATTTAGTCCACTGTTATGCCATGCTACTTTCCTTCGAATCATCTCCAAGGATCATACATCCTTTCTCATGATTAGCAACCCTGCACAAATTCATCCAGATAAACATATACATATGAACTTTAAAACAAAAGTTACCTTAGTGATGATCTTTCACCATGACATCTTCTTGTAGGCATCGGCATCCTTTATTCAGATTGACACATCTCCTAATGATATGTTTTTTCAAGGGTCTTCTTCTTTACCAGACTTTTGTCAGAATCTATATATCCTCCCAGAAGATCTCCTAGTCACATATTCTTGGCTTCCGGATGATAATCGCCTCTTGACATGGTTTCTTTTCATGATCTCTTCCTTTCTGCACATTCTTCATTCCTAGGAACTTACAAGTTTTGCAGTTCCTCGTTCATATACAACCACCTCATATTCCATGAGAATATATTATGTTGATTTCATCTGTCCGTGCACCGAGAGATCCTCCTTCATAGATCATACTTCTAAATATAGAAGTATATTACTTGCAATCATATGACATGATTTCACAGCATCCAGTGTCAGCATATAAATATATACATACCTCATACCTTTTTCATTTAAATCATCCTATAGCAGTTTTACTAGAATGAAGAGCTTCATTCCCTTGGCTTGCTTCGTCAATATGTCATCACATCCTAGAATTCTGTTTCCATGATGACCCTTGATCTTGATGACTGCCTTCCATTAGTAATGTTATCAAAGAGATTTTCTCGAAGCTGCTTCGCCAAGAGCTCCTACCATGCTTTTATCATGATGCTATAATAGACATTGCTTCTTATCATACTATTTTACAACCAACAGAAATCACTTAAAGGAGAAGATGATCTCAATCATAGTGGAGATCCCTTGCTTCTTCTTTCTTAGATTTCTTTGCATCAGGATCTTCTCTTATATCTGAGACATGGACTTCTTCCTTTTTCCTCTTGTTCTTTCTAAATTTAGGACAATCTTGTTGATAATTCCCAAGATCATTACATCCAAAGCATCGTGCTTTGTTCACATTTCTTTTCTTATTCTGAGGACCAAATTTACTGAATCTTCCTTTCTTCCTGGACATGGCAGCAAAGGCTTGATTCCCTGCACTTGATCCTTCTTTCAATCTTGATTCTTCTATCTTACCTAGACTTTGGAATGGCATGGCTTCTTCTCTCCCATCTATGCTGGAAGTGGAACCTCTCCATTCTTTCAGTAAAGCATTTTGTACCATAGTGAGTATTTCTCTATCAAACATTACTTCTCCCAACTTCAATAGTTGATCTCGTATTGTGAAAATCTCCATCATATATGGAATTATTCCTTCCTTCGATATTCTCAATTTGTATAGTTTTTGTTTGAGGGATATTATTTCCTTTGTAGAACCTTTCGAGAATAGTTCCACCAATTTATCATATATTTCTCTTGAGGATTCTAGCTTTGATACATAGGGAATGGGAGAGTCTTTTATGGATTCTATAAGAATCCTTCGGGCTCTTATGTCTCCCTTCATGTATTTGATATATGCTAGAATGTCTTCTTTTGGAGGTTGAATTGTAGATCCTTCTATGAAGCCCATAACTTCATTTTCAATTAGCTTCAGATCTGTTCTTTTCTTCCATGCATTGAAGTTTGATAACCCAAACAATTTGTTGCTCTCTATACAATAAGTCATTTTGACAGATTTAGATGAAGTCATAGATACTTACTTGAGTGAGTGGCTTCCTCCTTCAGCAGCTTCTTTGATGATGACGAAGAGGTTAGGAACTTCTTCTAAGATAGAAATTTTCAATCTGGGTGATCTTGGATCCTTGATGGTAAATGATGTTTTCAAAAGATGATGTCCTATTCTAACAATGCCTTGAATGTAAAGATTATTTTCTTGAAAGGTTGAACCTTTGATTGAGATGAAGATCTTTCTCGAGAATACCTTGGGCATCTTCTTTGCAAACTGATTTGACTTTTCACCCAAACTTTGATTTTTGCTTCCTGAAGTGTCTCTTTGTCAAGTAGCCCTTGCGTTTAGCACCTTAGCTCTGATTCCATGTTGAGAATTTGGAGGGCTAGTGATTAATTCAAAATTCTCTTCTTGATAATTACTTGTGAGGTTACTTGAGTTACTTATGTCTTCCCTTCATTAGCTTATTAAATCTTTCATCAAGTCAATTATCAAAAGACACGAGACACAAGAATTAGGCTTTTAGAGCCAGGGCAAAACCTCTCCCTCTTGGAGAGGAAAACCCACGAGAAATTCTTCTTACAGATTTCAGATGACAAGTACCATGACCCAGAATTAGACCCTTGACCTATTTATGCATCCAAGACCTTGTCCTTACTTCTTTGATGTCCTTCAATGCTGGTCCTTCTTCTCTTCATCAAGTTGCACTATTCTGCACCAATACTTCCTTTGAACCTTTAGTTGAATCTTCAATTGCTTGAGATATATATAGGCTGTAGTTAGAAAAGTAACCTTCTCTCTTTCTCCTTCCGACCACTGTCTACTTTAGTATGCTGCAGCACCTTATGACACTTAGATGATACACAGATATATATATATATATAGATCTGCTGAAACCCTTCAAGGATCCGCACTGAAATGTATGCTGCAACACCTTATATATATATATATAGACCAGTTCTGAACCCTTTAAATATTTGCACTGAAATTCACACTTTTCTTCAGAGATCACCGCACTGCACTTCAGAGATAATCCGCACTGCACTTAAGAGATAATCCACACTACACTTGGAGATAATCCGCATTGCACTTAAGAGAGAATCTGCACTACACTTAAAGAGATAATCCTCACTGCACTTAGAGATAATCCACACTGAACTTAAAGATAATCCGAACTGCACTTAAAGATGACCAAAAACTGTCTCCTCAAATGACCGCAGAACAGAGGTATATATATAGACAATTACTCTGTCTTTAGGCCGACCTGCCAGTTAGCATGTAGGCTGACTAGTCCAGCTGATGAAAACCGACTTTTAACACATCTTTTAAGCTTGTCTTCCAATGTTTGAGTGAGGGCTGATTAGAGCCATTCTTCCACGACTTCTAGGACAAGGTCTTGGAGCATTTCATGAGACTATATCCTTCATGTATTTATGACACTTAATTACATTTATCCCTAGAAGACAAAACCTTAGATAGACATCAAGAACAAGTCTATTAACCTATAATAAACTCTTTCTCATGAAACGCATGAAGCAAGTACAAAATACATTTTATTATCTTTGTCTTCTACTTTACATCAACCCATAATTACATAGTCTATATGAAGACCGATCCTAGTTACACTTTTCAACAAGAAGCCCTTCGCTTGCCTTCTTTTCTTCCTCTCCTCCAAGATCAAACCCAAGAATGCCCTAGCGCAGAAATCCTACCTTTGACTTGTGTGTAGGAGATAGAGAGACCCAATCCAAGCAACTTGGCTTCCTTTGACTCCTTCTTCGTCCTCTTCTTCGACCTTCTTCTTGTCTTCTTCTTCGCATATGAGAGAGAGTGAGTGAATGCCTTATGGAGGTCGAGTTCCTCTTCTTATATAGGCCTCTTCCTAGGGAGACGTGGTTCTTCATGTAGGCTGACTTGATCTTGGAGGTATTTTGACATTTTAGAGACAAAATAAATTTCTCTTTACAAGTTACAATGTGCCCATAGGGTCTTCAACATATGACAATGACTCTTATACCTAGGAAAAACCCTAGAAGCACTTTAATATGTGCTTGACCTATAAAATAAAGAACTTGTGCATGAAACCCATGTTTCAATAATAATTTTTTTTTTCATTTTATAATTTACAATTTACAAGAATACATTTCATACTTATGAAGACCGAACCTAGTTACACATTTTTCAACAAAAGGCATTGCTGGTTCAGTCCTTTGAGCTGCAGCTATCTCCTCAGGAGTCATTCTTGTTAGATCTAAACAATTTTTGTGTATCTAATTTTCTTTCATTGTTCATTTGTAGATTTGAGGAAAATGTAATATAATCTGTTTAAAAAAAGTTTTTCAAAGTACAATATAAATTTGAAGTAGTGGCAGAAAGCAGCTGATGGTTCACTTATATAGCTTTTGGGCAGTGGATGTAATCGTATAGCAAGGGACTTCGAGGGGGCCTTCATAACAAGTTTTAAGACAATCAGACTGGTAAAGCAAGTACATTGTGATAAATGGAGAATATCTTCCCTCTCAGAGGAAAAGATTTCAAATCCATATGGGCAGAGGCCTGGATTAGCTACAGATGGGTGTGTTAATGATGCAAAAAAGGAGCATACAGATGTTTTGGCAAGCCTGGGAGGAAAACAAAAACATAATTCAGATTGCAAAAAGCTTACTCAAGAACGATCTTGTGGCATATGTTCTGCACAGGAGAATGGAATGAATGGCACAGGTCAGCAGCATTGCAAGCCAAGCCTCATGGAAGCTGATATGCAGGACACTTTAAGCCCTAGACATGAAGCCTCTAAAGGAAACTGCATAACTGATTTCCACAAAACTAAAAGATGTATAACTGCTGCTGTCAGCGATGCGGAATGCAATAATTGCAGTTGTCTAAACTCTTCTATATTAAATGAACCTTCTGGTGATGGTCCAACATCTTTTTGGAAGACTGGTTTTGCCAAGAACAAAATTGAGGAAATTAGCAAAGAATTAAAAAATATAAAACTTGAACTTGCAGATTGCAAAGATATTTCTATGGGAGATCTTCCTCATGTTGCCACTGAAAGAACTTGTATATGCAACAAGATCGAAGAAAATGTTTCTGTATTAACAAGGACAACATATGACAATTGTAAAGCATTTAATATGTCAAGTTCTATTGGAGACTTCCCTTTTATAGCTGCTGATGGGAAAACTCCTACAGGTGAAAGGAATGGACAGCACTTTTGTGAACTTAAAATGGCAATACATGATGATGCTAAAACATCTAGTATGCCAGTTTCCAATCTCAATCAGCAAGTTGTTTTGTGTGGGCAGTTTGAGCAACAGCTAGTCCATGCTGCAAGCAGCATGGCTTATCCACAATGGAACCAATCGATATGTAATGTTCTTGAGAAGTCTGCTATTGAGCAGGAACTGTGTAATGATCTAAGAGAAATTGAGATTGGACTTACAATGAGGCGATTGCAACTCAATGAATCAAAGTTGTGTGCTGATGCAGAGGCAAATGACCTAATAAGAGAAAATATATCTTTAAATCAGTCCAAAGCATTACTCAAAGAGAGAAAATTCATTGATGATAAATTAAATGCTGCATACATGGAACTTAGTAGAACATGTGCAGATCATCTGGTAGCTGGACTGCTTGTCATGCTTTTCTGTCTTGCATATGGTGGTTGCAAGTACTCATATGCACGTCTTTCAGAAGCAGTTGCGCTGTGCCAGCCATCTTCCAAAGTAAGAGTGTTGTCATGCATTTGCACTTGTGGCAAAGAAAAAAATCAACATTTTAATTTTCTTTTTATTTGAAATTTAAAGATGTTTCCTAGTGAATTTAAATAATCTTATTCTATTATGTGATGCTTTTCAGGAGTCACAGGAATCGTCTTGGTTTGACAACCTAATTGGTTCTGTAATGAAATCATCTGGGTTTTACAATCCAATTGATTCTGTAACAAGGCACTTTCAAATCCTTTTTTGTGAACTTACTGTATTTTTCCGCATGCTCCTTGGTTTCGCAGCAATTGCCGTTATTGCTTCTACGCTTGTACGAAACACTATTACAAGCACTAGTCAGGTTAGGCCTACAACTATCATTGTACTTTTGCTAGGACTTGTATGTGGTTGTGCCGGTAAGCTCTCTGTGGATACCTTAGGTGGCAGTGGTTTTCATTGGTTGGTACAGTGGGAAGTTTTTTGTTTATTGCATGTCTTTTGCACCTCCTTTCCAGCCTATCTATTCCGGATTTTGAATGGCCCTGCTTCCATCCATGTGGGAATCAAGAAAAATCCACTTTGGTTTCCTTTGTGGATTCGTAAATTTGCTTTTCACACTGTCCTACTGGTTCTTCCGGTAATGGCTGGTCTAACACCATTTGCATCAATTAGGGAATGGGCAGAACATATATCCCTTGTCATTTTTGACGATGTATTGGTGCCTATGAGGAAATCTGTCAGCAGTGGTCTTGAATAGTTTTCCTCTCTGTAATTTTGGGAGCACGTATAATTATTGATAGTTTCTGAGCAATCATGCATGATGATATGAGATCATATTTGAAAGGGAAAGATCACCATTCTTCATGGTTTTGCTTCCTCACATACTGTGCGAATAATTGCAGAATGAAAGTGCCTTTATATCTTGTATTTTGTAGCAGCTATGGGTAGAATGTATGTGGAATCATCATAATGACATGTTATTTGTATCTGGTTAAGGGACAAAAGTCACTGTATATTCTGTGATATTTGATAGCTCTCTTCTGGATTCTTGATTATGATTTTTAACACTTGCAAATTGCCATTTTTGCAAGACCCAAACTTTAACAAGAATTATAACTGATTATGAAGGATTTCATTATGGGACAACAAGCTGAGTCCCAAAAATTTTCATTGCCCATGGGTGTGGAGCCCAAAGTTTTCTTGGAAGTTTTGAACATGCATGTGTGTGAGCCTTCTTACAACATTGCAGCCTAACTTCTATTGACTACACGTCTGTCAAAAAAATAGTGTATATTAGTGAAACAACAATTTTATTATCCTTAAGCTTTGAACTGTGCCACTCATTTAATATGGACATTGTCACTATTGTTGCACTCCTTTGCAGAGGAGTAGTGGAAGTTACATAGTGTTTCTCTCTACTGCAAAGAGAATATTTGTCCCATCAAATATTAGTAATTTCTGGAGAAACATAAAGTGCCATTTCTGTGGTGCTTCGTAGTCCAATCCGTTATAATTTAGAAATATGAAGTGAGATATTTTATTTTCGAGTCAATTCTAAGAAAATCATTGCACCTGACCAACCCTGAATCAGGCCAAGGTCCCTATGCAAATTTAATTCTTCACTACAATTCTCTTACATCTTTCTATTGTGAACATTTAAGAGTTATTCCTCTGTTTAGATATGGATTTCATTCCATACCAATATTACATCATCTATCCTTGTCAACGTTCATGGAGTGTAATGGTCTCTCTCTAATGATTTTTATTGCTATCATAAATAATAATCTTAAATATGTTTTGCATACATCAACTAGCAGATATAACCTTTATTATTGAAATCGCATCCGTTGATTAGCAAAGTCTTATGGTTGTCCTACACTTAGAAGATCAATTATGATGTCAGTTTAAGAACATATCGACCTAACAAACTAAAGACCCATTGCATCATCTCATCTACATGCTAAATTTCTAGAGAAAATGTTTGTGCAGATTTTGTTGGGCATTTCAAATATTGATATAGCATTTAGTGCAGATTATCAAGAATTTGGGTACTAATTTCAAATATTGTTGTTTGAAACAGCTGCCAAGTTTTCTGAATGATTTCTTAAAATGGATATAGTAGTTTTGAATGCTTTAAAGGTTGTGATGCATTGGAGTTGGTGGAACTTATTAATATTATTTTAGAATGTTTTCGAGGTTTTGATGCATTGATGTTGATGGAACTTACTAATATTATTATAATATGCTATATGCTAGTTGTAGGAAAGTTTTTCATGTGTGCTAAGGCAATGCTGATCACTAACTTCCAACCACTAAGTGTCAACTTAAATGCTCTAGGATAGTAGCACTAGTATGATATAGTTATATAAGAAGTTGAATCATAAATTTTGTCTCACCTCGTTTGTAGGACATTTAGAAAATTCAATAGAAGTTATGCACTTGTGAATTTAGAGTAACAAACCATTTTTTTTACCATGACTTGACTATTGCAACTGCAGCAGTCTAGTTCCTCCTCAGGGCAACAGACATTGACAAGTTTCCTTCAGTCCTCTTCTATTGTCCTCGGATGCTAGGAAAAGGAGTCTCCCCCCCCTTTAGGAGGCTCCTCTTTCTCCTCTGGGACTTCTTCATCACAGCTCATTGTCAAGATGCTTTAGTCACCTAGCTTTTACTTTACATTTGCACTCTTGGAGTTTTGTATTTCCTGCTTTTATAAAGGAAGGGGACCGTTTGGTCCACCGGCTAGGCATGTTGTAATCATTGTAACTGGCAGTCCCATTGACCTTTTTGTGGTCATTCGTTGGACATTAATAAAATTATCCTTATTTATCTCTCTCTCTCTCTCTCTCTCTTTGTCTCTTTGTAATATTCTGCCTTTAATTCCATGAAATTGTAGTTGTTAAATATTTGTCTCATGGGATAATTTGCATCAAGATTTTTTTATATAAAAGGTACCTATTTATCTATCTATTCCTGAGTACTTAGTGTGACATAAGTCAACTCTAGTGAGTAAAGTGGACATAAAAAAAATTAGTGGCCCATAATGGTAAGTTTGCCTTGTGATGTTTTATTTTTCTTTGAAGGGAACAGTGACAATTACAAGAAAGAAAATAATGATTTCTAAGAAAATACCATTCACAGTCAATGTACTATAGTATGAAATATGAAAAAAGAGATTTTGGTGTGTGTATCTGTATGTATGTATGTATGTTGGGATCGTAAAATAATGGATCTACAATTAAATCTCCAACAAACCCTAATCCAATGAATTGAAGATGCAACATAAATGTACCAACACTTAAATGATGAACACGAGGGATATTGTTGTCATACCCAAACCCATGAATAAGAGAAGTGAACTAAATGCAAGTTTTGCCTAGGCCTTCATCAATAAATAACTTGAGTGAATGATTTAAATTGAAGAGTGTGTTGTGTATATACACCTAGCCCTAAGAGGTTGACTAGGTCATCCTTAACCAAATTAGCCAAATAATATAAAATAACAAGCATTGCATTATGTACCCATATGTGGGTTCAATAAAGCCATCAATGCATCAAATAGATTCGGTTGGCATGTAGCCTCAGGTGAGATTAATCACATAATATCAACACCTTCCTTGTGGTGAACAAGGGTCCATAGAGAAAGCATTACATATGCAAGAGGTATCTATAGAATATCACAACACACCCTCCATTGCTAATGTTGATATGGGGGTCATTAAAAACTATAACGCTCTCGAAGAAACCCTTTATGATCTTCATTAGGTTGATCGTGCTCAAAAATCTCTTTTGTGGAGAAAATTAATATTTGTTTGTAAGAGTAGAAGGGGCAGTGTAAATAAAAGCCTAAGATGGAGGCTACTTGGAATGATGTGCTAAAGGCCTTGCAAAGAAATTGACAACATTGATAAGAGTGATAATGCCTTGCATAAGAAAAGACATAAACAATGTAGTAGAATGATCATCATCACTATGGTCTTCAAACAACTACGCTTCCATTGTTAGAAAATTTAAAGTGGTAGAAATTATATTCTATTTTCTTTAATCTTGATACTTTCTTGTGAATCTTAGTTATCTTCTTTATGTTCTTTTAGTTAGATCTTTTCATCAAACAATATCAAGAAACAACAACAACAAAAGAGGACACAAATATAGGTTCTCAGCGAGGGAAAAACCCCTCCAAGGGGAAAACCCAAAAACTCTTCTCTTCTTAGAATCTGCTTCAAATGAGATACAAAGACCCAATCCCTAGACCAAGTCCTCCTAGTACCAAGTTAGCCCTTCCTCAAATCCTTGAATCTGCACCAAACTGCTACACATTGCAACTTCGATCTGCTAGCTACAATACTGCTACTCGACTTGTAACTTTGCCCCTGCAATTTCGGCCTTGTAGCTCTTGAAGAAACCCTAACTCGACCTCCTTCTGGAACCTTCTAAGAGCAAGACATCTCTTCCTAAGGTCAACGAGGTATAGACACAGTTTCCTTCCTTCTAACTACAAGATGTCGCACTTTGTTCTACTGCAACATGGTCCTACAACTTTGGCCTCTTCCTGCAACCCAGAAAACCTATATTTTCGCACGTGTGAGAGAGATAGAACCCAAAAACTAAGAGATTTCGTCCTTCTTCCTTCTTCTTGACCTTCACTCTCCTTGCAACTACCTAGCTATAGATTGAACTCTTTCTTGCAGATCAAACCTGTTTAGTGAGTGTATTTTCCAAATGAAGTTGAATTGCTCTTTATGTAGCCTTCTCAAGGGGTCGAATTCCCTCCTTTAGGCTGACTTGAAGATCATATGGCCGACTTGTACTCTTGGAGATTCCAGGACTTTATAGACTAAAAAATAATCCTTTTTACAATTACAAATTTCCTGGAATGGTCTTATAAACATGACGTTGACTCCATTGATTGATGACAATAAATCCTAAGACCTAACAAACCATAGAAGCAAAAAGAACATGCTTTTAACTAGAAGACCATCAATAATGAGCTTGAGACCCATGCTTTAATAATGATAATTTTTCTTTCTTCTTTTCTTGTTTGTTACATAGGATACATGTTGAAATGAGTACAACAATTATGAAGACTAAAACTAGTTACATTTGTCAACATCCACAAGGAGGGTAGCGTCTCAGATTTGGACATCATTGGAAGGAAAAGCATCACCAGGCTACACATCTCGAAAGGGAGTATAGATGGTGATGACGTTGTCTAATGAGGGAAGGTTGGAAGAAACACGTAGAGGAAAGGGGACTAGATGAAGTAGTACCTTTATTCCTTGTAGAATATCTAATGACTACAAATGATTATTCTCATTTGTCCTTGTAAAATCTGCAATAGTTATGGACTCACGTATTGGTGGACCAACACTGGATGGAGATGTGGAAAGGTTCACTAGAATAAGCTAGGAGTCATCAACAAGTGACCTAACAAGAGATGAAGAGGCACATTCCATGGATACATGTTGAGAATCATCATTAAAATAATCCATGGAAAGGAGTGACTAAAGAGATCCTATGATGTAAGTGGATCCATGCATCTTATCCACATATCCTAAAACAAGAGAACCTTTTGCTCATGCAAGTGCACATAACGAGTCACACCAATAACTATATGAGTGGGTAAAAAATTAACAATACATGTGGCACAAACCATTTCTTTTGCTTGAAAATACAATCTCATGCTATAAGAGTGAAACTTTCATCATTGGATTTTTTGTCAAGAATGCCCTGAGAGTGTGATGAATATAAAATAGACAAATATACCGATAACAATAATAATATCAATTAAATAATATAAATGACACAACCCTTCACATCCATGAATAATCAATCCTCATGTATATCATCACATGGCTCATTGTATTTTTGACTCATGTCATTCATCATATATGGATTTCCACCATATTTTTTTATGTTGGATATTCCATTGATGAACTATTGTTCATTACATTAATTTTAGAATTCCTTGAGCATTTTTGTTGATTAGCCACACACATCCTTTTAGAGTTTTTGATCACAATCTTTGACCAAAAAGCAACCTCTCGCCATTTCAATTGGCATAGTTGTCTTGTCATTATAATTTTTAATCAATCTCTTGAGGAAAAAACATGAAACAATTGCAAACCTTGGAAATTTATCTACAAAAGGCATCACTATGTGAATCTCCCAATTGAGGATTAATTTGCAAACAAAAATATCAATACAACATTGAGCAGACATCTAAACAACATTGCCACTCTTTTGAAGTTACGAGGCATATATTAATACCCTAAATAACACATTTATTGTGAAGTAAAACTGCTAGGAATGCCTACAAATTTTGGTTCCAACAGTCACTGTAGCGAATAGAGCACATTGCCATTTGCATTTAAAATCTTAAAGTCAAGTGGAAATAAAACCAGTGTGCGGCACACTATTATGCATTACAGTTTCACCAATCAGAGGGAGACTTCATTTGTTTGTGTGTTAAAGAACATATAAGCCAACTTCTTCTAATTGTATATTGTAAGAAACAATGTTTTAACTATTGCAAAATGTTAATTTTATTATGAACATTGCACCTGTCAATTCATTGACCTAGTAGATTATAGATCTATTGAATGAAAGCAAAACTAGATTCTTAACTTAATTAGCACAAACAAATTTCACATTAGCCAATCTCAATCACAATGACAAAAATATTTTTCCCAATCAACATCTCTTCATTAACTTCAAACTTACTTGGGTTCCCGTCCTAGATTAATGGCCCAATTGAGAAAATTATATATTACAATGCTTTGAATATGATCCAGTAGAGCAGACTCTAAATCGGTCCTTGATGCTCTCTTTCTACACTTCATTGGACCCGACACACTAGAGTATCACACTCATTGAGATGCATCTCTCAATATTGTGATGTTGTATCATGTCTTCTCCTCTCCTTAGCCTTGCTTTTATAACTTTACATTGAACTAAATCCCTAAGCCTAATATCAAAAGTGATTGATGATTGAGATTGGATCTCAATTCACTTCAGATCAAGGGTTGAGATTAAAACATAATCATTAAAGTAATTATTTTACATTTCCTAAGTTTACTTTAGCTCAATTAGCCAACATAATAATTATTTGCTTTCTTAAGTTAGACCTTAAGCTTGGTTACAAAAACAACTTGCTCACACTTAAGTAAGTTTCCTAAGATTTGTGGGGGACTTTTGCATGCCTAGGCACTTAAGCCCATGCAGAAGTTCCTTCTTGAGCTACAAACATCAACACTAGGTGGGGGTGAAGTTGGATAAAAGGGTGACCAATAAAATATACACTACCACTGGCCATTAGAAATAATAGCAACTTGTAATCATGTATGAACTCTGCAAAAACATAAATATTAAGAGACCATCCTCCATATTTTCATTCCATTGTGTTACACCATGTTGCTATGGAGAGGGAAGACAAATTATTGAACACAATATGCCATAGAACTTGTTAGCTATGTTGCTAGTTTAACGTTTGTGGTCAATCACCATTGTAATTGTACACAAGGCCTATAGGAAATCATGGAGATTATGCAAGGAGATTATGTTGCCACCATATATATCCACATGGATAGTCCATAAGGGATATGTAAGGGTACAGCTACATGGTTGTGAAGTGTAAAATAAATATTACATAATTGCCTGAATTTTGAGAAGGAAATAATAATGATGGTATATTCTCATGAAAATATTAACGAAAAACAAATAAATTTTAATAGTTAAAAAGTGGGAAAATTTTATTGTGGCTTTGGAAAAAAAATATGGTTATTAAGGAAAAATATATTAGCATTTTTATTGTTCAAAATGATGAATAAAAATAAGTCAATATTGACTTATTTTTTAATTCTAAAGTCAAGTTATCTTAATAATTAGGTTTTTTAACCCAAAAGGAAATAGAATAAATAATCTCTCATGATAACAAATGATTATATTTCATATCTCTATTTAATGTGACAATGATGTATCTAAAATATGTTGATGTGATTCTAGGTTTACTCTATATAGAAATATCGGGAACCTTCTCTTAAATATGAAAGAAGAATTTTTTGACACTCTCCTATGAGCAAGAAAAGGTAACATTGTAAACATTTACAATGAAGTCATGTTCAATAGGACCCTCATTAAATATCTCAAAGGATGTATCGAATGTGATCCTTTAAGACAACCAAAATTCATTACAAAAGATGCATGATTGTCAAAATTAATTTGATGAGGTTGTAGCTAATAAAGATTGAGATATTTCTCTTCTCAACAATCACAGTCAAAACTTGATTCCACAAATCAAAGAAGCTGAAAAATGAAAAACCTGTTGCAATAGGAAAAATTAGAAGAGATTATTAACAAAGACTTGGCCAACACAAAAATAATGACCAATCTAGTTGAATTAGCAATAATTTTCAAATGACGAAGTACAACTTTCGGGAAAAACCCCTACCAAATCTAGGTGTCTATATGAATAACAACTCAATGATTAAAAAAGTCACATGGGCGTATGAATAAGCATGATCCTAAAGGTGATTAAAAAAATTCTAAAATTATGATAAGAAAATATCATGTTCCAAAGACACCTTATCGACATCCAAATTAAAATATAGATGCTTTGACCAACCAACTTATCAACTTTGTTATGAACAAAAGCAATATCTCATCTATATTTTGAACAAGTTCAATTCTAGTGTAATTTTGTTTGATAATAGTAGCCATTCTTGAAACGAAAAGACATAATATTTATTAAAAACCCTCTAAATACTTCATTATTAAAATATTAAACTAAGGTGGATTGCTCCTTCGACAATTTGACAATTATTTTTAGTGCTTCGAAGATCATATTGCATCATTTATTTAACTATGTCAACATTAAAAACATTACAAGCAAGAATGAAAACATAACTTTTTATGCTTGGGACAAAGCACCTTTGAAGGGGGAAGCATTGTAATAAATATAAATACATAAAAAACAACAACAACAATAATACTAAATTAACTTGAAATACACAACCTAATTAAGGCACACAACTCTGCACCTCCATGACTAGGCAATCCTTGTATAAATATATTATTACAAGGGACATTGTTGCACTAAGTGATGCAAGGTGCTCTATAGCCTAATAGGAGAAGAAGTTGTAACGAATGGACATGACATTACATTAAAAAATTGAAAAGTACAAGTTGAATCTATTTTAAACAACACCAAATTAATTGAATAAAAAACAACACAAAATTAAATTAAACAAAAAAAAAATATACAAAATTAAATTAAATAAAAAAGTAAATAACTATACACATAAATGCATATGTATATGACTGCATCTAAAAAACTTAAACCAGCCTAGATCTTTCTTAAACCCAGATTTATCAACCATTGAGAGGGATCAAATTTGTTAATGTGCATATTTTTTTATCATTTAATTCCATTTCATGTAGTAAGTCCTTCATGGGATCAAATTTATTTGTGTAACATTTTTTATCATTTAATTTCATTTCCTTAAAACAAATTCAGCTAAGTAAAGGAGAAGAGCATGATTTTAAACAGACTTCTTTGACAAACCTAAACAAAGCTACTTTAAAGAGATGGTTCCAAGAACAGAATATTTCAGTGGCAACAATATGCAGGGCTAACCATAAATCATAATTGATGCTAACCGATCTAAATTATTCAAGAAATGGACAAGCTAAGAACTTGTTAGAGAGCAAATGAATGATTTCTCTAATGTATCTAAGCAGAAGAAAACATTAAGGCAGTGAAGGAAAAACAGATTTAAGGTGCCATTAGAAAACATTTCTTAATCTAAATTCTTTGTCCTACTGCAACATAGCAAGATGGAAAACATAATGGAAAACTAGAAAACATAAACAGAAGAAAACTTCACCATCAACCAAGCTTATGGATCCTGCAAGCAATCCTTCTCCATCAACCAAGCCTATGGATCCTGCAAGCAATCCTTCTCCATCAACAAGCAAATCAGATCATGCATAAGTTCCAAGACATCAATTTCTCTTCAAGAGCTTCAAAGGACTATGTATTATTCCAGCATCAGTCATCAAAATCCAACCTTTACAATGAGTTCCAATGCAATATCTATACTGCAAATGAGGAGGTGGAACTATTCTAGGGTTCAAAATGTTATTAATGACAGAGTAAATACATTCCTAGCCTTGAAAACCATGCAAGGCCTAAGGTAGGAACATGTGTGCAACTACTTCTCTGCTAATAACTCTGTCTTAATTGTAGGAAAAAAAGTTGACTTTGAGGCTTTATCCTCATCTTTATAATAATTGTCCTGACAGTTTAAAATATATTCTTTGGTGTAATAACTGCTGATTTGCTTTACAGATAAAGGGTGGGCCAAAGGTGTCAGTTTGATTTATCAAATGAAATAAGTACTCTCTTTGTTGATGTTTTCGAGGCCTTTTAGCCTAATTTTCCTTTATTTCATCACTAAACAGTACTTTTGGCCTAACTTTGCTTTAGGCCTTCTTTAATCATCTTTCGGGCTTTTTTCAATGTGTTGACTGATTTAAATTTTAATCCTTTTGTCTTTTACTGCGCTATATCCATAATCCGCACAGTTTAAGTCTTTAATCTTCAGATTTAGGCTTTTTAACCTTCATTCTTTAATTTCTCTGATCTTTAACTTCACTGTTTGTGTATAGGTTTGTTGCGCTGGAGGGTTTCACAGGCTAACCAATGTCTATGAAACATTGATTAAAACCCCGAAATTATAGCCTGAAATCTCCTTTTCTGCTTTTGATTAAGTTTTGAGGATCGTGATCCTTGGCCCCGTGCCACTGTTTCCTTGGCTGTGGGAGACCTTTTAACACCTTAGCCACCATAAAAACCTACAAAAACAAACAAAATATTAAATAAAACCCTGCATTTAGTGGTTGACTGCTTTCAGAGGTTAGGCAAAGGCGAAAGAGCAGTGCAGAGGAGGAAAAATACGTGGAGGGAGGGTTTCATGGAGAAAATCCAAGAACCAGGGTTTCAAATGTGATTTGGGCGCGAAATGGTGATGAGTGGTTTTACAGAAAACTAGAGTGGTATTCGCGCGAGGGATGGGCGGTAAATGGTTTTTCCTCGAAGGAACGCGATACAGGTCCCTGGGCGATGCGTGTCCAACAAAAACCACCATTTTCATGTTGAAAACGCGCGATCAATTCTTTTGGTGAAATGAACGTGAAATCAGTTTTAGACTGCCCGATCTAGGGGGGGGGGGAAATCTATGGCTGTAAGCGAGGGCGGAAAATGGAAAAGATGTGCGAAGGAAATATATGGTGGGGCCGGGGTGATGTGGGGTAATGTTTGGTGGATGAAAAGCGGGAAGTGATGCGAGGATCGTTAATCGGGAAAGATCAACGGCTCAGATTTGATGCGGGACTTGACAGATATGGAGGGGAAATACAAAGGAAAATGCCCTTTTGCAAGGGGCGCGAGGGTAGAACATGGTTATGGAAGGAAAAGTGGGAGATGCAGCGATAGCCGTCAGATCTAGGAGATCTACGGTTGAGATCAGTTCGCGGGGAAAAAAGGATAAGAGATGGGAGGGCCCACCTTTATACAAAGGGCGGAAAGGTTTTTTCTTAGGAAGAGGGGGTTTTTACATGGGAAAAGGGGTTTATAAGAGTAGCGGAGGGGATCAAGGGGAACCGTTGGATCGAGGAAATGAACGGTCCAGATGAACTTCGTCGGATCGGTAATCGGCAGAGAAAAGGGTCCGCGAAGGAGAAATTTGGAACTGTGACGTGCCGATGGCCGATGGGAGGAGCAGGTGCGATGGACGGAGGGCCGTTGGATCTAGGAGAGATCAACGGTCGGGATCTCATCAGGGCTTCACATCGGCGTAGAAAAAGAATGGGAATGAGAAAATGGGGATCGCCGATGGAGCGAGAACTGTTCGATCTGGATCAGATCAACGACAGAGATTTACTTGGGGGATCGCATCAGTGAGGGGAAAAAGGTTCAGGGAACAGGGAAAGGCAATGAAGTGATGCAATGAAGCACTGGCCGTCAGATCTTGGGGATTGGACGGTCCCGATCTCATCGAAGGATCGACCCATCGGCGGACTAGGGGTCTGGGAACAAAAGAATTAGGATTGCCGATGTGCGATGGCCGATGGACTTAGCGCTCGGTCACGGAGCGCGGTCTTATGGCGAAAAAAGGGTCTCAGGCTTAAGTGAAAGGGGCTTAAGGCCTTAATATAAAAACTGAAGGTTTTCGATTAAAAATGAAGGTTTTTGAGGTTATTTTGGAGTTTTCGATAGAGGGAAAAAAGGGTTTTAAACCAGAATAAAGGGATTTTATTAGGTTCAAAGGGGATTTTGAGGGAAAATAAAGTGTAAAAATGGTAAAAATGGGTGAAATGAAGGGGTTTTTAGAGGAACTTTCCAAAGGAAAAATTGATGGAAAATGGGTCTGAAAATAGTTTTCTTCATGATAACAACAAGATTTTTTGATGAAGATATCAGTGGAAAGGATTTTTTGTGGACAAGGAAAACAACAAGGCTTCAATAACTCACAAATTTTCTTAAAACTTGTTTCTTGAAGACTAAAAGACCTGTTTTAGCCATCATCAGTTATGAAAAAAATTGATTGATGGCTAACAAAATGGATGTATATTGAGCCACAAATGTAAATATATCGTTATAATCTTCTCCCTCTTTATGGGAGAATCCTCGGGCCACGAACCTTACCTTATATTTCTTAATGCTACCATCGAATCCATGTTTAATCTTGAATATCCATGTTGAAGTTACCACATATTTCCCGTTTGGTCTTGGCACAACATCCCATAAGTCATTCTTCATGATTAATTCATATTCTTCTGCCATAACATCCATCCAAACTTCTTCTTTCACGAATTATTCAAAAGTATGAGGTCCGACTTGAATCAAAGTGCTCATAGATGCAACATATCCCTGGTATCTGCATGGATTCTTTCTTTCTCTAAATGATCTCTGAATGGGAATACATCTCTCGTCATCTTGTAATGTGTCACGAATCCAAAGTGGCCTCTTCCTGGCAGGAGGATCACATGGAGGAGAATCTAAGGGCTCCATGGGATCATAAAAAATGTCTCTCTCAGATTCAGGCACAGGAGGACCATCTAAAATATCCATATCATCATTCTTCTTCTTAGGAGGAGGAGGCATAGGAAGGTCCCTTGCTTTCCCAAGGACAACATCTTCACCAAACGTTACATCCCTGCTAATTTCAACCTTTTTTTGACCAAGAATATATATTCTAAATGCTTTAGAATTATCACAATATCCAAAAAATTTACCTTTTCTTCTGTGGCTTCTAACTTGTTTCTTTTGTCGTTTGGCACATGGAAATATATGTGGCAGCCAAAGATACAGAGATGGCCAACACCAGGCTTGAAACCTATGAACACTTCTTCAAGGGTCTTGTTGTCCAATGCTTGATGAGGCACCATGTTTTGAACATATGCAACAATATTCGTTGCTTCTCCCCAAAGGAACTTCGACAACTTTTGATCATGGAGCATGGCACGAGCGGGTTCTACAATATACCTGTTATTTCTTTCAGCTACTCAATCTTTTTCGGGAGTATAGGGCACAATCGTCTCTTTCTTAATACTTTCCTTCTTACAAAAATCGATGAACTCATTCGAAATGTACTCTCCTCCATTATCATACCCAAAGATCTTAATTTTCTGCCTTGTTTGATTTTCAACCAAAGCTTTGAAATCGAACATTTCGAAGGCTTCATCCGTGTGCTTCAAATAATATATCCACATATTTCTTGTGAAGTCACCAATGTAGGTGATGTAGTAGAGATGGCCGCCAATAGAATGTACAAACAACATGCCACATATGCCAAGATGAATGAGTTGGAGGATGTCTTGGGTCTTATTCTCGCTAGAGGGGAATGATCCACTTGTCTTCTTTCCATTGGAACAACCTAGAAACACTCCATCATGATGGGCTTGAACATCGAGAATACCAGAGACCAATTTCTTCAATTTTGGAAGAGCATCATAATGTAGACGGGCCAATCTTCGATGCCATAGCTCGCTTAGATGATTAGTATCATGGACCAATGCTAGAAGAGGTCTACTAGTGACTCTATAGATTCCTTCAAATCTTGATCCCAATGTAAATGCATCTCTCATAGGTGATCCAATAGGCCAAGTAAGAACCTTTCCCTTGATGAAGGAAACCCTCATCTCTTTTTCTTCCAATGTAGATATTGATACCAAATGCTTCTTCGATCTTGACACATAAATCACATCATGGAGCAAAATAGATTCCTCAAAATACAAATTAAATTTGACGGACCCAAAACCTTTGATAAGTGAAGTTGTATCCAAGAATGATTTTCGAATTTTACACCCTCTCTACCAAATTAGAGAGAAATTCCTTATAGCTAGAGAAACGATGAGTAGCCCCACTATCAACCAACCAACTATCCCACAAATCTAGAGGAGAGGAACTAGTGAGTGCAGAAATACAAATATATTCGAATTGATTTACAACATTACTTTCATACTTAGAATATCTTGAATTATTTTGAAGACAATGGTCTTCTTCACGATCACTTGGAGTATCTCTTCTTCTTCTATCATCTCTTCCATTACGATCATTCCTTCAATCATCTCTTCTTCTTTGATTATTAAACCTGTTATTGTTGCTTCTAGTGTTGTAGCATGGACCATTGTTCTTCTCGAGGAAATCTCGATCATAATGGCCTTTCTTATGACATTTGTAGCATTCAATGTTGGACGATTCCTTGAATCTTCCATTCCTTCTATTTGAATTTTGAGGAGGAGGTTTTCTTGAACTTGATGGACCTCCTTTTCCTTTCTTCTTCTTGTTGTGAGTGATGAATGCATCAGACTCTCTTTCTTCAAGTTTTTGTAACCCGCCCCTGATATCATTCTTGATTCTTCTTGAGTGAGATTTCCAACAATCTCATTAAATGACAAAAAACTGTAGTTATTTCTTTTAGTGGTAATGAAGGTGTGCCAAATAGGAGGGAGAATTCTAAGAGTTATAATCACCAATTCCATGTCAGGCACAATTTCCCCTACTCTCTGCAATAGGTCTTTAAGACATGATATCCTCATAATGTAGGATTGCACAGACTCTCCTTTGTTCATCTTCATATATTTAAGTTGATCTTCCAAGGAGATGATTTCATTCAAATTGTTGTCTTCATACATGCCAACTAGCTTATCATACATTACCTTATACTTCTTTAAATTCCCAACATACGCAAGTAAATTATCTTGTAAACCATCAACTATAATTTTCTTTGCTTTTAACTCACCTTTCTTGTGCTTGTTCAGGGAAACAACGAAAGCATTCTCTAGAGGCTCAAGTACATTTCCTTGAATTAATTCCAAAACATCATTGTTACCAGCTATGATCTCCATCCTGATTTTCCATGCAACAAAGTTAGATGAGTCACCCAACTTCTCATGCTCCTTGAAGAAAGAGGAAGACATCTTAACTTGACTAGACAAGCTCCTTCAACTTTCCAAATATGATTGCTTCAAATCTTGTCTCCTTTTGGGCTTGTCCTTCACCTTAGCTTTGATACCATGTTAAAATTCAGACTGCTCTATGTTGTTTCAATTACTCTAGCCCAATTCAATTCTTCAATTAACAATCTTTCATCAATAATTAATATTTTCAATATTTAAATCAACATTAATTGAAGATAGAACAATAAATGAAATGACAAAGGATACAATCAACACATAAATTGGAGACACCAAAATTTTGGTTAATGACCAGAGAAAGACCCACATGGGGAAAACCCTTTGCAATTATTCTTCTATTAGATTGTCATAAAATGTTCAACAAAAATTACAATTAGGCCAATAAAAAATCATCTAAAAAAATTAACCCAACAACATTCATAAATATGTTCTCAACATCAATATAGACCTGAGACAACTTTTATTGTTTGCGGTCAAATTCGGTCAACTGTCAAATTTTATTGCTAGAGCCCAACTGCACGGAGGAAGAAGGATGCATGTGGTTGAGACCTTCCAACCACGCGAATGAGCCTGCCAACCTACGGTTGTAGCAGAAAATTGCTGGTGTGCACCCTGCGGTCGGAAACCAAAACCCAAAAACACACGTGAGCTTTAGACATGTAATCTCAGACCTGTATAAACCACTTTCCTCAACCTACCCACAGACCTGTGTGAACCAATCAATGAAGAAGAGAAGAAGAAGATGCTTGGAGATGTCCAAATGAGCTTGAGGTCACTTGTATTTATACGCTTCGAAGGGTGTCCATTTTATTGTTGGGACCAACCGCTCAAGAAAATGACAATCTAATAAAAAAATAATTTCGATTTAAAAAAAATTAATTTTGATGCATTTTTTTTAAATTTTTATTTCAGTGTTTTATTTCAAGTGTTATTATTATTTTTTAATGTTTTTATTTTTATTTATAAGTTTAAATTATTAATATATTTCTTATTTTTTAAATCTTTGTTTTTGGGTTGATTTTTTTTATTTGTTCTTTTTAAATTATGTTTTTTAATATTTGTTTTATTTTTATTTAATATATATTTTTAAAATTTTTATCATTTATAAATTAAATCTGTTTTTTTTCACATTTCTATGTCCTATTTTTTGTCATGTTTTTTAAATTTTTTATGTTTTAATATATATTTTTATTTACTTATTATTATTTTTTTAATTTTTAATTTTTAGTTTTTAATTTTTTATTTCAATGTCTTAATGTTTTTAATTTTTTTTGTCGCAACTTGAAAAATGGTTAATAATTAACATTTAAAAAAAATGTGCATTCTTATGATATAAGAAAATTTGAAGTGTAAAAAATATGCCTTGAAAAAAAAATGTTGATGCTTTTCAAAATCCACCTGAAAATTATCAAAATTTTTAAAAAATTATACACAATTAATACATTAGAAAATTTAAATTTAAAAAATAAGCCTTCTAAAAGAAGGGGTTGATGCTGCATCAACACTTTTCAAAATCAGCATGAGAATCACTATCATTTTAAAAATAACGTTTATATTTGATACTTAAGAAAATTTAAAGTGTCAAAAATATGCTAAAAAAAAGAATTAAATGCTTTCCAAATGAACACTTTTCAAAATCGAATTACTTTTTTGCTACCTAAAAAAAACAGGTACTCATATCAGTTCCCGTTTCAAAGTTTACAATGTTTTAACTATTCATTTTGTTCCAAGGATTAGAAAAAGGGGCACATGAAATGGACAATGTAATTGACACATATCACCATTGAAGTTCATATTGCCAATAATCACTGCACTGAGTGCTAGTTGCAACCCGAGAGATAATTTTTAATGTTGGGCTCTCTTATACTTATAGCACTCATTCTTACAAAATATCTATAGGTACAAAATGGAGTTATAAACAACAAATCTTGGAGATTCGAACATGTGACCCTGTTCTAGAAGATTATATGGCACCTCATAAAACAAAATAGGTGCATCTATCTGACGAGGACAACACATCATAACAATTTTAATAACATAGATTCAATTTAAAATTTACAAAAAAAAGAAAACAATTAAACAAACGGAAATGGAGTTTGGTGGCCCCAATGCTCATGCATCATATACAAATTTTACTACCATAAATTTCCATTTCCATAATATTTTGACTATGCATTTTTCTATGATAGAATAATAATCCAAAAAATATTCAAGATAAAAAATAATAATTTAACCAACATCCCTTGTAATTTGCATTGTGAAAATAAAATACCACTCAATATTACACATTGCATGTTGAATTACATACTACATATTGAATTGAACATTGTCCAAGATCTGTGAAAATTCAGACTCCACTTCGATTAACAGTTTTCCCTTACCACTCCATTCATTTAATGTGAAATCCAAGCATGATTAAAACACTAAAATCTGAAAATTTATTTATTTCTGAAAATACAAATTAGGAGTTTTTTTATTGTTGCTGGAAATAAATGCACAGAAAAATTATAACAACCATACACAGAAAATAACACTGAGATTTTTGGTCAATGTGATCCTGGAAAAACACCCTACAACTCTTGGGGAAAACCAGTTTGAGAGCTCTTTTTTATTTCTGAAAACTTTTACAAAGAAAATGAAATACACAGGAAAAATTCCAGCATTTACAAAAACAGACTTATCTCGATTTCTGTGCAAAACTCCACCTCAAAAATCATGCCACAGGAAAACCAGTTCAAACATAAAAAATACAGCAATAAATGCTGTACAGACATCCTCGGGAAATGTGCCAAGAAAACAACGTACGACTTGTACAGACTGTACGGAAAGTACAATAGGTTTTTCTCCTCGAAATTTGTGCCCAGATCTGCCTCGATTTTCATGCCTTCAACCTACGGTTGTTTCTCCTCGAAATATATGCCATCACCTTCCTTGGAATGCATGCCAAATTCTACTTTGTGGTTCTACTATAAATGCTGCTCCTTGGGATGTGTGCCAAAGATCCTGATGCTCTTCTTCTCTTCCTCCCTGCTCAGAAATTTTTCTCTCTCTTGCTTTCTCTCAAATGCTCATGAAATAATAGAATGATCTTTCCTCTTCTTCTCTCCTTTTACCCTAACCTAAGTGACTTTTGAGTGATCCCTAGATCCAATGGCTGAGAAAGCTTTAGATCAAGGGCTGGAAATAAATGTGCATTATTTTCACTTTTTCTATTTAATCACTCACCCATTTATATAAAGACCCACTTAGCCTTTTATTTCCATAGTCACTTTTCACTTTCTAATTCTTCATTGACTTTAATAAAGTAACTTTAATATTAGACTAACTTTACCACTTATAAAGTTACTTTTAGAAGAAGAGGTACAATAGAGTGGACACTTCTCCCTAGGCAAAAGATCAAAGCCATGGGGAACCACTTAACCTTGGTACCCAAAATTTAACACTCCCTCTTACCGAGGAAGGTGTTCCTCACCACTCCCATCTTGTCTCTAAAGTAGACATGTTTGCCCTGTGGTAAGGCTTTGGTGAAGATGTCCGCTACCTGCTCGTTTGCGGAGATGTACTCAAGCTTGACTTCTCCCTTTTGGACATAGTCTCGAATGAAGTGATACTTGATCCCAATATTTTTTGACCTGACATGAAATACTGGATTCTCCGTGAGTCTTATTCAAATATGATTATCGCAGTGAATCATAGAAGGTGTCAATGCCTGACCAAATAAACCAAACAATATCTTACGAAGCCATATGGCCTCACAACTGGCCAAACTAGCAGCAATATACTTTGCCTCAGCTGAACTCAATGCAACTGACTATTGTTTCTGGCTGAACCACGACACAACTACCGAACCCAACCCAAAACAACACCCTAAAGTGCTCTTCCTGTCTGAAGCACGTCCTGCCCAATCTGAATCTGTGTATCCTGCCAGTCTCACTCCATCCCCCTGTCTATAGTCCAGACCATAATCCACAGTACCCTACAAGTAACGAAGAATGTGTTTTGCAGCCACGCAGTGCACTCTCCCGGGCTCACACATGAACTGACTCATAGTGTTAACTGCAAAACATATATCTGGTCGAGTGTTGACCAAATACATCAATGATCCAATCAGCTTCTTGTATAGTGTAGGATCCACCAACTCGGAATCGGAAGCATGAAGCTTCTTCCAGTTAGTGATCATAGGTGTAGACATGGGTTTGCAGTCCTCCATGTGAAATTTTCTAAGAATATCCAATGTGTACTTCCCCTGTCCTAGGAAGATATGCCCCTCCCCCTGCCACACCTCCAATCCTAGAAAATAATGCATCAAGCCAATATATTTCATCTCAAACTCTGAAGCAAGATCTCTCTTGCAGCCCTCAATGAGTCTCTCTGCTCCAGGATGACCAAGTCATAAACATAAAACACCAAAATGAGAGGCTCCTCGCCTACCACAATGTAGTATAGGTTCAGATCAACCTCACTCTTAGTGAAACCCAACTGATGCAAGTATGCATCAATACGAGAGTACCAAGCTTTAGGAGCTTGCTTCAGGCCATAAAGTGCCTTTTTCAACCTGCATACATGGGTCTCTCACCCATGCATCTCAAAGTCCTGCGGCTACTCAATATAAAGTTCCTATTGAATGAAGCCATTGAGAAATACAGTCTTCACATCCATCTGGTGGATATTCCAACCCATATATGCTACAATCGATATAATGGAGCAAATAGATGTATATCGAGCTACGTGAATGAAGGTCTCCTCATAGTCAACTCCCTCTACCTGTGAGAACCCTCTCGCCACAAACTAAGCCTTGAACTTCTCTATGCTGCCATCTGCAACATGCTTTATCTTCTAGAGCCATCTGGAAGTAACAACTGATTTACCTTCAGGCCTAGGCACTACCTCCCAAACATCGTCCTTCATAATAGAAGAATACTCCTCTATCATGGCCTCTCTCCAGACTTGCTGGCTAGCTGCCTCCTCATAAATATAAGGCTCGGTGTCAACAATGCTTGTTACCAATGCCATGTAACTACAAAACCACTCAAGTGGTCTACTCTCTCTGACCTGTCTCTTTGGACCACCAACTGATGTGACCTCGCATAGGGTGTCTTGAAGCCACTTGGGATTCCTCTTCCTTGAAACTGCTTCTTCCACCAGAGTGAAAGAATCCTCATCATCATTAGAAACCTGAACTCCTAAAGGCCTGCCAACTAACCCCATACCTGTACCTGTGCCTGTAGAATCCGCTGTACCATGAAAGTTGTCCATCAGTGGACTATCCTATAACCAGTTCTATGGACTACCCTATAAGCTGCCCGAAGATCCACTCACCTAACTCTGAGAGCCACTTCTCACTGATGGACCTGAAACTGTAGTAGATGTACTTCTTGATCCCTGACCTCCCACACCTTGTGCACTGGATCCCTGTGACTGACTCGGCTGCTGCTGAGTCTCTGGTGACTCTACATATTGTAACTCCCATGACCTCCTGAAAGCTTTCTCCTCCTCGAACTTTACATCCCTCCTGACAACCACTTTCCTCTTGGCAGGAATGTAAATCCGGTAGGTTTTCGAGGTCTAGATATAACCCACAAAGATGCCCTTGTCTGTAGTAGGTTCTAGCTTGGTCCTGCTCTCCTTGGGACATAAGAAGATGTAATGCACCCAAAGGTATGAAAGTTCCCAAGATCAGACTTCTTCCCTGAGAAAGCCTCCTCAGGAGTCACATTCCCTAAGGCACAATGTGGACTCCTCTTCTGTAAGTAAACAAAAATATTGCAGGCCTCTGCCCACAAAAATAAAGGTAACCCTTGATCGTGAAGCATGGATTTGGTAGCCCCCATAATGGATCTGTTCTTCCTCTCAGACACCCCATTCTGTTGGGGGTTGTAAGGAACAATGAGCTCCCTCTTAATGCCTGCCTCGACAGAAAAATCCACAAACTCACCAAGAGTATACTCACCTCCATTTTCCAACCTTAGTACCTTGATCTTCTTGCCTGTTTGGGTTTCCATGAGAGCTTTGAACTCTCGAAATCACTTTAAGACCTCGCCCTTGGTCTTCAAGAAATAGATCCAGGTCTTCCTGGATTGGTCATCAATGAATACGACATAATAATCAAAGCCACTCAAGGACACATGAGACATACGACCACTCACATCAGAATGAATCAAGTCAAGGATCCCTGTTGTCCTGCTATCATTGTTGGGAAAAGGAGCTTTTGCAAACTTCCCCATAGCACATCCTTTGCATACATCAAGGTGATCATAATTTAAATATGGGACACCAATGGTGATATCCCGCAATATCCTCAAGGCCCCATGATACATGTGACCCATCCTGCGACGCCAGATCTCACACAACTCTAAACTACTAGAACTGTTGTTGGTCATGTCCCTGGTACTACTACTCAATGCCATAAGTGTAGAAATTATACAACAAACATGTATATCTTGGATTCACCCAATATAACAATGTACTAAAGTTAAATACTGAATCGCTTCTCCAAATATTTTGCGGAATTAAAAACACAATCGCCAATCACATGAACATGAAGAAGAATCAAATCACACATAACACAGATAATTTCCTGGGGAAAGCTTACAGCTAAAAACCCCTCTATCTATTGTATATTAAGCACAGATCATGAAACAAATACAATGTATTTCTCTTCTCACAAGAGCCTCCAAAATTCATCTATCTGTCTCACACTGTCGTCACAGAAAACTGACCAATACTTAGTCAATTTCTAGCCTCTTGATAGCTTGCCTTGCTCGCGCAATCCATGATGGTTAAGATCCATAAAAGATAGGAATTATTTCCTGCCTTGACTACACAAGTATCATGGGCACTCCAATGGGTGGTTGGCTACATGTGTGCAACCCAGTAATGTCACAACTGATAGTCAACTTCCATTTCACCTAGAACTCAACTGGGTCTCCACTGGATTTGACATGCATGCAACTAATAATAGTAAATCTTCAGTTGCATGTGAGATCAATACATGTGAATTAATTAATATTTAATTCACTGGATCTCTCACTACTTGTATCTTCAATTACCACTAGCACAACTGAGTTTAACTCACTTAACTGAGTTAAACTATTTACAACTTACACAAACTAATGCATCATTGCACTTCGAACTCTGTTACAACTAGAATTACTCTGCATGTCCCACCAACCAACCTCTAACACGAAATTCACTAGCTAACTGAATTTTCCACTTCAGTTAACTATTTCAAGTCCACATTGAGAATAGATTACAGTTTAATGTCCATCTAAATTAAAGGATAATAAAATAGACATGCACCCAAAAATAACACTGTGGGCCCCACCCCAATTTAGGTGCTTAATGTAACCAAGTGCTAAATGCAACCAGGTGCTTAATGCACTAGGCGTGGGTGCTGAATCTTCTTTTTGAATCTCAATGCTCACTTTCAACAAGAAAGGGACTATCCTTCACACCAATCCTATATCTATGGTATTCGAATTTTCTCCTGGTGAGCGCCTTCGTCAGAATATTTGCATCCTGATCTTCAGTGGGAATTTACTATAGCAACATGATTATTCTCTGCACACAATCTCTGAGATGATGGTACTAGATATCTATATGCTTGGCCCTATCATGAAACACAGGATTAATCGAGATTTTAATGCAACTCTGATTTTCACAATGAATCACTTTCGGATCCATCTGAGAACCAAACAAACCAACCAAGATATTTCTCATCTAGATAGCCTCACATGCAGCTTGAATTCATGCCATGTATTCCACTTCCGCTAAACTGTGTGCCACAAATCATTACTTCCTGTTGTACTAGGAGAATGTTGTCGACCCAATGCTAAAGATCCCCCCTGATGTGCTCTTTCTGTCCAATGGACTGCCAATCCAATCTGCATCCGTGAAGCCATGCGACTTCACTCCATCCGTCTATCTGTACCATAGATCATACTCTGATGTTCCCCTCAGGTATCTTAGGAAATGCTTCCGTGCCTTACAAAAGAGCTTGGTAGGCTTAACCATAGCTTGACTCAGCTAGTTAACCGCATAGCAAATGTTTGGTCTTGTGTTCACTAGATACATTAGCGAACCCACTAAATGTCGACAGACAGTAGCATCCACTACCTCTCCATAAGTAGCATCCTCTTTCCTCCAATTTACTGGAATAGGAGTATCCATGGGTTTGCAGCTCTCCATGTTAAACTTACCCAGTATCTCCTTTGCATACTTTCCTTGAGACACAAAAATTTCACCATCCCGCTTCCATATTTCTAATCCAAGGAAATAATGAAGGAGTCCCATGTCCTTCATTTCAAATTCCCTTGCAAGATCCTCCTTGTATGTGTATATCAACTGCTCACCAAAAGTCAAAATTAAATCATCAACATAAAGAACAATGATCAATAACTTACCCTCAACCACAATCTGGTAAAAGTTTGCATCTGCTTCACTTTGGTGAAGCCCAGTCCAGTGAAATAATTGTCTATCCAAGTGTACCAAGCACGAGGTGCTTGCTTCAGACCATACAACGCTCTTTTGAGCATGTACACATGCAGCTTGTTGTTGAAGATCTCAAAATATTCAGGCTTCTCTATGTACACCTCTTCCTCAGTGATCCCATTGAGAAACACTGTTTTCACATCCATTTGATGAATGCGCCAACCCATCTACGCTGAGAGTGCAAGGATGGATCTTATGGAAGAGTACCCTGTGACAGGTGCAGAGGTCTCATCATAATCTATCCCCTCGATCTTTGAGAAGCCCCGAGACACAAAGATGGCCTTGTATTTCTCCACACTCCCATCATCAGCTTGCTTTACCTTGTAGATCCATCTCGAACCTACCACTGATTTGTCAACCGGTCTTGGGACTATCTCCCATGCATTGTTCTTGGCAATGGAGTCATACTCCTCCACCATTGTATTAACCCAAGTAGGCTGCTACACTACTTCCTAAAAGGAAGATGGTTTAGTCACAATACATTTTCTCATAAGAGCCATGTATCCAGTAAATCAGTCAGGAGACTGTCTTTTTCTGCGCTGTGAAGTAGGGACTCCTACATTCTATGCAACATCAAGTCTCAGCCTATCAGTGCCCATGGTGCGCCTTCTGCCATTTCTTATGGATGGATCTGCATGAGTGGCTTCCTCCACTCCATGATCCTCAACATGTGGCTGATCCACATCTTGAGTCTCATCTTTGGGAACCAGTAGTTCCTCCTCTGCATGCAAGTCCAACTCCCTTTCAAGGGACAATCGCATGGATTTCCCCTCATCAAATTTTATATCTTGCCGCACAACAATCATTCTGCTATTTGGAAAATACACACGATAATTATGGGGTGTTTCTGTGCACCCCACAAAAACCCCAACTTCAGCAGTCAGTTCTAGATTCTTCCTGGCGTCCTTGGTCACATGCACATAAATAGATGAGCCAAAAATATTAAAGTGTGAAACATCAGGTTTCTTACCAGTGAAAGCCTCTTTAGGTGTACTCATGCCCAGTACTCTATGAGGACAACGGTTCTACACATAAACAATAGTGTTTCATACTTCCACCCAAAAATGCATTGGTAGGCCCTGATCATGCAACATCGCTCGTGGTGCACCCACGATTGTTCTGTTCTTCCTCTCCGCAACCCCATTTTTCTATGGTTTATGAGGCGTTATGAGTTCTCTTTGAATTCCTTCTTTGCTGCAGAAGTTATTGAATTCGTTAGAGATGTATTCTCCACCATTATCGCTCTTAAGAGAATTCACTTGCTTTCCCGACTCTATCTCCACCAATGCCTTAAACACCCAGAACTTAGAGAATGTTTGATCTTTATTCTGCATGAAGAAGATCCAACATTTACGAGAAAATTCATCAAAAAATATTAAATAGTACTTATGTTTTGTTGTTGAAGAAACCGAGAATGGTCCACACACGTCTGTGTGAACTTTTTCAAGGATCCCCGAAGCTCGGTTCTCCTTCTCATGAAAGGTGGAATTTACATACTTCCTCATGGTGCAACCTTTGCACTGCTCTAACTGAGCAAGTGTTCCCATTGGAAGTCCAATAGATATTTGCTGCATGAATTTCAGGGCTCCATGATGAAGATGGCACAATTGTCTGTGCCATAATTCGCCCTCATCTTGGCTCACCACTTTTTCTGCCTTGCCTATCATGGCAGCGCAGTCATCTAACTCCAGCTTGTAGAGATTCTTAACTCGAATCCCTATCCTCTTGGCTGGACCTCTTGTTTTATGTCACAGGAAATATTTTCCATCACTAAAAACAACGTCATAGCCTCTGTCCTCCAACATTGTGACTGAGACCAAATTTTTCTTCAGACCTGGTACATGCATTACATCTTTCAATTGAAATGGTTTACCTGACTCCCTCTGAAAGGTAATGGTACCAATCCTGGTAGTAGTGTACCGTCTATTGTCGCCAATCTCAATATGCATCTGGAGATCTTTCTCCTCCAAGTCACTGAAAAGTTCCTTATCTCCCATCATGTGAAACGAAGCACCACTATCCAAATACCACACTGATCCCAATGCACTTGACACCATGCATGTAATCAAGGGGAAGGCAAGCTCAAATTGCGAGGCAAGGGCCTCACCAGCTGCAGATCCAACAACCTTCTTGTTCTTCTTCTTTTGTGGATAGTTAGTAGAAAAATTCCCGTGTTCATGACAATGAAAACACTTCACCTTGGACATGTCCTTCTTCTTGCCTTTGGACTTGGATTTAGAATGGAATTTATTCCCCTTCCCCTTCTTTTCCTTGGCAGCCAAAGCACAATCCTCTTCATCATCATGCTAAGATGAAGAGCCATCTTTGGTGTTCCGTCTGAACTCCTCCTACACCAAATCCGACCACAGTCATTCCCAATCTGGCAATTTTTCCCGTCCGTTGACAGAGTCTTCATAACTGTGCCAACTCTTAGGAAGTCCCAAGAGAGCCAAAATCACTAAATCATCATTAGCGACTGTTATTCCCACACTCCCCAATTCATCCCGACATTGGACAAAATTCGTGAGATATTTTGGAATGGTGTCGCCCTTTTCCATCTTGATCTTCCTGAGTTTATCTTTGAGCGCCAATTTCCTATGGTCGTTGCTGCTTTGGAATAGATCCGTCAAAGCCTTCCACATTGCATATGGTGTGTCTTTCCCATGGAGGCTTGAGACTATCTAGTCTCGTACTCCCTCCAACAGGATACTCCTCGCCTTTGCCACTTTCTTTTGCCATGCATCAAGATTGGCAGCATCTGCAACATCTGGCTTAGGAACATCTTTTTCAATGAATTCCTTCAAGCCATTGTCTTCGAGTACTACCTCCATCCTGTCCTTCCAAGCAATGTAGTTCGAGTTTCCCTCGAGTGGATACTCTAAAATCAAGCCATTGAAAGCCATTTCGATCTTGAATCGGCTATAGCACCAAGAAAGTCTTTCTGCAAATTTGAATTCTATCCAGTCACAAACTCAACTCCTGCTTCACTTCTGCAATTTCCTATGCTCTGATACCATGTAGAATTATACAACAAGCATGTATATCTTGGATTCACCTGATCTAACAATGTACTAAAGTTAGATACTGAATCTCTTCTACAAATATTTTGCGGAATTAAAAACACAATCGCCAATCACATGAACATGAAGAAGAATCAAATCCCACATAACACAGATAATTTCCCGGGGAAAGCTTACAGCTAAAAATACCACTATCTATTGTATATTAAGCATGGATCATGAAACAAATACAATGTATTTCTCTTCTCAAAATAGCCTCCAACATTCAGCTAGCTGTATCACACAATCCTCACAGAAAACGAAACAATACTTAGTCAATTTCCAGCCTCCTGACAACCTGCCTTGCTTGCACAATCCTTGATGGTCAAGATCCCTAAAAGATAGGAATTATTGCCTGCCTTGACTGCGCAAGTATCATGGGCACTCCAATGGGTGGTTGGCTACATGTGTGTAAGCTAATAATGTCACAAGTGATAGTCATCTTCCCTTTCACCTAGAACTCAACTGGGTCTCCACTGGATTTGACATGCATGCAACTAATAATAGTAAATCTTTAGTTGCATGTGAGATCATTGCATGTGAATTAATTAATATTTAATTCACTTAATCTCTCACTACTTGTATCTTCAGTTACAACTAGCACAACTGAGTTTAACTCACTTAACTGAGTTAAACTATTTACAACTTGCATAAACTCATGCATCACTGCACTTCGAACTCTGTTATAACTAGTATTACTCTGCATGTCCCACCAACCAACCTCTAACTCGAAATTCACTAGCTAACTGAATTTTCCACTTCAGTTAACTTTTTGATGTCCACATTGAGAATAGATTACAGTTTAATGTCCATCTAAATTAAGGGATAATAAAAATAGACATGCACCCAAAAATAGCACTGTGGGCCCCACCCTAGTTTGGGTGCTTAATTCAACCAAGTGCTAAATGCAACCAAGTGCTTAATGAACTAGGCGTGGGTGCTGAATCTTCTTGTTGAATCTCAAAAATTAGTGGTTGGAATGAGAACTTGTAAACCTTAGCCTGGAGCACTCCAATCACTCTAGCTGAAGCAACTGGAGTTCCCTTAAGATACATGAGCACCTGTCCATTCCTGAACAACACCTCATACCCTCTGTCCACAAGTGCTGAGATATATATCAAGTTCTTCTTCACTCCAGGAACATATAGAACATTTGACATTTTCAAAGAAGGTTTGGGTTCCCTATCAAATGTTAATGTCCCAACACTGACAGCTCTAACAATGCTGTCATCACCAAGTACTACCTCAATATCAGTATCACTCTCTGATAGCTCTGAGAAGTACTCCTTGACTCCTGTCATGTGGTGAGAAGTGCCATTGTCAACATACCAAACACTAGAAGATGCTCTGCTAGTAGAGGTGAGTGCATACTCCCTCTGAACTTGTATGGCAGGTGATACTACACTAGAGGAATCACAAGCTATGAATCCAAACTCTCGTTCAAAACTCTTCGAGAATTCCTCTATCTTTGCAGAAGATGCCATGGTTGTCTCTTTCCATTTCTTATTGTTCTTCTTTAGACACACAACAACATAGTGTCCCATCTTTTGAAAATTCCAACATTTGAATTTGGAAAAGTCCTTGTCTTTGCGCTGTTGTTTGCCTTTAACTTTTCATCTTCTTCCACTGGTGGAAGCTACCTTCTTTGATTTTCCTTTCTTTCCTCTTGCAAACGATGCCACATTGTCATCCTCATCTCCCCGTTTGGATGTCCCTAGATGGTTCTTCCCGATCTCATTCTGAATGCTATCATCCCACAACCTTTTCCATCCAGGAAGGTTCTTCCGTGTGACAATACCATCTACACAACTCTCCCATGTCTTGGGAAGACCATGCAAGGCTATCCTCACCAACTCAGTGGGTGCAATGGTCTCTCCTACAACTTCCAACTCATCTCTAACTGAAGTGATCTTGTTGAGGTATGATGTAGCACTGTCAATCTTAGCCATTCTTATGGCCTTCAGTTTCTCCTTTAGGACCATTTTATGGTTCTCATTTGAGCTCTGGTAAAGCCCGGTCAAGGCAGTCCACATTTCGTGTGCATAAGTCTTTCCTCTCACATGAGGAATAACATGATCTTTGACTCCGTCAAAAATCAGTCTTTTGGCCTTAGCATTCTTTTTAGTGAACTCTGCTAATTGTGTTGCATCAACAAGAATTTATATTGGGTGCTAGGTGGTATGTACCATAATGCCCCAGACCTCTGCTTCCTCAAAGATACATTGGATTCTCTCCTTCCATGCACTATAGTTACTTTGCCCATCTGACCTGTCTTCAACCCTTAATCCCAAAGTCATGATTCATTGTTATATAAAACTAAAGTTTTAAATCTGGGTAAAAGTTTTTTGTTTTCTGTGTAAAAATCAGATTGCTGTAATTTACACACTTTTGTCCCAAATAACACTTTCCAACCAATTTTGCTCTGATACCATGTAAAAATTCAGACCCCACTTCGATTAACAATTTTTCCTTTTCACTCCATTCATTTAATGTGAAATTCAAGCATAACTAAAGCACTAAAATCTGGAAATTTATTTATTTATGAAAATATAAATTAGGAGATTTTACTACAGCTGGAAATAAATGCACAGAAAAATTATAACAGCATAGACAGAAAATAACACTGAGATTTTTGGTCAATGTGGCCCTGGAAAAACCCCCTACAACTCTTGGGGAAAACCAGTTTGAGATCTCTTCTTTATTTTTGAAAACTGTTACAGAGAAAATGAAATACACAGGAAAAATTCTAGCATTTACAAAAATAGACTTATCTCGATTTCTGTGCAAAACTCCAACTCGAAAACAGTGCCATAGGAAAACTAGTTCAAACAGAAAAAATACAGCAATAAATGTTGTACGGACAACCTTGGGAAATGTGCCCAGAAAACAATGTACGACTTGTACGAAAAAGTACAACAGGTTTTTCTCCTCGAAAATCGTGCCCATATCTACCTCAATTTTCGTGCCTTCAACCTACAACTGTTTCTCCTTGAAATTTGTGCCGTCACCCTCCTTGGAATGTGTGCCAAACTTCTGATGTAAATGCTTCTCCTTGGGATGCGTTCCAAAGATCCTGCTGCTCTTCTTCTCTTCCTCCATGCTCAGAAATTTCTCCTTTTTCTCTTCCTTGCTTTCTCTCAAATGCTCATGAAAGAATAGAATGATCTTTTCCTCCTCTTCTCTCCTTTTACCCTAACCTAAGTGACTTTTGAGTGATCCCTAGATCCAATGGCTGAGAAAGATTTAGATCAAGGGCTGAAAATAAATGTGCATTATTTTCACTTTTCTATTTAATCACTCACCCACTTAAATAAAGACCCACTTAGCCTTTTATTTCTATTGTCACTTTTCACTTTCTAATTCTTCATTAACTTTAATAAAGTCACTTTCAAATTAGAACGTAACTTTATCTCTTATAAAGTCACTTTAATATTAGACCGAATTTACCACTTATAAAGTTACTTTTAGAAGAAGAGGTACAATAGAGTGGTCACTTTTCCCTAGGCAAAAGATCAAAGCCATGGGTAACCACTTGTCCTTGGTACCCAAAATTTAACAAAATCTTATTTTATAATGTTATCACTCCACCAATTTTTTACAATAGAAGAAACATCTTAAATGCAACCCCTTCATACCTAGGGTGAATTTAAAATTGAAGACATTGCTAATTATAACATCTACTAAACAACATGAAATAGTGAGAAACCGTTCTTGTAGTGCAGTGAAATGAAAAATTGTAATAACAATGAAGAATGGTTAGATTCTTTCTTTAAAAAAGTAATAGATAGACCCTTAAACCATAAAAACAACAACCTTATTTTTATTTGTGAAAATTTCTTTGTATTTTCATATTCAAAAAATCAAAATGCTTATTTTAAAGAACAAAAAACTTACCATCCAGTTTCCAAGGAACTGGTCACCGCTATTGCAACTTCCATGACCAATAACAAAGGACTACACAAGAAACTCAACATTTTCAAAACTTTGAATTATGCAAAAAAAAAAAAGATATTATAACATCCAATAAACAACATGAAACAATGCTCAACCCTTCCTATCGCACAGTGAAATGAAAATCTGTAACAACAATAACAAAGAATGGTTAGATCCTTTCTTCAAAACATTAAAAGATAGACTCATAAACCATAAAAAAACAATCTTAGTTTTATCAGTGAAACTGTCTTTGTATTTTCATATTCAAAAAATAAAAATGCTTATTATTTAAAGAAAAAAATACTTACTCATTCATTTTCCTATGAACTAGTCATCACTATTGCAATTTCCATGACTAATAACAAATAATTGCACCATAAACTCAAAATTTTCTAAACTTTGAATTCTACCAAAAAAATAAAAAATAAAATTTAAAATAGCAAAAAGTTATAAGAAAATATTTACAATTTTTAGTATCTTAAATGTAAACATTAGTATATACATATGTTTATACATTCTAACAATAAATAATAAATATCATAGTTGAAAAATATGACAAAAGATTCAATTAAGATTGTTACCTCTTTTTGTTCACTCTTTTCATAAGTGAGATTCTTCAATTGCATATTGTGATTATACTTCATTGGAAGTCAAATCTTCTCGATTACATTAAATATTTAGAAAAACCTCATAAAAAATTTAGCATACTAAAATTATTCTTGTCTTGAATCTTCCATTCAACAAAACCTACAAGATTCCATACACATTAAAAAAGATTGCAAGATAAGCAAACTTTGCTCCAAAAGATAAAGAAGACTAACATCCTACCTCTCAAAGCTCGAGAACTCTTTTTGACTTTGTATCTTTCCATATCCCATATACTAAACTCTAGTCCACATTAGATAATTCATGCCGGTTCAGTGATATTTTCATTAATGCATCTAGTGTATCCAATCCTAGTCTTGATTTTATGATGTCCTTGACGATTTTTTTTTAGAAAAATCCCCTTTCACAATCCACTGTACTTGCAGGAATAGTGAGTATAGATTGCCATAATTTCATCATATTTAGGACAAGTTTTGTGACATTGTTTTGTGTTTTGGAAGGCCCCCCACACTTCCTTCATTATGAAACCCTCATAAACCAAATTTAATGACTCAACAAAATGTCACAACTCTCTTCTCTTTTAATTTTTCCACATAGTTAAAATTGTTCCCAACTCTCTTTTCTTTTAATTTTTCCATATAGTTAAAATTGTTCGTGTAAGCCTAATAAGCCTTGTAATAAATTCTTCCCTAGATAACCATCTTACTAATTGTATCGATAAAACATCAAGAACATCATTTTTCATTACTTTAAATGAATCATCAAATTCATTTCTTATCTTTGATGAGTTTTGAACCCACAAATACACTTTGTTTGCAATTTTTGTAGAATATAACAACTCAAGTATTTTCTTAGAAGCATATGTTATTGATAAAGACTCATGTTGAGCGACACAATGCACAGTGATGTGGTTTGGATCATTTTTTTTCATAAATGAGACAAAGCCATTTTCATGTCCAGTCATTGTTGAAGCTCCATATGTGGAAAAAACTATCAATTTTTGGTCACGAAGTCTTCTAACATTTATTAATTACCTAACACAATCATTTAATTTTTTTCCTTTTCCATCCCTTATATTCTTAAGCTTCATAAATTATGAGATAGGTGGCCCAAGGCCCTTTGAATCTGAATAGGTTACCTACAACAAGGTGTTGTTCTAAGCTTCAATCAATGTTTTCATCAACCATTAATGAAAAAGTGATTTCCAGCATATTTTTTATCTGAATCTGCTTAAGATATCTTGATATACAATATATAAAATCATTTGCAGACTTACAATTTGTGTATAAAGAGTACTCTTGATATTTTGGCATATACGGTGTTTTTTCTTCCATGATGAATTTGCAAAGATTTTCATATTTTGATAAAGATAAATAGTCTTAGCAATTAAAATATGACATTTTCATTGTAGTGATAACTCTTTCTTTATTTTCATCTTCCATCTACCTAATATGAAATAGAATTGGTTTATCTTTGTGTCCAATGCATTACTCCATTTTTCCTTAACATCTTTGTGTACCAATGATTTTTTATGAGTAACAAGAGCATTATGCTATAATGTAGTACAACCATTCCCCAAACCCCATGGTCCATTCATCTTGTAATTCTCATAATAGCTACATTCTATAGTGTTTGTATCATAATGTATCACATAGTTCAACCAATCAAATTTATCTATCCATTCCATATGAATTTTCTTTTTGTTTGCACTTAAAGTTTTTTTGATTGCTAGCTTCTTTTTCAACTTCAATTTTTTCTTCCTCTAGATCATCATGAGAAAAGCTTCCAAAATTTTCATGCAATTTCTGTTCCTATTGAGTATCATGGGTTTTTGTGCTTATTTCTAGATCATTTTGAGATTTGGAAGTTTGCCTTTTTGTCCATCCATACATTTCTCCAATTGTAGCTTGCATTTTTCTTTTTTTGAAACATTTGAGTCTGTATCCACCTATATGATATAAATAGGTTAATTCTAAGAATAAACTCAAGAGTGTCCCAAAAAAACTCTATATAAAACTATACTAGTCCATAAAAGGTAGAGAAAAAATCATAAGTTGTGTACAACTCAAAACTGTAAAATTTTCAGTTTTCTTCACAAGGCAGTGAAATTTTTAATTACAAAAATATTAAGGGAAACTAGATCAAATTAGAAAGAAATTTTTTTGCCAGGAAAGAAATATAATGCAATAATTTTTGGAACATCTCAAAACTATAAATTTTTTGGACTTCTTCACAAAATGGTCAAAATTTTCATTAAAAAAGTTAAAGAAATGTTATAGTGAAATTTTTACACACATTGAGCCAACCACCAACTGACATCAAAGCTTCTAAACAAGCCTGGAATTTGACGGACTCATAATCTTTCAAATCATAGTAATCATAAGAAACCAAAATAGCTAATCAATTTATAATATAATACTAGCATAGATCCATCTTAAATATGGATCTAACATGAGGCCAAAAGGATCAAATTTTATTTTAATATGAATTAATATTGACATATACATGTACATGTACATGTACTGTAAAATATTTTAATGTCAATTAAGTATTATATATAATTAAAAAATATATATATGTATATATCATGAGAAAATTAAATTTTTATGGTTAAAACATTTATTTGGTCCTACATATAAAAAACAACTTAAACAATGAAAAATAATAAGTTGTATTTTGTACTCTAAAGAAATTTGCATGTGAAGAAATTTGATTCTAATCTACTCATGACTTATGTTAGATCCCTACTGAAGATGGATATATGTGTAGAAATTTTCTGAATAATGATTAATTATCCACCGAGACTATCCTGATCACATACAATTCGAATTTATATGCAACACATAATCTCTTCCACTCAGATCATCAAACATGCGGAAATAAAATCAAGCGATAACACATCAAATCATCATACACATTAACACAGTATGTATGGGGAAAGCTTATAGCTGAAAACCCCGCAGCTATTGTGTATATTATAATGGAGAAATCATGTAACAAACTCGGTACAATACTCCTCACAAGTACTCAGTACTTTCTCATAAAGTTACACACAAACTAGCTCAGTTTTGAACAGGTTACTGGTTCAAAACTCACCACTAATTGCCTTGCCTCTATTGCGCAATCATGGCCTGTCTAAATAGAGATCCAAGGTTCGAATCTCTTTGGCTTGACAGCGCAATCATCATGGGCAATTCCTCCAAGTGTGGTGCAAATCTCATGCACAACTGATGTCGCCACTGATAGCTAACTCCACCCTTTCATCTACCTCTTTCACTGGTCTCCACTGAACTGTCCATGCACTGTAGTGAACTGATGTGTTCTTGGGTTGAATAATGAGTTACTAATTAATGAATTAAATAATATTTAATTCACTCCACTCATAACTAATTGATTAGCTAGTTAAACTAATCTCAATCAGTTCAACTAAAATAAACAGAACACAACTCCACTATCTGTCTCATTAACTCCTCCAAACTTCTGCCACTGAAGTCCAACTGAAGTCAGCCATGCATGATGCCATCAAACCCTTGGGAATAGCGTAATTCCTCTGTCAGATGCATGAGCCACTTCTGTAGCTCGAACTGAAGTGCTCCAAGAGAGTAAACTGTTGTTTAGAGTCCAAATATTATTAAGGGTAAATAATATTTGACTTCCCTATTTTAAGGAGAGGCAGTCTAAAAATAGACTTCGACCTCTTCGACTTATAGGTCACAAAAATAGAGTCCCATCTATTTTTACCAACATGACCAATGCTCCAAGAATCTCATACTGGAATCCCCAGACCATGCTCCATATGTCTAAAAATAGATTTTGCGCCAGAATTTGCCTGCGGGCCCACTTAGTGAAGGCGACTTCATTTCACTAAGCTCCATCATCTTGTTGCATTTTCAACACTCCCTCTCGACGACAAGATATGGATTATCTGCAACCCCTATCCTGCCTCTGTGGAATTCGAACTTGCTCCTGGTGAGCGCCTTCGTCAGGATGTCGGCATCCTAATCCTCCGTGGGAACATATGAAAGCATCATGATTCTCCGCTGAACACAATCTATGATATGATGGTACCTGATGTCGATGTGTTTGGACCTATCATGAAATACTGGATTAGCCGAGAGTTTAATACAACTCTGGTTATCTCAGTAGATCACTGTAGGCTCCAAATGCAACCTGAACAATCCTGCGAGGATCTTCCTCATCCAAATAGCTTCGCATGCAGCCAAGCTAGCTGCCATGTACTCGGCCTCTGCTAAACTAAGTGCTACGGATATCTTCTTCCTGCTGTACCAGGAAACTGCTGTCGACCCAATGCTGAAAACTCCTCCAGATGTGCTCTTCCGGTCCGTTGGGCTCCCTGCCCAATCTGCATCAGTGAAGCCAGAAAGCTTCGCTCCATCCTCCTGTCTGTACCATAGACCATATCCCGATGTGCCACTAATACCGCTGAACACAATCTATGATATGATGGTACCTGATGTCAATGTGTTTGGACCTATCATGAAATACTGGATTAGCCGAGAGTTTAATGCAACTCTGGTTATCACAGTAGATCACTGTAGGCTCCAAATGCAACCTGAACAATCCTGCGAGGATCTTCCTCATCCAAATAGCCTCGCATGCAGCCAAGCTAGTTGCCATGTACTCGGCCTCTGCTGAACTGAGTGCCACGGATCTCTGCTTCCTGCTGTACCAGGAAACTGCTGTCGACCCAATGCTGAAAACTCCTCCAGAAGTGCTCTTCCGGTCCGTTGGGCTCCCTGCCCAATCTGCATCAGTGAAACCAGAAAGTTTCACTCCATCCTCCTGTCTGTACCATAGACCATATCCCGATGTGCCTCTGATATAGCGCAATACATGCTTGCCCGCCTTCCAAAAGAGCTTGGTAGGCTTAACCATAGCTTGCGAAAGCTGGTTAACTGCATAGCATATATCGGGTCGTGTATTGACGAGATACATAAGCGACCCCACCAACTGTCGATAGACAGTGGCATCCACTACCTCCGCTGAAGTAGCATCCTCCTTCCTCCAACCACCAGGAAGAGGAGTGTCAACAGGCTTGCAACCTTGCATGTTGAACCTCTCCAGAATCTCCCGGGCATACTTGCCCTGAGAAACAAACAGTCCTCCGCTGCGCTGCCAAATCTCCAATCCCAGGAAATAATGAAGGATGCCCAAGTCCTTCATCTCGAACTCTTGTGCAAGATCCTCCTTGCATGAAAGTATCAACTGCTCATCGCCAGTCAAAATCAGATCATCTACATACAGTACGATGATCAACAGCTTCCCCTCCACCACAATCTGGTACAGGTTAGGATCCGCCTCACTCTTGGAGAATCCAAGCCCGGTGAAGTAGCTGTCTATCCGAGTGTACCAAGCACGAGGTGCTTGCTTCAGCCCGTACGGTGCTCTCTTGAGTTGGCACACATGCGACTCACTGCTGAAGATCTCGAAACCTTCAGGCTGCTCTATGTACACCTCCTCCTCAATAACTCCATTGAGGAACGCAGTCTTCACATCCATTTGATGAATGTGCCACCCCATCTGCGCTGAGAGAGAAAGGATCATCCGTATGGAAGAGTACCTTGCGACAGGTGCAAAGGTCTCCTCATAGTCAATCCCCTCGATCTGTGAAAAGCCACGGGCGACAAATCTCGCCTTGTAATTCTCCACACTCCCGTCAGCCGCCTGCTTCACCTTGTAGATCCATCGCGAACCCACCACTGATTTCCCAACCGGTCTTGGGACAATCTCCCATGCACTGTTCCTGACGATCGAATCATATTCTTCGATCATGGCATCAACCCATGCGGGTTCCTCCA